>CM031384.1:6097883-7297883 GCA_018350135.1 Citrus trifoliata | reverse complement strand
GTTGTATATAGAGCATATAGGCACAGACTTCATGATTGCGGATCCACTTACTAAGGGATTGCCACCCAAGACGTTTTATGAGCACACTACTCTTATGAGTGTCATGTCATTGAATGATATTCAGTTTTAGTAGGAATTTGTGATTTCAGATGCTCTTGTAATATAGACATTTTTCAGTTATTTCGGTTTATGAATATTAAGGTTATTTTCTGCATAAATAAAGTTTTAGTGTATTTACACTCTAATTTTAGTATGATTTGATCTTACTAAGGTTTTACGTGGACCAATTGAAAATAGTCATGTTAAAATTACATTGCATGAAATTTTCATGCTATACATCCACATCATAATCTATGTCATTTAGTGGTATTGTAATAGTGATCATTGATGGGTCAAGTTACGATAGTTGTAACGAATGCCGCTTTGATTCTATGTTAGTATGATTGATGGGTCGGATTGGTTATACATACATTTTGGTAATGATAGTAAGGTTGAGCTCATTCGGTTATTTTTTTGAAAAACATAATTATTAGGTTACACAATAGCCCAAGTAAGAGATTGTTGGATTTTTTAATCCAATATTATTGGATCCTTAATCCAATGTTGGGCTTATATGTGAATAATTATGTGTTGCAGACTGTCATATAAGGTTAAGCTTAATTAAAAGTGATCTATTTAGGTTTTCGGTATTATGGACTTTAATGTATCTAATAAGGTATGAGTTTTTAATGTATAGAGATCTAATAGTATTTTAATTTTAGGATTGGCAGAATTAAGAATACCCAGTGACAATAGAAAATGTTGTCTATATAAGTGGTTATGGTCCTAAGTCACACGTATCTTTCCTATTATTTCTGAAATCTTATCATCAAAGAGAGAGCGCAGAGAGAATTAAAAGACTCTACGACAACGTATAGATCTGGAATGCCAATCACACTACTCTAGAGAGAAATTAAGCGTTATGGATTCAGATACGCTTTTGCATAATTTTGCTATTAATTCTTGCCTTCTTGGTGGTACAATATAAATATTTTTTTGTTGTAAGTGATGGTTTTCACCAAAAGTTTTCTCTTACCCCCCAACAACTTTGACTCAACTTTTCTACGTAGGTCAATTACTAAACTATTTTAGTGTTTACCTTTAAATGGGGGAGACAAAATAACGTATAAAGCACGGGAAGCTTCAAATACCATAGTTGGATGTGAGGTAAGATAAGATAGCCAGCGTCCTTACACTACAAAGATGGTTAAGTTTGATTTTCTACGTTTTAATGGTAGTGAGGAAACTATAAGTTGGATATTTATATAAAAATAATCAATTTATCCAATTTCACGACACACTAGAGGAGGAAAAAGTAGCACTGGCCTCTTTTCACTTAGCAGGAGAAGCAAAATTATGGTACAAATTACTGGGGCGAGAGTCCCGGGAAGTATCTTGGAAGGAATTCAAAGAAGGTCTTCATTCGTGATATTGTCCAATCCAATTTTTTTGATCCTTTTGGTGAGCTTACCAAATTGCTACAATCTGATAGCATGCGAGAATATCAAACTCAGTTTGAAAGGCTGGATTGTTTTCCCAAGATAAACAAGTTACTTGTTTTGTCAATGGATTAAAAGTGATTATCAAGTTGTTTAGCTAGAAGACCAACTACTTCATCGGTAACTTTAGGCTTGGCACGGCTGTTTGAAGCTGAAAAAGTATCTTTGCGCAGAATTTGCTAATAATAAAGAAAATTGATTGAAAGAAAATTACTACTTCCAAGACACGTCCTTGAGGACAATGATACGCTTTAGGGGGGAGGAATGTTACATGAATTAATCAATTACTGTCACTTGATTTTCTGGAAAGATTTCTTGGATTGGATTTTAAAATTAGGATAGGTGATTGAATAAGTTGGTTAATTTAAGTCAAAGATGTTCCTTAGGGTATGATTGTGGTTGGTTTAGCTTCTTTAAAAATCAATTCTTATGTAGATTTTCAAATAATCAACGTTGTAAACAATTTAGTAATGTGTTTGGTAAATTAATATTTATATTAAACACTTATCAAATAACTTAATACACATATTTTGATACAATAATCTTAAATATTAAATGTACTTATCAAATGACTAAAATATAAATATTTGTTACTCGATAAAAATAAATCATATTTTATAAACAAATAACATTACTAAACTTATTTTAATTTCATTAATTATATAGTTTTAGAAAATATTTTAAATTGTGGATCACTACTCCGTTGCCGACGTTGGCTTTACGCCCGCCAGCGATGAAATTTGAAAGAAATATGCCCTGTAATAGGCACCATTGGATCAGACATTGAACAATATGCACCATAAAAAAAATTAAAAAATAAAAAAATGTTTTGGCAATGGGGGGCGTAAAACCTAGCACACGCCTCCGAGAAAATTCATTACAGTGAAACTTCGCTGTTAAACAGTGGTTAATGACGGTGAACCGCCACTTGTATCGAACACAGAAGCTGCCGATTAGACCAGGGGTTGTGTCAGTGACTCATGAAGCACCTCTGTTCGACGGCGGCATTATATGGACGCCAAAAAAAAAATCTGTAATTGACTAATTCTTAGCAACATCTTTGACTTAAATTAACCAAGTTCTTGTCAACGCAGCTTTATTTTCTTCTAACAGGATCTCCCTAAGTTACTTAGCGTAAATTACTGTCTATGAATTTAATCAATCCAGCCTGTTACTATTTTTCCTTAAATATAACGTCAGCCGTTGGATCGGCAACGGGTACACTTTAATCCAGCCAATCCAGCCCGTTTCCACTTTTGTACAGAACCTTCGCATTTTCTCCATGAACTGGTACTAGAACATATTTCATTCTAAATCTAATTAGTGCCTATGAATCACCTGCCTTTTTCATAAAACAACTATTTAAAAAAAAAAAACTGCATTGCATTTTATAAAATGCAAACTGGAGCAATATAGCACTGTTTTGTGTAATGCTCCAATTATTGATCATCTATATATAAAGATAAAAGTTGAATTAGTCTATTTCATTAAATTATTGACATTAAATTAGTGTTTGTATTTCTAAAATAATCGAAAAAGTAATTTAAAAAAATATAATTATTATATCATTATTTGGATAAATGAATCAAGAATTTTAATCCTAACCCAATACGAAAAAAAAAATTATGTCAAGCCAGATATAGTTCATTTAATTAATAATTATGTTAAATTTAATAATCTATATCCATTTATTTATATGTGATCGGATCACGTTAAATTTTATCAGTTTTAGTGAACGATGAATGACTTGTCAATTTGATCTCATTTTACTTTTGGTACTTCAATTTTAACAATCTAAGTATGGTCTTTTATTGTGCTCTTGAATGGTAATGGTGGGCAGGTGAAATAGTTTCTTTGTAATATAATAATATTTTATTTTATTGATATTGGATATAAAATATAGCTTTTCGTCTCAAGTATCTGGTACTGATGTGGTCCTAATGGGTTCCATGTTTGACAAAAAGTTGTTTGTATTATTTTATAAATAATTAGATGATGCTAAGAGATAATATTTTATAGATTAAAAAGGTAAAACATTGAGACAAAATGAGAAAGAAAGTGCCATGTGTTGTTGAAAAAATAAAAACGGTTTTAGGTGCAATCTAAAGCAAGAACATCAATTTTTTTTAATGCATAAATTTGTATGCTTTGCTCCATGTTTTAAGAAAGAAAAAGTTACTAACTTTTTTTAGAAGTCTTATACTTAAATTTTGGAGCATTTTTTGTGGTTCCTTGTATGTTAAAAACTAATATTATTTCATGATTTTCGTTAAGAAAAAATTCACTTGACAGTTTTTAATTCTTTTCATGTTCTTACAATTTATTAATGGAACTCAAAATTGCTATTATGAGTTAAAGATGATACAAATGTGAAATTACTATTTTGGTTAATTTTGAAACTAAAAAGTAAAAAAAATAGTAGGAGAAATAAAACTAATAAGGATTCAGATAATCTTATTACTCTCTAGATTTTGGTTGTATACATGTTAAGCAACATTCTTTTTATTACTATTTCGTGCATGTAAAAATATAAACTAGTCAAGTAAGTATATTATATATATTATGCCAAGCATTTGATCTTCAAAAATAGAATCCTTTAGGTGTTGAATTAATTTTTATAATTTTGTTTGTTTACCAATTTTAAATTATCTTCTTGGTCTAAATTTCACCTCTTTAGAAACTTTATCAATTGAATAAATGGAAAAAAAAATCTTTTTTCAGTTCCTGACTAATTATCTTTTTTTATAAAATTCAAGATTTGATCAACACTACGAAGATGCAAGAAGGTATTCATCATTTTGTTGACTGTGATTTACATAGCTTTGTAGTTTATTATTGTTTTTACAATTTTTCTTTTTCAACTTGTATAGGACCTGTGATAAAACTTCAATTGAAACTATGCTTTGCATCAATTGAAACTACAAGTTTATAATTCTGTAAGTGATAGTCACTTCCTCTTTTTTTTTTAACACTTTTCTTAACTGAAGATAAATATTTAATATGACATAATAATTTAAATATGATTTTTCTTTAATAGTTTAATTTATATAGTATTAAATTGTGTCAACAACATTTATAACTTGTTGGAAACTTTAATAACAATTTACATATTAATTTTGGAAGTTTATTATAGTAGAATTGGAGGTAATTGTGCTGTAAAATAAAGTGCATATGTTTTGTTTCTTATGGAGTGTTATATTCAAAATATAATGGACATGCCTTCCAAATTTATTTTCTTGAAGAAATTAATTTTTCTTTTTTTTCCTCTTTTGAGATGCTAAGGCCTGAGGCCAATTAATTGATTTTGAAGCTTTTTGTTAAGCTGTTAAAAGAGAATTCCATACTTTTAAGTTATTCTTATATTTATTTTTCTTTCATTGCAATCTCTTAATACTTGTTATAAGATAAAAATACAACCTGCACTTCAATTTTTAGCTTTGATAGTGATGTTTGTCATTTTGCAAGTCTGGAATTAGATTGTTTTCATGTCTTAGTTGTTTTGACCTGTTATGAGAATTGGATTTGTGGTGATATTGGTCGGTCAATGTAATTAATCAAGTACCCAATTGAACTGGCTACTTGAAAGGAATTTCAAGCCGCGTTAATGAAGGATTATTATTAGATAGGATAATTATTATATATGAATATGTTTGCAAAGTAATGTATGCAAGTAAATCTTGACTATGTAAATGGATATAGATACATACTTGGTTACACACACATACATACATATATATATACATACACACACACACATTTTACCGTCTAATTTTTTTCCCACTTTGTATGCATTTCAGGCTAGGTGTAAGATAAATGCCAAAAATTGAAAAAAGCTAACGTATAATCATCGTGGGGGATCTAAGTCATTTATTGCTCATCGTGAGGAGAATTCTAATGTGATAATCTTTAATTGTAATTTTTTTAACATAGCTAATGTGTGTGTCTATAAATAAATAATATATATATATATATATAGATGCATTTGTTTGGAACAACAAAATAAGAGTGGTGAGGTACAAGCCTTACCCGATCTATTTTGTGAAACTCATTACAATGCCAGTAAATGATGGGTGAATGTTGAGGCTCAGTCAAGATATGTAAGAATTTTTTTGAAATTTTAAAGTTATTTTTACACTAATTAATTTATTTCAAATTAATAATTTTTTCTTCTTTTATTATTATTATTTTATTAATTTTTTTTTTTAGGAGAAGATGGTCCAACTACAAGAGCAAGCTGATAATGAAGGATATAAGCCATTGAGCGATGAACAATTATCTCAAGCGATGTGTGGCAAGAAATTCGATTACCTTTCTGGTCTTGGAGTGTGAAAGCTACCACCTCGTTTACAGGCAACATCTAATGAAAATGCCTCAGCATTGCACAATGAGTTAGAGTCAACAAAGACAAAGCTTCAAACCACTCAGACTGAGCTTCAAGAAACAAAGACTAAACTTCAAAACACTAAGAATACCCTCAGTGATTTGTCTAGTTAGGCTTAACTAATTTGAGTCTCTCATGAGCTCTTATTTATCCAATCATGATACTATGTTAGGGTTGCAATCTGTTCAGCCACCTCGATCATGATTTCCTCATCTTAATTGTATGCATTTTGGACTTATTTTACTTGTTATTACCATGCAGATTTGTTAACTAGCATTATATGGTTCTTTTACTGTTTGATGAAAAACTAATTGGTGCGGCCTTAACTTTTGGTCTATTTGATTTATATGTATTTTATTTTATGTGTACTTATATATTTACTTATAATATGATTGTTCTTTTTTAGTACTAAAGTTTATGGTAGTACATTTAAATTCTTGATTAGTTTGAGATAAATTCTTTTAAATTTCATGACTCAATATATTGTCAATTAAAAAGGAATAATATCATATTTACCATTTTTAATTTCATTAGCCAAATATTTATATATAATAAATGTTTACAAAATATTTCATTATATTTTGTAGCAAAAACCAACAATCAAATCTATAAGTTTTGTAGCCACAATCGATTTCGTTACTAAAGAATATAACTAGTGACAAATAGATTTCTTTGTAAAATATTCCTGTATTTTCTTTGTAAAATGTTCCCATATTCATCCACAATGTATTCACGGCTGATAGTCTTGCATCTAGCCACCATGACTAATGTTACTAAAGAAGGTAATTAGTGATAAACCCAAGTCATGGCTAAAGGTTGTGTCATTCAGGCACAATTTAATTTGTGGCTAATGGTGTTAGTTTTAGCCACGAATCCATATTTAGCCGCAGATGATGGAATCAAATATTTCGTCTACAATGCTAAGGAAGAGGGAGCGTGCGATAGTATTTTGCCAGGAACATAAATCGTGTCTATTAATATTTGGCCACGAAATCTTTATGTCGTGTTTATATATTTTTTGCCACGGTCATTAGGTGACAAAATGGCCACGAAATTTTGTTCGTGGCAAAAGATATTTAGCCACAAATTTGTAATGTTTAGCCACATTATCGTATGTGGCTGAAACACCAAATTCTTGTCGTTCATCTACAGCAGCTGCTAGCTGTGTTATATATAATCCAGAAGAGAACAAAAGAAGAAAGAATGTTAAAGAATATATAATCCATACAAATCACAGACTATTGCGGGGCCTAATAAAAACTATGAAATAATAAATACCAGCATCATGATCACTTTTTTATTTTATTTATTTATTTAATCATAAAAGAAGCAATATATATACAAACACTCTGTTACATGCTAACCATAAAGTAATTAGCATCTGCTTAATCACATGAGATGCAAAGTTTTTTTATTTAATAATATAAAAAATTCTAACATTTAAATCCTAATTAATGTGATAATTTATTTAAAATTATCATATCAATTAAGACTCGAGTTGAAACTCTAATATTATAAATTATATTACTAAACCAAACCGACCCTTATTTCCTTCCGACTTTTCCTTCAGGCTTAAACAATAACTGGCGGTAGACTTGTAGCTTTTTGTGAATTACTAGTCAAGTCAATGCCGTACTGCCAATTTTGATGATGAACCGAAGAACTCTTACTCGCTCAACACAACTTAAACCCAAAAGTGCTTTTGGCATGATCAGATACAAACATAAGATGTTTAACGCACTGCATTCTGGATGAATTATAAGTTATAATTTACAGCGACGGTGCGAGTATTTAACTTATAAAAGCTTTTTTTTTTTTTAAAGCTATTGGAGACTGCATACGCATATTAGTCTCATGGGGATGGAAATTAAATTATTATTATATAATAGCTAGTAGATGAATACAATTTAAATTTTAAATATTGCGATCCACTAGCATTATTGATACTAATGCTCTGTAACAGTAAATAAAATGGAGACCACGGTTGGATGTTTGGAAATTGGGAGTAAGCATCCTTAGGAAATAATTTTACCAGCGAACAGGCATGACATTTGAATTTCGTTACACTTTAGTTTAAGGTGAATTTTGTCAGTGACCGTAATAAATTGACAAAATTCCCCATTTCTCTGGATTTATGTTCCGTTTCTTACAAAATTTGTCAGCACTAGATTATAACCAGCACTGAACCAGACCACCCCCCTTTTATCAAACACGTGCATTGATTAAGAACAGCACCTGAAACGACGTCAATGATACGTCTCTCGAGAAACAATTTTATATTGATTTTCCTCGGCTGCTCCAAGTAGTCCCAAGCTAAAATGTTTAATTTTATTGATCATTTTTTCTTCTTGTGGACCGTTCGTGGCGAATTTTCTCAAAAGCTTCTCTATAAATTGATGTACCACCAACAGAACACTATGACTCATCCTCATTCTATTCCTATTTAGTAAAGGCTGAGTTGAAGCTGTCTCACCCTCTAAAAAATGGCGTCTCAAAATTCTTCGGCGACCAACGCTACTAACGTTCTACACTGTCCAATAATTGATGAAACCTTCGACCTCGACAGGGCTCTACCGATTATCACAAACACGTCGTCAGCACCATCAGATCAGGACCAACAAAAGAGTGACGACGCGGGAACGATCAGTGAATTGATGGTGTCGAACTTGCCAACAGTTGCTGCCACCCAAGGCGTTTGCATGGTCTGCATGGAAAATTTTCAGCAGGCATTTCCCGGTAGGCAACTTCCATGCGGCCACATGTTCCATGCAACGTGTATCTCCTCGTGGATCTCCCTTTCCCATTCTTGCCCTGTATGCCGGAGCGGGGTACCTGCATAATCTCTGGGTGGAAATAATATAAATATGAAATGAAAGATGATCGTGTGTGTGTGTGTGTGTGTATAATAATTCTGATAAAAATAAATATAATATTAATTATGAGTATTTTCATTATTAAACCCTTTATAGCAGCAATGCGGTACAAAACCTGGCCTAATTCTGTTTGTATTTATTTTTATTTTGCTTTGGGATCATGTTTTGTAGTCTTACAATTCTTTTAGCGAGCGTTTAATGTTCGTAAAAAATCATATAGTGAATCACATGATTCATGGCTTTTCAGCTTTTGGAGAACTTATAAGTGCGAGCTTTTGGAGGACTCTTGCAAGAAGTAAGCCTTTAAGCTTTTGGGAGGACACACAAATGAGCGTTGTAGTCTTGTAGACCTTAAAGCTTTTAGGAAAATCGGCTTTTGAGAGACTTAGTGTATGTTTGGTTGGGTTTCTCTACCAGCCGAAAGAGCTTTTTTAAATCTAAAAGTTTTTTTGAAAAAATATGAAGTTGTTTGGTTGCATTTATAGTAGAGTTTTTCAAATTTAAAAAAGCCATTTTGCTTCCACTTGGAGAAAGCTCAAAACTTGGGTTTCTTGAGTTTTTTTAAAATATATAAAATTTTAAAAATACCCTGACAGTATTTCATTAATTCCAAAAAATCCTAGTGTATATACAAAACCCTACACAACAAAGATTTCTTCGATTGCCGCCATTTTTTACTAAGCATCAGTAGGTACTGTTTTTCTCATGCTTTCTTTACAGTCATTTTTATCTCTCATGCTTTTTCTTATTAAATGAATTGTTTATTCTCTTCACTTTATAGCCACTTTTCATCTATTTTTTCACTTTATTAATTTATTTA
The DNA here is from genome assembly GCA_018350135.1 of Citrus trifoliata. Lineage (NCBI taxonomy): Eukaryota > Viridiplantae > Streptophyta > Magnoliopsida > Sapindales > Rutaceae > Citrus > Citrus trifoliata. Next base: position 7,288,271 of record CM031384.1, on the reverse strand, counting down.
CTATTGTTTAATAAATTCACATAGTTATATAATCCACACAAATCAGTGTATGTATTATGTGAATTATTTATTTTATTTATTTTATTTGTTTGTTGGATATTCATTCTATTATATTTGTACTTATTTAATATGTTCATATGTTGGATGTTCATCTTATTTATTTTATGTTTGCATTTTTTATAATAAATATTTTTTCATTGTTTTTTATAATAATATTAAAAATCTTTTGTCTAGAATGGAAACTGTTGTAGAGGAAAATAAAACAAAAAAAAAAACTAAAAGGAGAAAGGGATGATGCTACCTTATATGCTTTTATAAAGATTTGTGTCAACGAAACCTTAGCTGGAATGGACCAAATGGTCACTTCATTGATAAAGTATATTACTGCAGTTTGAATTATGAGGTTTATCTAAATTTTAATTGAAGTTTATTTTAAATTTTTGTGTGAAGTGAGGAAATTAGATAAAAAAATATTGTGATTTGTCTAAATTTATAATTTAAAACTAAGTTCTCTCAATTATCTTTTTTGCTAATTTGACTCCACAAAATCACTTTTAAGCAGTGTTTACTTCACAAATTAGGGAATTAGAATCCAAAATCGAAATCATTAACAGCGTTTACTTCATAAAATAGTGGCTCAAAAAAATATTTTTAATTAACAACCAAACACCCAACAACTTTTTATTAAAAACTCTATTTGTAAATTTTCACTTTTAAAAGCTCTACTTAAAAAGATTAACCAAACGGATCCTTGGGCCTTGAGCTGATGAGGATGGAAACTAGAGATTTCGATTGTTTGGCTTCCTACTTTTTTAACCACGCTCGCAAGGGCAGATGAGAAATGGTAAGGCTGAGGATTTTGCGTAATTGACTCTACTGGAGATTGTCAATTTTCCCCCAACAATAATTAATATATACTATTTCTTCTCTTACTGTTTTTATAATAGCCAAAAATTCTTTTAATAGTATAAGTTTACAATATTATCTTTATTTTTAACTACTCTTTTATTTATATTTATTATAAATTAAATAAATCACATTAATAGAAACTAAATAAAAAATTAAGTGTTAAAAATAAGAAATATATGTTTTGATATGAGCAAAAAATAAATAAATAAAAAATTCTTGTACTTATTTATTTTGTGAAAATTTTCTTATAATAAATATATAAGAAAATTAGTATAAAATGATTAAAAAAATTATTATAAGAAAACTTGAATGAAAAATAAAAATTTATTATAAGATAAATAATAAAATATTTGCCTATACTTTTTACATTTAATTTTAAAATATTACAAATGTTTATTATAAGAAAATGTTCACAAAATAAATAATTACAAGAAAAAAATTTTATTATTAATTTTTTTACTCATATCAAAATATATATTTCTTATTTTTAATACTTAATTTTTTTATTTAGTTTCTATTCATGTAATTTATTTAATTTATAATATATGTAAATAAAAGAATAACTGAAAATAAAGGTAATATTGTAAACTTATATTATCAATAAATTTTTAACTATTATAAAACTAATAAAGAAATAAATTATATACGTTAATTACTGTTGGGAGAAAATGGCAACCCCTTGACTCTATTTATACCCGCCTAGGATCCACTGTGGCCACTATTATTCATTCTTTCACGGTTGTTTTGTAGGGTCCGGCTATGATACCACAGTGGTACCATAGTTGTGCCCTGTTTTGTTAGCCTTTTCTTATGCAACTGGCAAGTTGCATTCGCTTCATCTGGAGGCCACGTGCTTCCTTATTATTGGCCATACAAGGTAAGGGTAATAAGTAAGTGCTCTCTTGGGCTCCATATTGGGCTTATCTTTACAGTATTGTTATCTGGGTTTAGTTTTGTATTTGGTTGGCAATTACAAAAGAATTGGAGCTTTTAATACCTCCCGAAATTTTTATAACACCCCCTTTAATTTATCTTTTAAAATACCTTCATATTAATTAATAAAATATAAATTTATGCATTAAAATTAATTATCTTCCTATAAAATTTTATCTAAAGAAATATTTCTTTTTAAATTGTATGCAAATCCTACAATCTTAAATTTCTCTTAAATTTTTTTATAAGAGAACTTTTATCTTCATAACTCTAAACTCTTGTAATTAATGGGTTAGGTGTGAAAATTTTGTTACAAGAATAATTTATATAATTAAATTTCCGTTCAAAACAAGAAATAAATTGATTTGTGTTAGGTTATTTAAGTAATTTTCTAAAAGCATTTTATGAGGAATTTTGAAGGTGTTACTGTGTTAAAAGGCTTTCTCATTACAAAATTACACAAATCCAAGGAAATTGCCAACTCAAATTAATTTTGTAAAATAATTATTTAAAATTAAGGTGCACTTTGTATTATTTTTCAAATGTTGTGTTTGAATTTGTTTAATAATTTAGATATGGTTATTTTTTGAAAAATAAAAAAAATGCAATTGGTTTTTTGAAAGTTGTATTTAAAAATATAATTAGTATAATTGTGTTTGGTAGAGTGTCTAAATAAATTTATAAAATAACTTATACGTAGGATCCATCTTTTTTTTAATTTAATTTATAGTAAAATGTTAAAAGTAAAAGAAAGGCATGTGGACCCATTATAATTATAATGCAAATAGGGATATATAGACATCCCAAATTTTTAATCGCAAAATTAATCCTAAATGATGTGTCATTAATTGAGTGGTTGGTAATTCTTTACAAGATTTAAGTGAATTAATTATATTATCTCGCCAACCAATTGATGAATGCCACATTTTTTGGGATAATTTTTTTAAGATAAAAAATTTAGAATGTATAGCATTACTCTATCATTTTATATCAGTTTATCACTAAACTTTTTTAGCAATTACTTTTTTTCACTTATTATTTCAGTTTTTATTATTTTACTATCAAGTTATTACCTCTATTAATAAATTGTTGATGACACAGTGGTATTTTAATAATTTCACAAAATATGATATTATAATTTATCGATTAATTATTCTAGATATATAAAATGATCAATTGCTAAAATTATTATTTTTTGTATACAATTATTTAAATCTTTTTAATTTAGATTATTAAATTACACTGACACAGTTTAGGGTAAAATAAACTTTTATTATAATTATTGTTAAAAATTTTATTAACTTTAACGGTTTAGTGGTAAAATGATAAAAATTGATACATTAAGTGAAAAGAAGTAATTCTAAAAAAAATAGTGATAAATGAAATATTATCTAAACAACCCAAGAGGGGGTGAATTGGGTTATAAAAACTTATGCAAAACAAATCACACAACAATTTCAATCTATTGCCTTAATACGAACAAAAACAATAAATTTAATCAAGTAAAATAAATAAAAGAGTAAGGGAAGAGAGATCAAACACTTGATTTTTACATGGTTCAGCTAATCATGCCTATGTCCACGCCTCCAAACTCATTGGACTTGAGGATTCTACTAAGCAGGCTTTCAAAGCTTCAATCACTCTTATAATTGACTTCCAAGGTGTTAATAACCTTTACAATAAGAGATTATCCCTAATCTCTTAACCCAAGTGTATCACAACACTTTGCAACCTCTCAATTTGATTTTCAAAAAGATTACACAACAAATCTCTCTCACACAATATGTTGGATTACAAATGAAATTCTAAATTGTGAGTAAATGAGATGTATATAAGAATTTATAGCTCAAAGAAAGTTGTATACTCAATAATTTACTCAATGATAATGTTGTGTTTGTTGTTGTTTGAATTTTATTGAGTTTATTTATAGTTGGAGCTGAAAAATAGTCATTATTAACTTTCTACTTGAAGTCGAATTGCCGTTTTGACTTGAGCAAGTGACTGTTGGACAAAATTTCAAATTGTCAGATCGTCGTTTTCAAGATGTCGGATCGACATTAGTGTCCAGAGACTAATTTTCAATTTTGTTCAATGTCGATTAGTCGTTATTAAGATGCCGGTTAGCCGTTTGTTACAGTGACTGCTACAATGAACTATTTTTCATAATTATAATTTTATTCTAAAATTTTATAAAACTATTTTATGGCCCAAAACTGTATGAAACTTGTCACATAAGTCCATTTCCAAAATTTTAAACAATACTTGTTAATATCAAAGTTTTCAAAACTTTCAATTAGATCATAAAATTGAAAAACAACTAATTTCATAAAATTATTTTTCATTTGAGTGTAAACTTTACACTATCAAAATAATGGTTTGTTTAAAATATATGAAAAATAATTTGAGCTTTTAAAAAATTAATCAAGTTTGTTATAATCAAAATCAATATTAAATAAATATTCATGTTAACAATAAAGTTATGTAAAAAAATAAAACAACAAAAACAGCGGCTCAGGATAATTTTAATGAAAAAGAAAGTGGGCCCATATGTGCAAGGCAAAAATTATCGGAAACAACAAAAAAAGAGTAATTATCCACTGACCACATGTTTTTTTTCTAGTTTTTCAAAAATACACAAATCTTTTTTTTTTACAGTGCTCCACCTAAAGTTGACATTTTTTTTCATTGATCCACTCCTGTTATAATATTGTTACAACTTTGCTGACATCATAAGGGTAAAATTATAATTTCACAATAACATTGTTTGAAGACAGAAGTGGATAGGCGCAAAATAATATAACTTCAAATGGAATTCAGCCAAAAAAAAATTAAGAATTATGTATTTTTCAAAAAATATAAAAAAAAAGTAGTCGGTAGATAATTGCTCTTTTACATTTAGGGGTAAAAAAGTCATTTATATAATGTTTTGTTAGTTCTCTTAACAGTTTGAAGACGAAAGTAGACAGATGCAAAATAATATAAATTCAAGGGGAGTTCAGAAAAAAAAATTAAAAATTATATATTTTTGAAAAAGTGCGATTGCCAAAAAAAAAAAAAATTGTTCTATGATTTCTTCATTAAAAGCATAAAGCATGTACAGCTTATTTTCATCAAATACAAGACCACGTCAAAAAAGTGCTCTACCAAACACGTTTTTCATTTTTTTTTTAATTTTTGCAAAATAGAAGACGACTTACCAAAAACAACTGCACTACAATTTTGAACGTTGACAAATAGTAAGATCATTAGATTGCTAATTAGATCTGTTGCAAGTTTCAGATTTATTGAACTTAAAATTGTTGTTGCCACAACTCATGCGGGAAAGCTACAATCTATGCCAAAAACATAAAGTGTAATTACTAAATCAGTAGATTGCTAACAACAGAAACTGCTAGCTTCGTTTATGTATATAATGTATATCCAAAAGAGAACAAAGGAGAGATAATGTTAATTAAAAGATATAGCAATTACAGTCAATTGTGTGCTGAACAAAAAACTATGAAACAATAAATATTCTCATGACGATCACTTTGTTTGTTTAATCATCAAATTTGTTTATTTAATCATCAAAAAACAAGTTACATACATACACTTATATGCTAACCATAATGTCATTGGCATCCGTTTAATTACATCAGTCGCATAATTTTCTATATAATAATTTCAAGTATTCTAATATTTGAGTGTCAAGTAATATGGCAGGTTATTTGCAACTTCTACGTCAGTTGACAGTTGAGTTGGAATAAATAATGTAAATCATATTGCTAAACCAAACGGAACAAAGAGACCTTTGTTCCCTTCTGGCTTTGGCTTCAGGCTTCAACACTAACGAATGGCGGCATGGCAACTTTTTGTTCGTTACCAGTCAAGTCACTGTCATATTGCCAATTCAAACGATGAAATAGAAGAGCCCTTACTTACACAAGTTATACCCAAATGTAGTTTTGCACTTGAGAATTCTATAAACTTGGTTAGAAACACACTATATTCTAGGTAAATCATAAGTTATAATTTATATTGATGATATGAAAATTGACTTTGATGAGTTCTTACCTCTTTTACAGCTATTGGAGACTGAATACATGCGTAGTAGCCTCACGAGGATGGAAAACTATTATTACACTATCTAATAAATAAATTTTATATTAGTTGTTTATATCATCTAATAAATGAATATCATATCAATATTATGTAAATTAAATTTCAAATATTATAATCCCTAACATTATTAATATTTTAAGAGTGATGATAGAGTCACAAACTCTTGTACAAATTTATCTTGTACAAACTGACGTATTATTAATTCATTGGTTGAATAAAAATATAAAATAATAAAAACAAATCATGTAGGTTAAGTGATATTTAATTTAACCAATATTATCATGTCACATGAATTTGTACAAAATAAATTTGTATAAAAATTTATAACTCTATCATTATTCATATTTTAAACCCATGTCACAATAGACGAAATGGAGATAATGAAAGGACAACAAAGTGTCGGGCTTGGATTGGATTTGGCTTAGCATGTCTCCAAAGAGCCTGAGTTTTCATTTTGCTTTACAATTTTAAAGTTCATAAAATTTTATTTTTGTTAGATTAAGCTTTTAAAGATAGCATTAATGATTCAAAACTTTAAATATATGATATAATTGAAATATATATATTAAAACATGTATCTTAATTAATATTATTTTTTTAAATTTTTTTAAACATTTCTCAAGCTTTCACTGGGCTCGGACATTTTTAAGTGAAATCGAATCCTATTCCTAATGTTTAGAAACATGCTCCGGCCGAGTTTTCCTGCCATCTCGAGATCCTGGTTGGATTTTTGGAAATTGGAAGTGGGCGTTCTCAGAAAATAATATATGTAAACTGGAAGTAGAAATAACTTAAAACGACTAACGATACCCAAGAATGAAAGATAAATGGACTTGACCTTAATCACACTATTCTTATGTGAAATTTGCGATTGACCACAATCCCATTCTGTTGTTGATGTGAACCGCACTTGATACAAAATCTTTCACTTGTTTGTAAAAATATTTCTTGTAACAAGCTATAAAACGTGACCAAAATCTTCTATCATCAAATCTTAATTTTGCCTAGTTATTGTATCTAAGTGACAGAAAATGAGGAGAAAACGAAAAATTCTCACCTATCTCATCACGTTTTGATCTGATTTAATCTTCCTTTCGATTAGATTTCTGTTGGTAGTCTTTATCTTTTTCTTTCCAGACATCATGAGGAAGTGCTCTTTACATTTAGTGCATGATTATTATCTAATACATACTCAACAAATCAGAGTAGCTCATGCCAATGTTACTAAACTCCGCAAAATTATACACTCAAATTATACCTGAACTAACTGGTGATAAAAGCAAATACAAAACATATATACTACAATTTTAACTCTTAGAAGTTAAAACCATATTAACAAGAAACCTCAAATGAAACTCAATCTCCATAGAAAAACAATACTTTTAAGTCACAACAACACTATCCACATACAAAAACAAACCATGACCAACCTTTCCATAGGAGAGCAATTACTGTTACTATGAAACTCTGCCTAACTGTTAAATTTCGTACTGGGTGATGCATATTGTATATGGGAGACAGACAAGAAGACAAGAATCCCACAACAGCCAGGGGTTCAAGTTGTTCATGGAAGCATTCATCATATCATTAAGAAACCTGGGACAAAGACACTTGAAGAAGCAACCAACTAACACCACCAACAAACTGCTTCAAGCTACCATAAGACATAATGATTTCCCGTCTATTAACTATCTAAATGCAGAAGACATATTCTTCAAGCAATAAGATAAGTTTGATTAGAAGGTTATTCAAGAAGTAGATAAAAGATCAAAAATGCCAGATGCATAGCTATAAAATCCATACATATTTTGTGACGATAGCAATTGAAGACATAAAATTGAAATCTAGAACTCCCAAGTCCCAAATCCAACCAAAAGCATGTCCTCAACTCAAAGTAAGAAGCAAAATTAAAAAGATTTTTGAAAAATTTCATAACATTACTATGACAAGAATCGAAAGCTAATCATCATTCTTCTCCAAGTATGGTGCCTTTCTCGCTGACATAGATCCCATCAAGAAATTTCCTAATGTCCTTGTTCTTCACATGGCATTTCTGTCCAAAACAACGATCAAGCTCAGAACGTGAAAACTACTAAATACACAATGTCAACATGCAGACACACAGAGAGAGAGATAGAAGCACACCTGATTGATTAGAGCAGCAGAGCGAGACACGAGCTCAATGTCATTTCCATCAAGAACGAGTTCATCCTTAACCTTATCAGACCTAATGACTGTAACACCATCAAGCATATCCACTTTTCGAACCTGTGTTCACCAAAGACATACACCTCATCAATCAACTAAACATCTACTAAGTTTACTTCAAACGACTATAAACCGCAGACAGCAGAGCAAGACTATAACCCAAAGTAGATGCAACAATGCACTTCTAAACGACGCGCCGGAAGGGGGGGGGCAAAACATGGTGCAGAATTCTAATAAAAGCGGAATGATCTAGAATTTCATTCATGCTAGTCATCATAATAACCATCAATCCAACTTCAGCAATTAACAATAGATATCACAGCTTCCAAATTGTTATGCGCTTGTAAGTGGAGGGAGCCCAAGTGTTTATAAGGCCACATACAAAACCTTAACATGTGGGACTCAATTAGAGTCTTTACACACATAATATCAATTAGTTTCATTCAGTGTCAACAAAACAAGTCTGGTAAAAGCTACGCCCAGTGCACACTAATGGTTGAAGCTTACACACACACAGAGAGAAACTTAGAAAATCGCTAAGCAGTCAAAATCGACTACCTATACGGAATAGACTTCTAAGTGAACATAAACAATAGGAAATAATAGAATTAAAAAAAAAAAGAGAAATTGAATTAAAAAAATGAACCTTTTTCTCTCCAAGAAAGTTACGGATCTCAATGGCCTTGTTATTGTTACCGATGGAGGCGTTGATGGGAAAGTGAGCGTACACGAATCTCATCTTGTAGCGGTATCCCTTGGTAACACCAGTGATGAGATTGCCGACATGGCTGAGGGCAGTTCTGATGGCGGCGCTGGTCTTGCGAGAGCCGAACCAGGCATCGATCTTAAGCTTGCGCTTACCGGTTTCCTCGTCAGTCATGAGATGGAAGTCAAGGTTCAAATGCTTGAAGTCGCGGCTGAGCTTACCTCTCGATCCCTCTACTTCAATAACCTTTGCATTTATCTTGACTTTCACCCCATCTGGGATGTCCATCGTCTCTGAAGAGAGAATTGTCTTCATTTTCCTCTCTCTATGATTTCTTACTTCTTCTTCTCCTCCTACGCTTAAGCTAGAGCTGCCGCAAAACCCTAACCCTACCTCTGTTTCTTTCACTTTATATATCCATAACGTTGAGGTAGAGAGCAATCTCAATTTCATCCCATCCGTCGATTAGAGCAATGAAATAAACGGCGTATGATTTTGCCACCTGTGAGCATTTTCATTTTTTAAAAGCCACGTGTGAGCATTCTTTGTTAAGTTTGCTGTTGATTGATTCTACTTGTGTATATGAAAACCAATCCCTTCTCAAGGATTTAAAAAAAAAAAACTAAATTAAGGACTTGTTTGGAATTACTTCTAGAAAGCATAAAAGTAATTTTAAAAATTTAAAATTAATTTTAATATTTGATAAAAAAATTAAAATCACCTTTAACAAAATCAGTCCCTCCTAGAGTTGATTTTTAAAAATAAGACAATGATAACTTTTAGTTTATTATTTTAAGAATTAATTTTATTTTTTAATATAATTCCATTAATATATTTACAATTATTACTTAAAACTCAAAACTATTCTCATTTAAATTAGAGATAAAATCAATATTTCAATAAATTTTTATTATAATTCACGAATTCCTTTTGTTTACCCTATTTCTTCTTCATGTATTACATTCCATCAAAAATTCTCTAAAGCAACAAGGCAAGATATCAGTACGTGTTTCATCATCCTTTAACTAAATACATCAAAAAAACTCATAGTACTTCCAAAAATAAAATTTACTAAATACTTAACTAATTCTCTTCATATTTGATTATTGTTACAATACTGCTAATAAAAATTATTTTAAAAATTATAGCATTACCAAACAGCCCTAAATTTGAAACTTTGGTTGAGTTGGATTGGGCTTGATTTAGGTCGTTATTTACTTGATTGTTTTAGTCAATTATTCCCAGTTATCATTTTTTTTGTAATCTTTAATCTTGGAGGTTGGAATCATTGTGTTAGATTGAACAGTTAAAATTTTTAGCTATGTTGAAGCTGCTTCAAATGAGTTGGATCTATAAATTGATTTTAAGTTAATGTCGACTTGAAAAAAATTAAAATAATAATATTTATACCATCTCAAATTACCTCACCAATCCGAATTTTTTATTATCTTAAGAAAATTATCTTTGCACCACCTTTCTTTTGTTATATGTATATCTAGTCATCACAAATTTTGACATGTACTTTATACCACATTTATTTTTAAACTTGTATGAATCAAACACTTGGACACTAAAAATAACCATTTTATCCCTAAATGAATTAGAAAAACTATTTATCCTATAAAACTTTGAAATATTAAAAAAAACTATAATTATAAGGATACTCCTAAATTCAACAAAACAAATAAATCATAAAATCTAAGATGATAATTTTTAAATGAAATTATAATTATAAAAAATAACATCTTGTAATTATAATTTTATTTAATTTTTGTAATTAAATTAAATATAAGGAAGTTTACAAAAACTAACATGAAGAGAAAAGTTTCGTATAATTATTGCAAACTTCCCTATAAATAATATTAAGAAACTTCCCCTGTACAAGTTAAATGAAATTATGATTATAAAAATTAATATGATAATTTTTAAATGAAATTATAATTATAAATTTTTAACATATTAGATGTAAGTTTATTTCTTTTATTAAACTTAGGAGATATTCTTATAATTATAGTTTTTTTCATTTTTTTAAAGTTTTTAAAATAAAGTGTCTTTTAATTTATTTAGGGATAAAATGGTAATTTTTTAGTGTTAAAGTAGTTGATTGATATAAATTTAAAAACAAAGATGGTACAAAGTACACGGTAAAATTTTGTGATAGTTAAATGTACAATTGACAAAAGAAAGGAGACGTAGAGATAATTTCTTTTATCTTATTACTTTTTGGCTTTTAGCAATAATGTGCTCGACCTTTGGATAAGTTTTTGCAGGTGGCAATTTCAGAGATTGCCAAAGATCAACATGGGTAGAGGCATAAATTAGTGACTTTTTTATGGTTTTAAATTTAAGATGACAATGAGATGGAGTGAGTGTAGGGAGGCCTACCTATTTCTCACTCTATTAAAAATTTCACCTTCAATCTATACCTCATCCACCAATAAACTTAGTGAAGTGACGATGGGGAATCTCCTTTTGGGGAATGATTTCTCCATTCCTACCCAATTTCTCATTTACTTATTTTATAGTAGGTATATATAAATAATTTTAGTAAATTAAAAATTAGAGAGTTAAATAAAATCATTATCATATTATAAAGTATTTAAATCATTTAAAAAGATCTCTAAAAGATTGAAACAACATTTTAAAATGATATTAAAACAAAATAAATAAATTTGAAGAGAGCACCACCTTAAGATATAAAAGAAAACATAACAATATTTTATGGTTGAATAAGTATTATAATTTAAAGTTTTCTTTTAGTTATAACTTATTTATATTAGGTAAAAATGAAATAAAAATTTATTAAATAACATTGTAATTGATAAAACAAAAATTATTGAACAAAAATTAAAAAAAAATCATGTATAATGGGGATTGGGGTGGGGGTGGTGAGAAAGTATAAAACTAAATCTCATTCCATTAAGAATTTAGAGATTATTTTTCTTTCATTCCTCACCCTATTTTTTAAAAATAATTCAAAATTCACCCCATTTAAAGTGGAACCCGGTGAGATTCCAAACCGTGGAGTATTTTGCCATCCTTATTTGGATTTCTCCATAGTGACAAATTTTAAAATGCTTTCTAACTTATTATAAACCTAAACTTATCACTATTTTTTCTTCCGGATAAATTTTAGATTATCCCCCTCGCCCAAATAAAAATGACAATTTTCAAAATATTCCAAATTATTCAAAATGTTATTAACAAAAGTTATCTTATTTTTGTTTAAAAGAAAAGAAAAATTTGGGCAAGTTGATGAAAGCTACTTTATCTTATTAACAAAAATAATGAGTAAGTTTAAGTATATAATAGTTTGAGAAATCCAAAATTAATTCTTTTATTCAAATATATGGGAAAAATGAGTCACATTGATGAAATTTTTTTTGTCTTCTTAACAAAAATAGGGGATAAGTTGAGGTTTACAACTGTTTAGAAGATATTTTGAAGATTTCTATTTTATGATGTAATCTAAATTGACACCCTTATTTTATTTTACATATATTTAAAAAAAAGATTACATAAATCCCCTCTTAAGCTCCAGCTAGTGGGGGCAAAATCATCAATTTACGCTTTAATGAGCTGTCCATTATTGTATGAACGTCAAGAAGTGTGTCCTAATTGAAATGAAACCATTTTATTTTGGTGGTATTTATTTTTTTATCTGAAATCTGAATAGATTTGAATTTTTTAATAGGTCTAAATGTTTGAAATTGAATAATATGTTTTTTTAATTTGATTCTCTTAAAATAAGTATCAAGATGTTTAAATAAATCATAAACATCACAAAGAATATAAAAAAATTTATATTCTAAACTAGAACATTTTAATAAATTTTATCGAAGTTTCTGATGGTTTATATGAAAAATACTCATAAAAGATTATAAAGATAAAAAACACTAATTTGAAGAAGATAAAAATAAAAATAATCTACTATTGTATTATCACAAGTTATAGAGATGAATAATGATGCTAATTAGTAAGTTTTATATAGGTAAAGACCAAAATAAATTAATCAGATAGGAATATTTAGGAGTACATGTTTTAATGATGTCATTTCGATTTTTTAGATTAAGTAAAAATATTAAAAAATGACTTCATAATTGAATGACTGAAATTTTTTATTAAAATAAAAGAATAGACTTAGGGAATGGTTGTTTTTTTAACTTAATAGTTTAAAATGACTTAATGTAATTAATTAAGTTAATTAGAGGTATTTGTTTTTATAATTTAATGAACTTTTCAGATAATTTTGATTTAATAAAATAAGCCAATTTTTTTAAATTTTTATTGAATAAAAAAAATGAATCAGCCAACTAATTTCTATTAAAAAAATCTATTTTTTATTATTTATTTTTCATGCCTATTTCAAAACTCACCCACACATATTTACCCACTAGTAATCTCATTTTTTTTTTTACTAGCCGTCATGAAATATGTCCTCACATTTCTTCTTTCATCAAGTTATTGAACCTACCATTATCGGTAATCAAAGATATTATTCTTAATTTTTTATGTAATTATATAATTTGTCTTTGTTAAAAAAATTAAATATAATAATTCCAAAATCATTATATATTCACTTGAATGTGTTTTTTCTTATATATAATAAAATAATAGGTATTTATGTTTTTTGAGATATATATATTATTTGATATTCAAATTTAATAAGGATACAATGTAAAAGTACATATTCTTAGTTTTTAAATTTTAAAAAATAAACAACTTAATACTTTTTTAGAGATTCAGACAAAAAAAAATTATTTAGATTCAAATCCTCAGGTCTATCCATATTTTAGATTAATTCATATTTATTTATAATTTAGATAAAAAAAACAAATGCTACCTTAGGTAGTATTTGTCTTTTTGTTTGAAATCTGAATAAGTCTAAATTTTTCTAAATCTAACTAAATCTAAATACAAATATAAGAATGATATGTTTGTTTATCTTTTTTAAATATTTGAATATAAGCGACATGTTATTTGTTTTTATAAATTAAAATAATCTTAAGTATGATTATTTGACATTTATACCTTTATAAGTTAAAATAAAAAAAATTAAGTTTTATGGTTAAGAAAATAAGTATATTTAATAAACATCTTTTCTTATTTAAATAAAATTCATAAAAATACATTTTTTATCCAAATATAAATATTTAAAATCAAACATAAATTAAAAATAAACAAATAAATTAAAATTAATAAATTGTCAAACTTCACGATTTAAGATTTAATCACTTTACTAATTGAAATTAATTTAATTAAGTCTTTCGAATGAAAAACAATAGCGCTGATATTTATCTCGGGTCAAATTTGAAACTGCGTCAAACGACGCCGTTTCGTCTATTTTTTTTTTTTTTATTCGCTATGAAACAACGACGTTTAGGGCTTACAGTAAATGGCAAAGTATAAGCCATTTCCTTTATCGATCGAAAGCTTCCACAGAACCCAGTTGCCCTTTCCTTCATCGACCGACAACAACGTTCTCCTCATTCCACCAAACAAGCCCCTTTGACCAGACAACTGCAACCCAAATTGATAGCATTTTTCATTAAGCTACATTGCATGCCATCATTATGCTATCCGTAATGGTAAACCATGTAAATATGGAAAAAAAAAGGATAATACTTGGATTATAAAAAAATTAGAACATCCCCAAAAGATTGCCAAAAACTTGTGAGGAACAAGCCGTTCAACAATCAATTTGTCAGGGACAATGCCGAGAATCAATTTTCCAGGGATAATGTTGAAAACTCGTCCCTCTTCAAGCTTTTTCTTTTGTGTGATTAAGGGTTCTGCAGCTGGATTAAACAAAAAGAAAGAAGAAGCTGATGTATCCTAGCTAAAACGACTTTGTTCACAGAAAATCATAACTAAGAAAAAAATAAAAACAGAAACATTGTCATTAGAGAATGAAGAGGAAGAAGTAAGGGGCTTACAACTTGTCAATCGGCTGCATCTAGAATACATCTAGAAGATTGGCATAAACAAAGAATAGTGGCACATGGCTTTGAAACTTGAACATGGTTTTTACCCACCAAGCTTTGATGAACATGATTTTGAAGAAGTTTTTAATATCCATTGCTTTGACTTCCTTGGCCTTGATTTTGCTATAAATACAAATGAAATTGAAGAGTTTATTCATTCCATTTTAGAGATCAATTAAGGGAGTTGAGAGAGAGTTTAAGAGCTTGAATTTATAAGCTCTTATTTTAGTGATTTGAGAGTTTGGGTGTATTGGGATTTTAGATAGTGAGATAAAATACTACAATACTTGTAACTCCTTTTCACTAGTATAATATTTCCTTCAGTTTTCGCCCGTGGATGTAGGCTAAAAGCCGAACCACGTAATTTCTGATGTCCTCTAGTGTGTTTGTTCTTTATTTTATTTTCAATTTTATTTTAGCTGCGGTCCTGCTTCACCCCACCAATTTCCTAACAGTGGTATCAGAGCTATTGATTATATTTTTGGAGTCAGGAACTGTTCACGAAGGGGCACATTCACATATACGGCATACGGCACTATTCACGTATATGGTATATGGCACTATTCACGTGAAACGATGGAAGCGATCCAAGAATTTTACAGTGCAAAGCAGGAAATAGTGGCGTGAATAAAGCAACTGTGTGGTTTTGTACATGTCTATGAAAGTTCTGTCACAAAGGCGATAAGAGCCTAAGGAGCCTGGGTTTTAAGTGGGACCATTGTGACCCCTCTAGTCTTTCCTGGGAACTTTCCTGGTGTGCATTCTCACACATACTCACAACTATTCAAGGTGGTACACTAACTTGTGTGCAGTATTGATTAACAAAATGGCGGCAAAGTATGAAATTGAGAAGTTTAACGGAAATAATTTTTCGTTGTGGAAAATGAAGATGAAAGCTGTATTGAGGAAAAATAATTGTTTGGCAGCAATTGGAGAAAGGCCCATGGAGATAAGTGATGACAAGTGGAACGAGGTAGACGGCAACGCCATTTCTGATCTACACTTGGCACTTGCGGATGGAGTATTATCCAGTGTGACAGAGAAAAATACGGCGAAGGAAATATGGGATACTCTCACAAAATTGTATGAGGCCAAGTCACTACACAACAAAATCTTCTTGAAGAGAAAACTATATACTCTTCGAATGGCGGAATCTACAATGGTGACCGACCACATCAACACATTGAAGATTATATTTTCACAACTCACGACGTTGGGTCATAATATAGAGGAAAATGAACGTGCAGAGCTTCTACTTCAAAGTCTACCAGATTCGTATGATCAACTCATCATCAACCTGACGAACAACAATCCAGTGGAGGGTCTAGTTTTCGACGATGTTGCAGCCTCCGTATTAAATGAGGAGAGCAGACAAAAAAATAAGGAAAACAGACAGGCAAGTTCGCAGCAAGCAGAAGCGCTATCAGTGACGAGAGGGAGATCAACGGAACGTGGCCCCAGTGGGAGTCAAAATCAGGGTAGATCAAAATCCAGAAGTAAGAAGAATGTTAAATGCTACAAATGTGGCAAGAAAGGGCACGTCAAGAAAGAATGTTGGAGTAACCAGAAGAGAAAAGAAGGCAAATAAACTGAGTCATCAAATGCTCAGGGTTATGTAGCAAGTACCTCGGATGATGGCGAAATTCTTTACAGCGAGGCAACAACTGGTTCAGAAGGCAGAAAACGACTTTCTGATGTCTGGCTTATAGACTCAGGAGCTACCTGGCACATGACCTCTAGGAGAGAATGGTTCCACACATATGAACCTATCTCAGAAGGATCTGTATATATGGGAGATGATCATGCCTTGGAGATCGCTGGTATTGGTACTATCAAAATAAAAATGTTTGATGGTACAATTCGCACAATTGGAGAGGTACGACATGTCAATGGCCTGAAGAAAAATCTATTGTCTTTGGGACAAATGGATAGTTATGGGTACAAAAGTCATGTGGAGAATGGAATTATGAAAATTGTTAAAGGCGCGCTTGTATTGATGAAGGCAGAAAAGATCAGTGCTAATTTATTCATGCTTAAAGGAGAAACACTACAGGAGGCTGATGCGTGTGTCGCGTCAAATGGAGAAGAATCAACGATGATGTGGCATCTCAAACTTGGCCACATGTCAGAACAAGGCTTGAAGATTCTCTCTGAACAAAAATTGCTTCCGGGGCTCAAATCGGTAAGTTTACCATTTTGCGAGCATTGTATTACAAGTAAGCAGCATAGATTAAAATTTAGTAGATCTATTGCTAGAAGTAAATGCATTCTAGACTTGATTCATTCTGATGTTTGGGAATCACCGGATATATCAATGGGAGGTGCAAAGTACATGGTGACTTTCATTGATGACTATTCCAGAAAATGTTGGGTGTATCCAATTAAGAAAAAGTCAGATGTATTTCCTGTGTTTAAAGAATACAAAGCGCGTGTGGAACTTGAATCTGGTAAAAAGATCAAGTGCTTGAGGACAGATAATGGTGGAGAATATACAGACGGCGAGTTTCTTGCTTTCTGTAAGCAAGAAGGTATTCAGAGGCAGTTCACGATGGCATATACTCCTCAATAAAACGGAGTGGCAGAACGGATGATAATGGTGGAGAATATACAGACGGCGAGTTTCTTGCTTTCTGTAAGTAAGAAGGTATTCAGAGGCAGTTCACGATGGCATATACTCCTCAATAAAACAGAGTGGCAGAACGGATGAACAGAACTCTTACAGAAAGAATAAGAGCTATGTTGAAAACTACTGGTCTACCAAATTCATTCTGGGTAGAAGCAGCCAAAACTGCCTGTTATATAGTAAATCGGTCGCCATCTACAGCTATTAGGTTGAAAACGGCGATGGAGATGTGGACTGGAAAGCCAGCTGATTATTCCTACTTACATGCATTTGGATGTCCTATGTACGTGATGTACAATGCCCACGAAAGAACAAAGCTGGATGCAAAATCTAGAAGATATATCTTCTTGGGGTATGCTGATGGAGTAAAGGGGTATCGTCTGTGGGACCTCACTGCCTACAAGATCGTCATCAGCAGAGATGTTATCTTTGTAGAAGATCAACTATAAAGGCGAAATGAGGATGATGACACTACAAAAGAAAAGTCAGAGACTGTGCCGGTATATGTCGAAAATAATCCAGAAAATTCAGATTCTTCTGAAGCAGCACCAGAGCACGAGGAATAAGAACCAGTCGAGTCCGAGGCTCCAGAAGTTCGTCGGTCAACTCGTGAGAGACGACCGCCGGCGTGGCACTCGGAGTATGTCACAGAGATCAACGTTGCATACTGTCTTCTAACGGAGGATGGAGAGCCATTAACTTTCCATGAAGTTTTAGAAAGCTCAGATATTACTTTGTGGATGACAGCAATGCAGGAAGAAATTGAAGCTCTACACAAGAATAAGACATGGGAACTTGTACCACTACCACGTGGAAGAAAAGCCATTGGAAACAAATGGGTCTACAAGATCAAACATGATGGCAATGACCAAGTGGAGCGATATCGTGCAAGATTGGTGATAAAAGGATATGCTCAGAAAGAAGGTATTGACTTCAACGAGATATTTTCACCGGTGGTTCGACTCACAACAGTCAGAATAGTCTTGACACTGTGTGCTGCATTTGACCTACATTTAGAGCAGTTAGATGTGAAAACTGCATTTCTTCATGGAGAACTTGAAGAAGAAATATATATGCTCCAACCAGAAGGTTTTGTAGAAACAGGAAATGAGAACTTGGTTTGCAGGTTGAATAAATCTCTATACGGTCTCAAACAGGCGCCGAGGTGTTGGTATAAGAGATTTGATTCCTTCATCATGAGCCTTGGATACAACAGACTCAGTTCAGACCATTGTACATATTACAAGAGGTTTGAAGATAATGATTTCATTATTTTGCTGTTGTATGTGGATGACATGTTGATAGCAGGTCCCAACAAAGATCGAATTCAAAAATTGAAGGCACAGTTAGCTAGGGAGATTGAAATGAAGGACTTAGGACCAGCAAACAAGATTCTAGGGATGCAAATTCACCGAGACAGAAATAACAGGAAGATTTGGCTTTCGCAGAAGAATTATTTGAAGAAAATCTTGCGGCGCTTCAACATGCAAGATTGTAAGTCAATTTCTACCCCACTTCCTGTTAATTTCAAATTATCCTCAAGTATGTGTCCTAGCAATGAAGTGGAGAGGAAGGAGATGTCTCGAGTACCGTATGCATCAGCAGTGGGAAGTTTAATGTTCGCTATGATATGTACAAGACCGGACATTGCACAAGCAGTGGGAGCAGTTAGTCGATACATGGCGAATCCTGGTGGAGAGCATTGGATAGCTGTGAAAAGGGTTCTGAGATATATCAAAGGAACCTCAGATGTTGCATTATGTTATGGAGGATCAGAGTTTACTGTCAGGGGCTATATGGATTCAGATTTTGCAGGAGATCTTGATAAAAGGAAATCCACTACTGGTTATATGTTTACACTTGCGGGAGCAGCTATAAGCTGGGTTTCGAAATTGCAGACCGTTGTGGCTTTATCTACAACAGAAGCAGAGTACATGGCAGCTACACAAGCTTGCAAGGAAGCTATTTGGATACAAAAGTTATTGGAGGAGCTCGGGCACAAACAACAGAAAATTTCTGTGTTTTGTGACAGTCAGAGTGCCTTACACATTGTAAGGAATCCAGCCTTTCATTCCAGGATAAAGCACATAGGAGTTCAGTATCACTTCGTTCGAGAAGTAGTGAAAGATGGAAGTGTGGATTTACAGAAAATCCATACTAAAGAGAACCTAGCAGATGTTTTGACCAAGCCGATAAATACTGATAAGTTTGTCTGGAGTATATCCTCTTGTGGCCTAACAGAAACGTAGGCAACATGATTATGGCGAAGTAGAAAGGATGGTATGGAGATTAATTGCTTTTCAAACAAATCTCCAAGTGGAAGAATGTCAATCGGCTGCATCTAGAATACATCTAGAAGCTTGGCATAAACAAAGAATAGTGGCACATGGCTTTGAAACTTGAACATGGTTTTTACCCACCAAGTTTTGATGAACATGATTTTGAAGAAGTTTTTAATATCCATTGCTTTGACTTCCTTATCCTTGATTTTGCTATAAATACAAGTGAAATTGAAGAGCTTATTCATTTCATTTTAGAGATCAATTAAGGGAATTGAGAGAGAGTTTAAGAGCTTGAATTTATAAGCTCTTATTTTAGTGATTTGAGAATTTGGGTGTATTGGGGTTTTGAATAGTGAGATAAAATACTACAATACTTGTAACTCCTTTTTACTAGTATAATATTTTCTTCTGTCTTTCGCCCGTGGACGTAGGCTAAAAGTCGAACCACGTAATTTCTGGTGTCCTCTAGTGTGTTTGTTCTTTATTTTATTTCCAATTTTATTTTAACTGCGGTCTTGCTTCACCCCATCAATTTTCTAACACAACTGGGTTGAACAAAAAAAAAATCAAAACAAAGAAAAAAAAATAGAAGTAGAGACGATGTCGTTTCAAAACGAATTAAAAAAAAAAAAGAGAGAGAGAGAGCCGAAACGACGATTTATGCTGCCGTTTGACGGTTTGACCCCGGCAAACATCATTTTCCAATAAACAAACGGCCCCTTCTCCGTCTGCTGTTCTGCCCTTTGAAAGAACACGCACAGGAAAAGAATGGAAAGTTATGAGCAGAGCAAAATTGGCGCCGAAGCGTACACTGTTCTTCATTGTATCGACCTCTCAAGCCCTGATATTCATCAATCCGTTTCTCTTTTAAAACAGGTTCTCTTCAGTCTTCGCTTCACTTAGAGAGGAAAAAAAAAAAAAGAAACACACACACATTGAAAGTCTTTATCACTTATCAATTCGTTAATTGTTCTGTTTTTAGTTTTTTATTATTTGTATATGTTACTGCTACACGTGGCATAATAGAAATAATGGGTTTGATTGTTTCAGGCATGCTTAGACTGTGGCTTTTTCTATGTAATAAATCATGGGATAAGTCAAGAATTCATGGACGAGGTCTTTACTCAGAGTAAGAGGTTTTTCAATTTGCCATTAAATGAGAAAATGAAGGTTTTAAGGAACGAAAAGCACAGAGGTTACACTCCTCTTCATGATGAGCTTCTTGATCCTGATGCTCAAGTTCACGGTTGGTTGCCTTTTTTTTTTTTTCAAATTTTATTTCAATTGGCTGTATAAAGTTTGTTTGTTTCTCTCGAGTATAAGTTCTGATTGTTTTGTTGTTGTGCTAGTATAGGAGATTACAAGGAGGGGTATTATATAGGCGTTGAAGTTCCTGATGGTGACCCTGAATCTGAGAAGCCATTTTATGGCCCAAATGTTTGGCCTGCACCGGGTGAGTAACTAAATTTACTGACTTACCATGAAATCAAAATTTTTCATCTTTTTTTATGCTGTCTTTTAGATATTTTGCCTGGTTGGAGGGAGACTATGGATAGGTTTCATCAAGAAGCATTGTAAGTTGCTGCAACTGTACAACTAGCAGAATGCAATAGTTTTTCGTGATTCATTTGTTTTTATTAGGTTATTACGTGGGAAGTTCATTGCTATTTCAATTTAATTTTCTTTTAAAAATATTCAAAAAATAAAGGATGTCTACCGTATCTTTGTCTCTGTTTTACTGTTTTTCCGACTATAACTAATCTATTTGGTGTGTGTTCCCAGGGAGGTAGCAAAAGTAGTTGCGAGAATAATAGCACTTGCACTTGATTTGGATGCTGATTTCTTTGACAAGCCAGACATACTTGGTGAACCTATTGCAATGTTGCGGCTACTACACTACGAAGGTGACATTCTAAGTTAAAGGGTCTAGGAACTCCATTGTGAACCTGCCACAGTTGTGCAATTAATATAACTCATATATTGTCATCTTTTACTTAGGTCAAACTTCTGATCCTTCAAAAGGAATATATGGTGCCGGGGCACATTCAGACTTTGGTTTGATTACCCTCTTGGCAACAGATGAAGTTTTAGGTCTTCAAGTATGAACAACGCTCTAAATGTCACTAAGTTTCTTATTGTTTTTTGATATGATCATTTTCCGAAATTCTGAAATTTGTTGCAGATATGCAAGGATAAAGATGCTAAACCCCAGATATGGGAGTATGTTCCACCGCTGAAGGGGTTAGTTCTCTGTCATTTCCATTTTCCAGCTTTATTGTGTCTTCTTGTTTATTAATTATCTAAGGTGTGTGGGCTGTGCGCATGTGCCATACTTGGCATTTATGATGGAAAACAAGCAATTCCATAATATGATCTTTCTTTCATTTGGATATTGTCTAAAAGTTTAACGACACTTCTGCTCTAGTATTTTGCCTGTTGTTTTTCAGTGAGCCATCTTCAGATTGTAATTAATATTGAGAATCAGTATCTAAGCTGTTCAATCATTTCAAGTTTTCCATCTTTATACATGGTGAAGTTGTAAGAATTATAAATAAGAACTATTGATTACTGATAGTGACTTTGTTATTCACATGACTAGTCTATGATTTATCTTCACAGAGCATTTATAGTAAATCTTGGTGATATGTTGGAGCGTTGGAGCAACTGTATCTTCAAGTAAGCAACTGTATCTTGAAGTAATGTAAAATCCTTAATAATCAAAATTATTTAAATTTTTCCTATGTTTACATTTCCTTAGTTTTATTGGTGATCTTACGATTATGTTAAAACAAAGGAAATAATTTTGGCTTGATGGAACATCATTTCTGTAGCCATTGTCATGAATATACTATTGCCTTATGTAGACTTTTTGTTACTATTACATATGGGTAATGTGCAATTCTGCCTTGTGTTTGTCCCCAGGTCGACACTACATAGAGTGTTAGGAAATGGCAGAGAGAGATATTCTGTAAGGCTCCATTTATTTATTTATTTATTTATTTATCCCAGATTCTTAGGACCATTAAAAACTTTTAGACAGTTTGCAATTTCAGCATAAAGCATTTTGAAATGTCTTTATATCATGCTGGTTTGCTATTAAATTTAATTTTTTATCTGCACAAACACCATTCACTTGTCTTTATTGCTAAACTCTGGCTATGCGGAGGTTATGTTTAGTAATAGCCAGTTAAATGTTTCTTTGATCCAAATAATAACAAAAAGATACCATATTTTCTTATATAATGATAGAATGAGTTGTAGATATCAGAAAATTGTCAGGTTTCTTAAACTTTATAAGTTAGTACATTATGCAACTTCTGACTACGTTCTGAAGCCAACTTTATTTTTATGCAAGTAATGAGAGTAATGGAAAATTGAATTTGAAGACCATTTCTGGTTACTTCAATACTTCAATTTGCTGGAGAAAATGTAGGCTGCTCACTTACATTGTTAATTAATTTAGAGTCTCTAACTTGTTAGTGGCATCTTCTAGACCTACAGCCATTACTCTTTTTATGATACTTGGATTTTATATATTTGTCCCTGTTTCTTGATTTTCTATCGAGTATGTTTCCTTGTTTAATTAGCAGGTTGAATTTTGCTGCCTTATTGCTCTGTAATTGTTATTCTTATGACAGATTGCTTACTTTGTGGAACCCAGCCACGATTGTGTTGTTGAGTGTTTGCCAACCTGCAAGTCCGAGAAAAATCCTCCAAAGTAAGTTGCGATGCCAAAATCTTTTGATAATACATAGCAAACTTGAATTTGATCCCTTCTCACCTGATTGATATCTACTCCCATTTGTGTTATGGCAGTTGACCGATCTTGATAACTTTGTTGAGCATCGTAAACCATTTTGTTATCATGCTGAACATCTATGTTTGTGACTTTCTATTACATTCACTAATGTCTGATCTTACACACTTTGCCAGGTTTCCTCCCGTCAAGTACGGATCATACCTGAGCCAGCGGTATAAAGATACTCATGCTGATCTCAGTATATACAAAAAATAGGAAACTTGAACATAGAATTGTATATAGAAATGCCTTCATCGGGTGGGCGTATATATGTATTTAAAAAAAAAAGGGAAAAACCTCATGTCAATTAATTATGAAAGGATGGTATTGAGGTGCTTTTACTCACATGCTCGATGGCTTTATCATTTTAAATCACTCCTAATTTTATGTCCAACGCAAAAGCTCCTTCGATTATTCTTGTTATTTGAAGACTTAAATTTCAGGTTTCTATATATGAAATCTTTTTTTTTTTGAGAAGATATATGAAATCTTATGCCAATTAGAATGACAATTTCTGTTACAATATGATGACTAGAGAACTTGAATTTTTGTAATAATACTTAATATATGGGTCATTGATTTCAAATATCAAATATTGTTATATAAATTCTAACTTAATTTACTTAGAATTTTGATTTATTCAAAAAATTCAGTAGAAAGAATCAAAAACTCTATTTTCTAAGTTGCACAGTAGAACTTTAAATTCTAATTTATTTATAAATATAACTTCATATTCTAATTTGGAGAATACTCAAAATTTCAAGTTCTAGTTTGGATTATACTCAAAACTCTTGGTTTAGAACTAGAACTTCAAGTTCTCAACCGTTCCTTAAAATTATAATTTGGAAATTATAACTCAAAACTCTAAGTATCGATTTTCAAAATTTTGAGAGAATTTTTGTTCTAATTTATTTGGTTATTTTTTTTTTGAATATTGATATACAGGACTATTGGATTACATCTGGTACAACTAGTATTTACGATCGAATTATACTACTTGGACTCATGTGCGACTAGCATTTACAATCAGCTTATTCTATTGGGACTTGTATACGATTAGTGTTTACAATTAGATTATACTACTAGGATTCTTGTACAACTAGTATTTACAAGTATCTACAATTAGATTACAGTACTAGGACTCGTGTACAACTAGTATTTACAATCAAATTTACTATTGGGACTCATGACATTTTGTAGAGAATATTGTCTTAGTTTCCACTCTATTTACATTTTGTAAAAGAGAAGAGTGTCTCCACTCAATTATGAAATAATTGAGGAATAACTACAACTAACCCTATAATACTTTTATGGAGGCTCGAACTCTTGCGAGAGATTATGTTATTGTGACTCTATACATTAATCTTCTAAAGACTTAACCAGATTTTTGACCCTCATGTAAATTAATCTTTTGAAGACCTGCCTAGATTTTTTACTCTCATTAATTGAGAACATTCAGTGTCCAATCTTCCCTCTCACAAGGGTCTCAACTATCACGAAATGTGATTTGTAGAGAATACTATCTCAATGTTCACTCTACTTATATTTCGTGAGAGAGAAGATTGTCTCCACTCAATTATGAAATAATTGAGGAAGGATTACAACTAACCTCATAATACTTTTATAAAGGCTCAAACTCTTGTGAGAGAATATATTACTAGGACTTGTGTACATTAATCTTCTAAAAACTTGCCTAGATTTTTGACTCTCATATACATTAATCTTCTAAAGATCTGCCCTAAATTTTTACTCTCATTCATTAAGGGGTGTCCAGTGTCCAGTCTTCCCCTCACGAGGGTTGTCCACTCTCGCTCTCCATTCTACAAAATTTTGTGAGAGATAAAACAATCTCTACTTAATTATGAAATAATTGAGAAAAGGACTTTGACTAACTAATGCTCAAACCCTTATTCTCACATATTGTGAGTGCAAGGGCATTCCCGATAGGACAAAGACCTATTGGTTATTAGGTTAATTATTAAGATTTCAATTATCGATTTATTTCTTATTTCTTTCACAAACTTTAGGTTGTATTAACAATAGAGACAAGGCAATGTCTATGCTACCATAGGAATAACATACTCCTTAATTTGTCTTGTAGTAAAGAGACCATCTAATGTCAATATTAGCTACCAAGAAATACCAATTAGTTATCGAGATCAGCAAATCCTGCTAATAACACCTTGTAATAAACTAGAAAAGAAAGAGAAAATTTTAACTAGACACAAAGTGTTTAAGAAAGCACGTGGTTATTGGCTACATGACTTGTTATTACTTCCTTCAATTGCAAAACATAATTTGTCAATTCAAGGTTTGGCTAGTAGAACTAAAATAACTTATTTAGTATTTATTTGGTATGACTTATTGACTTCTCTAATGGTCATAAGTATTTATTGAATCTCAAAAACTCTATAAAATTTTTGTTATTGTTTAATAGAGGTTTGGAAGATTAAATGCTTATTTGATACTACTTATCTAATGACCATAAGTGATTATTTAATCTTAGAGCATCTCCAAAAGACTCTATAAATTTTACTCTTCAAATATCTATTTACTTACCTATGTGGCAAATAAAAGAGTAAAAAAAAATAATATTCTCCAAAAGACTCTTCAAATAGAAATAACTTAATATTATTTTAATCAAATAATTATTTTTTTAAAGAAAAAGTCAATAGCAATTAAAGTACTTCTCTCTTTTTCTCCAATGGAAAGTAATAAAGTATAAATTGAAGAGGGAGAAATCAACTCTCCAAATTTGAAGAGAGAGAATTATTTCTTATTTGAAGAATCTTAATTGGAGTGTCTTTTGGAGTCTTAAATATTGAGATGGCTCTTCAAATAATTAATAAAATCTTATTTGAAGAGTCTTTTGGTGATGCTCTTATAAGCTATTTTCAAAATTTTTATTGTTATTTGATTTTTTAATAAAATTTTTCAAGATTATATATGCTATGTTGCCTCTACTAATAAAAACTTAAATTTTGAGGACTTGGGAATAAATATTGAAATTTTTTTAAAATATTAAAATGTCTAAAATATCTTTTACTTATTTGACAACCTTATTTCATTTCATTCATAACATAACTTAGAAAAAAATTGTCTATTAAAATAATTTTATAATTTTTAATAAAAACTCTCACTGACAATGAAATAACTAAAATTTTTTAAGTGAAAACTCTACTTATACAAGCATTTTGCTTATATACCAAACAGAGCCTAAATAAACTATTTTGCTTCTTTTAGTAAAAATTCAAATTTATACTTTTAAGAGTAGAAGTTAAAAAGATTTTTTTAAATGTTAAAATATCTAAAATATCTTTTACTTATTTGACAATTTTATTTTATCATTTTCATAACATAACTTAAAAAAAAATTACTTGTTCAAATAATTTTATGATTCTTAATGAAGGCTCTCATTGATAACCAAACAATTAAAATTTTATCACTAAAAACTTTACTTGTATAGTGTTACTAACAAAAGCTTTATTTAAAGAAGTTCTATTTAAAAAACTATACCAATTAGAGCTTTAATTCCAATAATTCTACTCAAAATACAACTAAATCAGCCTAGAAATTTTAAAAAGAATTCTTGAAATTAAATAAACACTTCTGGTTATTTGATAAACTATATAAACATATACTCTACTAAATGAATAGATTTACAAAGAGGGCTTCTCCATTTATATGGAGAGATTAGAGTCAGATTGTCATATACAAATATGGGATAAGTTATACTACTAAAGATGGCAATCATCTATTTTCTAATATATGAAGAACATCAATTTTACTTGTAATCTATAAATTAGGGATGGTAAAAAAGTCCAAACCTCCCACGTGAGGTCTAGATAAGGGCTTAAGAAAAAAGCTCGGGCCAAGCGTAAGCTCTTTATTTAAAAAAATAAATAAATTTATCAATTAAAATAATAAAATCAAATTTAAAAAAAAAAGAGAGAGCTTAAATTCCTAATTTATATATTAATAATTAATCAAAAAACTTAAAATTATAATACTAAACTTTCTTTTAAGTGTTAATTAATTAAGAGAATACTTAAATTTAAGAATTAGTACTAAAAGATTAAATTTCTAAACTTTTATTTGCTTCATTTTTTTATTTATTATTTTAATTTTAATTATTATTTTTTTAATTCATTGTTATTATTAATTCATTTTAGGTTTATAATAATTTTAATTTTTTTTAAAATAAAAGTCTAAGTCCGGCCCAGCCCCACAATAGACCCGACTCAAGCCCAACCCTGGCACCACTACTCTTCACGCCAATGCCCAAGCGCTTAATTTGTGAACCCCATTAAAAATCCTTTTTTTGAAGTGATAGGACCACTTATTTATAACACTTCTCAAATTACTAACAATTAGTCTGGGTGTACTCTGAAAACCTGTACAATAAACCTTAATAAATTGATAATTTTAATTAAATACTATTTTCTACTTGTCCCAACTTGAGATAAACATACTAAATTAATAATTGGATAAATTTACAAGATTGGACATTATAGAAAAATACTTGTGATTTCAATTTCATATAGGGCACACTAGGTAAATTAATAATATGTTTTAAATTTAATAATATATTTTAAAATTAATCAGATTTCTATTTATGTCAAGTGCACATGTTCATTTAGTATTTGTGAGTCGTGTAAAATACATTTGTGCAATTGTTAACTATTCTATAACAAAATAAACAGAAATTTGTTTTCTATTTATCGATTAAAGTACATATATTGATTCACTACTTATGTTTGATAGTTGATAGTTATTTAACAATTAATTATAATTACTATATATATTATATAAATAAGAAACAAAAAGTAATTGAAATTGTGTAATACTTTTTTTAAAAAGTACAAATTTGTGTAATAAAGCGCTAATTTTGAGATGCAATGTTGAAATTGTGGCGCGGAATACAAGTTATCACTGAGAATTATTACAAGACCGTTCACTTGGCCCAGAATTTCATCTTGATTTTCGGGGCGGCTTGCCACGTCATCCGATTGCGTCAGCGCCAGTTCACCTGACATGCCACCTCATCAACACATCATCACAATTCACAAGGTTATTGACCACGTCGGCTGTAAACAACGACCACTAGGTGCGGACGTGCGGTCCATCTCGGTCCATTTCGGTCACCTAGTAGCCACTCGCCCATTTCTATGAGATTTCCGGATCCAGCAGGCGCATTTCCATATCTACAAATACAATTCGTTTTTAACAACCTGAAGTACCATCCATCTTCCTTCTCAAATCTTCCGAATTACGACCAAATGTCAACTCATCTCTTACCATCCATCTTCCTTCTCAAATCTTCTGAATTTACAACCAAATGGCAACTCATCTCTTTCTTGGACGCATTGTCAAATTGAAGCCACGTTCCCTTCACATTTTAACAATTTCATGGAAGCTCATTAAAAATTTAAAATTGCCTACTAACGTATAACCGACTACTCAAGTTGTCAACTGCCAATTATTTTATTGTTGTATTTTTATCCCATTCTCTGTTCTATATATGAAGAATGGTTGTTCATTTGAGATGAGTAGATTTTATAAACTCTTTATTGTTATTATTTTATTTACTTATGAATTAATTTTTTCCATTACGGTTAGGATGAATCTTATTAATAAAATAATTTTTTTAGTTATTAATTATTAACTCTTTGATTTTATGTTTTTCAGAATGGATAAAATGCTTAACGTTACTTATATGTGCATATTTTTCATATATTTTGTTATTAATTTCTCCATTTTTTTCTTGTTTTGGTCTTAAATATTCTAGTTATTTTAGTTTATTTTTTATTGAAAAGGGAATTAATTAATATACATATTTTACCCTTTATTATATATTTGTTAGTTATTTTTATTTTTTATTTTTAATTAATTGTATTATTTTATTAAATAGGGAATTAATTGGAGATGGTGGATAAAAAGGACATGAAGAAATTCAAATTGAGAAGGAATAAAGATTAAATTGAAAGACAAAAATACAGTAAAAAATTGATAGAATCGAGTGAAAGAAATAAAAACAATTAATCCAATTAGAAAATATTGAATAATTAAAAGATTTAATTTTTCCAATTAGTAATTGGAGTGCACGTGCATGGTATTGCAAAAGTGGAAAGCAATTTAAATGGACCCGTAATTGACTTTCAAAAGTTGGAATTAATGGCTTTTGGTGGCGTTAAATTGGAAAAGGATTTCTTTATAATTGTTGGAGAAGAATTCGGTCAACTAGTATTATAAAAGGAGAGCCGCCAGAGAGCGAGAGAAGAGGAGGAGAATCGGCAGCCAAGAGGATTTGAAGAACCAGCAACCGCAAGAAGAAAAAAAACAAGGGAGAAATCGAAAAGGAATTGAAGAAAAAGGCAGCCGCTTGAATTAATCTTCATTATTGATTTTGTTAATTCTCTTATTCCCAATTCAATTATGTTAGGCTATAGATTTTTATTTGGTTGACGGTGAATTCAAAACCCCGAACATGTCACATGATTAATTTTTAATTTCTATCATTTAATTGATTTAATTGAGATTGTTTATGTTCTTCTATAATTAATGTTCATGGTTTATTCTTATTTTATTTGAGTGACCAATTAGATAGGACTTGAATAAATTCTATTACTAGATTAAAATTCTTGATCCGTAATTGTCTTGATATTTTAATTATTAGTAGCAGGTTGGAATAAGTGATTTCAATTGGAGAACATAACCTAGGTTAAATAATCCGAGCTTGTGTGTTTATTGTCTAAATCAACCTAATATCTTTCTCTATTTAATGCTTCTATTATCTTAAATTTAAAGAGCTTGTTTAAATTATTTAATGGTTAGAGATTAGGTGAAGAGCTTATTTTGCCTAATGACACACTAAGAAAAGGATTGAGACTAACAGAACTTATTGTTGTTTACGGTTGATAGTTTCAATAGAAATTGATGATATAATTGATATATTATGTGCATGTATGGTGGTGGCAAATGATCCTTTAATCAAAGTTTTCATCATTATGATTTCTTTTTCCTTTAATTAGAGTTTTTATTAAATTATTGTTCGTAGTTTTAATTTTTTTTATTTCTTACTATTTAGTTAAAAATTCATAAACCCCTCCCCTTTTATTTATGATTGGCATTTTCGTTAGTTAGATTAATTTATATTATTATTACTACTATTATTTTATATTAGTGGTAAGATTTTGAATTTGGTGCACCTTAATGACACTACCACTTACATCTTTGAAGCGAGAAGAATTAATTTTAGAAATTTCACATGATAAAATCTTGAGTAAACAATGAATTAATTTTTATATTATTGCTCTAACTCGGGGCATTCAATATATAATTAAATAGGAATTCATGGAATTAGTAGTGATGGATTCCGAATACATAGTATCTTATCTTGAGTGAACAATGGATTAATTTTTAGATTATTGCTCTAATTTAGGGCATTTAATATATAATTAAATAGAAATTCATGGAATTAATAGTGATGGATTCCAAAGTCATAGTATCTTGTCACTCTTGGTTTTTCACATCATTTTTATTCACTTTCTTGTCTAGTTTAATGTTATTTTCATCCTGCAAAAATATATTTAACAAGGTTAGAATTAAATCAATATAGGCTTAGCTTAGTTCTCCAACTTTCATTAGGCAATCTATATTGATTTGACCTCGTTCTTCATAAATTTGTACTTTAATAAATTTGTGTGCTTATGATCAAATAAAATATTAGGCCTAAAACAGTGTGTTATAGCTTTTGGGTCTAGACACAATTTATTTTTTAAGCACAACAACATACAATTATTCAAGTTTTAACAATCCTATTTTAAAACAAACGAATTTTTTTAAAAATATTTTCTTAAAAATATAGGAAAATCAATTCTCAAATCAATTTTTTAGCCCATGTCTCTTTTATAATTTGAACTTAGATGGTCAGATAAATTAAACTAGTTGAAAGTCACTTGATTTTGTAGAGCTTTGATTGATCTAAATCTCGTCAAATCAAAAACTCTGCCCAAGACCTTGACTAAGAACAATAAAAGTTGCACCAAACCAGAGCTTAATCTGAATCAACTCGAACTTTGAACAAAACAGATCTAAACATTCAAGAACAAGATTCCAGAAGAAGAAACAAAAAGAACTCATAATCAAACACACACAAAGAAAACAAGAGATAACGTGGTTCAGTCTCTCAAGAGACCTACATCCACGAGTGAATCCACCAGAGTTGTTTCAATTGATTCATGAAGAAAATACAAATATTCTTAGGGAAGTTTACAGAGCACAAGGAGCACCTCTCTGTCAAGAACAACTCTCTAGAACTCGCTGGCGTTCTAGCTCTTTATAAATTGATAATGATTTTAATTAATTCTCTAATTTTTAATTTATTGAAATTATATATTTACACCTCTATAATTTCAATCACACAACTCTCTGGCAAAACTAGCTCTTTAAACTGCAGAGGAATAACAAACTCGAAACCCAGCATGCGTAGCTTCGTTCCACGTGTCCAGGCCGTTAAATTCAACAAATCGAACTTAAGCTACCACGTGACTAGCACGTGAGACTTAGTTTAACATTGTTATGAACGAAATGCAGAGCTTATCGTCATTTCACTTATGGAGATCACGTGTTTGCTCACGTGATTTCATAACAAAATTAACTCCTGCTTTAAACGCTGTCGTTTCCACTCTGCAAGCGGAGACAATATAGTGATTCACTAGGGGCTTTAGAAAAAATTATAGGCTTGATTAAAAATTAGTGGGGGCTTTAAAAAAAATTATTGAGAATTTTAAGAAAATAAAATTAATTATTAAAAAAAAATTTTCAGAAAATTAAATTAATTATTAAAAAAAAAATTTCCAGTGGGGGCTTAAGTCCCCACTGGTCCTAAGGTGAATCCGCCCCTATCTGCAAGTGTTTGTATTCAGCTACTTTACAGGTTTAAATAATAGATTCTGCTTAAATTTATGCGTTATAAACATGAAAACAATATAAAGACAGTTAATATTCATACACTGTTTAAATAGAATCGATATTTAAAAATCTATAATTAAAAAAAAAGGTAAATAGGAAGATAGTTTAGTGAGGACCAGTGCCTACCATTTAGTGAGCACTTTGGACACAGAACAAAATTTAATGACTCTTTATAAGTAGTATTAAATTTGTTGATTAACCAAACTGCACCATGTGACACTCTCACTCACTAAAAGGTGAGCATTATCGTGCACTAAATTACTATTTATAGTAAGCATTTAGTCATTGATCACATAAAGATAGTCAATAGGAAAAAGGATGGTGATTACACTTGCAATTATCTTTTAGTAAATTTTGAAACTGTTTATAATAAGCAAAAAAATCGATACTCGTAGCTTAAATTTATGGCCTTAGAAAGGTAAAAATGTTATGTCCTATATCAACCACCTGAATTTGAATCATGAAGTCAATAATTAACTACTTAGGAATGACAAAATTCTCTATGGGTTTGAGGCTCCATCTCAAATGGAATAAATTTTAGATAATTTTTGGAGAATATGAGAAAAATAATCTCTAAATTCTTAATGGGATGAGATTTAATTTTATACTTATCACCCCCACACCCACCTCAATGCTCATTATATATAAGTATTTTTTTTTTACTTGATATAAATAGACTATAACTAAAAGAAAACTCTCCAATATAATTTTTATTCAACCTTAAAATATTGTTATATTTTCTTTCTCTCTTAAGGTGGTGCTCGCTTTAAATATTTTTTAATCTTGATATCATTTTAAGATATTATTTTAAATTTTTAGAGATTTTTTAAAATAATTTATAAATAATAATGATTTTAATTAATTCTCTAATTTTTAATTTATTAAAATTATATATTTATACCTCTATAAAAAAATAAATAAATAATATAATGAAAATAAGAAAACTATTCTTTATATGGGAATTTCCTATCTTCTCCTATTAAATTGATAGGGAAATAAGATGGGGAATAAAGGTAAAGTTTTTAACAGGATGGAAATAGGAAAGCCATTCGTAGCATGACCAGAATTTTTTATAGATCATGTGGTCAACAATGACTGCCCAAAAATAACACTCATTAGTCATTCACAAATTTTAGGCTTTTCTATAATTTAAAAAAAAAAGAAAAAAAATTTGTCCCCACCACGTCATATGAAACGACGCCATTTCTTCCACGGCACTTTCACTATTATAAATACCGAACTCAAAATTCGAAAGTCGTGGCCCTCATCGTTAAGTCTCTTTGTTGCCTTGTTTTTGCTTTGCCCCTGGAAAAAAAACGCTCCAAAAGAACAGAAAAATGGAAAATTATGGGCAGAGCAAAAATGGCGCGGAAGCGCAAACAGTCCTCAATTGCATCGATCTCTCGAGCCCAGACATTCAACAATCCGTTTCTCTTTTGAAACAGGTTCTTTTCACTTCAATCAACAACCAAAAACAAAAATAAAACATCGTTAATTGCTGTGCTTCATTTAATTCGTTTGTGATTTTGTATTTATGTTACTTTGACACGTGGCATGATGTGAGTAACTGATTGGTTCAGGCATGCTTAGACTGTGGCTTCTTCTATGTAGTAAACCATGGGATAAGTCAAGAATTCATGGAGGAGGTTTTTAGTCAGAGCAAGAGGTTTTTTAAGCTGCCGTTAAATGAGAAAATGAAGGTTTTAAGGAACGAAAAGCACAGAGGTTACACTCCTGTTCTTGATGAGCTTCTTGATCCTGATACTCAAGTTCGCGGTTAGTTGCTTTTATTTATTTTTTTTTCCCTTCCAATTGGCCGTATAAAGTTTGCTTCGTTGTAAGTTAAAAGGGTTCTGGTTGTTTTGTTGGTGTGCTTATTTAGGAGATTACAAGGAGGGTTATTATATAGGCGTTGAAGTACCTGAAGGTGACCCTGAATCTGAGAAGCCGTTTTATGGCCCAAATGTTTGGCCTGCACCGGGTGAGTAACTGAATTTACTGATTTACAATCGAATCAAAAGAAAAATAATAATAACAATAACAATAATAAATGATGAATTAGATTATTCTGGTATGCTAAAAATTTTAATTTTAGTTAATTAATTTATTTTGGCTGCCTTTTAGACTGTTTGCCTGGTTGGAGGGAGACAATGGAGAGGTTTCATCGAGAAGCATTGTAAGTCATTGCAGCCATACCACTTGTAGAATGAAATACTGTTTCGTGATTCAGTTAGTTTTGATTAGGTTATTACTTGGGAAGTTCATTGATTTTTCTATTTAATTTTCTTCGAGAAGATGTGGTCCTCAGGATGGTTCAAATAATAAAAGATGTCTACCATATTTCTCTGTCTCTGTTTTCATATTTTTCAAGTCTGTCTGATCTATTTTGTGTCTGCTCCCAGAGAGGTGGCAAAAGCAGTTGCGAGAATAATAGCGCCCGCACTTGATTTGGATGCTGATTTCTTTGACAAGCCAGAAATGCTTGGCCAAGCTATTGCAACATTGCGGCTACTACACTACGAAGGTGACATTCTAAGTTAAAGTTCAAGGAACGCTGCTGTGAACCTGCCACAGTTGCACAACTAACATAACTCAAATATTGTCATCTTTAATTAGGTCAAATTTCTGATCCTTCAAAGGGAATGTACGGTGCTGGGGCGCATTCAGACTATGGTTTGATCACCCTCTTGGCAACAGATGAAGTTGCAGGTCTTCAAGTATGAACAATGCTCTGCATGGTACCGTATTTCTTATTGGTCTGTTAAGTTATCAGTTAGTGAAATTTTGGAACTTACTGCAGATATGCAAGGATAGAGATGCTAAACCTCAATTATGGGAGGATGTTGCACCAATGAAGGGGTAAGTGTGCTATCATTTCCAGCTTTGTTGTATCGTGTTGTTTGTTATCTCAAGTGTGTGTGGTGTGCGCATGTGCAAGCATTGCATTTGTCGTGGAAAACAAGCAATTCCATAATATGATCTTTTGTTCATTTAGCAAGCTTGCATTATTTAGTTGAATACTGTCTGGAAAAGTTGGGACACTTCTGATCTAGTATTTTTCCTGTTCATTTTCTGTGAGCCATCTTCAGATTGTTCGTAATAGTGAGTATGGACATTGAAGCTGTCCATAATTTCCGATTTTCCATTTTAATACATTGTGAAATCGTATTGAAATGCAAAGTGTTAAGAATTCTAGATTACAGTATTGTGGTGACGGATTTGGTGAAGGACTTTGTGATTCATATGATTTGTTAATGGTTTATCTTTTCAGAGCATTTATTGTGAATCTTGGTGACATGTTGGAGCGCTGGAGCAACTGTATTTTCAAGTAATGTACAACCCTTAATATTCAAAATTGATTCCTATATTTATAGTAGCTTTACTTAAACTTATGGGGATTGGGGACTATTTCTAAGCTCTAACAGCCATTGAGTAATGAACATTTATGCTTTGTGTTTGTTCGCAGGTCCACGTTGCATAGAGTGTTAGGGACAGGAAGAGAGAGATATTCTGTAAGGCTCCATTTCTTTTTCTTTATTTCTCCCAGATTATTAGGCCACTTAAAAAAATTTTAGATATTCTATAATTTCTAAGTAAAGCATATTGAAATAGCTTTATATCATACTGTTTTGCTGATTAAGTTTATTTGTTGTTTATTATTTTATTTCCGTATATGAACATTTTACACTGTCCTTCTGGGCACTGCATGCACCTTGACTACGTGGAGGTTATATTTAGTAATAGCCGGTTGAAAGTTTCTTTGTTCCAAATTCTAACAAGACGATCCCATAATTTCGTATTTAATGATAGAATTAAGTGTACTACCAGAAACGTTTATCGGTTTTCTTAAATCTTAAAGTAAGTAATGAGAGTAATGGAAAATTTCATTTAAGAATCATTTTGATTGCTTCAATTTTCTGCAAAAGTGTAGGATACTGATTGTTAATTTAGAGGGTTTATAACTTATTATTGGCATCTTCCAGACCTGCTGCCATTACTCATTTCACGATACTTGCATGTCTATTTTCTAAATATGCTTCTTTAATCTAATTAGAATGTTGAATCTTGCTGCCTTTTGAAAATACCTTTTGACAAAATTGTCTTTTGTTCTTTCTTTCTTATGACAGATTGCATTCTTTGTGGAACCTAGCCACGATTGTCTTGTTGAGTGTTTACCAACTTGCAAGTCAGATAAAAATCCTCCGAAGTAAGTTGTGATGCCAAAATATTTTGATAGAACGTACAAAGTTCAATTTGATCCCTTCTCACTGTTATTGATACCTTTTTTAACTGCGTCAAATATTATTTGACGGGTCTTGATAACTTTCTTTTGAGCATCTGCATCATTTTTGTTACCAAGCTGAACATCTATGTTTGCAACTTTCTATTGCTTTCACTAAACCTATGCCCTTTGCCAGGTTTCCTCCAATCAAGTGCGAAACATACCTGTCACAGCGCTATAAGGATACCCATGCTGATCTAAATATGTACAATAAACAGCAAACTTGAGTTGCCATAGAATTGGGATATATGTATTGACCCAAAAAAAAAAAAAATAGTACAAAGGTTCTTTTACCTGCAAGTTCGATTGCATTATGGTCAAGACGTTAGTGGGCAAGTGTGCAAATAGCAACCAACACAGGTGGCCTATTTCATATTTGCTGACGCTGACTTGGGGGAAGCCAATGTAATGCTGTTAGTTATATATTATAAACTCAGAAATGGAGAATAAAAGTTGAGCCAGGGCTTTACTTTTATCGGAGCGTGTGGGTTCATTTGTTAACCGATTTTGAGTCATTTTTGTTTCTTTAGAAAGCTTGTTCAGTTTCCGAGTGATAAGATAACACTAGAGCATCTTCCATCATTCTAGTTATTGAAGATTTACAAGGGATGTAGAAATACAAAGTTTGTTACTTTTAAAGTGCAACCGGTTTTTATTTTTTCCTTTAAAGAGTGGGTGAAACTTATAAATTCATGTTTTATCCTCCTACATTCAAGGGCTCTAGAAAATTAATTCATTGGGAGCAACATTATAAAAAAAATTTAATGAAACTAAATATTTAAAATTTAACATCTATTGATACTAGATAAAATATTCTTACAATTATTCTTGACGCGTTTTCATATTTTGAAAACGTTCAATAATAGTCTCGTTATTCATACTATTAAAATACATCCTTTTCAATATTTGCAACTAAGCAATAATTCCTCCAATGATATTCCATGTGATTTTCGCATTAGATTCTCACAATGTTCGTTGCTGAAAACGCTCTTTCTATAATGGTAGTGGCAATAGGTTCTGTTTGATGAAATGAGATAGTAAGGGGAAGAATTTTGATGGAATAAAAGAGGGTCATGTTGATTAAAGGTGATAAGTGAGAGCTGATAAAGAGGGCTTTCTCTTTTTTTTCTCTCTTTCTTTTTTTTTAAAAAAAAAAAATTGGGAAAAGGATAGTGAGCCTTGTGCGTGAGATTTGACAGATTGGAAAAAGTATACTGCCCATATTTTAATTGAGTTTCGAAAAATTAATTTACCCCCCACTACAAACAACAATTCATAAAATTGATTCATTATTAAATTTTCTGTACAAAATTGCCCCCATTGAAATATAATTATCCCAAAAATTAACATGAAATTCAAGGAAGGAAAATTATCTCTGAACTATCTTTGTTTTATCATATGCACGTCTAATTATCACAAAATTTTATCATGTTCTTTGTATTATCTTTGTTTTTAAACGTGTATCAATCAACTATTTTGACACTAAAAAAATTTTAAAAAATAAAAATATTATAATTACAAGAATACCCATGAATTTAATAAAACAAATAAATCTCAAAATCCAGACATTAATTTTTTATAAATAATAATTTCATTTAAGAATTATTATGTTAATATTTTGTAATTATAATTTCATTTAATTTTTGTAATTATAACTTCATTTAATTTTTGTAATTAAATTAAGTATAGGGAAGTTTACAAAAATTAACATGAAGAGAAAAGCTCCTTATAATTGTTGTAAACTTGCCTATAATTAAAATTAAGAAACTTCCCTATACTTAATTTAACTACAAAAATTAAATGAACTTATACTTATAAAAAAATTAACATCTTAGATTTTGAGATATATTTATTTTATTAAATTCATGGGTATTCTTGTAATTATAATATTTTTATTTTTAAAAATTTAGAGAATAAAATAATCTTTTAATTCATTTTGGAGTAAAATTATCATTTGTTAATATCAAAGTAATTAATTGATACAAGTTAAAAAATAAAGGTGGTGCAAAAAAAATATCAAATTTAATAGTAATTAGATGTAGCTTGGAGAGATAATTTCCCTTTTAAGGAATTTTTATTTTCCAAAGTGTTGAAAAGTCATGCATGGGCATCCAAATTCAAGAAGGCATGCAAAATTTCAAAGGGCTACTAAATAATTAAAGAAAAAAATATGAAAAGTTGACAAATTTGCCAAATGGACACCATTGACATATTTGAATGGGTTAAGTGGAATAGTGCTTGGGTTAGGTGGAATAATACTAACTTCAAGCCTATAAATTGAAGTCATTTCTTCATTTCATTGTATTACAAAATTGTTAAGCTTCTAAGTTTCTAAGCTTTTGAGAGAAGTGAGAGAAGTGTGTCTGGGAAATTTATTTTTTCTACAGATTGTGAGAGTACTAGGTATATTTGAGTTTCTGAGAAGTGAAATTTCGCTACTCAAGTATTTGTACTCTATTAATTGTTAAATAAACAATTATTCTTTTCTTGCCTTCGTGGATGTAAGTTTAATTACCGAACCACGTTAAATAATTGTGTCCTTTATTTTTCTATAATTATTTGGTGCGCTTGATTCCGCATTCCGCGCACAACAAATGGTATCAGAGCCGACAGTTCGTACTTGGGGGATATGGTACTGTTCACGTATATGATACTATTCACATACGATACTGTTTACGAATACGGTGGAGATGACCATTTGTACTTGGGAGACAGTCTATTATAAGTAGTGTGTATTTTTTCATGTCAAGAAAAGTTCTATCAACAAGGCGATAAGAGTTTAAAGATTCTGGTTTTTAATTGGGGCCGAGTTCCCATCCAGTCCCCTAAGAATTTTTATGGTGTATTTATTCTCGCGAAATTAACATTATAAAGGCTGGTTTTCAAGTAGAAATAGTTCGTTGAGAAAATGGTAGAAGGTGAAACTTTTAGAATTGGAGAGAGATCTATCGAGACTATTTCAAGAGATACTTTAGGTGGGAGGCGAGATTTGTCAAATCCCTATTCAGCACATGTTATAGGAGGTTAGAAGATTGATGTTGAAAAGTTTGATGGGAAAATCAACTTCGGCATGTGGAGACACGAAATTATGAATGCTCTTATCCAAATCGATCTCGATGTTGTTCTGAAAAATAAAAGATACTTGTATGATAAAGAAATTTGTGATCGTATGAGCGAGAAAGCTTGTGGTTAGATCAGATATTTTTTTACCCAGGAGGTGAAATACTTGGTGAAAGATGAGGAGTGTGCGATGACTTTGTGGCGTACATTGAAGGAGAAGTACTTGCTGAAAAGTCCTAAAAATCGTCTTCATGCAATGAGCTAAGTATATGGCTTTCGAATGAAGCTTGGGGTGTCAATGCACGATCATGTCTTAAGATTTGAAAAGTTACTTGCTGATTTGAAAAATCTTGATAAAGACATTAAGGATGAAATCAAGGTTATGATTCTGTTACACTCACTACCAGAGGAATATAGCCATTTTGTGACTACTTTGATATATGAGAAGAGTGTGATCGTCTTTAAAGATGTTTGCATAACATTGACTAGCTTGGAGATTCGGAATAATGATAAAAATTCTGAACGAGCATCGTCTGAAGCTTTGGTGAGTAGAGATTGGACAATGGAAAAAAAAAATATGGTGGAAAGAATTCTTGATCTAATTCGAGAAGCAGAAATATAGCCCGAGACGAGTGAGCATTTTGTCATAAAAAGGGTCATTGGAGGAAAGATTGTCCAAAGCTCAAAAGAGAAATGAGAAGAAACCACCAGCAGCAAACATGGCACGGAAAGATGATGACTCTTATTATTCACTAAGTATTACTCCTGTAGCATACGTGGCTAGTTTGAGCGAGTTGATATTTGATATTGGAGCAACCTACCATTTGTGTTCTATTAAGGAATGATTTTCAGATTTTCGTAATCTGGAATCCGGTGCAGTTGTGATGGGGAATGATCAACCTTGTCGTACAATGGGGATAAGAACAATTCGATTCAAAATGTTTGATGGAATGATCAGAGAACTCAAATAGGTTAGATTTGTTCCAACTTTAAAGAAAAATCTAATTTATGTGGGTGCTTTGTAAGTTAAAGATTACAAGGTTACTACTGAAGATGGCACAATAAAGTTTACACATGGGGTTATGGTGATTTTGCAAAGGGTTCGGTGTCACAATCTGTACTATTTGAAGGGAGGTACAACTGATGAAGTAAATGTTGCTGAGGTACACAGTGACACCATCAAGGTATGACATGTACAACTGGGACATGCTGGAGAGAAATCTTTACAAACTCTGATGAATTAAATTTCTGTGAGCATTATGTAGTAGGTAAGAAAATAAGGGTCAAGTTTGGTACGGCTAATCACGATACTCGTAAGATCTTTGAATATGTTCACAGTGATGTATGAGGATCAACCAAGGCTGCATCAATTTGTGGAAGCTATTATTTTGTTACATTTGTTGATGATTTTTCTAGACGTGTGTGGGTGTACACCATGCGAGCATAAGATGAGGTTCTAGAGATTTTCGAATTAGTGGAGACTCAAATTGGCAGAAAGATCAAAGTATTATGATATGATAATGAGAGTGAATATACTTCTGATCCATTCTTGCAAGTATGCAAGAATGAGGGTATTAAAAGACATTTCATGGTGAGACATACTCCGCAACAGAACGGTGTAGTTAGGTGTATGAATTGTACTTTACTGGAGAAGATACGATGTATGTTATCTAATGGTAGTTTAGATAAAAAGTTTTGGGCTGAAACTGTGAGCTACGCAAGTCACTTGATAAACCGGTTGCCTTCTGCTGCAATTGGAGGTAAAACTCCTATGGAAATGTGGTCTGGAAAGCAAGCACAAGACTATGATTCTCTTCGTATATTTGGTTGTCAAACTTGTTATCGTGTCAACAATAGTAAACTGGATCCTCATGCTACAAAAGCTATATTTGTGGGATTTAAAGGTGGAGTAAAGGGCTTCAATGTATGAGATCTCGAAGATAAAAAGTTTGTGTGTAGCAGAGATGTCACGTTTGATGAAGTTTCAATGATGAAAGTTTCAATGATGAAAGTTTCAAGTTCTCAGCAAGTGGAGAACAAGACCACAAAGGCATTGCAGTAGGTGGAGTTTGATGCAACTCCATATGTACCAGTTAGTTCTACATCAGAAAATGATTCAACTATAGAGGTGACACTTAGAGTTGAAGAAGAAGTTGTTTCTTCTAATGTCCTACAAAATGATAAAACAGTTGATGATGTAGATAATGATGATTTTATAGCAACAAGGAGGTCAAGAAGAGAGATAAAGAAACCCGGATAACTTACTAAAGATATGGTGATAGCTTATGCACTTCTAGTTATTGATGATGACATCTTCAATACTTTCAGTGAAGCATTACGCAGTAATGAAAGTGATCAATGAAAGTTAGCCATGGAAGAAGAGATGAAATCTCTCCATCAAAACTAGACTTGGGAACTTGTGGTGTTATGAAAAGGGAAAATGGTTATTGGCAAAACTAGACTTGGGAACTTGTGGTGTTACGAAAAGGAAAAATGGTTATTGGCAATAAATTGGTCTACACAAAAAAGCAAGACTTGGGAACTTGTGGTGTTACGAAAAGGGAAAATGGTTATTGGCAATAAATTGGTCTACACAAAAAAGCAAGGATCTTCGAATCAAATAACTTCTCGATCCAAGGTAAGGCTCGTGGTAAAAAGTTTTGCTCAAAATGAAGGTATTGACTACAATGAAGTTTTCTCTCCAGTTGTAAAACATACTTCCATTCGTATCTTACTTGCCTTAGTTACAGAATATGAATTAGAGTTGACTCAATTGGATGTTAAAATGACGTTCTTACATGGAAATTTGGAGGAGGAAATCTATATGATTCAGCCTTGTGATTTCAAAGTTGCTGGAAAGGAAAATCGAGTGTGCAGATTGAGTAAATCTTTATACGAATTGAAACTAATTCTTCGAACGCGTTGAGTTTAGAGAATCATGAATTACGGTTGACTTGATCCCATATTTGTGGGTACGTAGACAGTCACAAAGATGTAGTCACTTCGGAGATGATGGTTCGTTGGTAGTCGGCTCACATTTAGACAAATTTTCGTCGAGGTAGAGAATTGTTGATCCAAGGTAAGGCTCGTGGTAAAAAGTTTTGCTCAAAATTAATCTATATGATTCAGCCTTGTGATTTCAAAGTTGCTGGAAAGGAAAATCGCGTGTGCAGATTGAGTAAATCTTTATACGAATTGAAACTAATTCTTCGAACGCATTGAGTTTAGAGAATCATAAACTACGGTTGACTTGATCCCATATTTGTGGGTACGTAGACAGTCACAAAGATGTAGTCACTTCGGAGATGATGGTTCGTTGGTAGTCGGCTCACATTTAGACAAATTTTCGTCGAGGTAGAGAATTGTTGAAAAGTCATGCATGTGGCATCCAAATTCAAGAAGGCATACAAAATTTCAAAGGGCTACCAAACAATTAAAGAAAAAAAATTAAAAGTTGGCAAATTTTTCAAATTTACGAAATGCACACCATTGACATATTTGCATAGGTTAGGTGGAATAGTACTTAGGTTAGGTGGAATAGTACTAACTTCAAGTCTATAAATTGAAGTCATTTCTTCATTTCATTGTATCCCAAAATTGTTAAGCTTATAAGTTTCTAAACTTTTGAGAGAAGTGAGAGAAGTGTGTCTAGAAACAGAGTGTGAAAGTACTGGATATATTTGAGTTTCTGGGAATTGAGATTTCGTTACTTAAATATTTGTACTTTATTAATTGTCAAATAAAAACTTATTCTTTCTTACCTCCGTGGATGTAGGTTTAATTACCGAACCACGTTAAATAATTGTCTTTTATTTTTCTATAATTATTTGGTGCGCTTGATTCCGCGCTCCGCGCACAACACCAAGTGCGTCAATTGTCTACAATAATCAATAAGTACATCTATCCTGTCTACTTCCTTAGGATTTGAACTTGAGTGGCCAGTTAAACGGAGTTGTTTAAAACCCACTAAACCAAGTTTTGAGGCAAGTGCAATCGGTATTTATTAGATTAATCTAGTAGTTTGTTACATAACTGTACAAATATTGTCATAGATTTTATAATCTTGATGATATATGATCTTTTCTACCCAGTGGTTATGCTAGTTAGAAATATGATCAGG
Source organism: Citrus trifoliata (assembly GCA_018350135.1). Taxonomy (NCBI): domain Eukaryota; kingdom Viridiplantae; phylum Streptophyta; class Magnoliopsida; order Sapindales; family Rutaceae; genus Citrus; species Citrus trifoliata. The sequence goes on along the minus strand of CM031384.1, from coordinate 7,244,291 downwards.
TGCATACCCTCGCTTATGTTATCGTCTCTACGGACTATGTGTCACATGATCATTAGTTAAGCTATGGGATACCAGCTAATAATCAAGTGACACGTGTTTTATCGCACAAAAATAACGTCCGTGATGGCGTATACCTTACGAGTGTTCATGGTAGTTAATTGTATAGCTTTGGTGTTTGCTTCTTGCACGAGTTCGTCGTTATGGCTGTTTCTTTTTGTTGTTTTTTAAATTAAATTTATTTCTTTTAGATTATAGTTTGTTTTGAAAGCAGGTTGCTGCCTACTCAACAGAAAAAACGTGATAAGATAATGAAACATAGTGTCTCAGGAAATCACCATAGGAGATAAAATGTTTTTATTTAGTTTTTTTTTTCTGTTTGATTAAGGATTCTTAAACATGAAACATAATTAGTTTATTTATTTAATAAAATAAATCTCGATCCATATGACTAGATTAAGTTTCATATTTAAGATTTTTTTTTCAAAAATAAGATTATATATGTTATGTTGGGTTGGTGTTGCCAACTAATTTAGTTAGTAAAATTTCTTAAGTGAAAATAAGAGGTTTAAGATTTGAATTTTCCTTACATGTGTGGAATAAGAATTAAGTTTCCATTAGGTTGTAATTTAAAAACAAAAATGATAATAAAACAAACCCACTAACTCGATTGAATTTGACGGATAATTGGCTTTTGATGAACTGGCAGACACATGCAAGTATTGAGAGCAGGGATGACAGCAGTACCCCGGTCCCCGTAAACCTGGAGGCCACCGACTAATTTGGGGTCGAAAATGTTAATATAATTTGAATGGCATGCATTCATAAAATTATTTTTAACATGTTTCTATCCTTTTTAATTAATTTGTATTGGCCATCATTTGCAACCTAAGATTCCAATTGTATTTATTAATTTGAATATAATTTGAATGGCATTGCATGCACAAAAAATATTTTTTAACATGTTTCTATCGATTTTAATTAATTTATTTTGGTCATGATTTGCAAGCTAAGATGCTAATTGCATTTATTAATCTGAGTACGTGATTTTCAAAAATCTAGCTTCCTTACTCCAAATTTATATAATTATTATTTTTGGATTTTTTTTATGTTGCTATTAAATATGCCCCCAATCATTTAATATGCTGTCTCCGGCCCTGAGCAATCCAATATCCAAAGGCAAACAATGATCGCAGTTAAACCATTTTTTTGCTAATTATTACTAATAAGAAACTCCTAATGGAGTTATAGCTAATAATCCCTCAGCGATGGATCTGGAACAATGTGAAGGCCTAGGATGCTACGCCCCCAAGTCACAAAATAATTCATTGAAGAAAAGGCCAATGTTATGTTAACTTAAACGTAACATACAGACACTCATAGCAACAATGCTAATGGTGGACTCCGTTATTATTGTTGTGAGTGTGTGTATGTTAAGTTATAGGGTGATCCTAAAGAAAATGGTCCTCCAATAATTTAGCATGTTTCTCTTTGCAGGGTAAATTTTATGTGGCGATGCTTCCTTTTTTAAATTGTCTGATGAGATTATACTTACAGAAACTTGCCTTTTACAGAAACTTTTATATTTTTGTTTCAGTTAAAGCTGTGACATATATCATCTATGCCTATATAAATTTCATTTTGTTACCTATTCTTTGTAAATTACCATTTTTTTTAATTGATTCTAAGGTTGGCAAACTAAGGTCTGAACTTAGAAAATGCCCAAGTTATTGATAATCGGCACGGATCCTTTAAAAGCCTATCCAAATTCAGATGGGTCAGGCTTAGGCTTTTCATTAATTTTGAAATAATTTTTTAATAAAATAAAAAATATTTAAATTAAAAATAATTATTTCATACACAATAAAATAATAATTTAATATGTAAAATATTAGTAAGACAATATAATAAATTATAAATACTAATATAAAAAATATATTAATATAATATTTTGAGTTTTTTTTAAAATAATTTATCTATATTTTTTAGTTATAAATTAAAAAACTATTTTCTTAGACTTTTAATCAGATCCAATTTATGCACACTTTATATTTTTCAGCTCAAATCCACACCCAAGTTTAACCTAGACTTTTTTACTAACCCTAATTGATTCTCCGTTTGGTACAGTTTATTAAATAGAACTTATTAAAGTAGAACTTATAGCAGTAGAACTTATACCAATAGAGTTTTTAGATAAAAAATTATTGAGTGTTTGATTGTCAATAAAAAAAATACTTTTAAACTATTAAACTGTGTGATATTTTTTATATTATTTATTTTTAGAAAAACTCTATAACCTCTACTCCCAAAAGCTCAAATTTTAAACTTTTGCTAATAGAGGTAAATTAGCTTATTTAAGCTAAAAAAACTCTACTAAAAAAAACCAAACACTATAAAAGTTTTAAAAAAATACTTATACGATTAAATAAATACTTTTAAATAAGTCATACCAGACAGACACTTATAAGAAAACTGATGAAAAGAGGAAGAAACGATAACATTATCATGTTTTCAAATTTTTAACTTTGGGTATACACAAAATTATCATTATTTAAAATAATTAAATAATTTAAATAAATAAAATCAATTTTTCATTTTAATCCCTACCCCCTTTAGAGATTTTCAAAAAGATTCTCAAACTGGCCCACTAATAAGAATTTTCATGTGTGAGGATAGATTTAGGAATCATGATCCTCTTCCCGAACCCACCCCATTGCCATCCTAATTGAAATTACCGAAAGAGCTTGGAATGAAAATATTTAAGCAATGCAAGATTAAATAATTAGAACGCAGTAAAAATATCACGAGTATCATGAAGAATATTCTTCAACCATGTAGGCAGTGGTCCAACACCTTCATTTGATAAGTACACATATACAGCAATACTTACACAAGTACAAAAGCCACCATAACACACCAAAACAAGTTATTTGAGATTATTTTCGCTTAAAGACACTCAGCGGAGACAGGAATTTTGGCCGAACATTTAACGATAGTTTCGGTAAACCGGGGTATACATGCAACTTTCAGCGCACTTCACCAGATTCTGAGGTCGAGGGAGACGTGTAGCCACGCCTACAAACCAGAAAAGTAAAAGGATCAAGTTTCAGAAATTGGGAATTAAGAATTTGCACTGGGGTATATAGGACATGTAAGCCACTCACCTAGTTCATATGCCTTAGCAGCAACATTAGCAGCTATATTGGCTGAAATTTTTCTAATATTAGAAAATGGTGGGTAGATCAATCCCTTCTCAAAGTTCTCTTCTGTCACTTGTTTTGCCAAGGCTTCCGCTGTCGGTGAATAAAACACAACTAGTTTATCATTCGCCAAGTAAACAAGCTCTAACGATTTTACACGTTTTCCAAGAGAACACGTGAACGGCTAATTCAAATATTTGTTAATGGATTTTTCCAGTGGACTTGTTCACATTGTAACAAACTGTTCTTAGATGGTGGTGCAATATGCAGTTAATTTCTGTTGTATCCTAATTATTTCAGTCCATTTGACAACAAAAGCCTATTCATATTATTTAGATGTCAGGAAGCAGAAAGAGAAAGAAAGTGCAGGCTAAACTTTATATGCCGCCGACTTACAGGCTGCCAGAAGCATGTCGTCATGTACCCGAATTGCTCCAGAGATGACCAAACCCAAACCAAATCCAGGGAAGATGTAAGCATTGTTGGCCTGGATTCACGGTAAAAGCAAAAATGTCAAGCGTTCTAAGTTCAGCTACTATTCAATAACTAGTAATTATTAAAAAATATAACAGACATGATTATAGGAATCTTAGCAAATGCAAAATGATTATGATTATAGACCTGGCCAGGAACAAAAACTTTTCCATTGTATTCAAAAGGATCAAATGGACTTCCACTAGCGAAAATTGCACGACCCTTCAAATCAAAAGCAGAAGGAACGTAAATAATAATAGTTAGTTTTTTCTTTGTGTAGAAAAGTGCAGGTCTACTTAACAAAATAGCATCCCCAACTTAGTTGAAGCCTGGAAAGTGTTGCAGAATTATTGTTTGTACCTTACTCCAAGTGTAAGCTTCTTCAGCTGTACATTCTGACTGTGAGGTTGGGTTGGAGAGAGCCAGGATGAGAGGTTTCTGCCAGCATTAACCACTTTAGGCTCAATTTCTCCCACTTAAAACATACGTTTGAAAAGAGAACAAAAATTAAATTTCCTTATAAGCCAAAGGAGAGCCCGAGACACTACCTTATTGAAGGAGGCCATGGCCTCGATTACTTCTTTTGTAAAAGTTCTTCCAACTCCAGATGATCCAATCAAAATTGTTGGCTTGATTACCTTATGAAAAAGAGAGTAAAAGTTTAAGGACCCACAAACACTGAAAAAACTGAACATTAATCGAAGAAACGTCTGTAAACACCTTGACAGCATCTAAGAGATTGTTGACAGGCTCATGTTCATGAGCCCAAGGCTTCTTGAAGTGTTGAAGTGAATCTTTCCGGGAGCTGACTATGAGTCCCTGCATGCAAAATAAGAAATGAATACAGAGACTAGCAGATAAACTTTTTGTTCGCCAAAGAATCTCAATCAAGCCTTCTACTACCTTTGAGTCCACAAGACATATCTTCTTCCGGGTCTCTTCCACAGGAGCTTTAGTCTGCAAATGACAAATGAAGCTAATAAATCAATCAAGAATATTCTCAATCATTATAACATAAATTGCTTCTTCCTCCATGTGACAAACTATACAACAAAAGAGATAAACAAAAGACAATAGCAAGTGTATACCTGCTTTGATATCTCAAGCGCAATAAGTTCAGCTATACCAGTCCCAGCCTGCAAGGATGATGCAAGAAGTAACATAAAGTGACTTTACTGTCCGACAGGAATGATAAAGTGACTTAACCATAATGACCGAGATTCTCGAATATAAAATAACTGAACAAAAAATTTCACCTCTTAAAAAAATATATATTCATTTCAAAATTTTCCTTTAAAGATGTTACAATGTTTGACTTTTAATGAATATCTTAGATGAGCAGTGCTTACCTCCCCAGCTCCAAGAAACAAAAATCTATGCTCGGCCAGTGTGCCACCAATCAACTTCAGTGCTGCAACTACCCCAGCAAGAACAACAGACGCTGTACCCTAAAAAATAAAAAATAAAAAAAAGGAAAAGGAACATAGTTTATATAAAATCACAAGTTTCAATATTATGCTACCACTACCTCATACCTGTATATCATCATTGAAGACAAGATGAGTTGTGCCATATTTTGCAAGCAACTCAAAAGCATTGTGGTTTGCGAAATCCTCAAACTGCATCATTTGGTTCCAAAGAACTGGACTTAGGAACAAGCAAAAGAATTTCATAATTTAAAAAACTAGGAGTCTGCTTCATGCCTAACCTGTATAAGAACTTTTTCTCCATAATTTTGCTTGACAGCACTCATGAATTCATCTAGAAGTTCAGCATATTCCTGAAAAGTATTGAAGACTGGCTAAGCAGTCAAGTAAAATTTCAATCTCAAATTACAAATTATGAACCAGACTGCTGAAACCTGTCCGGTTGCCCTCCTCTGTCGTAGACCAATGTAGAATTCATCCTTCAACAATTGCTCATTGTTTGTACCCACATCAATGGTTATGGGCAAACACTACAAAAGGAAGCCAAAAATGAGTTGACTACAATGGGAACAGGATATGATGACATTAGGTGGACAGATTTAAAACTTATGATGTAGACTCTTAAACAATGTTAAATTCTATTTTTAAGTCTATATTTAAGGCCAGATATCCAAGAAATGCTTACTGCTGAGGGACGAATGCCTCCAAGTGCTGTGTACAAAGCCAATTTCCCAACAGGAATTCCCATCCCCTAGAACATTTCAAACATGGTCGTGGCAAACATCACCTTTCCCCTCATAAATTCAATGAAAAAATTTGTTTTGAAAGTAAAACAAGAAGAATGCTTATCAATAATGACCTGACAGCCAAGATCCCCAAGTCCCAAAATGCGCTCACCATCTGTGACAACAATAACCTGAATACTCCTTTCAGGCCAGTTCTTCAAAACCTCAAGAATCTTTCCCCTGTACGGTTATTATGTTAAGTCAAAATTTATGCATTACAGGTGCAGGACTGCGAAAGAAAGAGAGTGACCATACTTCTCTTTCAGACTTATGTATAGACCCTGAGGACGCCTGAAGATACTTCCATATTTCTGGCAAGCTTCACCAACAGTTGGAGTGTAAACTACTGGAAGAAGTTCCTCAACATTATCAATCAGTAGCTTATAGAACAGTCTTTCATTTCTCTCCTGTCAACCCAAAACACAAAAATGATGACAAACTCCTCTTATTTCAAATACTAAGCAGCACAAGTTAATCTAAGCAAATCATGACAAAAATATACCACCATCAACCCTGAAATAAAGAGAATTTATTAACGCAAGTATACGAGGCACCTCAAGTTCCATCATGGCCACATATTTTTGCAGTGGAACTTCATACTGTCTGATGCTGTTCATCAATTTCTTCTCCTGATTTCCAGCATGTAGAAATTGTTAGCAAGAACAAAATAGTAACAACAATTCTGTAGAGATATAAGAGGTTCTGAACTTAAAAAGGCATGTAACCTGAAGTTGTTGACTTATAACAGCTGGAGGCAAAAGGCCGCGCAAGTAGTGGGCATCCCTCTCTTTCTCAGTGAAAGCAAGCCCTTTGTTATGGCGTGGATCCCTCAACAAACAGTAGCCGCTGTAATTTAGATGGAAAAAGTTCAATAGCCGTGAATATTCAATTGCTAAAACATGCGCCCTTACATAACTAGAATGTTGTTATAATTGTTGAAGGTCTGTTTAGTATTGTGGTCGGCAGCCGTAGCTTAAGAGCTCTAAAATATTCCATTCCGTAAATATTTGATGCTGTGTTTAAAAGCTGAGTTCCTTTATCTCACACTTAATATTTTATAACTACTGTAACTTTTTTTCCAGAGCAGCTCCTACTTAAAAGCAGCAGCAGCTCAATACTAGGCTCGTATTGTAGGATCCAGTTTCAACTTATAGCAAAAATCTAAAGCCATCTAGTTAATGATCGAATTACTCGAAAGTCTAAAATCAGATTAAGCTTCTGTGAAAAATCAAAGTGATCAAAGTAAATCGCCAAGATTTTGATGCATGATCTTGAAACTTGACATGAAATTAAAAAGATCACAACTGAAACAAAATGATGTTAAACGGTCAACGAGGAGGTTGACACCTGGCAACAGAGATGGTCCAGGGAGTGACGAGCTGGTCCTCGGTGGCACGATCCTCACCGTAGACGTCTTCAACGCCGCCTTCGACGGTGGATTTCGAGTCGAAGTCGAGAACCGAAGCTCCGTCTCTCATCTCCTTCATTGTGCTCTCCATTCTCACTCTTTTTAGTTTTTCTGCTTTCCACAAAAACGAAAACAAACAAACACTCACTCCCCTTGACTTTCGCTGTGCTAAATAGAAGCGAGTCCGAACTGTAGAGTGTATATATAAAAAATCTAAGTCGTTGTCTGATTGGTTCAAGTGGAAGTTCCGAGTGCGCGCTGTGCTGTGATAGTTCACGGGGTCGAGTTGTATTAAATAAAGAGGAAAATGACAAGACTATGATGGCTTTTGAGTATATTTTGTTACGAACATGGATGGAGTTTATATTCAGTGAATCGTTGCACATGATAGTAAATTTTGAAATGAGCAATAACAAAGAGAGTGAGACCAACGACTCATTTGTTGTTATTTGTCGGCGGAGTTGCGGGAAGATTTTTCTTCATAATAAAAATCCGACAAAATCCTCTATTTATCTTACTGAATTTTATTAAAAGATTAGGCTGTGCCTTATCCTCGCAAGTCAAAATCATCGCACTCAATTTTGGCAGCGACTTCTGCTTTGCTTTGAGGACCCAGTAACATGGAGGAGGCATTATTACGACGGTGGTGAAGTGTTAAATGGAATATACTACTCCTAATACCTCAATCATCATGGTATACACTTTTATAATTTGAAAAAAAAAAAAAAAAGAGTCCAAAAAAATCCATCTATCTACAATAGGGAAGGCGTTTGAACTTTGAAGTTAAAATACAAGTGCAAAATGGCACGTTCAAAAGTGCACTCGAAACCACGCTTAGTAGAAAAACCCCTTTCGTTGTCAAGGATTCGGAATGCGATGTCCCCGCCACGGAACCTTATGATGCAACAAGTCTCGACATTGCCGTGGCTTTCAAATCCGACGTCGTTTCCTACAGTGTATGTAGGAAATTTTGGCCACGAGAATAAGGTGTGGGTAAAAGATTTTAATTATGTGACCTAGCACAGTTTTTGGAGGAGGGTGGTTGTTGTTTGTCGTCGCGGACGTCGTAACCGGCGTGCACAAGGTGCATGATGTACTTCGGCTTTCGTGGCCGATACTTATCACGCCACCAATACACTTATGGGTCCGGGTCCAGCTCCACTTCAGATGAAATTACTTCTTCATGTTCATGTTCGTTACTGTTCCCTTCTAATGATGCTGCCGTTGCTGCTGCTGCTGCCGATGCTATTCCAATTCACCCTATTTAATTTGCTTATGCTGCTTGTTAATGTCAATGTGGTTATGTTTTTAAAACTGGCCACAACCCTATGCAACTGAGGAATCCTAAAAGAGAGAGGGGGCAAAGTTTCTTGCAATGAAATGGAAATTTGATTCTAGTGGGCAATGGGAACAAGAAAGACAAGTCCAATTTGTCGTGGGACAGGTCGCAGGTGGAAGGTGTTTCAGAGGATAGCACGTGGAGTTCTCTCAATTAATCTATCCCACCTAAGTGATAAACATTTATCAAAATCTCATAAGTTCTCTGTCCCATGTTAACGCATTACATTGTATTTGAGACAGCTGTTGGACCGAACCTTTGCCTAATTAGTGGACGCTTCGAAATAGACCGGCTGGCGGGTACAATGCAAGAGAACTCTTTTCAAGTCATCAGGGACAAGATTACCTAAAATCAAGCCACATTTTTTTACGCATGATATGATAAGTACTACATTTACACAATTTTTAATCCCCTTATTACCCTCATTATTTACAAATAGGCGAGATTGATACACGATACACGATACACTACAACGTTTTTTCATGATACTATATTCCTTCAACCACAGATCTCTCTCAGAACAGAAGCTGAACAAAGCATGCTCGTGTCACCTTGTCTCAGTGCATAAAGTTTGCGGAGGGCTGAACCTGCAACTCTCCAAGCAAAGCTACAATAACTAACTTGTCTTCGGCTAGCTGCAAGGTCATAAGTAATATTATATATGGCACGAGCCTCGTTGTAAATCTCCTCTCGAGTCCTTGTTCTCTCTTCAAATTCCGCAGCACCGTATAATATCTAAGACCAAAATGACAGGCTATTAGCCAAGTAAGAGTGAAGAAAGGGAATTTCATGCCAAAAGGGATTTGAGCATGTGCAAAACCTAGGGTTGAAGATTACCTGCTTATATTTTTCTATGACTAGTTCAGTTGCCTCCTCTCTTTCCACAGGACATTTATCAATTGCCTCCTTCATTTCCCACTGTACTGGTCATAGTAACCTTTCCATTTTGTCATGCATGCTTCCGGGACTCCATCAAAACAAGGTAGTTTCCAAATTTCTTCAACAGAATAAATACATTTCCGTCACTTCATAAATCTTTAAATCATCAAAGAAAGCAGTCAACCTCATGGAGAAGACTATTACCAGTCACTGACCGATCCACTGCTTCATATGATTTCACTGTATTGTATATTGTTCCCAAAACAGATGTGGATTCAAAAGAAACTGATTCGTCTCTCCGCATGTAGCATGGGAACTTTTCTACCTTCAAATCTTCTGGAACTTCAACCTGTTTTCAAGTGGGGAAAAGTTGGTTATGCCAATTCTAATTGGGACTCCAATCTCTAAATACAAATACTCTTGGATGGTCAAGGATTATGTATGTAAAATAGTTAGATAGACTTACTGTACTGGAGTCAGTTATAATAACTAACCTTTATACCACTCTTTTTGGGTGCATCCAAAGCATCATAGTATATATTAATCAATCGCAACATGTTTTCCTTCATTGCAGCCTTCTCTTCAGCACTCTCATCTCCTAGTGTCAGAAATCGATCCATGACTGCTTGCCAGCAATCAGCTGCCAAACTCTTGGCATTACTAAGAGTAAGCCAATAGAATTAAAACGTTAGCTTCATTGCCCAAATGTAATATTTACCCAGAAGTTTCTTATATAAACCATAACCAAAAATATACTAAAGACCATAGCATTGCAATTCCTGCCTCAGTTGCCTAATAAAAAGAAATTGACAAACATGGAAACAGCATTACTGGGCAAATGTAGTAAAATTAAACAAAAATAAAATGTATGGCCTTGAACCAACATTTGGACTATGTGTAAATGTACAAATTTTGGCTGCTCATTATAGAAGTTTCAGAACAAATGACCAATTGAAAATTTTAGAAAGGAAAGTCAAACAATAAAACCTCTGCTTGCAGTATTTAAGACTGGATATTCGTCTATATTTGTTGACATGAGATCAAATGTAATGTCAATAGCTTTTAAGATGTGGTACAGAAGATAGTAGCATCAAGTTAAAATTTATATAAATATGCATAAAACATAGAGAAGATTATGAATAATAAATTCAGCTTAATGCTACTGTTTTCTGCATTAAGCTAAATTTAAACATGATGAAGAAAGAAAATTATTTTCAAGGTAAACAATCAATTAAAACCTTGGGCGAAATCTTGTATTCAAGAAAAGCTTGAAAAGCTCACTCTCCAGTTCCTCAGGCGAAAAGTCGATTGGTCTTTTATTGGTTGAAAGGTTTTTTGAAGTAGACATCCAACGTTCACTCTCTTTGAAGTGTTTCAACAGCTGAAGAGAAATACAGTAATAGATGCTTGAATTAGAAACAATCAAAATCAAATAAACCATCTATGGTATTATCGAAAGAGGACAAAGGACCAAGAACAATTTCTTTAGAGTGCTATCAAGAAAGAAAAGAAGGAATAGCGGAAGAAAAGGAGCAGGGATTCCAGGATGCTACAGAGATTGATGGCTTTGAGAGTAATCCAAAAAGAATTTCCCAAGGCCTCCACTCCTTTTTTAGGATACAGATGAAAATTTGGTAACTAAGATGTCTTAGCTTCTTCCCCAGACATGCATCCTACTGTTATTCCCTTCAGCAAGTCTTAACGAGTGCAAGGAGACGGGTTACCACTACCTTCCTTGCATATGATACTTCAGAAGGAAACAGATATTCAGAGGTTAAAGAACTGAGCATTCCAACATTTAGGTAGGCCCACCAGGAGAAGGGGCCATCTCTGAAGATAATAAAAATTTCGAAGTTTGAACGTCATGAGGGAGGGGGGAAGAGAATATATGCGACACAAACAAAGTAAAATCTGCAAGAAATTAGAGGTGAAACAGATTGAGATCATATCCCACCTCTAATGGACCTAAGTGCTGGTATGACAATTGCCCAGGTATTCAACAGCTCGGAACTTTATAAAATAGCACCAAATAATGAAATTCGAAATATAGAGGATACTTTAGTGATTTTAATGGAACAAATACAAAGTTGACATTGCAGTTACAAATGGAAAGGGCAAAGCAAACTTCAAATATAGATAATTTATTAATCACGTAGACATGCATAAACAAAAGCTTTCTGATAAAAATTAATGTGCAATAAAGGCCAACCTCAGGATTTCGTGATACAAAGTACATATCACCATCAAAATCACCCCCTGCTATCTCATCTGCCAAAGACCGTGGCCCATTACACGGAAAGAATATAGCATATTTGGAAGTTCCTACAAAATCTTCTAATTCTTTCACATAGGTAGCCTTCAGAACATGTATATCTCCGAAATGTAAACCAGGATTCCGATACACTAAAACCTTCTCCCATGACACTTGGCCATCTTTCCTATATATTTCATCAGCATATAACATAAGTATTGCAGAAAAAAATATGCATAACCACTTGTTATTGTTACTCTTAATTAAACCATCACCAATTTCATTTGCATAGGTGAAGGTCAAATCTGTTTTTAGTAATCAATAAAATGACAAACTAAAATGATTATCAACTATACTGGTAAAGCTAGAAAGACGGGAGTCATTCAGAAACACACTAAGTACATTAAATGACAGAGAATGTTATTGTCCACTGTGCACCAGTTCCCCAGTTGTGTAATAAGATTATCACAAATGCTTGAGGATTCGGTACATAGAGAACAACATTTTTTCTATCCCCGAGTCACCTTTGTTGGACAAAAATTAATTAAATCCGTCATCATAAACATATTTTAATAAATTAATAATCAAGTCTGCAAATACTGAAAAAATGGAAATTGTATAATTAATTGGTATGTGCTACTGCTGACGGCTTGTACTTTTGATAATATTGATAAAGATATTATGCTTAAACTGTACTCTATATTTTGTTCATCAAAGAAAACTAACATTTGAAATATATATCTTTCCAGTCCAAGTTACAATACCAAAAATCAAAACTTTGTGGGGTGTTGATAGGTAAGTTGTAGTTACTGCTGACATGTTTGTAAAACATACAAGTTCACTTAAATTGATAAGGTAAACATGCAGACAATTTTATGTAACATGTGAAGTAGGCATTTTGAAGAGCTGCCCAGGTGCTTCAATGCTTCTTCAAGCACATGTATGATTTTTAGAACTTATGAGTTTTAATGTATACAATGGTGCTTAAGTTGTTCCATTACAATATTTCCCAAATGAGTAGGTTTAACGACAACAGGTTAAGTAGCTCAAAACTAGCTGATAAACATGATAATATCGTTTTCTAGATAACTTACTGAAGGTTACTTGATCTGAAAGTCAGAAAAGTAAGCGGGTTAATTGCCTGTAAGAGGTGCACAAGAAGGGATGTGGTTTGATTAAAGAAAGAGAAATAAAGTTATAGTCATCATGTACTGAACAGTAATCAGATGAAGGTGCAAGTGGAATTAATGCTGTTTAGGGAATCAAGGTTACATATTTGTTGGAGCACAGAGCTAATGAAGATAAGATGTTCCAAAGGAAAAAAAATAGTGATTAAAAGAATGTTTTAGCATATCTATATGTTTATTTAAGAGGATCATAAAATGTACGAAAATGAAAGGAAGAAGAAACATGATAAAAAAGAAAAGGAGAGATCAAAATTCAAGTGCACCAAATAAATAAACTAATCATTTACTAAAGAAATTCCAATTTATTGGTGAAGACTAGAAGGTATTTCAAAACTTTACCACTCTTCCATGTAAGTGTAGACAAGACTGGATAAAGCAAAATAAAGAGATTAGAACCAACCTAAGACCCAAAAACTGTAGTTTGAACTGTAAATTTACTGTTGCGCCAAAAGATGGCCAAGACAGTTGAGGTGCAGAAATTCAAAGCTAATCCAATCATTTATCAAAAATGGCAAAGTGTATATAGTGAAACAAAAAAGTGCCAAAGATTAACAAACATACGTACAGAATAATGCAGACTTCATTGCTTTTCAGGATTCCAGTGGGGTCGACCGTCCCCATTAAGTAATAACTTTCAGTGACTGGAAGCTTTCCTGCTTGAAGACTCTTTTTTTCCTCCTTCATTAGTATAGAGAGACGATGTTGCAAATAAGGTTCATCAAGTGAAATGCCAGACAAGATCATTCTGGCAGAAGTGAAATCATAATCCATCCCACTATAGTTAAAGGAAACTGCTTGGGAAGAAAACAACAAATGCAAGGAGTCAGGGGTGGAACCCTAGTAAAGAAGGGCACTATAAAGATGCCAATGGACTAAAAAAAATGCGAGTCAGTGTTTAGAAAGATTGAGGGAGGTAGGTGGAATAAAAAAATAATAACTGAATTCTTATAGAGATACCAAAACAAGATCAGTAATATGACAGCTTAACAGCAAGATTTAAAAAAGTATGAAAATACCTCATAAAACAATATTTACAGCTACCTTTAAGGGCATTACGTTTATTGGAGAAAACTCCCCGAGCATCTTCCAAAGCATTTCTCAATATATCCAAAAAAAAATTTTCTGGGACCCCTCCATAGCTAAGAAGTGCAATTAAATTCCTTGACAGATAAGTCTTTCTGGGTTGATTACTGAAATGTGAAAGGTGAGTTAAAAATGATACATTAAAACAGGAGAAAACCTAAGAAAACGTGCAGGACATCCCACTCCCATCAAAGCCAAAGTTGTCGTAATCAAGAAATCAAAAAGATAAATCAACATCTGCCTCCCAAATTATTTAAAATTACTACAAAAGGGGTGGAAAAAAGGAAAAGAAAAAATTGAAAAAGATAAAACTGGACCTTCAAAATCTATTAAAACTATTTCCGAAATCATGTTTTTGAAAGCACATTTAAAACCTCCCGACTCATGCCCTATAAGCCCTTTCAACCACACCCCCCCCCCCCCCCCAAAAAAAAAGGTCGGAAACCAGGCCGACGGAGTTCTGTTCTCTTAGACATTTCCAGAAAATATTCGCCTTACTAAGCTCTTCTTACTTTATCAAAACTATTTTCCTCTCCAAAAATCATTTTTCCCCCTCTTTCAATTGAATGACTACCAAGGACCATCTTTTGTTAATACAGAAACAGAACTAACCTAACCTCTCTCCCCAATGAAATTTCTTCATAATATACACATTTTAAATAAGATGAAACAAGAACAAAGATTACCTTGTTTTGACAACCTCCAATGAGTTAAATGTTTGACCATCTGACAGATCTGGATCTGCCTCAACTTTAATCATTGAGGGTCTAATCTGAATAGTTTTGGGGGGAAGCTAACAAATTCACAAATAACACATGTAACTAAACATTGTAACCAAAATTTTAAGCTAATGGGTAAAGAAACAGAACCAAATCTTTTTCAATTGACTGACAAATTTCAGTTTCCCAAAAAGAAGCTCTGGGAGCTTCAATACTACCCCATCAATAAATTTATCTTGAAGGGGAGAACATGATGAGAAGTTTACATGAATTCTCCAAGTACTTGACCTTTAATATTATAAGGCCAACAATACCATCACAATCTACTACTCTCCAACTTAAAAATTGATAATGAAGATTTTTTTTTTTTGGGGGGGGGGGGGTGTGGTTGTACACACCTAAATTAATTGAAAAATGGAAAAAATAGTTTCAAAAACTTCATTCGGCTTTGGAAAAGGGATGGTAGATTTTTACCTTCTTGTTCAAAAGCAGAGTTCCCTTGACAGCAGTACCATTGTAAAAGAGCCTAACCTGCATTAGCAGAGGCTGGAAAACAAGAAAGGAGAAATAAAATGCAGCTGATCCTTCGTTATTAAAAAAAATACATAAATAAAATATTAGAGCACCATAGTCTGAAAGATACACATACTGGCTCCCCATAATGAGATTCTGTTCGTGCCACATCAGAGAAGTTTGCCTCCAATTCTTTTCGATCAATAGATCTCTAATGACAATGAAAACATTATGACAATGAAAACATTATGAGTGAAAAGACAATTCAAGCACGCATAATATCAAAAGATGACAGATATTCAAAACACACCACCCAGAAGTTAAATAGCACATGTTGTTAATGTCATACAACTGTTGGACTCCTGCCCCTATCAACTTAAAACATTTTTGTTGATTTCATAGTACATTAAACTTCAACAATCCCATTAAAAAATGTGTAAGTAAATGTATTCTTCCATCAATAAAATCAAGATCTCATTTTTCAGCTTCAGGCAGGTGCACAAGAGGAGATAACAGTTGTTCAAAGTCATCCTTCTCCTTCCTTGTTTCTTTCGGGTGGATGTGACTCACTGTATGATAAAAAGACACAATATCCAGCTTAATTGTTGCCAAGAAGAGAATGAAACAACCAAAGAATGTTCTCCTTGACGCAAGAAGAAACACTTAATGCTTGCAATTTACACACACGCAACCGCATATTTGAATAAACATGAATGACTCCAAATACAAGTAAGTGGCTATGTGTCCATTAACAGAATACCTGATAATTTTGCAAGGTTAAATTTGGCTGGTAATCATAATTTCATTATCTGAAAGTCCATTAATTGACTGGAGCATGACTAATTTCGAAGTCTACATACAAAATCAACATGAATATAAGAGCCTTTTTCCTAAAATCCTGGAATATTGCAACTCCCACCATGAACTCTTCCCTTAAAACACCTAAAAACAGCATTCTGCATCTGCTGGCCGCACCAGCCACCACCACCGACACAACCACCATGGCAAACATCAATTCCAAGGGTCTAACTCAACAAAGTGAATCACCACCATTATTGCCATTTCTCCACCGCTGCACAACCAATACAACATGTTTTCCCTTATCATCTTCACCAACAGTACCATCAATTCTCTTAGAAGGTTAAGTCTCCCTTTTAAAACCTGAAGTATTGAACTTTGAAATGCAGGTTCTTATCCAAGTTTCTATAATCTCATAAGGATTCCATAACGGACTCCGTTTTCTAGCAGTAACAGCTGCCATATAACTGATGCATTCCGACACGCTAGAGCAAGACTCCATCAAGCTTCTATTAATGACGCTTTGTCAGGTTTGAGATGAATATGGTGAGGGAACGAGAGCGTGTATTAACACACGCATGTGTATGTGCAATTGTGTAGTCCCCTAAAATGTATATTAAAAGCATGGTATTCAATTTTTGCATTTTTAGAGGAATATATTCTCTGATCCATCATCAAATAATATAACCAGTTAAAAGCCATGTTTTCTCTCTTTAATTCTGTAGTAAAAAAGGAAAAAACAGAGAGACAAAGCTATAGAACTTTTCCTTATTATTATTCAAAACACAGTGATTGGTAGAAATAAATAGGAAAACTAGAGAGCAATTCTAGGGCTAATTTTTAAGACCATAAAATCAGAGTGTATCTACTTTCCTGATTTATGGTATTTTCCTATTTTATTCAAATAACAAGAAAATAGCTAAGAATCCCTAAATTATCGACACTCCCCCTCAAGTTGGCGCAAAGATATCAATCATGCCCAACTTGCTAACTTGAAGTTCAAATGGCTGTCTCATCAAGCTCTTGGTGAAGACATCTACAAGCTGCTTCACAGTGGGAACAAAAAGAGTACAAATTATCCCTTCGTCAAGCTTCTCTTTTATAAAATATCTATCAATTTCGTCATGCTTCTCTTTTATAAAATATCTATCAATCTCAACATGCTTTGTCCTATCATGTAACACCGGATTATGAGCTATACTAATAGCTGATTTATTATCACAGTACAGCCTCATAGGGAGACTAAATGGCTGTTTAAGTTCTTCTAGAACCCGTTTTAACCAAAGTACTTCACACACTCCTTGAGCCATTGAACGAAATTCAGCTTCTGCACTACTTCTAGCAACAACACTTTGCATTTTGCTCCTCCAAGTAACTAGATTACCCCATATAAAAGTGCAGTATCCGGATGTTGATCTTCTGTCAGTAATTGAACTTGCCCAATCCGCATCGGTATAAACTTCAATTCCTCTTTGCTGATTTTTACCAAAAAACAGACCTTTCTCCGGAGTTGCTTTCAAATAACGAAGAATTCGAAACACAGCTTCAAAATGTTCCTCACAAGGAGAATGCATAAATTGACTTACCATACTTATAGCAAAAGCTATATCAAGTCGAGTATGAGACAAATAAATCAACTTCCCAACTAACCTTTGATATCTGCCAGCATTCACATGAACTCCCCCTTTCACTTCTCCAAGCTTCACATTTGCTTCAATTGGAGTATCAACTGGCTTACACCCACTCATACCAATTTCTTTCAAGAGATCCAAAGTATACTTTCTTTGTGATACCACTATACCTTCTTTTGATCTTGCAATTTCCATTCCCAAGAAATATCTTAATTGCTCCAAATCCTTTATCTCAAACTCCTTAGCTAAACATTGCTTTAATCGGCTTATTTCTTCTGTATCATCTCCTGTCATAATTATATCATCTACATAAACGATTAAAACCGAGAGCTTGTCTTTGGTGGAGACTTTTGTAAAGAGAGTATGATCTGCTTGTCCTTGACTATAGCCCTGGCTCTTCACAAACTTTGTAAACCTTTCAAACTAGGCTCTAGGTGACTGCTTTAGACTATATAATGATCTTTTAATTCTACATACTTTGGATCCAAACTTCTCAGTAAAACCCGGTAGAGACTCCATGTAGACTTCCTCTTCAAGATCACCATTGAGGAAACCATTCTTTACATCTAATTGATTTAAAGACCAGTCAAGATTTGCAGCAACTGACAAAAGAACACGAACAATGTTTAGTTTAGCCACTGGAGAGAAAGTTTCAGAATAATCTATTCCATAAGTTTGTGTATAGCCTTTCGCTACTAGTCGAGCCTTGTATTGTTCTAAGGACCCATCAAAGTTATATTTCACAGTGAATACCCATTTACAACCAACAACACATTTTCCTTGTGGTATATCAACTTTTTCCCAAGTAGCATTCTTCTCCAGAGCTCTCATCTCCTCAAAAATAGCCTCCCTCCATTCATGAACCTTTAGAGCTTCTTGTACATTATTTGGAATAACCACACTAGAGACTTGTGAAATAAAGGCACGAAAGGAAGGGGTCACATTTTTATAAGAAATAAAGTTGGATAAAGGATGTTTAGTACAAGACCTAACATCTTTCCTAAGAGCAATAGAAAGATCTTTTTGATTTGAGGAATTTAACTCAAAATTACCTGGAGGATTCTTATCAGAATTTTCATGATCCAACCTCTAGTCAGATTCTTGGTGATGCTATAGGACAGTGTTCCTTTTTTTTTTTGTTCTAGATACTGCTTTGAATACACAAGACTTTTATACCGTTTCGTGCACATCTCTGACATTCCAGAATTTTGGTTATGTGATGGCATTAATGGAGGTTCTCTAGAATTTTCAACAGTTGATTCATTTGGATTCCCTTTCTCATTTTCTTTCGGCAAAACATCATTATTAATACAATCAAATTCAATGTTTAAGTTAGAATCATTTAAGCACATCATTTTCACTATTATTTTTCTCCCTCTGAAAATGAAAATTGTGAGAATATGATTGTCTTTCGAAGAAAGTGACATCCATCGAAACAAACATTTTTTTCAAAATTGGATCAAAGCATTTATAACCTTTTTGATTTGTAGGATAGCCTACGAAAATGCATTTATGTGCCTTTGGATCGAATTTTGTTCTTCTAGAGTCATAGTTATGAACAAAAGCAATACTGCCAAAAATTTTTAATGGAATACTTGTTATTAACCTTGAAGCTGGAAAACATTCATTGAAAAGATTTATTGGTGTCTTAAACCCTAAAGTTCTTGTAGACATTCTATTTATCAAAAATGTGGCTGTCAAAATAGTTTCTCCCCAAAGATACTTTGGAACTTTAGTTGTAAAGCTCAAGGCCCTAGCAACTTCAAGGAGATGCTTATTCTTCCTTTCAGCCACTCCATTTTGTTGTGGAGTATTGATACAAGAACTTTGATGTATAATTCCTTTTTCATCAAAAAAATTCCCTAACACATGATTAAAAAACTCTGCCATTATCACTCGGAAAAATCTTAATCTGAGTCTGAAATTGTGTTTGTACCATAGTATAAAATTTTTTAAACACACTTTCAGCATCAGATTTATCTTTTAGCAAAAATACCTAAGTAACTCTAGTATGATCATCAATAAATGTAAGAAACCGGCATTTTCCAGAAAAAGTTGCCACTCTAGAAGGGCCCCATGCATCACTATGAATCATAGTAAATGGTTTTGATTTTTGGTATGGTTGTGGCAGAAAAACAGCACGATGATGGCTCAGAAGGAGAGATTGTATGATATTTCTGGTTCTGCTGATGACAGAGCTTCCTTTTCTGAGGCTAGGGCTCGATTACAGCAGGCTTTGCTTCGTGAGGAGATCTTTATGCGTCAGCAGTCTAGTGTTCGATGGGTCCGCGAGGGCGACTCCAACACCCGCTTTTTCCACGCCATGATCCGGAAAAAGCGTCAGTTATTCCATATCCACAGGATTCGTGATGATTCTTCTTCTGAGTGGATTACTGATCCTTCTGCTGTTGCCGCTTCTGCTGTTGATTTTTTTCAGGATTTATTGTCTGGGGACGACGGGCAGTTCCAGCAGACTGATTTCGACACCATTCCCACTCTTGTGACCGCGGAGGATGATGCCATTTTATGCAGGGAGCCAGATATTGATGATGTTAGACGGGCGGTCTTTTCCATTGATCCTGAGAGCGCTCCGGGTCCTGATGGCTTCTGCAGCAGGTTTTACCAGGTTTGCTGGGACATTGTAGGGAGGGACTTATTAGATGCTGTTCTCGACTATTTCCGAGGTTCGGCCATGCCTAGGGGTTTTCAGAGTACTTTATTGGTCCTTCTGCCCAAGAAGGAATCCCCTTCCTCTTGGATTGACTTCCGGCCAATCAGTCTCTGTAACGTGAGCAACAAGGTTATCACCAAGTTGCTCGTTCAGAGACTGTCACCCATTCTGCCTCGGATTATCTCCCCTACTCAGAGTGGTTTTGTTCCCGGACGGGTGATTCATGACAACGTGCTACTAGTTCAGGAACTCGCTCACGATCTCAACCGTCGTACCCGCGGGCACAATGTTGTGTTGAAACTCGATATGGAAAAGGCTTATGATCGTATGTCTTGGCCATTCATTCTCCAGATGCTTCGTTGTTTTGGGTTCTCGGAGCGTTGGATTTCCCTGATTCGGAGAGCTGTCTACGGCCCTTGGTTCTCGGTGCTAGTGAGTGGAGCCATTCACGGGTATTTTCAGTCTGAGAGGGGACTTCGGCAGGGCGATCCCATTTCTCCTTGCCTCTTTATTATCGCCGCTGAGTTTCTATCTCGAGGTTTAGCCCACCTGTATTCTCGGTACCCTTCGATTCGGTACCGATCTGCTGCTCCTACAGATATCTCCCATTTGAGCTTTGCGGATGACATTGTTATTTTTGCAAATGGGAGCCGCTGTAGTTTACAGCGGGTTATGGATTTCCTTCGTCGCTATCAGGCAGTTTCGGGACAATTGATTAGTCGGACCAAGAGTAGCTTCTACATCGGGAAACCAGCTCCAGCTTCATGTCGGACTATTGTGCATTCAGTTACTGGATTTCAGTGGCGACAACTCCCTTTTATTTATCTTGGGTGTCCGATCTTCACCGGGTGCCTCAAGATTTCTTATTTTGATGACATGGTCCGGAAGGTCAGGGAGAGGATCTCCAGCTGGGCCAACCGATTGCTCTCCTTTGGTGGGAAGCTGATTCTCATTCGTCACGTGCTGTCTGCTTTGCCTTTGCATTTATTTCATGTTTTTCGTCCTCCCTCGACGGTGATCCAGAGCTTAGAGAGATTATTCACCCGATTTTTATGGGGTGATTCCGAGGGGCGACGGCGAATCCACTGGTGTAGATGGCCGGCAGTTTGTTTTCCCGTTGATGAGGGTGGTCTCGGCATTCGGTCCTTCGCTGATATGGCAAAGGCTTTTGAGATGAAACTCTGGTGGCGGTTTCGTCAGCAGAGTTCTCTTTGGGCTTCCTTTATGAAGTCCAAGTACTGTAGATCCATGCATCCGGGTGTTATTCAGTTTCGATATCCTGCCTCCCCCCTTTGGAGACGCCTTTGTATGATTCGTGCTACGGCTGGACCCCATGAGCGTTGGCTTGTTGGGCAGGGAGAGTGCAGTTTCTGGTATGATTGTTGGTTGGGCTCTTGTCCCTTATATTTGTTTAACCCCGCAGCGGCATCCTCGAGGCCGGTTTCTTTTTATTGGCAGGGTACAGTTTGGGACAGAGGTAAACTAGAGGACATCTTGCCTATATCTATTGTGGAGCAGATTTTATTGGTGCCTATTTCTTGTGAGGAGCCCGACTTGATTCGTTGGGACCTTAGCCCCGATGGCACCTTTCACTTACGGACTGCTTGGGAGCTTGTGCGGTGCACTAGACCGAGAGATGAGGTTTATTCCATTATTTGGCAGAGACATATCACATCGAGAGTATCTTTCTTTCTTTGGCGCCTCATTCACGGTTATTTAGCCACTGACGATGCCTTGTGCTTGAGGGGATTTCACATGGTTTCTAGGTGTTTGTGCGGTCGGGCAGCGGAGACTCTTCGACACCTTTTTATGGATTGTCCGAGGACCCGCCATATTTGGGGTCACTACCAGTGGATTTTGGGGATGCGACAGCTTGATTTTTTATCCCCCCGTGCTCTGCTCCTGACTTGGAGACTTCGTGCCCCTTCCCGGACTCATATGTTGGTCCTCCTGCCTTGCTTCATTCTGTGGCAGGTTTGGAAGGCCCGCAACGCTTACCGGTTTCACTCACAGTCTTTTTCTTCTGCTGCAGTCATCTTTCAGGTTGTATCCGACCTTAGACTTGCTGGATCTGTTTTTGGTTTCAAGCCTCCCCAATTGCGGGGAGTCTTGAATTCCCGGTTATTGGAGGGTCTCAGAGTTCTTGCACCGCCTCGGAGGCCGGTTCGCCTAGTTGCCTGGATGAGACCGCCGATTGGAGTGGTCAAGCTGACAGTGGATGGTTGCTCGAGGGGCAACCCTGGGATGGCTGCTTCCGGGGGCATCTTACGGGATTATCGGGGTGTAGTCCTAGCCGCATTTGGTTCCTTTCTGGGCCACCAGCCCATCTTATATGCAGAGCTCATGGCGATTTGCGAGGGTTTAGAGTTAGCGTCACGACTTGGCCACTCGGTACTTGAGGTAGAGTCGGATTCGGCTACGGTGGTTTCATGGGTTCACTCTCAGGGTCCTGTCCGATGGGATTATTCTTATCTTCTTCGTCGGGTGTGTCGCATGATATCTTCCGCTTCCATTCAGGTGCGACATGTCCTTCGTGAGGCTACTTCTGCAGCGGACTTCTTAGCCAACTGGGCCTGCACTCATCGATCTAGTCGGCATTTCTCATCCCCTCAGGAGCTGCCTAGAGGCTTATCGGGTATCCTCCACACAGACGCCCAGTCGATCCCGTATGTGCGACGATAGACTCTTTTATTCATATTTCCTTATGTATTTCATTATCTTGCGGAGGTTTTGGCTCATGTCCCCCTCCTTGTATCTATCACTTTTTCGGATATATTTGACAGGTAGGGGTCCCGCCTAACCCCCCACCTTCTCCATGGTGGTTTCTTAAAAAAAAAAAAAAAAAAATTCACAAACTTCGCATTGAAAACTGAAAGCATTTTTATTCATGAATAATTTGGGTAATAACTGCTTTAAATATTGAAAACTTAGATGTCCTAACTGAAAATGCCATAACATAATCTCATTGTTACTGGAAATAGAAATAGAATTGAAACAAGTCTGCTGGTCTTGCCTTCCAAAGTTTGATCCATTATTAAAGAGGTAGAGGCCACTGTCTTGCCTAGCATCCCCAATCGTCTTCCCCGAGGTTAAATCCTGAAATTTACAGTGAGAAGACCAGAAATTAATTTTACAATTATGATCACGAGTTAATTTACTGACTGACAAGAGATTATAGGACAAATGAGGAACATGAAGAACATCTTTCAAAGTAAGAAGAGGAGAAATAATAATTTTTCCTTTCCCTGCAACAGTTGCAAAGGAACCATCTGATATTTTGACCTTTTGATTTCCTGCACAAGGTGAATAAGAAGAAAACAACTGCGAGGACCCAGTCATATGATCAGTTGCTCCAGAATCTAATATACAGGAGGTGTTTGGATTTATACAGGTAAAGGTTGTGGTGAAAATATTACCTGATTGGGCTAAAGAACAAGATGAACTAGAATTTCCTACGGATTGGGATTAAAACATCTTGTACAGGTGCTCCATTTGTTCCTTAGTAAAAGGAAGAGATTCTGAGGATGACTGCTGCTCTGAATTAGTGGTGCTAACCTAGAAAGCACGATTATCTCCTGCTGGCCGAGCATCGTCACCTGATTTCTTCTTCCTGATTTCTTCTTCCAATTTGCAAGTTTTCCATAGAGTTTCCAACAACTTTCTCGTGTATGCCACGGTTTCCAACAATGATCACACCATGGCCTTTGTTTGCCTCCTCGTCTATCTCCTTGTTGCTCATTACCACGAGCTACAAGGGCTGAACCATCAAGATTAGTCTTGGTTCCTCTACTCGCTTTAACATCACATGTCTCCGAGCTTCCTCGCGACGAACCTCTGAAAAAACTTCTCTAATAGAGGGCAGAGGTTTCGCTCCAAAACTCGTCCTCGAACCTCATCAAGGTCTATATTTAGTCCTGCCAAAAATACAAACACTCAACTTTGCTCAACTTTTTTCTTGTATTGAGCGCTATCATTTGGACTCTCCCATACTTCAACTACAAACATATCCAATTCCTGCCACAAAATCATGTCATTATAATATGCAGTTACATCTCTATCACCTTGTTGCGTCCGCCACATCCGAGTGTTTATTTCATATAATTGAGAACGATTCTCTAGGTCTGAGTATGTCTCTCTAACAGTCTCCCAAACATCACGAGCAGTTGGCAAAAACATGAACGGCTTTCCCAAAGTAGGTTCCATGGAATTAATAAGTCAGGCGGTAACCATTGAATTTTCAGATTGCCACTGTAGGAATTTTGCGTCATCAGCAGATGGAGGTTGAATTTCTCCATTTAAATATCCAAGTTTGCCTTTGCCATCAATAACCAAACGCACAGATTGCGACCACTCTAAATAATTTTTACCATTTAACTTGTGAATGGTTATTTGTAAGGTGTTTTCACTAACAGGCACAATGGGGATGGCTGGGAAATCCCTTCAGAGGATGTCGCAGTGCTGTTAGCGTCGGAGGAAGCCGAATTAGAGCCAACCATGGCTGTTTTGTAGTTCATGGTCGAACCCTAGAGCTCTGATACCATGTAGTAAAAAAGGAAAAAACAGAGAGACAAAGCTATAGAACTTTTCCTTATTATTATTCAAAACACAGTGATCGGTAGAAATAAATAAGAAAACTAGAGGCCAATTCTAGGGCTAATTTTTAGGACTATAAAATTAGAGTGTATCTACTTTCCTGATATATGGTATTTTCCTATTTTATTCAAATAACAAGAAAATAGCTAAGAATCCCTAAATTATCGACACATATAATAAACCAAAAAAAAAGGCACCTCTGTTGACTCATTTTATCTTCCAATGCCTATGCAGAACACCAAGAAGTCAACATAAAGGCCCATTCCTAAGAAGTTATGGCAGAATAAATGGTTGGTAAAGCTAAAGAGTAGAATAAAGTATAACAAACATTAATGTTTATCAAATTTAGCATCTAAGTAAGCCCACCCCAGGATGAGTGTGACCGAATGGCTTGAAATTTAATGATCCTTTCAACTCCCCTTGATGAGTAGTCAGATGCATAATTTAAAGCAAATCAAGCACAAAAGACAAACCTCAGTGCTGTCATCATTGTTGCACTTTTCTTTGTAAACATATGTTGGGCATTTTAAGGCCAAATCCTCTGAAATAAAACCAGTTCCATCTGTATGTATCAGGGCTTTCCCATATTTATAGACGACATTACCATCTTTATCCTGCAATTTAGAAGATAAAGAAAAATCTTCAACAATGAAGTCACATTTGGACCTAAACAAAATTGTGGATCATACACGACAAGGTTCATCTTCGATCCTCTCAATATTTATTCTCGAGAAATCAACTTCCAACTTCATAGTGTTGGACAAAATAAGTGATAACCTGAATTCCCAAAAAGGTAGTTAAGTAATTGTATTAAAAAAATACTTAATAAGGTGCTCGAAAGCAAATTCTTAGTATTACCGAGACATATAGTTGGCCACGCTGGAAACAGTCCGAACATGCATAAACATGTATCTGGCTTCATGGACTGTTTTCCCAGATAAAATATATTGATAACCCATATCAATAGAAGCGTTGGACTCCATACGAACAAAATAACACTTGACTGGTGATGTACTAGGGTCTTTCTTCTTCTCTTCTTTACCACCATCTTTAAACACTAATTAATAACCACAGTGATATAAACAAAATGATCATTACAATATTCTAACTCTATATTGGAAATGCTGAAACATTACTTGAAGTAAATTGGAATAATGAAAACTCAAAAGTTCAATATTCGTCAAATCAGATCAGTGTGAGACTCACCAAAAAAATGGTAACGACGCAAGCCCACAAGGATACCTTCTCTTGCAATTTCATTGTACTTGGAATAAGAATCATTCCAATTGTTTGAACTTCTGTGGCCCCCCAGCTCTTCATCAAACTTGACCAACAAAATGTTGTCATCCCCCAATTCCCTTTGTAAGTGAGTTCTTGTTTGATTAAGATAGGGGCCCTAAATAATTAATAATATTTATTATTATTATTGACATGTCCAAATTCTAATATACATTTTTTGGAATAATAATAATAATAATGCAATGAACCATTGTTTACCAATGGCAGCATCAAACTAAAATGCAGAGGATAAGTAATTTATTAGATAATAAATAGTTGAAAGTTAGAAAAGTGATACATAAATAACCAAAGAAGAAGAAG
The DNA here is from genome assembly GCA_018350135.1 of Citrus trifoliata. Classification (NCBI taxonomy): domain Eukaryota; kingdom Viridiplantae; phylum Streptophyta; class Magnoliopsida; order Sapindales; family Rutaceae; genus Citrus; species Citrus trifoliata. Next base: position 7,217,737 of record CM031384.1, on the reverse strand, counting down.
AAGAATCTATGTGCCCACACATCATGCAACCAATAAAAAAACAAGGAACAAGTGGAAGAAAAGCATCTGAACTTTGAAAACTAAAACCTTTAAATTAAAACTTTTTTTTCCCAATAAAACAGTTGGAAAAAAGTTCTTATGGTCGCAGACATGATTTTGAAATCAAATTCCATGATCAGAATTCAGCTTAATATTTCTACATTCCACATTATGCAATAACACCCCAGGCAGTTTCCAAGAAGCTTGATCAAACTCTAAACCAGCAACTAAAGCTTATTCTACTTAGTAAATGCAAAAGAAATACCTTTCATACAATCAATGTGTGCATTGCTGTTTATATGCATGGATATTATCAAGAAGACATACGAACCTTGAATGTACAATTCCCCTTGGTGGAAATATGACAGTGGTACATATGTGTTTTCCCAGAATCCCATTTGAGAGACTGCAAAAGAAAGGTAATCAGTTATATAGAGGTCAACACCATTCGAAGAGCAAAATGCTGGAAAGCCATCTCTGACTCAGCAAGTCAGTTAACTCATTTTTAAATCTCATACACAACTGGACATAAATTAGATTTAATCTTGAGTTTAGTCACTAAGTTAAAAAAAGAAAGCTTTCGATCAAAGCTGCACTTTATTAGAAAAATTTGCTAAGATATCATTTTCAGCAAATAAAATGTGATTCGGGCTACATGTAAAATAATTCACAAGTATGTCATAGTAGATAATATCGGGGAAAAAATTAAAAAAAAAAAGCCAGACATTAAGGTTTCAACATTTTATGAAACAGAATTAATCTCTAATAAAACTTGCTAAGATATCATTTTCAGCAAATAAAATGTGATTCGGGCTACATGTAAAATAATTCACAAGTATGTCATAGTAGATAATATCGGGGAAAAAATTAAAAAAAAAAAGCCAGACATTAAGGTTTCAACATTTTATGAAACAGAATTAATCTCTAATAAAACATATGACACAAACCATTCGTCGGTCTTCTTGCGGGATATTTTTTCTGCCAAGCTTATCCCAAACTTCTGATTCAAATCTAGCCATTTTTAAATCTCTCATTCCCCGAATTTCGTCAGCAGTAATCACTTCTTCCAAACTCTTTCTATAGAGAAGAAAAAAAAAAAGATTAAACATGCTCATAATTTGAGAACCCAGCAAGCAAAGTCATTTACTACAACAGCTACAGCCAAAAGAAACTAAAGCAAGAACTTACTCCCCAATGTAGCTCAAAATAAGAAACGCCTTCCTGAATTCAAGTTCTCCCAGTGCCACATACTGAGGAATTGATGCTCGATGCCTCATTGCATGTGAAATCGAACTCATCGGCGAGCCTCTCGGCTGCTGGTCGGCTACCGGAGACGGCTTCACAACATAATCTGTTCCTTTAACAATGATCAGTAATTACCAAAAGAAGTTGAAGACCTTTTAAAGTAAATTTCACACCTTCTAATCAAAACTGGACAAAAGCATTAAAATGTGTACTTTAAAAGAAGCACTTTTGCAAAAAAGACTTTTTACTTAAAAAAACAAGGAAACTAAACAAACGCGCCTTCTTAAGCAAAATTAAACAAACCGAGACCTTGAGGAAGATTTAAGAGACGAACGGTGGTGACGGTAACGGGGCTACGATTTTGCTGAGGAGAAGGAGGAGAAAAACAGACTCGCTTAAGCGGCGAGCCGTTGTTGTTGTTGCGTTTCTTGACCAAGTAGTTAACGTAGCCGCTGAAACTGTACTTGATTTTGTCGGAGGCGATAGTACGAAGGACGTCGAGAGCTGCATCTTCGCCGAGGGAAGCGAGACCGCGTCTGGCTCCGGCGTCAGGCGGAAGCTGATTCTGCTCCGCGCAAATTCTGCTTATAAGTTGTTCTATGGAATGCGGCAGTGAAACTACTTCTTGTTGACTGACCACCGCCACGTCGCTCATGATGCTGCTTCGGTCTGAGGAGGTTTGTTTAATGAAGAAGAATTGTAAACAATATTTGTGCAGCGAGATGTTAAAAGAGTGCTCTATTTTTATAAGCGTAATCGTACCATTTTTCATTTTTCTTTTTTTCACATGTTTCCCGCTTAAAAAGTGACGGCTCTCACTCACTGATTGATGTGAGCTGACACAGTGGCAGCAGAACTTAAGAGTGAACTTCACTGCACATGCGCCACGCGCTGTGATTAAACAACATTTTAATTAATAATAATAAGGTGAATATTATTTTATAATTAATGTAGGTATATTTTTTATTTATAAATAGTGAATAAATAAGACTCATTTATTATTTATGTGAGAAATATAATATATGTTAATTGTAAGATTGAGGGATTTAATAAATATTAATTATTTTGGGTCGGATCTTTTTAGAAACCAACATTCATTCTGCTGCAGTTTGGAGAATGATGGCCTAATTATGTAAGGAAAATGTTTCTCAGCGAGATTGCTGAGAGAACACTGAAAAAAAGCGCATACAGTTTCTCTCGGCCCCCACCACCCTCACCCCCCACGTGAACTTTTTTGCCTTTCGCTTTTTCTACATGTTTTACTCTTTCTCGGTTTCTCCCCCACGTTTGATTCTAGCTGAAAAGCGCTACTCCTCACGCGAAAGGATTGAGTAGGGATTTTTCCCTCATTTCATAAGCCGAGTAGCTCATCAGTAGCTTGAAGTAAAGCACTCAGCTGGTAAATAGGGATTTTTTTTTTTATTTTTCCTATTATTTTTTGTTTATATGATAATGAAATGATAATGATAAATTTGATTGAGAAATTTTTAGTTTAAATTTTGTGTTAGATTTAGTATTTCTTTTAATATAAATGTTGTGTTTGATTTAGAAATCTTTTTATTTAAAATTTTTTTAATTTAAATGATGTGTGGGATTTAGAATTTTTTAATTTAAATTTTGTTTTGATTTATAATTTTTTTAATTTAAATTTTGTGTTCGATTTTTATTTTTTTAATTTAAATTTTTAGAATATAATGGATTAAATTATTTAGGCTACTATAATGTAAGAATGTAATTTGTAAAGAAATTTTAGTTTTAAATTTTTATTTTTGATTTTACATATATAATTTTTTTTTATTTTTGTAGGGACCTATATACCCAACCTAAGGTGATGTGCACAATATTTTTCAATTATTTCCTTATAATTTGCACCAAATAAATTTTCACCTTAAAATCACAATTTGTTAATGTATACTTATATTTTTTAATTTCTAAAATCTCATATCATATTTTAATTTTTTATATATTACTGCAACCACAACCACTCCCGTTGTATGCTTTGCAACCACATTATCCTATGAGCAAGCAATTTTAGCATAAACAAAGTCAACTTCTCCAGGCTAATTATGGGACGCGGTACCTAGAGACACTGTGTCTACAAAGACTGCGGCAAGCAACCCTTCATAAACACTATACTGCATTACTAACACTATAGTGCTGCCGCCCCCTCCAATCATGCACAAGATTGGTCCAACTATCACATACAAACCCACTACAATCCACCGGAAACAAATAAGACCTCCAAACTAATATTACATTGTCTCATGATAGATGAAAACTTCAGCAACCCTTTCAACTAACTAAATGTCATGCTGCTCAAACATTTGTTGCATAGTGTTGCGGACCGCCCAATTCGCTAGCCCAATTGCCCACAATTTCGAGCTAGAGAGCCAACACAAGGCCAAGAGTGCTAGCTTGGTCCAATTCCGGAAGATTCTAAGAAACTCTAGCACATGTGAACATGTAGATATTCTAGAATGCTTTATACAATTCCAGCACATGTAAATAGCTAGGAAATGGTAGAATACTCTAGAGTTTGGCAAAGTTAGGCCAAGTTTGGCAAAGCCTCCCCTATAAATATGGGATGGCATTAGGCATTTGTATCCAACAAGAATTGTAATCTCTCTTTGTGCAATACAAGTTCTTTCTTTGGCTCAATTGCTCTCTTCTCTTGTTCGAGAAGTTCTAGGCTTACTTAGCAACATTCGGCAAAGTTGTTTAAGTGCCGCACGGGTTAGCTGCGCAAAACACTCATCCCGTGACAAGTGGTATTAGAGCTAAGGTTTGCACGCACGCAAGTAGCTCACGAAGCAATGGCCAACCCTTCGAACATAGCACAAGAGGGTGTTGTTGGTGTGGATGTTCCACCAGAACCAAGCCGCGACCGAGAGGGAGATCGCGCCCAAGGCAAGAATCGTGGCAAGTCCAAGACCCCATCTGTGGATGCGTTGGAGCCTCGTGTAGGCACTCTCGAAATAGCATTGTCCTCCGCTCATGATAGCTTCGAGAGATTGGAGAGAAGAGTGGACGATATCGAAGGAGAATACGGCGAGTTTACGGTGGCCACAAAAGCTCTCATGCATGAGCAAGCGAACACTCTCCGAGGTGAGTTTCGATCCTTCCATGATTAGTTGTTGAAACTTCGTAGTTTTGTTCAGGAGGAACTACGAGCTGTCCGTGCGGAAGTGGATGAAGTCCGCTCGGATTGGGCATGCCACAAGTGCACACTCTCCGCAAGTCCAGCTTCCGCAAACTTGAGTGATGCACGCCGCATTGATGTGCCAAAGCCCGACACCTACGATGGCACACGCAACGCCACAATCGTGGACAACTTCCTGTTCGAGCTGGATCAATACTTCGATGCCATGGGTGTACGAGATGAAGCATCGAAGGTGGGCACTGCACCCACTTATCTTAGAGGCGCTGCACAATTATGGTGGCGTCGCAAGTATGGCGAGATGGGCAAGGGAATTTGCGCCATCGACACTTGGGCCGACTTCAAGCAAGAACTCCGAAAGCAGTTCGCCCCAAGCAATGCGGAGAAGGAAGCGCGAGCGCGCTTACGTCGCCTTAAGCAATCGGGTAGCATTCAAGACTACATCAACGAGTTCACTACCCTTATGTTGGAGATAAGCGACATGTCCGACAAGGATTCACTCTTCTACTTCCAAAATGGCCTCAAGGATTGGGCCAAGACCGAGCTTGATAGGCGTGGGGTTCAAACACTTGACAACGCCATCGCCATTGCTGAATCGTTCACCGAATACTCTGCCCAATCCAAAAACAAGAAGCCTAGCCAAGGCAAAGGTGGGGGAGAGAGTCGCAAGGACAAGGGCAACAACCGCAAAGATTGGGGGCAGAAAAAGCCGCCTAGCAACAAGAGTTGGCAAGGAAAATCGGAGGGCAAGAAGGAGGCGCCAAAGCCGCGAAGCCCATGCTTCATATGCAATGGTCCGCATTGGGTACGCAACTGTCCGGAGAAGCGGTCGCTTAATGTTCTTGCTGCCCAACTCAAGAGCAACCCCACAATGTCCACGGAGGAACCCCAACTCAGCATAGGTTCTCTCTAACGCCTCGGCGCTCTTAATCGCCAACAGCCCGCACTCGTCAAGAAAGGGCTGATGTATGTAAGCGCAAAGGTAAACGGTCAGTCCGTTTGCGCGCTGCTAGATACGGGAGCGACGCACAACTTTGTGTCCGTAGACGAGGCCAAGCGCTTAGGCCTCAAGGCCACCAAGGAAGGAGGCACAATGAAGGCAGTAAACTCACTAGCCAAGCCAATTGTGGGAATTGCACAAGGCGTGCACATCACACTCGGTACGTGGAGTGGAAAGCTTGACTTCTCCATTGTGCCCATGGACGACTTCAAGATGGTCCTCGGCATGGAATTTTTCGACCGAGTCCATGCCTTCCCGCTGCCCGCTACAAACTCCCTAAGCATCCCTGACGGGAGCAAAGCATGCATGGTACCCACGGAGCGAGGCAAGTCCGAGGAGAAGACACTCTCCGCCATGCAATTCAAAAGGGCTTTCAAGAAGGACCCAAGCTTCTTGGTCTCCATTCGGGAACTAAATGAGGAAGAAAATAGCGGAACATCGCCAAGCCAAGTCCCTCCGCGAATTCAAACCGTCTTCGATGAGTACAAGGACGTGATGCCTCCAGAACTTTCGAAGAAGCTCCCACCTCGACGAGAGGTAGATCATGAGATCAAGCTAGAACAAGGCGCGAAGCCACCAGCCTTGGCGCCGGACCGCATGGCGCCACCCGAATTAGAGGAGTTGCGGAGACAACTCACAAACTTGCTGGATGCAGGCTACATTCGCCCCTCGAAGGCCCCATTCGGTGCACCGGTTCTCTTCCAAAAGCAAAAGGATGGATCGATGCGGATGTGCATCGACTATAGAGCGCTCAACAAGATCACCATTAAGAACAAGTATCCGATTCCCTTGATTGCGGACTTGTTCGACCAGCTTGGCAAAGCGCGGTACTTCACCAAACTTGACTTGCGCTCCGGGTACTATCAAGTGCGCATTGCTAAGGGAGACGAACCGAAGACAGCGTGCACAACAAGGTACGGGGCTTTCGAATTCCTTGTGATGCCTTTTGGCCTTACTAATGCACCCGCCACATTTGTACACTCATGAACAAGGTGCTCCAACCATTCCTCGACCACTTTGTGGTCGTGTACTTGGATGACATAGTGGTGTACAGCACCACGCTCGAAGATCATGCCCAACATTTGCGACAAGTCCTCCAAGTGCTCCGAGACAATGAGCTCTTCCTTAAATTGGATAAGTGCTCGTTTGCACAACAAGAAGTGGAGTTCCTTGGTCATAAGATTGCGGGCGGGAAGATCTTGATGGAGAATGACAAAGTAAAGGCCATTCTCGAATGGGAACCTCCCTCGAAAGTGCCCGAGCTTCGCTCATTCCTTGGGCTGGTGAATTACTACCGACGCTTCATTCAAGGCTATTCAGCCAAGGCGGCACCCTTGACAGATATGCTCAAGAAAAACAGAACATGGCATTGGTCCGAAGAATGTCAACGCGCATTCGAGAAGTTGAAGAAAGTAATTTCGGAGGAACCAGTCTTTGCCCTTCCGGACCACACAAAACCCTTCGAAGTGCAAACGGATGCCTCAAATTTCGCCATAGGTGGAGTCCTTATGCAAGAAGGCCACCCAATAGCGTTCGAGAGTCGAAAGCTAAATGACACGGAACGCCGCTACACGGTGCAAGAGAAGGAGATGACAGCAATCATCCATTGCCTAAGAGTGTGGCGACATTACTTGCTTGGCTCACACTTCACAATTATGACGGACAACGTGGCAACAAGCTACTTTCAGACGCAAAAGAAGTTGAGTCCAAAGCAAGCACGGTGGCAAGATTTTCTAGCGGAATTTGACTATCGGCTCGAGTACAAACCGGATAAAGCCAATGTCGTTGCGGATGCTCTAAGCCGTAAGGCTGAATTAGCAACTCTTAGCATGAGCCAACCGAAGTCCGACCTTGTTTCACGCATCAAGGAAGGTCTCCAACAAGATCCGCTAGTAAAGGATTTGCTGGAAAAGGTGCTCGAGGGAAAGACAAGGCGCTTTTGGCAAGAGGAAGGCATCCTCCTCACCAAGGGAGATCGGTTGTTCGTGCCAAGGTGGGGAAACCTGCGGAAGGAAGTTATCAAGGAGTGTCACGACTCCAAATTGGCTGGTCACCCAGGAAACGAGCGCACCACCGCACTAGTTCAAGCCTCGTATTTTTGGCCGCACATGAGGGACGACATCGAGGCATATGTGCGAACTTGTCTTGTGTGCCAACAAGACAAGGTGGATCATCAACTCCCAGCGGGATTATTGGAGCCGCTACCGCTAGCTACAAGGCCATGGGAAAGTGTCTCCATGGACTTCATCACATCGCTGCCCAAGTCTGAAGGTTGCGGAAGCATTATGGTCGTTGTAGATCGATACAGCAAGTATGCCACATTCATCGCCGCACCCGTCGACTGCAAAGCGGACGAGGCAGCCCGCCTATTCATCAAGCACATTGTGAAGCTTTGGGGAGTTTCAAAGAGCATTGTGAGCGACCGAGACCCTCGGTTCACTGGGCGTTTTTGGACGGAGCTCTTCAAGATGTTGGGGACTGATCTCAAGTTCTCGCACGGTTTCAAGGAGGGGCGTGCCAGCACATAGCGAGTACTTGGTGAAGTGGAAAAACCTCCCCGAGAGCGAAGCCACTTGGGAACGTGAAGATGATTTGTGGCAATTCGCTGAGCACATCCAGCACTTCAAGCACGAGAGCGCGACGAGGACGCCGCGAGCTTAGGTGGGGGAGGATGTTGCGGACTGCCCAATTCGTTAGCCCAATTGCCCACAATTTCGGGCTAGAGAGCCAACACAAGGCCAAGAGTGCTAGCTTGGCCCAATTTCGGAAGATTCTAGGAAACTCTAGCACATATGAACATGTACATATTCTAGAATGTTTTATACAATTTCAGCACATGTAAATAGCTAGGAAATTGTAGAATACTCTAGAGTTTGGCAAAGTTTGGCAAAGTTAGGCCAAGTTTGGCAAAGCCTCCCCTATAAATATGGTATGGCATTAGGCATTTGTATCCAACAAGAATTGTAATATCTCTTTGTGCAATACAAGTTCTTTCTTTGGCTCAATTGCTCTCTTCTCTTGTTCGAGAAGTTCTAGGCTTACTTAGTAACATTCAGCAAAGTTGTCTAAGTGCCGCACGGGTTAGCTGCGCAAAACACTCATCCCGTGACAATAGGCTGAATTTCAGTAGTTATAAAATTCACAACCGAAACAGTCTAGCACCTCACAATAGACACAAGAAAAATTAATGCTCAGAATCTCTTCACTCAAGACAAGCAATTAACCTATCCGTGAATTACAAAGTTAAAAAAGATACAACCACCTAATGGCGATATCTGAAGTTTAAAATAGCATAATAAAAAATATTTGTTGCGAGATGAAGCTGTTGTGCAAAGCCACCTTTTTTTTATCCTCTATAAACCATATCGCTTCATGTAATTCAAGTTTAAAATAACTTCCATATAAAAGAGGAGACATAGCAACATCATTAACCGGGCGCTCTGTCACATAGGTCTTGATAAGCTTCAGTGTTCTGGCATCCCAAATCTAAAAGAGCATTTGCAGAAAAGCAAGAAAAGATTAGGCAGTTGAATGAAACAGTTAAACCGAGAATAGCAGAATACATACATACATGTAATTGCACAATTGTATTTTCAACAATGAACATGTATTCTCACAAGTAATTACCAACAAAAATTTATACCCAACTAGAAATTTTCACCAAATAATTACCAACAAAAAATTCAACGTGTAATACATATACCAACCGACAATTTTCACCAAGTAATTACCAACAAAAATTTATACCCAACCGGCAATATACCAAAAAATTTTTAGAACCACCCAGCACAAAAAACCATACCCAGAATGCTAGTAAATCTGCAATTTTATATGAAAATCAAACCTCAATTATCAATAAACCACCATCCAGTGTGCAAAACCAGGCCCAACGTTCAAAAATTTCTAATAAAGATCAAATTTTGAAGGCGAATCAAACCTCAGTTGTCAATAAGGCACCATCCAGTTGAAGAACAAAACTCAAAGTTTGGAAATTTCTGTTGAAGATCAAAATTTGAAGGCAAATCAGAGTGATGCACCTGCTAGCAAGAGCACTAATTCAAGCTCATTGGTGAAGGATGGAGTGGCATCGAATGACTCGGCATCTTTGGCGAAGAAACAGGGTAATGATGGGAAGAAACAGAGGAATGGAAATGATGCAGGGGTAGTGGTGAAGCAGGGGAATGAGGGTTGGATTGATCGAGAATGGGTTCATATCCGCTTTAAAATATGATTTTGATGAGCAATTATAAAAAAATATCTAAAATTAATTATCAAAATAAATATCAAAAAATTAATTACCAACAAAGAGAGGGAGATGGAGGGAGACGAGGGAGACGAGCAGCGAGCAGCGACCACCGACTAGATATGGAGTAGTAGCGAGTGAGACGGAGACGAAGCTGCTGCTAGGGCGAGAAAGGAGACGAAGACGAAGCTGGGGAGACGGTGACGGAGCTGCTGCTGGAGTGAGAGGAAAAACGGAGCGACATGGGGAGAGGAGTGAGAGGAAAAAAGGCATTGTTTTCTTTTCTTTTTTTTCCTTTTATACCGGCAGATTTTAAAATGCTTTTGTTTTGTTTATTTTTCATTGAGAGCAAAACGCTGAGGAAACGACATTACTGTATGCCGTTTCTCTCGGCATTCTCTCGGCTTTTTAGATGCCTAGCAGCATTCATTATGTAATCGTTTGAGTTATATATAATTTATAACCGAAATAGTAAGAAAAATTAAAGCAAATATTTTTCTAAGTAAAGATAATTGTTTTAAATATTTTTCATCATTTTCAATGTAATGCTAAATATTCAAATTAAAAAAATTAAACTTAAAATAACCTCATTCACTAAGTATATAATTTAGTTTTTATTTTTAGAAATTAAATTAAATTAATTGTTAAATAATAAAATAATTAACAATCCAATTTTATATTGCACTATACACAAGAAATTTAGTTATAATGCTAACATTACAGTAATTGAGTGTTTACGGTTGAGATTAGTACAACGATCATATCCACACTATAATCTAAATACAATTGTAACGGAAGACAACACTATATTACTCAGTAAATTCAATTATGCAAGAAAAAATTTGACAAATGTTATATTTAATTCAAAGGTTTATTATCATTTTACTACTTCAAAAATTGTCAAATATTAAATAACTACAATAAGTATTGTCTTCTATCATTTTCCTACTATACCTTTATAAAAATATAATTTTACTATTTTTCCATTATAACAAATATCATTTACTACTTTTCCGTTACAACCGTTAGTTGACTCGTTAGTTAACCAGTTAGTTGACTAACAAAATAAGACAATTTTATTTTGTAAATAAGCTTCATTTTCATAATTCCAACAAAAAGAATTATGTTGGTATTTTATAATAAATATATTACAAATTTATTTTGTAAATAAGTTTCAAGTAATTGTTTTTTAATCATAAAAAGTGAAATTGATATTTTGTTAGTCAACTAACGGTTTTAATGAAAAAGTAGTAGAATAATATTTTTATAAAGATATAGTAGGAAAATTATAGGAGACAATACTTGTTGTACTCATTTAATATTTGGCAATTTTTGAAATAGTAAAATGATAATAACCCTAATTCAAAATGTTAGGTAAAACTCATATTTTAATGCCAATAAAATGAGGCCAACAAGCTTAAAATGAAATGAAAAATTCACACAAAAAAGCAATTTTCTATCCTATGCTATAACTACCAAATTTACATGTAACGGCAACCGGCTTGATACTTGTGAGAGAGGCGTACTTACCCTCTAAAATTTTGGGAAATTTTTTAAAATAACCACAAAATTTTAGGATTTTTTAATTTTGACCCCTTAAATTTTTTCCTATCATAACCAACCAATTTTTTTTTTGCCCCAAATTGCCCTCCTCATTTTAACTGACCAGCTTTCTCCCTTACCATACCTAGAAGTTTTCTCTCTTGAATCATCAACATGAACGGCGAACGGCAAGTTCGAATCCAACCGAATCCACCCGAGTCCATCTGAATCCAAAATGAATCTAACAAATTCAAAAGAGCCCAAAACCCTAGTAACTTAACTTTATCATTTTTTATAATCTAAATGAAATTGATTTGAATGGATTATAGATGATTATAGGTTGTTTAGAGGAATATAATGAAATGAAATTTAATCAAAATGATGAGTTAGAACTATTGCATATTAGGTGTTCGATGAAATGCCTTTCAGATAGTTTGTACTTAATTTTTGTATAATCAAGTGTTAAAAGGTGCAACGGGATATTTGTTGAGTTATGTGGCATGTTTTTTGTATATTAAGTGCGACGGAGAGTAAATTTGGTGAGGCATGATGGCTGTCACACCATAAGGCATGATGGTTGTCACACCAAGAGATAATTTCAATGTAACTGTCTCGTGGTGCAACAAACACTTTATCTTAGTACGACATACACTTTATCGCACCACGAGACAACTTGAGAGAAATTATCTCATTGTGCGACAAGCACGCACCTGAAGCAGCCAATCGCACCACGTTTCAACCATTTTTTAAAAATTTTCTTGTTAATGTTATTAACTTATTACATTTAGTTGTGTAATATAACAATTTAATTGTGTAACTTGTACTAGATATATGACGAAATCCAAAATTGCAAAGCATAATCCACCCAGACTGAAGAATAAATCGAGTATGATGAAGGTATCTTATGGCGATCACTTTCCTGGGTGTATCACGAGTACGTATAAATTAGATACATTTGTAAAAGCTATCTAAGAAAAATTAACAAACTATAATTGCAACAGTTCAAGCAAGGCATATTTGGGCATTTAATGGAGTTACGAAACTTTCCATTCAGTGGTGTAATTGTGCATAATAAGTTGCTTAGGCAAGTGGCCCATGGAAAGTGCAATGTTAAAGATCAGTTGTGGTTTTAAATCGGTAAGCATTTGATATGGTTATTTAACAAGTATTTTGATGATTTGTTTCGCAAGATGAATCTTGTCTAATTCAAGTCAAGATTTGAAGACTTGGACTTCAAGGTTGTGGATGACATCGATACACTAAAGATCGTGTTGTATTCTTACCATTTACGTACTCTATACAACCAGACACCAATGTCTCCCACCAATCATCATAACATAGTTGAGGCACAACTGAATTCATTAAACCTGAAAGCTATTAAAAAAAGAAAATAAATATGGTTACCTACTACAAAACATGATATGGTGAATATACAAGACATTTTATGCATGTCGCTCAAACTACAAGCAACTTTATGTGCGACGTCTATGTAAAATGTGTCGAGTACCTTTCGGAGGGCATAACTTATACTACATATGTTTGTTTTAGGCATATTATATATATTTCGAAGCTTGCAACAAGATGGACCAAAGCATATTAGTGTGACATGCACATGGTGCGATCGAAGACAGTCTCATTACGACGGTCTTTTGGTATTGCATGTGCCTGTTACTCTAATATGCTTTAATTGATCTCGTTGCAAACTTTAAAATGACATATTATACACTCAAAACATACACATCTAGCTTAAGTTATGACTTTCAAAAGATATCCGACACATTTTATATGGTTGTCGGACATGCTATGATTATGTGCAATAAGGAAGTTCGTGTGTGCTGTATTTATGTGCAACAAGTACTTATCCCACTACTTGTCGCACATGACTTCCTTGTCGCACGTAATCTCAATTTTTTATTGCTTTCAATGAATTTTTTTTTTTTGGATTTCTCAACTCAAACTATATATTGTAAGAAATCACATTGCTTTATGATAAAAATAACAAAATTTACCACAAAACCCACATCAATTTTGATTGATGATTATATTGATGATCATCAATTAAACTTAATACATTAAAAGTTTATATTGTGTAAGAACATATACTAACTTTATGAAACTATCTAATTGATGATTATTTTCAGTTATATAGTAATTATTTGATGGGATTTGATAATTTATTGAGAGTGACTAAGTTTGATGATTTGTTGAGAGTGTTGAGGTTCTTTTTTTTTTTTTTTTGGATTTTGTAGGTGTGTCATTTATTTATAAATTTGTTGAAAGTGATAAGGATTATTTGGTCTAAAAAATTAGTATTTAGCTAGTTATAATAGAAAAAATTTTAAGGGATTAACTTTAATTTTTTTTAAAAAAGTTTTGTGGCTATTTTTAGGTATAAATTTTCCTAAAATTTAAAAATGAGAATTTCTGATCAATGGGGATGCAATACTTCGCAGCCAAGTTAAACAAGCATAAAGCAGGGGAGTGGGGACGTGGAATCTTTAAAAGTCATGTTTAATTTAAATTTGATTTAAACTTTTAAAGAAATAAAAGAAAAGGAAAGAAGAGAAAAAGAAAGAGAAAAGACGATTTTATGGCTGAGATTAATTTTTTTTTAATTTTCTCCTCTTTTTATTTCTCTTATTTTCCAATCAACCATCTTTGATAAAGAAGGGATGTCTCGCGTCAATCAAATCAAAGTTTTGTCTGGAAATGCAAATTTTCCAACAAGAATCTCGTGCGGTTGACGTCAAAGAGGGAAAAGTTTCGAATGCCTTTATTTATAGCGTGACTTATCTTTGCTTTGGAATTAAAAATGACAATGGAAAATTTGCTTCCGGCATCAGTTGCGTTTAATTTAGTTTGTTACATTAAATTATATTAGATTACACTAAATTTTATATTATTTTATTTGATTAAATTTTATATTATTTTATTTTTAGTATAGTACATTATAACTTCAATAAATCAATAATGTTGAAATCATAAAAAATTTTATTAATTTAGTGAATAGTAATATATCAATACATAATTAATAATTTATTAATTTATAAATATAATCACATTCATAATAGAAATTTTTATAAAATATTGATTAGAGAATTGATTTTGTCGGCGTATATGACACAATTATGATTTGGTCTTGTTGAATGAATGAGTCACTTAATTATTTTTTAGTTATTTTACATGAATGGATCACGATTACATAGTAACTTATCAAAGGAGAATTTTTAGAAGCAATATATTAAGTCGATATTTCTTATTTCTTTAACATAGTAAATAGAATACAATAATGATTTTTCATTTAAAATATATAAATAAAATAACAACAATCGATGAAATATGTAAAGTATTATATCAGTATAAAAAAATATAAACATATCATATGTATTTAGTTTTAATTTATTAATTATTAATTTATGTATTGCTCGGGTCCTAGAGAAAATCAAAATTTTTATTTTAAATTTATTATCTAATAAAATTATTGAATTATTAATTTATCACGTTGGACCAAGTTGGGACTGATAAAATTTATTATTTAATCCGGTTTATCATTTCATCAAGTATTAATTTAACGAAGTTCAACTTGTATAAATGATTAGATTGATTTTTAAAAATAAGTTGTTATTAAAATTATTTAAAAGTAAAATAGATTGGTTGATCATTTACTTATTTAGAGTCCATTTATAATAAGAGATTCTTTACTTTAATATGATTTTTTTTTAAAGAATCTAAAAATAACATAGTGATGACAAATGAAGCTCTTTCCTTTTATGCCTTACAGTGATACAATTAATTCTATCTTCCTTCATTTAATTTTTTCGTTTGATATATCTTTTAAATAGAAATTATTTAAATAAAGTTTTTTATTGGTAGAGTTTTTACCTAAAAAAATTTTAGTTATTTGATTGTCAACGAGAGCTTTTGTTAAAAATTATAAAATAACTTTAGCAGACAAATTTTTTAAAATTATGTTAAGAAAAGAATAAAGTAAAATAATCAAATAAGTAAATAATATTTTAGATATTGTGACATTTAAAAAAAAATCAATCTCTACCCCCAAGAGCCTACAATTTGAGATTTTACTAATATAGACAAAATAGTTTATTTAATCTTTAAGAGCTTTATAAAAAAAATATAAACAACAAAAATTTAAATAAGAGTTTATAAAATTAAATAAATACTTATAACTATTAGATAAGTCATACAAAATAAAAAATTACTCTATGTATTTATTTAACTATCAATATCATTAATTTGTAAAAGTGATATTTTACTTTTATTTCGTTTATCATATGCAATACTTTAGGACCGGATTTTAGCTTTAAAAATATTATCCTCAATTCCTCATCCTCATGATAAGATTTTACACCATTCAAAATAAGGCTCCAAAAATTTATCTTGTGGCGTATGGCCCTGGTCGCTTGGCGTGCGCCAGACCCAAGCACAGTACTAAATTTATTTCTACCACACAAGCCAATTCCACTCGGCTGCCAATTACCAAACAAGCCATAAGAAAATTATTGAAGAAAAGACAAGGTCGACACGATAAAAGATGTCCTTTTAGCTTTGGCCTCCGCAAAGTAAAGGTGCACACTTTTGAATTTGGAAAAGATCGACCTGTTCAACAAGCGCTCTTCACGACGCCGGCAGGGACGCAATACTCCGGCACTGCAAACTCGTCACTTCGGACAGGATAAGTCTCCTTTGTTAATATAATATATGTAGAGAAAACAATGAATAATTTTTTACAACTAGAAAAAGAAATTTATTTTCATTAAAAAAAAGAAAAAGAAATTTCATTTCACTACCATTAATCCACTAAGAGTAAAAAAAAAATTATTTGTAATAACTAAGAATGATAAATATTCAGTTGAATACAACTATTATCCATTCATGTGTAAATACATAATTTCTTAAAACGATTAGTATTAAAAGATCGTTAAAATTACTTTTAATATAGAAATAAAATAACAAAATAAAGTTATTACTTTTATTTTTCAATTAACTACAAAAAAAGTGTTTTACATTAAAAAATATAGATAATCGCCAGCGAACCCTTGCTCCATCGTTGGTGATGGCATTACTGATCAAGGGGGGCAATAAAGGGTATTATTGGACTCGAAATTAGATT
Organism: Citrus trifoliata; assembly: GCA_018350135.1. NCBI lineage: Eukaryota > Viridiplantae > Streptophyta > Magnoliopsida > Sapindales > Rutaceae > Citrus > Citrus trifoliata. The sequence continues at coordinate 7,201,380 of CM031384.1, read as the reverse complement.
ACTACATAATGATATCTCAATCAACGCTAGGAAATGGTGATACATAGCGTCACACATGCCTTCCAAAAAAGGCTACCATCGTGATTACACCACAGAACGACGACAACTTACATTACACTACCATCTTTGTCCTATTCAAAGACAACCAATTTGGTTGTTTAAGGCAGCGGTGAACCTTGAAACACTACCAAATCATGGCGCTCTTGAAATTGTTAGTTGCATTGGAAGACGCGTGTAGCCCTAGCATAACCTTTTATCTACCAATGTTACCACCATCACACAAATCAGAGAATTTCAAATATGTGGACTTCTATTTTTCGGCAATCGTGCCATCATTGTTGTCATTGATGGTGAAAATAAATTTTTGCAATGTTATTTTGATTTTTCATTTAATTTGTAAAACTTAAATATTAATTATAATATTTGATTTTAGTCTCATATACTTAAATATTAATAATATTTAATTTTATATATAGATATTAAATAAATCAAATAATAATGATACAGTCACAAATTATTGTATAATTTTTTTACAACCTGAGTTGGCAGCTGACGTGGACTAGCCATGTCACTAAGTTAAGTAAACCAAACTAACGGAGTTAAACCTATATGGTTTGTAAATTCAAATAAAAAGCATTCTTTTTTTTAATTTTTGTTTTCCTGTTTCTCAGACTTCACCACTTCGCGGGCTCCTTCTATGACTTCGTCTCTTCGTTTACAATCTTCCTTTGCCACCATATCTTTCTCGGTTTGTCTATAAAATTGCCACATTGATTAAGGGTATTTTCTTTACAATCTTCCATGCTGTGTCATTATTGTTTTCGATTTTTTTCTAATTGAATTTGAGTCTTTTGTTTGGGGGCATATAATAAAGAAATTGCCTGAAAAATTAAGAGGTTACAAGGAATATGATTCAATCAAGTTTAATCTACAAAATATTATTTGTGATTCATTAACGCCTGCTGCATTTGAAGGACGTTGGGATAAATTCATTGAAAAATATAATCTGAGTAGTAATGAGTGGTTGCTTGGGTTGTATAATGAAAGAAGCCGTTGGGTGGCATCATTTGTGAAAAATTCTTGTTGAGCAGGAATGTCAATGGCTCATCGTAGCGAAAGCATGTATGCATTTTTTGATGAGTATGTAAATTCTAAAACGACCTTGAAACAGTTCATGGAACAATATGAGAGTGCATTGAAGGATAAAGTGGAAAAGGATAATCAAGCTGATTTTAATTCTTTCAATTCGCAGATCCCTTGTATGACTTATTATGCCAATTGGGAAGCAATTTCAGGATGTGTATACAACTGCAAAATTCAAAGAGTTTCAACGTGAGTTATCAACAAAAATATATTGTGAAGTATCTTTATATAAAGAGAATGGTGTGAGCTTGGAATTTATTGTGAATGAAGACGTCAAGGTTGAAGAAACTCTACGTCGTGATTCTCTCATTGTTTTCTTGAATATGGTATCTCATGAGGTTAATTGTAATTGCCAGTTGTTTGAATTTAAAGGAATATTATGCCAACATGCAATTACGGTGTTACTTCATAAAAATATCTTCCACATCCCACCGAAGTATATTCTTATGCGATGGAGAAAAGATGTCATACTAAAATGAAGATAAATTATGATAATTGGAGTGTCAAACCTGAGAGCCATAGCTTTGATAAGATGTGTAATTTATTCTACAAAGTGGCAGAATTGGCTTCCATTAGTGGTACCTGTCTATGTTACAGATTCTGTAACAAACATCTCCCGTCATCCCACCATCCGATTTTCTTTTGTTTAGTTTCTCACTCCACATCCAACCACATCCAACGGCTGATGCTGCAGTCTGTACCTTACAGAATCTGTAACGTAGTTTTGTCCCCATTAGTGAAGAAAAATGCAATTTTGTGGTGTCAAGTGTCAACAGCAAATGATTTGAAAACAATGTTGAGTGAAAGTTTTGTCAACGGACAGCAGAGTAAGTTTAGTTTGATTGATGGAACAAGAAGCAATGGAAAACTTGACGGCGCTTCACCATTCTCACTCCTTTGGTGGTAAGGCCGTCCTCGATTGAAGAGGAAGCAATCTAAGCTTGAAAAAGTTGTCCAAAAAATGAAAGGAAAAATATTGCAAAAGAATTCAAATGGTAAAAAGATGAAAAAGGTAAGCAAATAAAAAATCTTAACAATGGCTTCTATTTTATTGTATTTTTTATCATGTTTATTATTTGTAGTAACTGTACTGTACTATGCTTAGAATGATTTCACAGAACCATTATGTGATAAAGATATCTTTGGCACACAACAAAGCATGGTCATGGAGGAATGTAATATTTGTTCAATAATTCCCATTTAAATTGTAAAGATTTAATTTATTTTAGTTCTATAATGTTTATATTTATTTTTTTGGGTGAATTATAGAGTTTTGAAATTGATCCAATTACGAGTGCATACATGCCTACAAATACATACAAAGGATGATCTAATCATAGGTAGATCTAGTATTAATTTGCAAGTATGCATAATTTATGAATATTGTTATTTCTTTTAACATCATAAACATTAACTTGTTCATTTTTATTTGTAGTCATTATTCAGCTCAGAGGGATGCACATGATTAGTCTTGCTATATTGGATGAAGCGTTTATGCCTTTTCACTCCAGAATAATGCTTGAAGAATTTGAGCTTGTTTTGGTGTCGTTTCATTTTTTTCTTTTTTACCTGTTACTACCATGTGGTTTCTGGCACCTTGTAAGGAACTATTTCTTGGTCTTTGACAAATCCTTTTTTCATGTTATTGAATTTATACTACTGCTATTTAACAAAATGAATGATGATATATCCTTTCTTCTCATTTTATGGTTGTATCATTATTGAAACTAAACAATAACACAATTATAGTATTTTGGATAGATATTATACAATCTATTTGAATTAGATACTTGGATATCCACTTTAATAGATTTGCTTGCTATCCCTAGTTGTCAACTCAATTAATAATTGTATTGATTTCAGTTTTAAAATTTCTGATATGATAATTTGTTTATAACACAATTCATTATTCAATTAATTATATTAATGAGCTTATATTTTAATCGATAGATATGTGTTGAATTTTTATATTTTTAAAATTATTTATTTATATTTAAAAGAAAATTGATTAGAGTTTAAGAAGATAGCACTCCAAAAACTTATAAAAAGTAAAAAAATTATTAAAAATATTTTTTTAATTGAAAATTAAAAACTTATGTGATAGGTTACACAATTATGACAAGATAATGAATGGGTCGGCTAAAATTAATATTCTTGATACAATTAATAAATGAGTTCGATTTTTGGATTGGCTCAAATTTTGCAACACGATATGAACACAATTCACTAACCTGAATTGCCATTGTCATCTCTACTGTTTTTCATGTGTAATGTTAGTGAGACAGAAGAAAAATAGAAAATATTTATTTTTTGTTTACTTTTAATAAAGTTATATTTACATTATTTAAAGATAGAGCAGTTGTTTAGATTTATTTTTCTTTTACCTTTCTCTTAGTTAAGTTAACGAAATATTTTAACTACATTAATATGCGCCAATGACTATTAAAAAATTTTGGGATAGAGAAACAAATGTCAATTTATATAAGTGCACAATTAAAGTTATGTTTTATTTAAACCAAAAATATGAAAGTCTTTGTTCAAGCAAACAAAAATAAGTTTGTAGACTTATAAACTAACACTTTTATTATTATTGGTAAATTGATATATTTTTATTTCGTGATCAAATAATTGATAGTATGTTAAATAAATATTATATTACAAAAAAAATTAATAGAATATGAAATTAAATTCATTATCATATTTTGTATATTCCACTACTTGAGACAGTAAAAACTTTTGTGCTAAAAATAAGAGGTATTAGGTTTAAATCTTGCCCACATGGGTGCGAAAAAATTGGTTACCATTAGATTAAAAAAAAAGAAATCATATTTACATTTATTATCAATTATGGTTAATAAATAATATACATAGTTTAACTATGTATTAAATTGATTAATAAGAAAATGTATTAATACAACATATATTAATAAATGTAAGAATAAATCATTTAATTGTAAACCCAATTCAATAGTGTAAAAAAATTAAAATAATATGGACTTATATGTCAAAATTTAGTTGGTATTATTTTTCAAACTGTGTTTTTGAATTTCATTTAGAAAATAAGAAGATTAGTTTTCGGTGAAAATGAAAATGTGTTAGGTAGTTTATCTTGAAACCAACATCTAAAAATGAAAAATAGTAATATGAGTTTGGTAGTTTGTCTGGAAAATATAAATAGTGAAAATGCATTTGATATAATTTTTATAAAAATTATTTTGGAATAGTTACATTATATGTATACCATTCTAAATTTATCTTTTTGTTATTTTAGATATTTTTGCAAAATTAAATAAACAAGTAAAATAATGTAACAATGAATATTGATATAAACTTGTAAGTAGTATTTTTTATATTATTACAAAGTTTTATTAAATAAAATATTATATAATAATTTATACAACATCTATAATTATTTCAACAAAAAATAATTATTATTTTACTTTAAAACATTTTAAAACCAAAATTATTGCATAAACATAACAAAATCTTTCATGTATTTATCATGTGAGTTTTATATTTATAAAAAGTTTTCGAGCTCACAAATTTTTTATAGTAAAATGTCACAGACGTCACAAAAGTGTGGTCCCATACGTTTTAATGTATGCAAGATAGAAAAAAAATTTCAGAGAACGCAAATATTGCGTTGTGCACTTGTTAAGAAAAATTAAAGAAAGGGAATATTCCATTCTTTACAATTTCCCATTGTAATTATCAAAGAAAAAAATTATTTATCCCAAATTTGTACTCCGAATTTGTTCCCCGAAAGATGAAATGCACCGTTTGGTTCTTCAGTTGCTTTCTGTAAAGGAAAAAGTTGGGGAAGAACAGTCAACGTGCTGTGGTCCACTTATTTCATTTCACTTGTTGTGTTCCAGCAGTGGTCCACTCATTTGCTTTGCTTTTTTCTTTGCTATTTCATTCTTTGTTATTTCCTTTGCTTTCAGGAAGGTCTGAAAGAGAAAGAGGAGTTTATTGCTTTACAAAGTGAAAAACCCTAAGTTTACGATTTGATTTGGAAATTGAAAAATCAAAACTGATTTGTGAAAGTGTTGAATTTCTACATTACAAAACTCGTAAGCATTTATTGTTCCTACATTAATTTATTGAGTTGTTTCATTTTAATTTATGAATGTTGAATTATTTTATTTTAATTTATGAATCTTGAGATGTTTTATTTTAATTTGTGAGTTCAACCATGAGTATTTGTATTTAAATTTACTTAACTGTGAGCATTTGTATGTAAATTATTGTATTTTATTTGTTTCAGTTTGTTGAGCTGTGATAACTAATTAATAATAATTAATTTGCTAAATCGTTAATTAATAATATCTATTTTTATTTTTATTTGTTTGTAAACTTAATGAATTAGGGATAAGTAATTAATAATAATTAATATGTTGAATCGTTAATTAATAATATCTATTTTTATTTTTATTTGTTTGTAAACTTAATGAATTAGGGATAAGTAATTAATAATAATTAATTTATATTTTTATTTGTTTTTAAACTTAATGAATTAGGGATAAGTGATTAATAATCATAAATTTTTCTCCTTCTAATTCTAAACATAATGAATTAGGGATAAGTAATTAATAATAATCAATTTTTATTTTTATTTGTTTCTAAACTTAATGAATTTGGAATAATTTATTAAATTTACAGATAATGGACGAGGTTGATGAAGTGGAGGTTGATGAAGTAGAGGAATTTCAAGATTTACAGGAGGCTAATTTTAAAGGAAATAATGAAAATTTGGTGGAAGAGCCTACGATTGGGATGTGTTTTAACAGTCCAGATGAAATGTTTGAATATTACAAAACTTATGGCCAAACAGAAACAATTCTAACACCAGTTACACACAAACAAAACAAAAACTAAATTCCCAGGGTGTCAAAGTGTCCAATTCCCAGGATTTGAGGAAAATAAAACAAAAACATAAGAAAAGCTCTCTCGAGATTGGTTGCTCATGTTGCTAAACAAGCATGGTATCTGTTGCCCATAATGATTGATTGACTGAAGCAATATTCGTCCATTCAAATATAACTACATCAAGTTTTTACAATAATAATAAACTATCATCAATTCCTTGCTTCCACCATTTATTTAGCATTTTAATCAAAATCAAAAAAGCCAATCAATTCAAGCATACATCCAAATATTCTATCAAATGTAATATAAACTTGTAGTCACTCTGTGCATGTCCTCCTTCAGTCTTCCAAATCAAAGCTAACTTCAAGTTATGACAAATGCTAATATACATCCAGCTATATGTATCTCCCTTATTTTAATCAGATTTAATCGAGATTCAAAGCTAATTAATATCTCCTAAAAGTTTAACAATTTATCAAATGAATAGAGAGTCAAGGTTCAACAATAACTGAAGAAACAAGTAGGTAACTGCAGTAGAGCATTCAGAACCACATCCTGCAAAATAAACTCAAAACTCAATACTCAAACAAGAAAATAAAAACACGCTACAATACTCAAACAAGCAGCCTTTTAACATATGCATGAACAAAGTCAATTCTTTGACGGAACCTACAACAGAAAAACTAAAGATCCTGCAGCTAAATTCCTTCAAGGAAAAAAGATTTCGAAGCTAGTTCAAAAACATATCAGTCTAAACATTTTTAACTGGTAAAAAAAATTAAAAAATAGAAGAAGCAAGAGTAAGTCTGAAGAAAAAAAGAGAAAGAGAGATAGTGAATTTAACGGAGAAGAGAACGAGAAATGAACTGCTTTACAAAGACAGAAGCACACGCAGCATGTTACCAACGGTGTAAAGAACCAAGGAAAGAATTTGTCTAAAGAAAATCAGAGCCATGGTCTGAAGAAAATCGGAGCCGTGGTCCCGTTCATGTTTAGCTTTTCGGTGCTAAGTGGAAAAGGGAATGTCTGAAGAAAATCAGAGCCGTGGTGCTGTCCGTGGTGTTGTTCGTGTTTTGCTGCTCGTGTTTACCTTGCTTTTCGGGGCTAACTGGAAAAGGAAAAATGAAAGCAAAAGAAGGAAGAGGAAAGCAAATGAAGCAACACCGGTGGAGAGAGAAAACCAAACGGTACATTTTGTTTTTCGGGGCGTAGATTCGGGGAGCAAATTCAAAGTAAATAGTAGCACCCATTATCAAAAGCCCCTACCAAATACAATTTTTATAACAAATATATTTTAAAATAAAAAAAATACGGGTGAATTAGAGATGGCCAATGGACCATGCCAACCATTTAAAAAGGTTTATCTGTGTTGTGGTCCAGCACAAGCATGACCCACTAATTTTGGCACGCAAAAAAAATTTGAGATCTGGCATGACCCATAGGCAAGGCACACATGGGTTGTGGGCCATGCCGCCCAGGTCGAATAATGTTTTTATTTGTATGTAATTATAATTTGTTTAATGGCATTAATTTTTAGTTTTAAAAATATAAAAACTCTAATTTGTTAAACAAATTCAATTTTGATTGTAATTTTCAAATTAATTATATTTAAAGTTACCAAGTTTGATTACAATTAAGATATAATAATAAGAATAAATACTGATATTTGATGAACGATAGAATAATAACATCTTAGAAATTAAAAACACTTAACAACTTAAATTCAAAATATAAATAATATATGACAACAAAATATTTTTAATGAGGTGTGTTAGCACCACCTCTCATCCTTCGATTAAACTCGTTAATACCTTCGTATATGAGTTGACAACGATTAATATGACACTTTAAGGATCCTGTACCATTATAGACTCTATAGTGAAATACGTTTTTGCAATAGTTGCCTTGAAGCTTTCGCACCTTGTCCACTGATTCAATTAATGTAAAATGATCAAAAACTTTTGGGCGAGGACAAGGACTTTGGAATTCATTGCATTGAGGAGGATGGTGCTCATTGCCTTCAGACTCAAGATAAGGATACTCATTTTGATTGTTATTATCTTCCATTGAAAATTCAAAGTGAATGAGTAATAAGAAGAGTTTAGAACTTTAGTTGAACGAATTAGTAATAGGAATTGAGGTGAACTTATTTAAAGTGAATTTAAAAATGTGAGTGTGTGTGTGTGTTTAAATCGTGTGGACTATGCTGTGTTATAGTACCCACTTTTGTAAGTTATAATCAAGAGATCAAATATGCCAGATGCGTAAAAAACAATGAAAACTAATACAAATTTTGAAATTTTGTTAAAGCTCTCATTTTTTATCATTTGCTAAAATATTCTTTTTACTTAAGAAAAGAAACTCATTAACATAATAAGAGGAGTTTTACTGATACAACAACAACAACAATAATAATAATAATAATCCAATTATTAGAAAGCCACAGAATTAGATTATTTAAGGAGAAAATGGAGAGACACATAGAGGAGAAGAGGGGAAGACACGTAATAAAACATAAAAGTTTTCAATTTAATTACACTTGAATTTTATTGTATGATGAATAGATTATGTGTACAAAAATATATGTATGTGATTTTCTTTTATATAAAAAGTTCAATTCATTATTGCTTATGTGATATAGAGCAAAACCTTAAGGAAATAAGGAAGTAGCTTTAATGAGAATGTCAAGTTTCTCTTATTGATTGCAATTGATTAATTATAGGTTCGATTGAAAATGAAAAAAATCGGGAAGAATTTAGAGGTGAGGGGTTGAAGAAAGAGAGAAAATAAATTACTTTAATAAACTTTAAATATAGAAGAGATTAGGGGGTGCAGTCAAAAAAGACAAAAAGAGGGGGTATGGTGCACATGTTGCACCGTAGCTCAGTCCATATATATAATGGTATTAGTATCACATTACTTCGCGTCTTAATTTTAAATGTTAAACAAAGTAAAAGATGACAAAAAAAACACGAAAGTAAAAGTTTTTTTTTTTTTTTTACCATGTCACTGTCACTTTATCACATGGCTAATAGTAATTGGCCGTGTGACATTGTGACAATGACAATTTGAATTCATTTTTTTTTTGCTTGTTTAAAAGTAAGTTTGAATAAATGTTAGCCAAGTAAATTTAGTAAAAAAAAAGTATTTTACTAATATTACACATTTACGCATGCTCTTTTTCTTTTCTTTTTTTAAATGAAAAAATGAAAAATTGAAGTAAACCGTGACATCATCTTTTTTTTTTTTTCACATTTCATCAAATCATCATTTCGTCTCCCTCTCTCTTTCTTTTTTATGTTTTTTTGCAGCTTCTAGCCGTTACAATAAATTATAGCTATTGCCAAATTTCAATATATATTAAAATCCGATTGAACCGGTTTTCCAACACAAATTCTCAACTCATTTTCTTGTATTCTTGAATTCATCTTTTGCTATTACAAAGCATATGGCTCATTCTAGAAATTATGAACGTGATCCAAATTTCAATTTTGTTCAAGTGGGACAAGATGTAGAAATGATGGGGGATTAATATAATCAGTGTTTAAATGAATCTCAAGTCCAAAGTGTCCAAAGTGCATGTGCATCTATTTCTACTACTGTCAGTACTTCTTCAAAGTCTAACAAAAGAGCAAAAACTTCAATTGTTTGGAAATATTTTAAAATTAAGGAAGGAGTAAATTCCAAGGACAAAAAAGAAGAAATTGCGTTTTGTGTATTTTGTCATAGTTCTTTGTCTTGCAAGTCTAATGGTGGCACCGAACATCTCAAGCACCATTCTGATAAGTGTCGTGCAAAAGACCCACGACAAAGTGAGCTTTCACAACATGGATCTGGGGAGGGGGAGGGAAGATGAGGCCATTTTGATATATTCACAAGGAGAACCGAACTGGTTTGGCACCATACATGGCAGCTGTTGAACAACCGTTGCTATTTTCATAGGACGTGCATTTTGAACATTATATGACAAGGTACGCTCAACCTCAATTTAGAAGATTTCCTAGAAATACAATAAAACATGATATGGAGAATGTTTATGCAAAAAGAAAATGAATTTGGTTTCAATTTTTTATTTATTTTAAAGGTATTATTTCTGTTACTTCTGATTACTGGACGTAATAATATGGGTTATATTTGGGTGACATCGCATTTCATTAATGAAAATTGGAATTTGGAGAAAAAATTGTTGTCATTTCGTGAGTTAGATTACCCTCATACTAGAGCTTAGATTTTTAATGCTATTTTGGATATTTTTCGAGAATATAATGTTATTGACGAAATTTTTAATATAACAGTTGATAATGCTTTTGCAAATGATGTTTATGTGAACTCATTTTTGCGCAATGTCACACTTGCATGTGCTTTACAATTTTTTCATATTAGATATTTTTATCATATTATTAATTTGATTGTTAAAGATGGTTTAGAATTTATGAGTGGTAGTCTCTCTAAAATTAGAGAAGTAATACGCATGTTGAAATCACCTTCTAAATATCAAGAATTTTGTAAGAACACATTACCCCTTTGTAGATTGAAAAAGAAAAAATTCAAACTTAATATTAAATTCATTGGAGCTCCACATATTTGATGTTAGCTTTTTATGACGATTACAACAATGCCTTTACTAATGTTAATTATAAGTTATGTGAGGGTAGTACTATTGCTTATGATTGGAATATTGCATTTCAATATTTGAATTTTTTGAAAGTGTTCTACGATGCCACTCTTGCATGTTCAACAGTTTATGAACCATCTTTATCTAAAGTGTTGAGTCATTTATATAATAATAGTGATGTTTTAGCCTAGCACAAAAATGAAGTATATCATGCAAATGCATGTGAAAAAATGAAAGAGAAATTATTGGGAAAATATTTCACATTTGTTTGTTTATGCATCTCTTATAAATCTGAGTTTAGTCTACATGGAACACAAGCTTTAGTTGAAGGGACAGTTGAAAATTGGACATAACACTTGATACTAGTATGAGTGAGTATTTAACATTAATAAAATATTTTTTTCATGGTTATGAACTAAAATATGGATTGAGCTCGAATAGATCACAATCAACACTATTTGAAGCAGCTCATGTTCGATTTGAAAATGTAACAATGCATTTGATCCGAAAAGGTAAGGCCCCAATTAGTAGTGGTACAAGTGATAGTTATACTGTTGAAAATGAACTACAAAAATAGTTTAAGTTTCAAGAGATAGTAAATACACAATTTTCTAAAAATAGATGTTTTGGCACTTTAAAAAGAAAAGGTCACCTATTTCCTGTGTTATGTATAATGGCCCATGATTTACTAACTCCTCCAGTCTCAAGTGTAGCTTCGAAGTCTACTTTTAGTACAATTGGTAGAGTGTTAAATGACCGTCGATCAAATTTAGCCGAAAAAACATTAAACCATTTGATGTGTCTTCAAGATTAGGAGGCTGTAGATCGTCGTACATAACAATGTAGACATAATGAATTAGTTAAGGAGATGTCATTTTTTAATATGGAACTAGTTACAACTGATTGTGATACAAATGCTGACACGATGACGACAATGCTCGTGTTGAAGTTGATGACAATGAAGATGAGGATTAAAATTTATAAATAATTTTAATGTTTGAAATGGTTGGAAAATGTAAATGATAGATAATTCAGTAGGTGTCAACTTAGTTGGGATGTGCTGTAAACTATAGTAATGCAAATTACACCTTATTTTATTTTACGTGTAATTTGAAGCTTTTATCTCATAAAAATAAATTTTATTCATCTCTCAATAATATTATATTTTATTTAATTGAGTAATATTTCTATTTGTGCTTTAAATTATTAATAATGATTAAATCATTCATCATTTAAAATGTAAATTCATTCAATTAAATTTAAATGAACTCATTTACTACATTTATCAATGTGAGAATGTATTAATTTAAAGAAATAAATGTGAAACTTAGAAATTTATATTTTAGAATACAATATAAAATTTGAAATTTGTATGCTATTTTTTTTATCTTTTGTATGACAAAAAAATTAATAAGTAAAAAATTAAATTTTGGTGTGCCTAGTGGGTCGGCACCATGGGGCCATGCCGTGCCCAAGATGGCCCACGTGCCCAAACAAAGGGAGCCATGCAGTGCCACGTGCCCGTACGGACGTGGGCCGTGCTCTTCTGGGTCCATGTTGCGCCCAAACACAGATGGGCCGACAGGATCAGTTGGGCACATCTAGGGTGGATTACCTTCGGGAACTAAGTACTTGTGAGAGGTTGACAAACTACGATTGTTGTTTTCTTTAGAAAGTCCCATAACCGTAAGGCTTAACTGGCCAAGAAAACAGTGTATATTTTCACTAATTGGGTAGAAGGTGATGACCCTAATGAATCGACTATGAAAATGGCTGCTCCTATTGCTTATTATTTTATAATAAAATTTTATTATAAAACGTCTTTGAAGTCATGTCTTAATTATCAAATTAAGTTAATTTTGTGGCTTAAAGATATCGTTGAGAAAAGTAAAATATAATTATAACATAGTTATTAATAATGTAGGGTAGATATAATTTTTAAATAATAATTTTAGTGACAATAACATAATATAACTTTTTTTATCATATACATATGAAACAAAATTAACTTAACTAGTAAATTATAACAGTATTATCCAACTAAATTGCCAAGGCCTCAGTCTAAAATTTGAAATGTGAAGATTGACAATTTCTTTTGAAAGGTAAATGTAATTTTTCTAACATAAAAATTGATTAATTTTAGGTTGTACATAAAACTAAACCCCTGACACCGCTCGTTAATTTGACATAAGCTGTAAACCCAATAATGTAGCAAATCCATTTATAAATAAAAGAATATTCCATTCATGATTATTCAAAGTATAAAGGTCTACAATTTTACAATATTTTTGGAAGTAGTCTCATTTTCAGTTGTCATTTCAGTGACCCCAAAATTAAAAAAAAAAAAGGGAAAAAAAAAGATCAAACTAATCACCAGAAAATGTTAATAAACAGCATATGGGCATTGCCATTGAGCTCCTAGATAAGCCATACAACTGAATTTGTACCGTCACCTGAATTCAGTTGACTATTTCTCAGCCGCAGCAGTTTCCCCAGGATTGACTATTTCCTCTGGGGATTCTGATATAATGAGGACGGTAAATAGGTTTTCATCTTCTGTAATTTTTACAATTTGAAAGCATTTTTTAAGCTGTTGAAAACTTGAACACATGCCCTTGCAGACACGAAATCAATCATTCAGAAAGCTACAGCACCCTGAGGAGCCGCCCAATCATGGTAAGTTAGAGGTGGTGAGACCCATAGATTCAGCAACTTCTCTTGCAGCAAAATTATCTGCTTGTTCCTGCATGGGGCAAAGCACACGGAGTTGACATAACATAAAATTATGTATACCCAAGCATCTTCAATCTGCTTATGACGCTATGTTTCATTCAAACAAACTAAGACGGTTTCTGATTCACAGTTGACCACTAAATAACAAACCAACCCCTACAACAGTCAAACAAATAGCCAGACAAACGTACCTGAAGACGGTGCAACAAATACATCAAGAAGAGATGTACAAATACCTGCAAATGATTTCTTGTAAAGGTTATCAAACAACTTTATCAAGCAATTTGTATTCTTTCATATAATTTATTTGTAATGAAATATGTATAAACATTGTGAACGATTCTTACAAGGTAGAAAAGCAAAATGATTCGTGCTATTGGATAGCGCCAAAGAAATCGTGTGGCCCTTACAGCCCCTGAATCCAGAAGTTTTGCTGCCTTTTGCAGCTGCATGAGCAGGTTGAAGCATCAAGTTAAAGAAAAGTGATATGGCAACTGAGATATGAGATATGAAAGCAGGGATACCTGCACACTTGCCCCAGCAATGTGACGGTGATGCAATGGGAGAGGCCTGCCATTATTTCTATATAAGAAAATATTCATTGAAGATGGTATACATGAAATAGATTGAGATAAAGCCCCAATATACATACACTGAAACTAATGAATGTTAAAAATTTTAGGCCAGAGGAAGTGGGAATGGGTGAGTGGTGGCATTTTGATTCGGTTTGATATCAAATTTAATAACTTAAAATATGAAACTTCAAATACCGATGGGAGTTCCCAAAAACTTGCAATAAGATGCAAATGTACATAAGAGTCCGTCAGGTAGCTAAAATAGATGACTAAGTTCAAGATGAGGAAAAGCCACGACTAAACCCAACTCCAATTCATTGGCATTATAATCAGAATATGTAAAGCTGATCCCAAGTGGCAGTGCACCATTGCTTAAGCATCTGCTTAGTTGAGTTCATTGACTAACACTAAGTCATACTTCTACATTGCTTCCAACCTATATATTTCAGAAGAGTTACTGACACCAACATGGAATTATTGCAATAAAAAAATGGATTTTAACATACTCAAGACTCTTCATTTCAGCGTCTTCTTCCCAAGATGACCATGATCGACGAGAAACTCTACTTCTCTCTGCCTCTGACTGATCAGGATTAAAGTGATATATTATGAGAAACAAGGATTGGGATCATAAAATATAAAATGTAAATGAAGAATATAGATGACTACTTCTATTGGAGTAGAATGAAGTACACGTTGACAGACCTGTACTTCTTGAAGACGATTCATTTCCTTCTCCAACTGAAATTCTGCAGCAGCCTTTTCACTGGCCATGGTTTCAAGCTGTGTTTGCTTGTAGTACTGCATCATAGTTGTGAATTATATGGTGCAGAAGTTTAAACATTAAGGTATGTCAAGTGGATAAGAAATTTTCAGTTTACATTACCAAAAGATCTGTTAGCTCACGGTAGCGTTTCTCTAGTTCCATATGTTCCTGTTGAAAGGCAGATATAATCAATCAGTTCATTACGCTTCAGTAAAATGTATAACAAAGTGGATAAGAGATCATGCTTCAGTTAAACAATCAAAGACAAAACTGAACCTCATTCATATATATATATGTATAGAGAGAGAGAGAGAGAGAGAGAGAAGATACTAGTCACTTGATATTAAAAATTTCCTTTTATGATATAAAAACTACAAAATAATTTCTACTTTAGTTGAATCAGCCACTTTGAGAAAGCAATGTCCTTTTTTTTCTGTCATTCAATTACAACATATGTACTGAGGAATATAAAGAATTTTAATATTATCTACTCGTGATCAGACAACCTCTGCCTTCTGCAAATCTGGAAGATTTTTTTTCTTCCGCCCTTTTCTTTTTTGTTGGGGGGGGGGGAGCTAACCAATAGAGTTATTAAAAAAAAAATGTAAAGTATGTGAGTCAATCTAACTTCTTTGGTGGATCCCAAAAGGATATACTATATGGGGTTCTTAGCATAGGTAGGTTTTTTTTTTTTTAGATATTAACACCCACCAAACTGAAACCACAGATTCAAGGTTGTTGGTTCTCCTAATCCAAGAATTGTTATATCAACAAGGGGAAAACACATAAGCAATGGGCTGAATAAACCAAAGAGGTCACCTCACGTGAATAATGCTCAGCATCCCTCTTCATGGCCGCCATTTCAACTCTCATTTTTTGCACTTCAGCCTGAAAATACACAAACAAAAAGTTCACGTACAGATAAAAACTTATTATTAGTTCAAAGAAACCTCTGCCATGAAAATCTTCATGAATATTAGTATATATTCTCAGGACTTATTACTCTATTATTCAGGGGATTAGTGACAACTCAATTGGAACAAGCAACTAGCACTTGCCTCCAAAGAAGAAAGCTTGTTTTCAGCATCTCTCTGACCCTGACGTGCACGTTCCACTTCATCCTGCCATGCCTGCATCTAAATATTTAAAACTTTTGTGATTATATGGATGATAAGAAGGATTGCAGCACATTATAATTGATACCTCTGTTGGTGCTACTGTACAAAAGACTAATAAGAGCATATTTTAAACTGCTGAACTATAGTTAGGTTTCAATATACCAATGATTACAAATAGCATATTGAAGGTTGAAGTTCAAATATGACAAATTCTGATTTCTAATAATATGAATTTCCAGAAAGAATGTCAGATCAGAAATAATAGACATTACGCATAAACTAAGGAACCAGGTGAACATCTTCAAATTAGGTAGAATGAATTATAGTTAATTAAGCACCCAAGGTAACATCTACCTGGAAACATCAAAATCAAAACCACAAATGCAAGATGTACAACCTTACAATCTTTACCTGAATTGCTTGATTTGCTTCTTCAGGGGACTTCTTTTGTCCACGCTTAAGACGAGCTTCCATATCTTGTAGTTCTTGTTGTAAAGTTGCACATTCAACCTGATCTCATAGTTCAGGAATTTTAAAACTGCTGATTCAACCCTTTGATAGAAACAGCATTGTACATGAAAAGATTATTAACCACGAGTCTCTATACCTCAAGCATAGCCACTTTCTGCTCAAGCTCCCCAGCCTTGGCTGTCCTCTCATCTGCAATTCTCTGGATATGGAAGTATTTACCAACATTCAATAAAGCATTATATACAATAAGGTCACACTATGAGAAAGGCTTTCTGTTCTACCGAAGAAAGTTAAAACATCATTTTCCAAATTATCCTAGTATTCTGAAAATCCCAAAATTTTAAAAACATTCAATAAATATGTTAATAGAGTGCTAAATATGTTGAATGGAAACAGAGTGGAAGCAAAAATTGATGGCGTATTCATAATCTGATCCTTAGACTGAAGATTGTGCTAATGAATAAGCACTTAACCGGCTTGGTACTAACAGGGCAACAGGCACAAATCTGAACTAAATAATAATTAACAACCTTATCAAGTCAGAAGAGTATATACACTCACAAAACAGGTCTGGTAGGATTTTTCAGGTAATGCAACTCATGGTTACTTGTATTTAAATGCATCGAGAACATTAGTTTTATGAACTGAGAGCAGATGAATCCTACAACATTTACAATCTTAACAGCATATATGTATGCTGATAACTGAACTATGACAAGAGAGAATTTTATGGATATTAAGAGCCTGATGGCAAAAAAATGTAAATGTACTGCATATGACGGTTTCTCCAAAAGAAACCTGGTAAATTTTGATGTTAAACAGTCAATCTAATCTTCTTGAAATGGGGATAGTCAACATTAACTTCCACCCACATCGCATTTAATAAAATTGTGTCCAAAAATATCTATGGATAAAAAGCTCAAGGGCCTAACATTGATAAAGATGGTAAACTATTCAATAAACATATAGACATCACATGCATATTCACTACTAAATTATTCACATTTTGAGATGAGTTGGAACATGATATGTCCTCACATTACCTGGATCCTAGCAAGGGCCATTGATGCCTCAGCAGCTCTATGTTCCAATTCCACTTCCCTTTCCATAGCAGCCTGTTTATTGTATAGATACTGTCATAAAGTGAAGAAACAACTAGGGAGACAATACATAAACAATTTGTGCAACGTATGAACCATTTTGGTAGCATTATGTGCTGCACGCTCTTCTTCTGCTCTCCTTTCTACAGAGGCAAGCTCCTCCCGTAAAGCCTAGTAAAGAAGGATATCCATGCTCAGATAAATCTCATATTAGAAATAATATGTTAAAGGAAATGTCAATGGCAAAAGATGCTACAAGAAAAAACAAGCAATTTACCTGTATCATCCTAGTCTCTGTTAACTCTCTATTTCTCATAATGGATTCCATGTTCATCTAATGAAAAACAATCAAGTTTGTAAAATGTCAAAACCTACACATCAGTAAATAAAAATTGAAGTAAAAATAAATAAATGTAATTTGAGATATAGATTAGTGTTCTTTTTTTTTTTTTTAAAGCATTACACAACTGGTTATTATATGTCCTCCCCACTCATGCAAGTGGGAATCGAATCCCGTTTTAACCGAAGAGGTTTTACCAACCAAACTAGCTGGCATCCACAATGATATAAAGTTATTAATAATTCGAACACATCTTAAAATGAGGAAAAAGGAACTCATAGTTAATGTCAACTCTAAATCTCAGATTCATAGTATCAATGAGCCATTTGAAAGTGATGTATAACGCAGACAATGGCAATCTGATGGAGTCTGTCACTTCACATTGAATTCAGCAATCCAAAGAAAAAGGAAAACAAGATCATGCATCAATTGCTGAAATAGGAACGTGGCCAACCTGAAGTGAAGCCAAATTTCCTTCAGATAAAGCAGCCTGTTTCTTAAGTGTATCTATAGAACTGACGAGTGTCTCAATTTCAGAGTTCTTTGCTGCCAAAGCCTCAGCCAGGTTTGACTCCACCTTCGTTACCTCACTTTTATATACAGATAATTCTTGCTGTAGCTGTTTTATGCGAGCCTCATATGATCTACTCAGCTCTCTCTGTGAACGTGGCATTTTTAGGATTAAAAGAAACATTTCTACAATAGAATTAGTGACATGAACAAATAACTGCACTTGAATGTTCACTCAATTAGTAAGAAACATGGATGAAAATTTACCTCTGCAACAAGAAGTTCCTCTAGTTGTGCATTTTCAGATTTGTACTCTTGTAGACGAGATGAGAGTCCAGCACAAACCTAGGCATTGATGAAATAAAAGATTAAAAAAGCATCCAAAAAGCAAAATTGTCAGAGCAATGGAAAACATGGAAGGCTCTAGTTTGTTTCATTTGAGGAATAAGTCTGTTACGTCTGAGTTGACACTTTTAGTAGAAGTAATTGCTCTACAAAATATCCTTCAAACAAGGTCATTCCAAATTTTTTGAGTTTCTTGTACATGATGAATAGACTGAACAGCATCTTTTAACATAAAGGAGAAGGAAACAGATCACGAGTGATCAATGCAAGGAGAAAAATGAAAAAAGAAAAGTCAAATTGTTTTAGAATTTTCAGCCTACTGGGTTGGAGAGAGGAAAAATCCACATCAAATCTACTTGTTATGTTAACAGCAAACTAAAAAAGAGTGAATCAAATGGATCCTAGTATGAATCTATCTTAGTATCCTTCAGTTCCTAAAAAGTAAAAGGTACATATGGGAGATTACATACTTATGCCAGCTGTTCTACAATCACCAAACCCCCACTGGTCAGACAGTAGACTTCCTATCCTAAAAACAGTCCAGATAGATTATTATTCTTTGCAACATACAGCGCATTCTCCATATTCTCCTGTTATAAAAATCTCAACAAATTCAGAGAGCTTACCCGAGCCAACCTAGCCTCTTTTGACTGACCAGTGGAAATTGTAGTTTTGAGCAACCCTTGAGCCTCATCAAGTTGGTCCTGTTCTTTTGTAGGTGAATCATCAGCTTTAAGAGCTTGTTGCTTCCTCTTATTGGAAAGAGTTTCAACTTTAACATCAGCATCCTTCAATGAACTTTCACTATTAACAGGAGGATCGACAGCTTGAATCTTACTATCAATCTTCAACGGCGCATCAGCATCTGCTGATTTGGTAATTTGGCCAGCATCATCTATACGGTCTTCATTGACAATCCCCATTTCTTTGGGAGGCAATGGTGAAGGAGGACGATTTAAATGAACATCTGAATCATTCTCATTCAGAATCTCACCATTTGGAGTAGCAGTGTCCAAATCGGTAAAAGTTTCAGGGATTTCTACTTGATCAGCATCATGTTTAGACATATCCTTAGATTGCTCTGTTAAGGGAATGCTGGGGGCATCTCTCTCATTAGTTTGCTGCTGCTCACCATTCTTCTGAGTCTTACCAGTAGGAATTGTTTCCTTTTCAACTGCAAGCGTAGCCGTATCTTTATTAGGTGTCACATCTACTGGTGAAGCTTGTGTATTAGCTTGCTCCCTTGCAGTATCATTTATTTTAAGGGATTCGTCCGCAGAGTGTCTCCTTTGAGCCTGCAGCAGCCTATGTGTAAGTTAACGCACATAGTTCCAGGTAATCAACATGAATATACTAAAAACTACACTGCTACTAAAAAATATGCTAGCTACCTTTATCCTTGACTTTATCTTCTTTGCTTGAGATCCTTGCCCATTGGAAGCTTATCAATTAAAAAGGAAAAAAGGAGTTCACATTAACACAATTTATATTCGGTGAAGAAATTCAAGGAAATTCGTTTTTGGGTGATACAGAAATAAAAACTTTTCTACGTTGATGATCTAATTCCACAATAAGAAAGACAGACAAGGTCCATTGTTTATCTCAGACTTCATATTCAAACGCAGAATCCCAGTTTTCCCTTAGTCACTAAATAAAATTCCTAGGATCTAAGTTCCCACCCCTTCCAAACATTATAATTATACTTTCTCACCTCCACTGGAAGGATCAATTATTATTATTTTAACTTCGAAAGACAGCATTAACTTGGCCTTATTGAAAGTTTTGAAAATTTTTCAGGAAATTAAACATAACTTAACCATACAGATGTGAAACGACCATATATAACTTTGCTAAACTGGTCTCATCCAACCCATGGATATTTATTCAAATCTAAGAAGTAATCTAAAAAGTCAAATGGACATCAAAAGAACAATGATCTCCATCACTTCTAAGTCTCAAGCAGTTGAAGCTCTTGAGAATCATTTTTACACCTAAGCGAACAACCACAATTGAGATCTTCATTACAAGTTCTCTATGGCAGACTGCAAGTCTGCAACAACAGACCGTTAGCGCTGCTCCTGTTCAGTACTCCAAGTAAACATCACCGAATTGATGCAACCATGAATTAAAAGTTGGAGTTCAATTCAAAGTCTAGATACCAAACCATTATTTTCCATCAAAAAGTATGTTTAAAAAAATGTCCTAGAAATATATTATTGATACCTGGTGTCTGGAAATCAGATTGCTCATCTGCCAATTCATTAACAACCAGCTTCGCCCTTCGATCTACAACTTCAAACAAATCTGATCCCAGAAAAACACAATGATTAATAATATTGAACTAAAACTTTACAAAATAAAAAATAAAACTACATGTAGTAGCCAGTTAGTTCAATTGGTAAAATCTCTCGAGTGTAAACAAGAGATCTGGGGTTCGAATCCCGTGTACATAGATAGGGAGAGAATTGAGTTGCCATTAGACTATTAAAAAAAAAATTGATATCAGGCTCTATATGAAAAAACAATGAGTATAAACAAAAAGAAAGAATAAAACAATAATGGGGATAAAAGAGGGACACTTGAGCCATATCTTAAGTAAGCATTTTATAAAGAGAATTTGTAAGTAATAACATCCGCCATTCAACTCAAAATTTGAGATTCCATCAGAGCACAAATTAAATAGGCACACTTTGCCATTGATAAATAGTATCTACATGTAAAAGGGGAAAAAAAAAAAGCTCAATACTTTTATAAATTGAAGCTAAAGAGTAGCAGAAATTATGTCTTTCATTAAGTGCAACAAAATTTCTCATAGCATAGAATAAAACTGACATGGCTAGCTATCATAGAACCCAACTAGTCATATGGTAAGCAGCTGCTGCAAATTTCTTTGTTTGTAGTCATTTCAGCACTAACATTGCATTCGATAATTGCTAAGCACATTCCAACTATGTAATCTAAAACAAACCTAGCATTCGTTATTGACATACTTTCCAATCATACTATTTTATAATCAAACATTCAGACAACAGATAACCAAAATTTCATAAACAGATCAGACTTCAAAATAACTTTAAAAAAACAAACGAAAATACTAAAAGAAATGAAAGTCCAATTGAATTTAATTTGCAGACCTTCAGCGGCTTTGAGCCACGAAGCCATTGACTGTGAATCTGATGAAATTAGTGCCCTAGAAGATGAGGATCAACGAAGCGTCCATGCACCGGCGAGTGAGATTATCGGAAGATGTCGGTTCAACGGAGAGTAGCTGAAATCAGGTCGATTTTGATTCAACGCTTAGATCAAAAGCTAATTTCGATTTAAAAAAAGGTTTATTTTCGATTTGGTACGTAAAATGTATCAATCAAGACATTGGTTAGTTAAGGGAGGTTTGCGTTATAAGTTAAATTGATGAAATTAGAGCTGTTTTGCGACTGACGAGATTACGGTATAAAATTGTTTCGCTAATCTGGACCGTCCAAATGGCGATCTTTGGCAATGGAGATGCCCTCTTTTACAAAATACAAATGGTTTCTCATCTAAGTCATCTCCCATAGCACATTGTCTTAAGGCTAGTTTGGAAATATTATTTTTTTTAAATAATTGATATTAGTTAAATTATAAGAATTATTAGTTACAAAAAGAATTTTAATAAAATTTATTTTTTAAAATTTTATAAATTTTAAAAACAGTCATATATATTTAATAAATTTTTATAGTAATTTTATTTATTAAATATATATGACTGAATTAAACATAATTTTAAATAATTTTTATTTATATCTTTATATATATAAATAATAATTTTTATTGTGTATATATAATAATTGATAATTAAAACGAATATTTTATATTATCAATTTTATTTTTAATTTATAATTACTAGTAATATTAATAATAATTTCTTTAAAGTTAATAATTTTATTTCTTAATTAATAAGGATAATTTTAGATTTTTATAAGATACATATAAAATTATATTAAGTGTATAACTGATTCTTATGTAAAAAAAATTTTAGAAATGGTTTTTTTAAAGAAAAAACTATTCTAATAAATTAATAAGAATTTATTAAGGTCTCATTACTATTTTTTGTAAACTCTTTTAAAATAAGATTATGTTGGTTTGATGCCTTGGTTAATGTGTTTGTGAAATGGCTGTAAGGCATAAATAGGGATGGTAAGATTCAGATATGAGTTTGCATTTGACTTTTCTAATTCTAGACTCAAATACTATTTTCTTTGTACTGGACCTGAATATGAACCCAATTTTTTCGTACCTAAGTCCAAGCTAGGTTCAACTTGAAAAAATATGGGTTTTGGATTCTGGGTTATAAACTCGGATCAACGAATTAGGTTAGAAAAAATTAAAAAAAAATCAAAATACAAGCACATATCTAGGATTATGTGTTCTAAAACATTCGTAAACATATACAAATTCTAAATTTCAATGTTTCTAAGCAATAACATGTCAACAAATATAAATTCATAAAATTTAATGTTTTTAAGCAATAAAATATCCACAAATAAAAATCTATACAAGTCTACAATTCAAAGTTCAAATTTCAAACCACAAGTCTAAAGTCTAAATTATTCTTCATCAGTTTTTATTCTTCATCATTAACTATTGTTCACAGCTCTCTCGTCAAACTTTCATAAATCAAGTGTTCTACAGAAAGTATTACTTTCTTTAGAATTCCATCTAAAATACATGCATAAATCATAAAAACAAGGAACAAAATAACCAGTTAGCGATAAATTGATAAAATAAATACTATAACAAATTTATTTTGATTCTAATAAATAAGTTTTCTATACCTTTTAGGTATTGATCAAGCTAAAACCAAATTTGAGTACACAACAATGCCTCCACTATAGATGGATGAAGTTTACTGTGATGAGCACTCAAATGTCTACCTCAATGCTAAAAGAGGACTCAGAAGCAACTATTGATACAGGAACGACCAAAACGTCTCTCACAATCTTTGCAAATATAAGATATTTGCCTTAATTATTCTTCCACCATGATAAAATACCAAATTGACTAACTAAAGGCAAAGTATTTTCCTCAAGATGAAGCTCTAATTTTGTTTTGGAATGATCATTCTGTGAGTTCTCATTTCTGAATGATGCCCATCGTTAGCCATTTTATCCAAGTCCAAGTCCAACATAATAGAATTCTCTGCTGTAGCACCTTAAGAATTAGTAGAACCATTACGCCCCTATTTGGATTTCATGGATACTTTACTTCATACTCATGCTCTAAATCAACAAATAACTTGCGCACCCTTTTAATTTTATATTCAGCTCTTTCTCCATATATTTTAGGAAATAAAAAGTTAATCAGTAATATTTTACGCCTAAGATCTAATAATTGACACTAAAAAATGTACATTCAATAAGGATAAAATTATCAGTTTTTCACTTATTGTGTTGATTAATATACTCATTATTCTTAAATTATTTTAACACTCTCCAATTATATTTATATTAAATTAATTTGTAATTTTGTAATATGTTAATTTTTTATTGTAGATATATTTCAAGAATAAAGAGGAGTTAGAACTTGAAGTTAGCGCAAAGAAGAATTACTGGAGCCTTTTGAAATGCATTATTGAGAAAATGCAATTAATAAAAAAATATTTAAAAAAATAAAAAATAAAAAAGAATGAAAGGTGAGCAACCAAGCTTTGGCTGCTCGTGATGGTCAAGTGGCTATGTTGCCACCTGACCATCACACCTTTCAATTAATATATATAAAATAAAATAATAATAATAAAATAAAAGAAACGATGCATCTCTTGCTTATAAAAGGCAAGAGGATGCGAGCGAGAAGGGGGAGAGCTGTAGACGAGCCGAGGAGAGAAAACAGAATGAAGCTGAGGGATTTCTTTTTTTTTTCTTTTGTTGTTTTCTGGTGTAATCAATTTCCTTATATTTATTTCAAAAGTTTATCAAATAAAAAGAGTGTTTTGTTTTCTTTCAATATGAGTGACTACTTTTACTAAGCTAAGGTGAAGGGAGAAGTTCAAGGTTTCAAATTATTAAATTTACTACTTTCTCAAGTGAGTTTTAAGCTTATTCTATTCTTTTCTATTTATTTTTATGTCATGTTAATTAATAGATTTTCTTGGATCTGTATGGTATTTTGACGTAATGTCGATACATTAATACGGTTATGGCACATTAGGTGCTTCATTCCATATTTATTCACACACATAATTAGTCAAGAATTAAATCATATAATAATTAACTGATAAAAGTTAGGTAAAATATAAAAAATGAGAGAACATTAAAATTATAGTGTGAATATTGAGAGTGGATCTCATAATCTGATTATCATTTTAATTTGATTTATAGTAATTTCTTTTCCATCAATTAATTTTCTTTATTTAACAAATTGACTACTAGATTTTAAATTTCTTATGATTAGACCCCAGACTCACTAGGTTATATTATAACTAGACACTCTTATACTTGGACGTAATAATACTTTTGAGTCATGTCAAGTTTTTGACGACGTTACTGGACAATTTTCTAAATTTGGTGTCAGTTCGTCTTTATTTGATTTGAGTTTATTTTATTTTTGTTGTTACTTTCTTTATTCTTTAGTTTTCATTCTATTTTATTCTTTTTTTTTGCAAAATTTGAGTTATCACCCCTCTTCGCTTGAAATTTTAATACTATCCATAACATTTGTGAAAATTTTCATTTTAGTCCAGAAACGTTTTCAAATCAATCCTTAAACTGAATTGGAACTTGGATTTTTAAAATAGCCATTAAGGCTAAATAATTGAAATTTAATTGGCCGGTAATTTTTAAAATTTGAAAACAAACACATTTTTTCTTTCTTTTAATTTCTGTAATTTATTTTTGTATTTTTTTTAATGGTCGGTTCAACCGCCTGAATTGTTATTTTAATTTTTTTTGTTTATATGGTTGGTTCTACCACCTAACATTTTAAATCCAGTTTGTTTATTTTTGTACATTAATTTGTTTAATTTTATGTTTTATTATATGATTGGTTTTAAAATACTGCCTAATTTTTTATTTTCTTTATTTTTATTTCACATTTTTTTGCTTATTTAATTTCCGGTTTGTTTTTGTTTCTGTAATTTTTATTTAGTGTTTTATGCATCATTAATTTGTTTAACACACATCAGTAGTATTGCATGCGTCGTTGGTCTTTTACATATAGTGACAGATTAATTAGGAGATAACCAAGCCTTGCAAAATCTTCATGAACAGCCTAAGACCCTTAAAGACTTCATGCATCATACTAGAACAAGGTTACCATTATGCATAATTTTTCCTCTTGATGCATCACGTTTTAATTTTAAATCTAGTATCATTCAACTTCTGTTTACTTTTTATGGTTTTGAGTCTGAACATCCATATTTGCATTTAAGGGAATTTGAGAAAGTTTGTAACACTTGTACCGATCAAAATTGTAGCATGAACATAATCAGACTTAAGTTTTTTCCTTTCTCACTAAAGGACAAATAAAAAATTTGGTTACAAAATCTTAGGTCAGGATCTATCAGAACTTGGCATGAAATGCAAGCACAATTTTTGAAAAAAATCTTTCCACCCCACAAAACAAATTCTTTCAAAATACAAATCACCATCTTCACTCAAAAATCAGGAGAAACCATATACCAATGTTGGGATAGGTATAAAGAACTACTTAACATTTGCCCACACCACGATTTTGAAACATGGAGGTTAATGTCTTATTTCTACGAGGGACTAATATTCCAAAGTAGACAAGTTGTTGAAATGATGTGTAATTGTGAATTTAGATAAAAGTCCTGAAGATGCATTAGATTATCTTGACTATATAGCAGAAAATGCACAACATTGGGATACAGTTAGGTCTTATGAGTTATCAGGTAAATCTTAGTAATCTTCATCTGGTGGAGGAATGTACAACCTTAAGGAAGACTACGACATTTAAGTCAAATTTGCATCCTTAACTAGAAAAGTCGAAGCATTAGAGCCTAAAAAAAATGATCATGTAAAGTTTATTCAAAATATTTCATGTTATATTTGCCATTATATTAGTCATTCTACGTAGGATTGTCCAATTTTGTCAGCTCTAAGAGAAAGTTTGCACCAACAAGTAAATGTCGTTAACAATTTCAAAAAGTCAAATCCCAATCCATACTCCCAAACTTACAACTTTGGTTAGAGAAACCACCCAAATTTCAATTGGAGAAATGACAATCATGTACAACCTTCACAATCAGTTACGTCAAAATTACCAAAAGCCCCAGAGTTACCTAGCATATGTTCCACCACCAAGAAAAACTCTAGAAGACAGATTGCATTCGTTCATTGAAAAACAAGAGTCGATCAATAACCAAACGATGCAAACCTTAACTAATTTGACAGAAATTGTCTCCAAACTTACATCTTCTTTGACCATGCATGAAAAAGGAAATTTCATGCTCAACCTGAACAAAACCCCAAGAGTCAATAACACCCTCAAATGGGTAATTCAAGAAACCAAAATATGAGATAAATCAAATCGATTATAACTTTTCGTGGTGGTAAAGTTGTTGAAAAACACATTCTGGACCTTCGTGAAACTAGTAAAAATTCAATCTCAGAGAATAAGGAAGAGTTTGTCGAACTTTAAAACCATGAATAAAGAACCAACTCTCCTCTTGTACCCTCATTTCCTCAAGCATTAATCAAGCCTAGGGTGGGTAAAAACACTCGGGTCGACCTAAGCCCATGTTGGCCCAACTCAGGCCCGCGGGCTTCAGGCCCAGCCCTCATCACAAAACCAAGACATGGGCTGCAAATTTCGAAGCCCTCTACCAATGGGCCTAGGCAAGGCCTCTATATAAAAGAATAAATAAATAAATTAATATCAAATTAAAAATTAAAAAAAAAGAAAAGAAAATGTCAAATTTCAGTCTTTCATAAGTCATATAACAATCCCAAAAAATTAAAAGCACCAGCCGACACCCAATGTTGGAACCCAAGCAGCCATCATTGATTGAAATTGAAAGTTGAACCCATTTATCTACACCACCAACGAGCTAAATCAATTGAACCCATTCATCGCCAATTGAAAATTGAACCCATTCATCTACACCACCAGCGAGCTAAACTAGCAGTTACGCGAAACAACAGGCTGCAGCCGTGGAACGCAATAGGTAGCCGCAACGAAGCAAACATAATACCAACAACCCGCACCTGCACCCACGCGATGTAGCAGCGGGTGCCCGCACATCAGCCACTGGAACTCGTGTGATGCAGCAGCAGCAAAGCCAAGCAGCAACCACTCAAACTCACGCTCACAGCATCATCGAACCCAGTTGAACTACTTAAACCCATTTACTCAAACTAGCAGCAAACCATCACCAACTTCACCTCAAGTAATCTGTGATTATTTTTTAATTGTTGAGATTATTATGAAATTCTAAGAAATTTTAAAATTTTAAGATTTTTATTCTATGATTAATTATTATCTTTATATGATATTATGATTTTAAAGTTCAAACCCTCTACTATCAATGACGTTCGAATAACTTCTATGTTATAGATATGAAATCATTCATGATAGTGCAATTAGTGCTTTCGGTTCATTATTTATTTCAAATGTTTTTGATTAAATTTCTTCCTAATGCATATGCCCTTATTCCATTCTTTTAATTTCGGCCGAGTATTTTATTCACCATTTTAATAATTCTAAGCCATTTAAAAAACAAGTTGCTTATCTTGAAATTAAATTCTTTTAATTTAGATTTATTAAAAATTTATTTAGAAAAAATAATGGAAGCCCAGGCCTGACCCAAGCCCGGCTCAGGTTCGGCCCGTCTAAGTTTTGATGGGCTTTTAGAGGGCTTGAATTTGTTTCCAATAATATGGGCTTGAGCCTGAACTTAAAAAAAAAAAGAAATCAAGTAAAGGTCAAAAAATTTATAAAGTTTTTAAACAAGTAAAGGTCAACATTCATCTCCTGGATGTCATTAAACATATGTCTTCTTATGCTAAATTTTTTAAATCTATGTGCACGGTGAAAACAAAACATACGGTGCAAAAGAAAGATTTTTTAGTAGAAGATGTAAGTTCTATTCTCTCAACCAATAGTGTTTTGAAATACAAGTATCTAGTTGTTCAACTGTTTCTTGCATTATTGGGGATCATAAAATTAGATATGCTCTACTTGATCTTAGTGTTAGTGTTAATTTGCTTCCTTATTCAGTGTACCAACAACTCAATCTCAGTGAGTTAAAACCAACCTCTATCACTTTTTTACTTGTTGATAGATCAATTAAGATTTCAAAAGGAATAATTGAAGATGTATTAGTCTGAGTCGATAAATTCATTTACCCTGTGGATTTTAATTTTTTTAAAGCATAATCAATTGCTAATGAATGCGAACAAATTCTTGTTATATTAGGTTGACCATTTTTAGCTACTACTAATGCTTTAATTAATTGCAGGAATAGAGTAATGAATTTATCTTTCAACAACATGACATTGGAGCTTAATGTGTTTAACATGTGTAAATGATCTCACGATAAAGAAGATGATGATAGTGAGAATGGGGAGATTGATCTTATTGAGCTAATCATTAAAGAACACATTCACGATGAGAATTTTACAAACTCTATGGAAAATCATTTTGTTGATTCGTTTGAATCAAGTAAGGAATTATATTGTAATATTGTTAACATATGCTCTATACTTGAGTCTATGCAGGTACCTACAGGTGATGATAACCAAACGAACTTTAAAGATACAAGACAACCTGAAGAACCAAACGAAGAGGAAGCATCAGAGCTCGAATTAAAGCCCTTATCGGAAAAATTAAAGTATGTCTATCTTGGAGAATAGCGAACTTATCTAGTGGTAATTTCTTCCCAACTCACAAGTAATCAAGAAGGTAAGTTACTAGCTCTACTAAAAAGGCATAAAACTGCATTTGGTTGGACCTTAAAAGATATAAAAGGCATCAATCATTTAATCTGCACACACCGAATACACTTAGAGAAAAATGCCAAAACAACTCGTCAACTACAAAGAATCATATGAAAGACGTGGTAAAAAATGAGGTCCTTAAACTAATAGGTGTAGGAATTATCTATCTTATTTCTGATATTAATTGGGTAAGTCCAACACAAGTAGTACTAAAGAAATCTGGGATAATCGTTGTAAAAAATGAAAAAGGTGAACTAATCCTAACACGAATTCTCTTTATTTAGCGTATGTGCATTAATGATATAAAATTAAATGATGCCACTAGAAAAGACTATTTTCTCCTTCCATTTGTAGACCAAATTCTCAAAAAAGTAGTTGGACACCCGTACTACTGCTTTCTTAATGACTACTCTAACTATTATCAAATTCCTATAGCCTTTGAAGACCAGGAAAAGACCACATTCACATGCTCATTTAGAACATTTGCATTTAGGAGAATGCCTTTTGAACTTTGTAATACTCCTGCAATATTTCAAATATGCATGCTAAGTATTTTTAGTGATATGGTTGAAAATTGTCTAGAAGTCTTTATGGATGATTTAATCGTATTTGGTAATTCTTTTTATACATGTCTTGATAATCTAGAAAGAGTTTTAGAAATGTGTAAAAAAAAAGACTAGTTTAAACTGGGAAAAATACAATTTCATGACCACTTCTATAATTGTTTTGGGCTTTTGTAATTGTTTTGGGTCATATTGTGTCTTCAAAAGGAATTGAAGTTGACAAAGCCAAAATTTAAGTCATTTCAAAATTACCCTTACTAAAGACAATTCGAGAAGTCTGTTCCTTTTTAGAACATGCATGATTTTATAAGAGGTTTATAAAAGACTTTAGTGCCATATCTAGATCACTTTGTAAACTCCTAATAAAAGACAAACTTTTTGAATGGACTAAAGATTGTCAACAAGCTTTTGAAAAGATAACTAGTCTTTTGACATCAGCCCCAATAATGCAACCTCTTGATTGATTTTTGCCTTTTGAGCTAATGTGTGATGCTAATGATCATATTATTTGTGCTGTTCTAGGACAAAGAAAGGAATGTAAGCCTTTTGTTATCTATTACGCAAGTAGAACTTTGAAAATTTAATGTTTAAACAGAATGCTTAGCCAAGGTTGATACGATGAATTTTGCTACTTTAAGAATTTAATTTGGCAATCAAGGACAAAAAAGTACTGAAAATATTGTTACAGATCATCTTTCAAGACTTACAAATGAGTCTTCAATTGAAACAACACCCATCAATAATTCTTTCCTTGATAAATTTTTATTCTCTATAAACAAAATGTTTTGGTATGCTAATATTGTTAATTATCTTGTAACATATTAAATGTCAAGTAACTGGAGTTCCCAAGACAAGAAGAAATTCTTAACAAAAGTGAAAAACTTTTATTAGGATGATCCATACTAGTTCAAGTACTGTTTTGATTAATTTTTTTGAAGATATATACCAGATGACAAGATAAGTATGGTCATTCAATTTTGTTATTTTGAAGCATGTGGTGGCCACTTTTCTTAAAAAAAAAACAGTTGCAAAAACATTACAGTGAGGATTTTATTGGCCTGCATTATTTAAAAATTCACATGCATTCTACAAAGTGTGTAAGAATTATCAAATGATATGGTCTATTTCAAAGCATAACATGATGCCTTTAAATCTCATCATTGTCATTTAAATATTTGATTGTTAGGGAATTTATTTTATAAACCTTTTACCATCATCATTTAGATTTGCATATATTTTGGTTGTTGTTGATTATGTTTCAAAATGGATTGAAGCGATTCATTGTCAACACAACGATCACAAGACTGCAATCTATTTTTTAAAAGAAAATCTTTTGAGCAGATTTGGAATACCTCGAGCCATTATCATTGATGGAGGTAAGCATTTTTGTAACAAGTCATTTGACTCCTTAATGAAGAATATAGAATTACACATAAAGTTGCTTCCTCTTATTACCCTTAAACCAGTGGTCAAGTTGAATTAGTAAATAGGGAGATAAAATAAATTTAGAAAAGATCGTTAATCCAAACCATAAAAATTGGTCTCTTCGACTAATTGGTGCACTTTGGGTATATTGTAATGCTTTTAAAATATCTTTAGGAATGTCACCCTATCGGCTTGTTTATGGTAAAACTTTTAATTCAAATCTTGATGATGCTGGTAATGTGCGTAAATTGCAATTGAATGAATTTGAGGAATTAAGAAATGATGCATATGAGAATTTCAGAATTATTAAGGCAAGTTTTTCATGATAAAAGACGTTTTTGGAAAACATTTTAGATTTGTAAAAAAATGTTACTTTACAATTCTCGTCTTCATTTGTTTCCAGAGAAGTTAAAGTCAAAGTGGAATGGTCTATTTTTTGTAAAACAATGTGTATCCATATAGAGCTGTAGAAATTGAGAATCCAAAGGATTGTGTCACATTTAAAATTAATGTTAAAAAATTAAAATCATATCTGGAATACCAACTACGTGAAGCAGACACCGAAATCAATTTGAATAGCCCACCAAATCTTAATTAAGCCTTTTGTTTTAATTTTTTTGTCATTTTTGTTTACTGTTATTTTATAGTTTGTTGATTTTTTTCTTTTTCCTTTCTATTTCTTAAATGAAATGCATTACATTATTTTTAATTGTGTTTATTTGACGATTGTGTTTTACTTCACCATTTTTTATATTTGTTACGCGCACCTCTATGAGAAGAATCATCTTCGAACATCTTAGAGAAATTTTACGTGTAAAATTTCTCCTAAGAAGTTTACTCTGAATTTTCTAAATCACATCTTATTTGGGATCAACAACCACCAAAGCTAGTATCCCACGTTGAAGATCTAGAAAGAAAACTCAGAAAAATAAAGAAAGCTATTTATGAACTCCAATTGAAACTTGAGGTAAATTCGATAAAATGGCGAAGGTGAGTTACATGATTGTTTATATTTAGTTTGTGTTTTTATTTTGTTCTTCTTCTTCACTTTTTATTTGATTTTGTAGATTTGATTCATTTCTTTGATATGTTTTGATTTACTTTCTCGTATAAATGGTAGATAACGGTACTTTGTGACTTTTTAAATCGGTATTTTCAGTTTCCCACAATAACTGAAACACCAAAGTTAGGTATGGAAGAAATACAACATAAATTGCATCAACGTTTTCCTTATCTCCCTTAAAATGCTCTTAAAAGATTTTAACAAAGCTCGTTGTGAACGATTGTGTTTGTTAATGATCAATGGGATTCCTACTGATATTCGTTGGTTATTTGAAGCAAAGGTCTGACTGATGATTGAGTTTTCTAATCCATTTATTTCATACATTCCTAGTTTTGGTAAAAGCACATTGTTAAAAAGAAAAAGAGTTAATCGGCTTGGCTTTAAAATGTCTTAATTGTGTAATACTTACTTGCAACAAATCATGTTGTAAAACTTTAAGAATGGTTTATGTGAATCATTAAGATAAAATCAAATTCATTAAGGATGGCATGAGTAAAGAATCGTTGGATAATATCTTACGATCTCTCGAGACGCATCCAAGAGGATATGTTCAACGTGAAATTTATAATTTATGGAAGTTGTTCTAAAAGTAAAGTGCACAGTTTAGTCTTGGGAATATGATTCTAAAAGACCATATTTGTCAGTTTATAAGAAAACTAGATGGCAAGCCTATCCTCGATCCATAGAGGGCGTTCAAGCCATTACTGGACATAACATTAGAGGAAAATATGAGCCACAATTACAACTATCAGTAAAAATCCTTTAATTTTACTGTTGTTTTATCTTTTGTATTATTATTATTATTATTATTATTTTTGTGTGATTTTATGTCTAATCACTGTTTACTTTTTCTTTTTATTATTTGCATTTTATGTTTACTTTTGAATTATTAGCCAAATACTTCACTTGTCATTTGACAAACACACCACCCCATTTATAGATGTGTATTGTTGTATCTGTCACCAAGATCCTTAAATAAGAGCTCATTTTCAAGCACTCACAAATTCTTCCTTTTTAGAATTATTTGTATGCTTTCTGGATTTTGCTATAGAAAGTATAAGGAGTTTGTTCAGGCAGCCATAGATTTTACTCATGCTATAGTAGAGAGAAAACTACATCTTGTATATAGAGGAGGTGACCGAGGTTTATCAAAGCTTATCTCTGAAGATACTTTCGTTTGAGAAAGCCAAGTGTTAGGCATTATTCCAAAAGTCTTAAAACCTTTAAAATGTCTACCAAACCCACAAAATGGAGAAGAATTAGTTGTCTCATGTATGCAAGACAGAATATCCAAAACGTTAAATCATACTGACGCTTTCATTTTCTTGCTAGGAGATCTTGTAACTTTAGAGGCGCTAATTACATTTGCTTCTTGAGGTCATTTGAATATCTATAAAAAAAACTCATGGGTTTGTTAAATGTAAATAACTTTTATGAGAGCTTAATAGTATTTCTTAATCATACAATTAAAAATGATTTCATTCCACCCTTAGCGAAAAAACTCTTTTTTTGTTCTCTTATTGCTAACGAGTTATTTGATCTTTTGCAAGCTCATAAACTAGAGCCAAATCCCATGACTTTGGTATTGCATTGGACAATTGATGACGATAGCAGTAACTCTCGTAAAAAGTGTAAATTAGATTTAACTCTCAATTTGTAAATCTTTTCCAACAGTGGCTAGGTGATGTTTTCTAAACTCTACTTTTTTCTTCTAAGATATTGATGACAATATTCCTTCAGGTTGAGAGGAGGAAATAATTGATAATTATGAAATGTCTTAGTCCTAGTGATGTTTTGACTAATTTTTGTTGTAAAGACTAACTTTGGATAAAATTTAAGTCGAAGATGGCTAAATATAGAATGTAGTGTCTCTAAAAACGCATCTTCTTAATTTTAAAGTTTTGTGTCTTAAAAAAAAATTCTAACCTCTTCTTTTAATCATCTCCTTTAAGTTTCTACAATAAGTCTCTCTTTGCTAATTTTTTATTTTAGTGTTTTATTTTACTTCAACAAAAAAATAAAATTATTTTTCGGTGTAATCTTTTAACAATGAATAACATGATGACTTTCAAATTTTGGTATTTGTATCATCTTTAGCCTTGAGTTATGTTACACTATATTTTTTTCACTTTGCATGTTAAAATGTAAATTGAAAATTTGATGAGTGAGACTGATTAAGCCATTTTAAGGAATGTACATGTCATGGTAAGTCTAAGTGAGCTTTTGAGCCCATTATCCTTGGAAAGTAATCTTATTTTCCTATACAGCTTCACAGTTTATTATGCAAGATCTCTATATTTTTCCTCAAAGTAAAAAATAAAAAATGATAAAAAAATATTTTAGCCGCATCTGAAATTTCATTAAACTAGTGGATATGAAAGATTATTTAGAGACTTAAAAGATGACAGAATGCCATCTTTGATTCGTTTGAGCCTTTCTAGTCAACTCTATTATAAAGTATCCATAGTTAACCCTTTTAAGCTTATGTAAAAAAAAAAAATTATTTGGTAACCTATCATTTTATCCCACTCTAATGTGGACACCTTATGTTTTATTTTTTTCACCACCCAATTATGTTTGAAAATAGGGATGATTATGTATTCTTAATAGTAGTGCTATGGAAAAAAAACGATATGTATATATAAATAAATAAAACAAAGAAAAGAAATTACAAGTGAAAAGCACCTTGTAATATTCAAAGAGTCCCATATTTTTCAAAAATATATTTTTTGTTTTTTCTATTATTCTTTATTTGTTAGCCATGAGTCTAGTCTATATTACGTCCTAATTAAAGTCTTTCTTAATTTTAGGGAACTCTAATTTGAAGTATAAAATGGTAATATAGACCAAAAGATGTGGTGATGCGTAAAAATATAAATAAATTTGGCTAGTAATTCCTTAAACTTGAGATCATTTCATTTCTAAGCTATTAGCATTATTGTTGGTGAGAGTGTGTGGTATTGTTTTATTATTCTCTCAATCTACCACTTCTTAGAGTGATTGTTATTCTGAGGTTTATTTTCTTGCGAGAGTCATTTTTAACCGTGAGGTTTTGGAGTTTGACGATCATTCTTAAAAGTGGCTTGATTAATGTAGCTATGATAATTGATCATTTCACATGATTTTACTTAATTGATTTGTGTGGGTGTGATTTTCTTGAGGCTTAAAATAATGTTAATACTTTTATTTGAATTGTTGTCACTAATTTGATGAAAGAAATAAACACAATTTTTCAAAAAAAAAAGATTTCAATTTGGGTTTGAACTTTTGCTAAATTTTTGTGGCTTAAATTGCTAAGGCCTAGTAATAAGCTGGTTGCGGGTTGTAATTGACACTAAAAGTATATATTCAATAAAGATAAAATTATCAGTTTATTGTGTCGATTAATACACTCATTATTCTTAAATTATTTGAACACTCTCCAAATATATTTATGTTAAATTAATTTGTAATTTTGTAATATGTTAATTTTATTTTAATTTTATATTGTAAATATTTTTTAAGAATAAAGAGGAGTTGGAACTGAAAGCGGATACAAAGAAGAATTATTGGAGCCTTTTGGAATGCATTATTGAGGAGATGTAATTAATAAAAAAAAAATTAAATTAAAAAAAAGAATAAAAGGTGAGCAACCATGTTGTGGCACATTAGGTACTTTATTCTATATTTATCCACACACATAGTTAGTTAAGAATTAAATAATATAATAATTAATCGGTAAAAGTTAAGCAAAATATAAAAAATGAGAGAGTATTAAAATTATAGTTTGAATACTAAGAGTGGATCTCGTAACCTTAGCATAATTTTATTTGATTCCTAATAACTTCTTTTCCCGCAATTAATTTTCTTTATTTAACAAATTGACTACTAGATTTTAAATTCACTGTGATTTGACCTCGGACTCATTGAATTATATTATAACTAGACACTGTTATACTTGAGAATAATAACACTTTTGAGTCGTATCATCTAACATAGTCTCCACACAAGAACTCCATGAATGACATCCAAATATTTGTCATACTTTGCAATCATACTGGTGGCCATATTTTTTACCAACTCAATTGGTGATTTAACCATGCATTAATTGACAATCTAATTTAACAAATTTTGCCAAAAAAACAAATTAGATATCAAATATCGTGTCCCTAAAAAACGTTATGTCAACTTATAGAAACTTTTTAAATACTCACACATAAGTTTTGAAAAATTCCGCTCTAACTCACTAGGCAAATATGTATAATTTTTATCACAGACCTTCAAATGTACAAATACATTTTTATATAACAAATCGTTACTAAGCATTAAATAAGTGGAATTCTTTCTAGTTTTACAATCAAGCGAAGTTCTTAGTTTCATTAACACTTAATTTATTTTTTTTCAGCCTAAAATGTTTTATGTCTAGCAGGTTTTGCTATCCAGTAA
Source organism: Citrus trifoliata (assembly GCA_018350135.1). NCBI lineage: Eukaryota > Viridiplantae > Streptophyta > Magnoliopsida > Sapindales > Rutaceae > Citrus > Citrus trifoliata. Next base: position 7,164,385 of record CM031384.1, on the reverse strand, counting down.
TGGACCCTATTCTTTTATATCACAAATATATCATCCCTAACTATCAAGTTTAGTATATGAGCACAACAATGCATGCGAAAGAATTTGCCACCCATAATCATTGAACTAGTTGAAAATTTCCCCAACAATAAGTCAATCATGGAATCATCTGCAAAACAATTATCAATAGTTATAGTAGACAACTTTCTAGCTATATTCCACTCCATCAAACAATCATAGAATTCATTTCACATTACTTCATCACTGTGTGGAATTGGCACATATATAAATCTAATAATGTAAAAAATAGTTAAAATATTAAACAACAAAAACAGTCACTTATGTTTAAACAAAAAAAAAAGTAAATCTCTAGAATATTACCTCATAATACCACTTTGCAACATCCATGAGCTATCAATGTAATGTGGCATAATAAGCATATACCTTTTCATTTGGTTACCAATAGTCCACATATCTATCGTAACTATAATTCTACATTCATAAGCTTTCAGAATACTCATTGTCTTTGTATTCTCAATATTATAAAGCTTTAAAATTTCAAATATAATAATGTTTTTACTAGTAGTCTCAATTGAAGGCTGGAGTATCTTCAACAGTTCGTAAAACCCAACATATTCAACAAATGATAAGGGAAGCTCATAAAGTAAATTATTGTTGCATATCCCACTTTGATTTAGAATTATAATTACCAAGTGCAGTGGTTCCATCTGCTTTAGAAAAAAAAGATAGGTGCATTTGTTGCATATTCTTAAATGACTTTCTAGTACAACGTTTAGCATGATTAGTCAAGTAAGTAATACCCTAAAAATAATGTCCTTGCATAACTAACCTACAATAATTACAACTCGTTTGAACTTCCTTACCTAACTTAACCTTTCTAAAATGATTCCAAGCAATAAAAACTACTCGCTAGAACTGCCCCTTTAATTGCCACCACCTCATTTTTTTGAAGTGACGGGAATAGTATTACCCCTTAACCACGTTCATTCTCACTCCTACTCCCACTCTTACTCCCTCAATTTACTATTGCTGAATCTAGTTCTAATTCAATAGCTGCATTATCATTATTTTCTACTACCATATCTATATTGATCCTCTCACACACACTTTCATCACTCTTTTAAGCCTTAAAGACATTTAGATAAATTCTTTATTCATTTTCCATTATGAATTTGACATTGTACAAAAATTATGTCAAAACATTATCAATTTATAATTAACAAAGTAACAATTAACCTAGTAACTTCTTCCATTTTATATGTTATTTTTAATTGTAACAACTTTACACATTTTGAAGATACCATTTTGAATCTATTAACAGCAACAATAAAAATTATTTCAAAACATAAATCATGTAACAAAGCATAACATAGCACAAATCACAAAAGCGTAACCAAGTATAACAAAGCTGAACACGAGGATTGATAATGTTTAACACAACATCACAAGTGACACAACTTAAAAGTAATTTTTAATTCTCAAGTGTGTCTTGTTGCATTATAATTCGGTGAGTCCGAGGTCGATCCACAGAGAAAATATTTAATTTGTTTATTTTATTTGATCTAAAAATGAAAAAAAAACTTAAATATAAACAACTTAATTTAAATAAAACTATGAAATTGAATTCGTTAGAGTTGTTGATCCACTATTAGTAATAAATGAAACTTAATAAATTCTTTTTACCATTTTTTTAGATTTATTGCCCAAAAGATTAATTATATAAATTATTATTATTTTCCCTTTAATTTTATGATGGATTAATTATTTATTGTGCCAAAATTTAATTTGTCTACAATAGTCAAAATACAATTTTACCATACTTTATATTAAGATATGAAGAACTTATTGTGCCAACTCCCTTATTTGTCTACAATAAATCAAAATTTCAAAATATAAAAATATATATAATTAAATAGAAAATAATTTAATTTATAAAATTAAAAATAGAATTTAATTAAATCATATTTATTTCCTAAGAGTTTCACCTTACCCTAACTATTATTATTTAGTTAACCATAATTGAAATAAAAGTGATTATTAAAATTAAATTACTCATAATTAAAATGAATAAAAACAACGAAAATTGAAAATAAAACAAAATTTATTTATAAAAATAATTAAGTAAAATATTAAAAACACACTTGAAAAACAAGATTATAGGGAGATTGAGAGAAATTGAGAAGAGAAGAGATGTAGAGAGATGATTAAAAACATCAAAATAAGGCTCTATTTATAGAAAAATAAATTCATAATCTAGTGTTTTACGGTCCATCATAAGCGTAATGCATGTGCTCCTCACAACCATTGGATCAAGATCCAATGACTGATCAAACTTCAAAACTCAATATTACACGTGGCATTATTTGACGTGTCTAATTCGGTCAAAGAACAGTTGAGATTTAGCGGGTTAATGAGTGGATCGGGTCGACACGGATACAAAAATTCAGATCCTACAACTTGTTTCACTAACCATTGCCACGTGGTACAATCATGGCCATTGAATCATGAACGGTTGAGATTTAATCAAAATTGTCAGCTATCCCATGCACTCATATCTATTGTAAGCTCGCTTTATCATCCAATTAGTGCTCGATCAATAGAAAAAATCATTTTTTTTACACAAGCCCAATTTTACACCAATCTTAACTCATCTTAAGGTTTTCAGACCTTAGAAATCTAAATTTAACATCCGTTTATCTGTTTGGAATCTCGAATTACGTGAAATTAATATTTTACTTAATAAACACACAAAAATATATAAAATTAGATATATTTAATACAAAATTAATAATTTCTAATATATTGCATAAACACAAATATAAATTATAATATAAGTACAAAATAATATTATTATCTCTTAATAATTAAATAATTTTTAATACTAATCAACAATACTTGTAGCCGCGATTGACTTCGTTGTATCAATGATGTTTTCTCCACAAGCTACTGATGATGATGAAGGTGGCATTTTTTCTTATATCAGAGCTCAAAAATTGACAGCTGATGATGATGAATAGAGCTGCAGAGGTAGCGAAGCACAATGATTTGATTTGATCAGGAGACGAGTTGAAGAGAAAGGAAACATTGTCTTTGGTTTTCTAGTTGCAGCAGTTGCGGTATGTGAGAGTGAAATTAAGGCACTTGTGTGTGTGTGTGTGTTTTTTTTTAATGTTTCTATTTATATTAAAAATAATTAAAAAATAATATTAAAATAAGATATCTGGGTCCGGATTTCAGATCTGTGGGTTCACCCAAACCCCGTACTTGGACTTGAATATGTTCGGATCAACAAAATCAAATCTAGATACCAAAGTTTATTACACTCTGGTATCCGTTAAACCCGACATGTATTATCCGGGTCTAAGTTAAATTGTCATCCGTAGATGTAAGTTAGGAGTTCTGCAAAATGTTTTTCTAAAAACATGATTTCAGAAAATTGTTTTAATAGACTCTGAAAAGAATTTTGTTTTTTTTTTTTTCCCTTTTGTGACTCCAATGAGGAGTTGAGTTTAAATTTCAGATGATTATGTAGCTGAAAGGTGCATTAAGCCACTAGCCATGTGATACAGACTACATCAGTTCATCTATATTTCATAGATAAGTTATTGATGTGTTATTTTTTTTGACTGGTAATATTTTATTTAAAAATTTTATATAAATTTTGAATCATTGATTTCATGTAATTTAATGTTAGGTTATTTGACTTCATTAAATACTACTTTTCACTTTGAATATTTACCATATGATTGTATAGAACGAATTGCTCAAAAATTGTACTAAAATTTTAAGCTAAAAGTTTAAGTAACAATTTTTCTTTTCCTTCTGCGTAAACATTGATATTTTCGGAAACTTGATAAAATTCATTCGTTCATTCTTTTTAAAACTCCAACAGATGTTTTATATCATTTTAAAAGATGTCTGTATTGTATTATATAGTCACAATCTATTGATTATTATTTTTTTATATTAATTGATGAGAATGCATGACAAATAATTATCAAGAAATGGTGCGATGAGAGGTCATGCAACCCAGAACTCAATAATCATATATAAGATTGACGAAGGGGTGCCTGTGGCGAAAAGAAAATGGTATCAACAACAAGAATAAGATTACTTTGTTGGATTTGGTCCGTTTGGAAACCCTTCAAGCCCATCTGAAACTATTTGTGGAGATAGATGCCCAATTGCCCATTGACCCATCCAACAGGACATCTCATATCTGCGACTAGGCCTGCAATGCGTAACAAGACCTAGTTACACTGTTGCAACCCATTGGACCAAATGTTCTACAAATGGACCAAAACATATCATTGTAATTTGTAAATGGATGGGATATTTCCATCTTATTATTTTTGTAAATTCACCTCATTTCTAAAAAGTAATTACAATATTCTTAAAAAAATAAATTATAAAATTTTTGTGTAGTTTATCAATTAAATCATTCTCCTAATTTTTTTCTTAAGTTCTTTGACCATCTTTTATCATAAATTTTAATACAAATTTTATTTTACTATTTTATTATTATGATATAAAAAGATAAAATTACCCTCATTAAACATGAGTTATTTTATCTAATAGTTTAGGTATTTAATTTTGCGACTTATAATCTAATATTTTTAAATGAAACCTAATTATTATTTCACTATCCTTACGTGTAAATGACATAAATTTGATAATCTAATAATTTATATGAGAATTGTGCTATGAAGACACTATGTTAATTCAATTAAAAAATAATAATCATACTAATAAAATAGTATTAGAAATAATGTGTTTGGTACAAATTAGAAAAATATTGAAGTTAAAGTAAATTCTTGATAATTTTACTTTATAAGGGTAAAATAGTCAATTTAAACTTATGTCAAAGCAATCTTTGTAATCAAACATGCTGAAAAATTCTAAGTTACAAAAAAAAAAGTGAATTAAGATAGATTTAATTAATTAATTCTCCAAAGTTCTTCTTGATTTGAAAATTTTAAAAATAATGCGCAACTTTCATAATTATCTTTTAAAAATAGGGTGGATTTACAAAAAAATGTGGGCTGAAGATATCATCACTCTTTGTAAAATTGTGCTTGTATCTCTTTTTTTTTTTTTTAGCTTGATTGTTTTTTGTCTTTTAATTTTATGTTTGTACTTGGGCACGATTGTATATTTAATTAAAAAATTAATTGATTAATTAAAAAATAAAAAAAATTAAGAAAGTGTAACTTCAATTTATCTATATTTTAAAAATAAATTATTCATTGAGTTAATATCAATTATTACTCAAATGAACTATTATTTTGTTATTTTGATCATGTAAACAAGTTTTCCTAGTCCCCCACTAATACCATCACCAATTAAAAGTCCAATATTTTTTTATACATTTTTTTTTCAAATATAACAAGTAGTCTAGTAACCTTAGAATTAGAAGTTTTTGAGGACCTATCTTAATATTCATCTGAAGTTGACTTGAATGTTAGACGTCCTAACATTTAAATCCCAATTAATTTGACATTTCATATTCATCTGTTAGATTGTAAATAAATAATTTTAGAAGTTATGAAATTTATCATGCAATATATGAGTGACGTATAATATTGATTGTTGAGACTTAAGTTGGGACCCAAATATTAAAATATTTAATATTTTAAAATCCAATAATTTGCTCTGAAAAGTGCATAGAGAGAGCCTACTTCCAAATCCCAAAAAAATTACATTCCTATAGCTACACGATTAAGATAATTGAACACTTGACCTGATAGAAAAGCAATGAGATTTCAACAACGAGGTGTGGTGGATATATATATATATATATATATATTTTAAGATCTTTCTAAGGCCAAAAAAATGCATTTTAATCGTTGTCAGGTTGTATGAGGGGATTGCATCGTGTATCGGCGCTAGGATGTCTATTTTATATTTGTTTTGGCGACATTGGCGAGAGGTAAGGTAGGGGTTCTTTTGTCTCCATTTACATGCTTGTGTTCGGACTAATTCAATTCAAAATCATAGGATTTTTTTGAGGTCATTTTTTCATCAAAGTTCTCTTGATTTTTTTTTTTTTTAATTTTGTATCATGTGCACATAATTGATCATAATAATGTAAATACATATGCGCCAAATAGACCAACCCGCCGGAGAGACATGATAATTTTGATTAATGATCATATATGATCAAATAGATATATTTGAATGAAATTAATGATAATCATAATAGACCTAAAACGTAACAATTTGGTACGATAAGTTTTTCATATTGTACATGTTTGTCTTTCAAACAAAATAATAATAAAATAAAAAGGAAATAACAGTTAGGACTAATAAAAAAAATGGTAATTAAGCTTAGGCAAGTTAGTTGTGAGAAGAGGATGAATGGATGATCAAATATGTTTCTGATAAATGAGACTACATTTAGCATTTAGGATTTGCACGTAAACTTTACACTGCCCCGGACCTATCCTAACCTAACAAATTAAAGCAATTACTATCTTATATTTTATTTTTGGTGAACTCTGAAGGATTATACAGCAACTTTTGGCTTGGCTCCACACAACACCCACATTTTTAAGGCATTTATTGACAAATGAGAGCTAAGTCCCAAATAACAAGTCAATCCACACACATTATGAAAGATTCTATAAAAATATTATCATCCAAACTCTAGCAATCTCCTTACCCAAATTATGAGGAAACCGATCTCCTTCAAAGTTAACAAACACAAGTTTTAATACAAAAGTAAGGGTCTTTTTCTTTATAATATTTTTTTATAATATATCATCATCTAGGTTATTTATGGTACTTTTTACTTTGTATGTATAAAAGCAAATCACAATTTGTGCAAAATCGTAAATTTTGAATCTTAATGTGGAATTAATGTGCATGTATACTGATTAGTCTAATCATTTGTCACTAAATTTTTTTAGGACAAACCCAAATATTAGGATTCCGCTACGTTACATTTAACGTAACGTACATCCATACACAGCAACAGTTCCCGTAATGGACCCAGTAACTATTGCTATGTGTGGCGTACGTTACGTTAAACGTAGCACCAGCCCAAATGTTAATGGGCAAATTGTAAGTGTCAAAATCAATCCAAATTAATGAATCGCCGGCTGCACGTGTTTTGTGGTCAACTGCAAAATTTTTCACACGTTAAATATGAAAATGAAAAAGGTTCGTCACAATAAGTAACCGCACAAAATATCAATCATTGAATGTTATATGTAGATATAGGATATACAAAAATTATACATAGAAGATAAGCACGGGCCACAGAGCTATTAATTGATAGGTTTACTCTATTTCTTTGGAGAGAGGGAGAAAATAAGAGTCATGAAGTTTATTAGTGGTTGAGATTTGAGAGAGCGAGACTCTCCTTCAGGTTACGGGCACATACCATCGCAATCAATTACCGCTCACTATTTATTATTATTATAATGTCGTTTTCCTTGCTAGCTACTCATTGCCTCATTAACTTTTCAAGATTTAAAGCCGACGAAATCTATATAATCTCATTTCTGATCTAAATTTTATCCAAATTAGCAGAAACCCCAGAAGCCTGAGCTTAAACACATTAAAATTTAACTATGTTTAACTAATATAGGTGCATGCACTCTACAAAACTCGATACTTGATAAGATATCGATATATTTTCGGAAGAAGTGTGTGTGTACGTACCTTATGTAATATAATTAATATGTAATATATTATACAGCCAAGTTAAAGTCCCTATTAATAACGCATAAGAGCAGATAGTAAAGGAATGTAATAGCCATCAATAAATATTACATTAATTGGCATAAATGTACATGAATGCTTTTTGTTCTTTTTCGTGAATAATATTAATCAGTCTTTCAAGGTTACAATATGGTAGGTTACCAAACACAGAATGCAATTTTATTTTATCCATGGATACTCATTAATAGTGAAATTGAAGCCAGCTCAAACTTAACCTGATCGGTATTTTCTCAAAATGATGTTAAGAAGGTGATGGTAATTATTTCCACAAAATTTCCAAAGGCATTATTCTTTTTCTGCTTTTAATTTGGACACTGCAATCCCTGTTTTTAATTTACTGAAAAATTGAAAAAAAAAATATAGATTGAATTTTTTTTATCAACTAATTAAGTCCTTTTAACCGTAATCTAGTTTCATTTTTTGACACTTAATTCCTTGACAATTAGTTAAATTTAGCTGAACGTGAAAATCGCTTTTCTAACCCTTGAATCTCCAAAATTAAAAAATAAATAAGAAAAATAGTAGATAGTAGAGACCTGAGAAAAGTGAGAGAATATTAAGAGACAAGTCATTTTTTATAGGGTGATTTATTGAATTTTGATGAATGTGGGTTTATCATGTAAAATTAAGTGTACTTGAGCTTTTTATTTTTATTTATTTTTTTGTATTTCAACATTTTTTTAAGAAACAATTTTAGTTTTGGTAAAATTAGGGTTAATTAACAATAACAATTGTCAAAAGGTACTTTAATTGGCAAAATATGATTGATTGATGAATGCGATAACATTAATGAATTGAGAAGATATTTTGATGAAGTAATTATTAATTAATTATAATGTAACATAATCACAATTCAAGCCAAATAACTTAAACGCCTAATCAAACCTTCACCGCGAAAATGCGGGGTCCCTTTACACATTAAAAATGCTAGCGACCATCTTAAATTAATCTTGAGCACTATTTTAATTTTAACTATTGATACGACACCGTAAGGGAGAGAACACAAAATTGTCAAGTCGTCACCGTTAATTTTCAAGTTGTCATGCATGGAAATTGGAAAGGTGACCTAATGAAAATTAAACCCATAGCAGCGATGATGATGATGATGATGATGATGATGATTTAAAGCTAATGCCGATCTGAGTTGTGCTAAAAATACTACACCAGGACGGATCAAGTCCTAAAGAAGCAATGAAAAATCCAAAGTTTCCAACTCACCAACCTTGCTCATAAAGTAAGCAACATAATAAAATCATTGCACTGGCCCAACAAAACGTTCTTTATCCTGCAACGATCTGTTTATACTTTATACCGTGCAACTGGCAGTAGTAGGTACTGACTTCATAGAAACCATTAATTTTCTTTTTTTTTTCTTTAATTATAAATTTTTATTATCAACAGTGAAAACCAAAAACAGTGGTAAAATGATCAAAAGCAAAAAAATTAATACAGCTTCCACCTGTTCGATGGAGAAAAACAAGGTCAAGTTTGGCTGTACGAATCATGCATGCATGTATGATGTATCAAAACTCCACTGATGGTACAATTAAAGGCGCAAAAGTCATCGATCCCATGAGTGGTGGTACGGTGATTCGAAGGCGGCCATTGATTTCTGCAACATAAGGTCTTTATAAAACTTTTTAATGAACTCTTCAGCAGCTTTATCTACCTGGCCATCACCTTCATCTTTCAACGGGAACGGCGAGTCCGTTATCCTCAACTGCCTCACCAACGGGCTCCGTCCAAACCCAGGCAATGTAACCAACGGAGAAGGCGCCGCCGAGGCAACTGCGTGATTATTATCACTAGTATTTAACATCTCAAGAACCCTCTGCACGGCCTGAACCGTGGCCACGTCATCATAGTGATAAGCCTTGGCTGCCTTCTGCAAATGGTTGTGGTGGTGTTTGCGCTTGTTGTGGCTGTAATTACTAAAAGGGTAACTAAAATTAAAAGCGGGGCTATTGCTGCAGCTGAATTCGTATTCTTTTGGTGAGATGAAGGAGAGATGAGCGTCGTTAGAGCGGCAGCTTAAAGAAGAGAGATGGTTGTGGAATATGAGATTGCCTATGGCTTTACCTGCGAGCTTGTTGCCTCGCTTCAGCATCAAATGAAAATCGACCATTATTTTGCTCTTCGATATGCCTGCCTTTATCATGAAGAACACTATACGTACTATCTTCCATAGCTTCTTAGATACCACTGGTGGTTTTGTTGGTTCTATTTCCATTTTTTTTTTTTTGAATTGAGAGTGAGATTAATGATGAGGTTTTTTTCCTCTTTTTATTTTTTTAATATTTGTGAGAGGGAGGAGAGGGAGAGAGAGAGAGAGAGAGAGAGAGATTGCAAAGGAGAAGAGGACAATTTTTTGGCTTGTATGGAAGTAACGGGGAGGTGGTATTTAAAGGGGCTGGAAAATAATAGTTTAATGAATAAATTAAAATGAAATTATTGAATAAAATTAATAATTATGGACATGCAAATGTCCACTAACTGTTGCTGTACGAAAACTATCACAAGGAGTTTTGCGCAATAATTTCGCTCGTAAAAGTAGCGTTGCGCGCGTTCAGCACGTATGATGGGGAGTACGTGTTTGTCACGCGCTTCAAATAGCGGTGGAAATATTTTTTTCTCAATGATATTTTTTGGTTTCTTCTCCACGCGGACGTTGTGTCGGGTGGATGAAATCACAAGGGGGTCCCTCTAATGGACACCAAATTACTTAAGCAGTGCCCTCAAAATTCAATGATTAGGGTTTGGAGATATTTAAGCGGTCGTGTTTCATGTCGAATCTCGAAAATAGCCTTGTAAAATAGAGAATTTGTAGCTTTGCACGATGCATAACATAGGATATTATACAGTTTATTTTTTCTTGCTGGGTATTAAATAAAAGAATAGTAGCCAAGCATCGGACATCGACCAACCGCAGCAGCAAATGCACAAAACCCTAAAAGCACTGGCAGCTCATAAATTCATAATCATAGACCCATGGTTTTGACTTTAATCAGTCTTTGGTTCAATTTTTTTTATTTAATTTAAGCTTGGATGTGACGAGTTTTTAAGTTGTTTATGGGGTAGATGGGGTGGGGTGCAACTTTATGAACTTTTGAACAAAATTTTCCATGGCATGTATTGTTTGTGTAAAATAAGTTGCTTTTTACAATTGTTGACTGTCGTTCCAAGCTAGAAACTATGTAGAATTTTCTGGAGCTGCTTTAAATATTAATATTTTTAAAGTAGAAATCAAATAATCACTACACACACACACCCCTTTCACAAGCTTTGGAGGACCGAACAAGTTATTCCATTCTATATATATATATATATAGAGCATAATAAAGAAATTAGTGAGAGTCTATATTCATACATTTATAATATAAATTTATCAAGTATATATAGCTTAAAAATTTGTGTCAGCTAAAGGCAAGATCTCATCATCTCAATCTCAAATATATATAGAAAAACATATCTACTCCCTCTACAAATTATCTGAGATGAAATTTTAGGACTTAAATTTGAGATATCAAACTTTAACTCGAATTAATCAACGAAGTAGAAATTTAACGGAAGTTGGTGTTCAGACTAGACGGCAGCGCGTGGGCAATTTTATTTATGGTTTTTTTTTTTCAAAAAGCTCCGTCCACATTTGGTGGAGAGAGATTGGACGCAAATTGCCAGCCAGACAAGGTTTGACAGAAGTAAATAACAGCACCTACTCAAGACACGTGGCATTCTGGTTGAGGTCTGAATGAATCTATGGCCGTACACGGCTTTTCGAACGGATTGAGCACTCACATCCACGCCATTCAATTCTAAACTGACCCAAAAAAGTACTCTCACTCTCAGATCCTTTAATCTTGCAGCAGGAAAATTGTATACCAGGCAAACTATAACGTTTATCCAAATCAAACCCAGGTTCTGTTCTTAAAGCTGTGTCACCATTTTAAAGGAATAGGTTTAATACGCCTGCAAAGGATTTATTATGGTTTATTCTTCAATGCAGATGTCTGCTTATTATATATTGTTATCGAATAGGATTTTAAAATGTGCTGATATGTCCACACCACATGTGTATAATTATGCGTTCGTTACTGTTAATATTCTTCTTTTTTTTTTTTCGAATTTGTTGAACGGCACACACTGTAGCTAGCTAGTGAATGAATTGGAGGCATGTGCCGTATTGTAGAAATTTTCATTTCATCTTTCCACTCTTCTCTTTCAACTATTAATTTCTGAAAACGATTTATCAAGCCAACCTGTATGCAAATGCATATTCATAAATGAAGAAACAAAACTATAAAGTTTTTAAAAAAAAATTGCTTAAACATAATGCTTCTAAACTCCACATTCGAAAAGCAGCTAATTGTGGAGGTGGGCAATCCACCATTCACCTTTTTTTTTTAAAAAAAATTAATTAATTAATTTAAAATTATTTTTTTTTCGTTTGGCCTCTGAAGTTGTGAAAGGAAAAAGCAGCTTTCAGGTTAGAAGCTGGTCCATGTAAGGCCTAAAAAGCTTCACAAACTTGTGTGCGTTAGCAGCAACGGATCCAATGGCCATATAAAGAGCAATTGCCACATGTCTATTGTCTATAACTTGATAGGTTTATAACCAGTTTCAACTCATTTATTTGATCTTTTATCAATTAAAAACAAAGTGTAGCACGACTCTATCCATATATGCTGATCACTCTTAAGATTATGTGTATAGCTCCTTAAAGTACATACCTTTTTCTTTTTCTTTTTTTTGTTTTAATTGTTAAAATGTAGAATCTATTAATTTATCATTTTATTGTAATTCAAAATCTACAATATTTGGAGTGTACTCAAAGACCTATTAAGTAATAGAATCTATTCTACACAAATATATATAAAGAGTTTTGTAAGAGGTAACAATTCCGCATCTATGGTATTGTTCAGGGCGTGAGTTCGCCGCTGGTACGTACGTATCCCTTTAATAAGATGTCGTGCTTAAAGAATGAAGAGCAGTGCCATAAACTCCCGTTTTCTTATTGAAGTCTAGAAGCTAGAAATCAAACAAGAAATTTTTAAGTTTCTTAGCATTTAAGTCTTTATTTATTTATTTGGAGCACTTCATGGAGATTTTCTATATTGTTATTGGAGTTCTAGGAATATAAAAATGTGATTTCGTTAACAACTCAATAAATGTCATTGAAAAGCAATTAATTAGGTGTTCTTTCACGCCCCCCCCAAAAAAAAAAGGTTTAGAAAATGCTTCTACATAATTATTTTTTTTCCAAATTCACCATTAATTTCGTACAAGCGATTTTGATTAGTATGGGTCATTGTGTGTCTACATATATAGAAATTAAAAGAATTTTGATTTTACAAAACGGCATTTGTCAAATAAAAATTATTCTGCATGCCTCTAATCATACCACTTGTAACTAATAACTTCGTCAGCTAAAGCTTAGCCAAATTAATTCATAATAAAACATCTTTAGAGATAGCCAATTATATTGAAACAAACGTAAGTTGCATGCCATTCCTTTGAATGAAGTCATTTTCCAACAAAATTTCACGATGACAATCTTGTCAAACACGTGTCTAGCTACTAATAAAACTCATGATTTCTCCTGAGGGGAAAAAAGAAAAATTAAAAGGAGGACGGTCAATTTTGAAAAGTTAAAAAATGAAAACGTGTTAGTATCAAGGCTAGCTAAATAAAAGGTGATAAGTTTTAATTGATGAAAAAAGAGAAGTTGATTGTTGATGGGAACACAAACAATAATTAAAAACTAATTAATTACAAAACCGAAATTCGTGCTACTTTTCCTATATAAAGAACGACAATATAAAGTAATGTAGAGCACTAATGTAAGTGTCTACTTTTAATAAATTCACTTTTTTTTTTTCCCTCTCTTGAAGCAGAAGAAAGTAATTAATATATATATTGTTGTATTGAAATACAACTCTTTTAATGCTTGCTGGGCCTGCTTTGATTTTTTTTTTTTTTCTGAATTTTGGTAAAGCAACCGAGTTCGGTTGCTTTCGATTGGAGTCTTCTTTTGTTAGATTGTGTTTCAAAACCTAGTGGATAGTTGTTTATTCTGTTTGCGTCCCATATACTTTATTATATCCCTTTTATTTTTTTAAAATAAAAAACTACAAATTTAATGTTTACTTGTACATGTAAGAGCTACTAGTAGAATACACTAGCTATTTGATTTTTTTTTTTACAGCCAATTAAATTTTATAAAAATAATGTTGAACCAAGTAGATGATTTAACCATAAAAAGATGAATATTTATTTTTATTTTTTATTAAGTAGATGGGTGGAAAAGTTTAAATAACTTTTTAATTCTTACTTGTTTTAAAATTTAAATAAGGGTGCTAACTAAATAAAACTGGTTGAAAATTACTCGATTAAACTCAAAAATTTGGACCATTAAGATAGGACTAACATGATTGACTCTAAGTCTAAAGATATTTTCTCAATCAAGGGAGATACGACAACCATTATTAACATATACATACATACATACATACATCATATATACACATATACATCCATGCATGCAAGATATTATAGCCATTATGAAATACAAATTAATAGGGAATAAGAATCCCTCAATTAATGTTCATGTATAAACTAGGGCCTTAAGGGTAAAAGTTTTTTTTTGCTGCTATAAATTATTCTTTATTTTCTTAAAAAATAATATTCTTTATTTTCTTCATGTGAAACTATGGGCTAACAAACGGTCGCAGACAATATTCGATCAATGTTTCTCTCATGTTATTGAGATGGAGATTTATGAGATTCTCTTAATATTCATTAATGTAATTTTTTTTCTTAGTTTCACTTTTTGCTTTGCTTTAGATCCTTTAGTCTTTTGACAGAATAACTCTCTCCATTCATTTCTGTTCACCTTTTTAATTTTTCAATTAAATTGAATCTCCTCACTTAGTTGAGGGTTTATAGTAAAAAGAAAAAAGAAAAAAATTGCGATCCAGGTTTCTCATTTCAATAGAAAATTACTCTTCGTTTTAGATGCATGTATAAAAATTAAATAATAAAAACTAATAGACTCCTATCAATTAATTTGAACTTCCTTGGGGTTGGGATGAGCAAAAACCTTTACAATAAAAAGTGTTCAGCACGGCACGAGCATTTCAATTAATTATGAGTGTAAAATTAGTAGAAGCAAGAAAGTGACTTAATGTATACAAAAATTAATTGGCATAATAGATTAGAGAAATTCCGCGAAAATTGCATCAATGAAAGCGAGTCGATTCATAATACATATATAGCCCTACAAGGAACCACAAATTTCAACTCTCCCACCTACCTTAATAATTTCTCCAATTGACAAACGCCATTAAAAAGCTAGCTCAAAATAATTTTAAAATTTTAAAGATATTTGGAGCCCTAAATTATTGGTGGTCCGGCAAACGACTTGTATTTAAAAGCTGTATTTTCAATGTCATTTTCTACTTTAATTGTTTCAAAGTCTTCACTAGCTAGAGTAAACCTTTTTTTTTTTTTTAAAGTTTCACTTGGCCATCCTTCTTTTGTATATCATGATTGGAAATTGCACACTTTCTTCCAAAACTGATCATCTTATCTTAAAATTGTTATTCTTCATATTTGTTTTTCTTGGTGGGTTTTTCCCTTTTTATAGGCTTTTGTAGTTTCCATGTGGCACCAGCTCGAGACAAGTTCGATCGCTTGCTGCCGTGTTACATCGATCCATGCAATCATTGAGGTCTAAGATCTTATCTCAATTGTGTAAACGTATCTCTGCAGTAAGGAACCGGAGAAAGAAATTTGCTATCATCATTTGTGGGTTTTAGGCTTTTTCAGCTTCAAAATAATTGATGAATATGAATTGCATTTAAATAGCATTTCAAGAATAAAACTATATTATTGAAGAATGTGTCTTTTCTTTTTAGATATCTGGTATGGGTGGCCCACCAAAGACAAGTAAGAGACAAATGAAACTGATCAAGTTTAATAAGTGTGTGACTGTGTGCTTCTATGAGGAATAACTTTTTAATTCAAGCAAAATTCGTGAATCTGGATTCAAATTTCTTCTTTTAAAGATTTTATGTCTTTTGTTTATTTTTATCAGTGTAATGTCAGTATTTGATTAGATAGATGTTATTTTTGTAAGAGAGATTGTAATATTTGAAGTTTGAAATTTAGGGAGAAAACGGTTAATTAATTGTGAATAAAACGACTAATTATTTTCGTCTAGTAAGCATCTTTTTTTACTTCTACAAAATCGGCTAGCTGAATTTTAAATCCAGCAAACCGATTGATTCCAGTGAGCATTCTGAACTAAAAATGGTTAGCCGGATTTAAGAACCAGTAAACCGGTTTCTTACAAGAATAATCTCTGGACAAGAAACAGGTAGCCAGGTTTAAGAACCGATAAACCGATTTCTTACAGAATACTCGCTGGACAAGAAACAGATATCCGGTTTTTTGTATCCGACAAACCAGTTGTGAATAGATGCGAATTTCAAACCAAATAATGTGTCTTTAAAGAAACACCATTTTGAATGGTTGTAATTTTTCAATGAAATGGTTTTGATTATGTCGAATCAAACATGGATCTTGGTTGATTTTCCTTCAAGATCGAAACGAATTAGTACAAATGGGTGTTTAGAAGAAAGTACAACAGTAATGGTTCTTTGCAAACTTTTAAGGCTAGAGAAGTGGTATTGATTATTTTGCTACATATATTCTAGTGGCAAGATTAACATCTATAAGAGTGCTCTTTGCAATTGCTTTGTTGAACAATTTGCATGTGCATCAAATAGATGTTAAGACCGCTTTTCTTAATAGTGATTTTGATGAAGAAATCTATATAAAACAACCCGAAGGATTTGTTTTGCCTGGAAATGAGAAAAATGTATGCAAATTAGTCAAGTCACTTTATGGTTTAAAGTAAGCACCAAAACAATGGAATGAGAAGTTTGATTCGATAATCTTATCTCATGGTTTTAAGCTTAATAATGATGATAAATGTATATATTCTAAGTTTACGAATGATTTTGGTGTGATTATATGCTTGTTGATGACATGCTTATCTTTGGAACAAATATGCAAGGAGTAAATGATACAAAGAAGTATTTAACTTCACAGTTTAAGATAAAAGAGCTTGGTGAAGTAGATATTATCTTAGGTGTAAAAGTGAATAAACATAGTGGGGGTTACTCGTTGTGTCAATCTCATTATATAGAAAAAGTGCTTATTAAATTCAATTATTTGAAATTTAAAAAAGTTAATACCCCATATGATTTTAGTATTAAATTACTAGAAAATTCAGGTTGAGCAATAGCATAACCCAAATATGCAAGTGCTATTGGTAGCTTGATGTATGCTATGCATTATACTAGGCCAGATATAGCTTTTGCAGTTTGTAAAATGTCAAGATTCGCGAGTAACCCTAGTGTTGAACACTGGAAAGCAATTGGAAGGATACTCGGTGATCTTAAAAGGACCATTACTTTGGGTTTGTTTTATAATGATTATCCTGAAGTACTATAAGGATATTCGGATGCTAGTTGGATAACCAATATAAGTGATAATAAATCCACTTCTGATTGGATTTTTACAATTGTTGGAGGAGCCATTTCTTGGGCATCAAAGAAACAAACATGCATAACTCACTCAAGAATGGAAAGTGATTTTATAGTACTTGCAGCTGCAGGCAAGGAAGCAGAATGGTTGAGAAATTTATTGTTTGATATAAAGTTGTGGCCACAATCGATGCCATCTATTTCTTTGTACTGTGATAGTGACATTATATTGTTTAGAGCTTATAATAAAGTGTATAATGGAAAATCTAGACACATTAGCTTAAGACATGAATATGTGAAACAATTAATAACAGATGGTGTTATTAATATTGTTTATGTTAGGACTAATAAAAACCTAGCGAATCCTTTAACAAAAGGTCTTTTAAGAGACTTAATCAAGAATACATCTTTTGGAATGAGATTAAAACCTTACTTTGATAAAGTCACCAACGATGGTAACCCAACTATTTAATAGTTATACTGCTATTTTGTAGTTAAATGGATAATAACAAGTTGTTGTTATGTGACTGGTTTAGCACCGAAAAAATTAAATAATCACATTTGAGATGTTCGGTGCAAATAGCTACGAGGTTGAGGTTGAGTATTTACTTTTAATGAAGTTCAAGTCTTATAGTAGCTAAAGACATGATTTGAAGTTTCACTTAAGTGAACATAAGAAATGGTGTCGTTTCTAACAAGATCATGGTTTAATCTTGTAAATGTTCATGAATCCAAGATAGAGCACAAGGCAGGAATAGTGCTAAATATTGGAACACAACTTTAAAATCTAGGATGGCTTATATGTGATGTATCTCTAGTATTTACTTAAGAGACAAAGTTTAATACTTAGCACACTATTGTCTTGTAAATGTTTTGAAATACATTCACTAATTAAAGGTTAAAATAAAAAAATACCTTTTTGTACATATAAGTTTATCATTATTAAATCTAAAAAAATACTACAATCTACTGGGGGATTGTAATATTTGAAGTTTGAAATTTAGGGAGAAAACGACTAGCCGATTGTGAAGAAAACGGCTAACCGTTTTCGTCCAGTAAGCATCTTTTTTTTTTTTGCTTCTACAAAACCGACTAACCAGATTTTAAAACTGGCAAACCGGTTGATTCCAGTGAGCATTATGGACAAAAAATGGTTAGCCGGATTTAAGAACCAATAAACCGGTTTCTTACAAGAATACTCTCTCGACAAGAAATTGCTAGTTGGATTTAAGAACCAGTAAACCAATTTCTTATAGAATACTCAATGGACAAGAAACGAATATTCGATTTTTTGTATCCGGCAAACTGGTTGTGAATAGATGCAAATTTCAAATCAAATAATGTGCATTTGAAGAAATACCATTTCGAATGGTTGTAGTTTTTCAATGAAAAAACGTTTTCTTCATTAAATAGACACATATAACAATTCAAAAATATAGATTATTACAGATTTCATACATGTTCTTGGAATTTTGATATTATATTTCTATTTTTATAAAATATTGAAGCCAATTCTTTCTAGATAATAGAAACAAAGAGTATTATGATTAAAAGAGACTTTGATATTCTTTATTAAAAATTTGGGAGTCTGACTGACCATTTTCTTAAACCTTTTGGTTGTAATTATCCTTTTTTCTTTATCTTTTATTTAATTTCTTGCTCACTTGTAATTACTTATATGATCTCATTTAAGATTACAAAATTTTCTTTTTGTACATCTTAATTTCTTAAGTAAATATATCGGTGTTCTTAGTACATCACTAATTTTCTTCAAAATAATATGTATATCTTGAGAATAAAAACTAAACAAGCCAACATTTCACTCTTTTGTTAGCTAATTAAGGCAAATCTTTCTCAAATAAAATTCGATCGACATGGCAAAATTCTTCAAAAACTAAATTTAAGATCGTATAGACCGTAGCCCGAGCAAATATGATATGGTGTACGTACGTTATATTGAACTAGCTATTGGTTATTGAACAAACGTTAAATCCAAGACTGATAATTTCACCTATCTACTTTTCTCCTTCAATAACCAAAAACAAATAACAGGCTAATTAAACGAAAATGCCCATAAGATGAAAGAGAAAAAGCTGCTTTGCCCATAAGATTAATAATAAAATGCCATGCAAACACCAAACTTTGTATAGCATAAATTATAATAGATTTCCCTAGGTACATTTACTGTAATTTATAATTTATAAAAATAAGGTACATCCACCTACCCCATTTATTTGATATTCATTTTTATTTTATTTTTTGTGGTTATAAGTTACATTAAATATAACTTTAAGATTATTATATTATAATACAATTTAATTTAAAATAATATAATGTAATAAGACATACCAAACACAATTATTCTACTTTCATTATTCAATGGTAAATCTATGATTGTTAGACATAAGTTATCCTAACAACTCTCCTGACGTCCTAAATCGGTGCCGCCTTTCATTTAATTCTTTCAAATCCAACACAAAAGACCATTGAAACAAAGTTATACTATTATTATTATAATTTCAAATCAGTTTCAGTTCTCATTGATATGAACAAAGAGCTTTTCTGAGAATGGCTATGACTAAACATCTGGAGAAGGATCAGCCATGAAACTAGAAAAGCCAGATGAGGCTGGTGAGCAGAATGAGAAAATACATATATTTCTTTTATCGAGTGGATAAAGATCTCACCCGAGTCATCCATATTTCGAATAAAATCAAGTTGTATAAACCTGCCGCGGATTATTGTTTCCTTCTCTTGATATACATTATACAAACAATCAAATCCAATGCTCATCAATAAGGAACAAAAACATGTGGTGAAAAAAAAAAAAAAACTAAATTAAAGCTTTCCTATGACTTTGGTTCCTATCGTCGAGACCTTTAAAATGGTATATAGTTATAGAAACCGAGTGAGATCATGAATTAAAAAAATAATAAGGAGTAAAGAGATGAAATGCAAAATATTTATATTTGATTAATATTGATTTTGTTATAATATTATTTAAAATTCTTTTAAAACTAAAACTCTTTTGCCAATAACACCACTTTGTTTTCTTTATCTCAAGGCCTTCTTGCTGAAAGGCCTACCTCAAGTTAAGAGATTTTTTGAAGCTAAAAGCCTAAGTAATGTTCTAGTATCGATTTTAAGGGTTCATATATATATTTTGCATTTCAACTTGTTTGTTGCCCCCAAAAACATATGTGGTTGTATGCCTTCTCCAACTTAGATCTGCATGTTAGGGATAGCCAATTAGCTCTTTTCAACTTTGAGATATTTCATTGGATATGCTGCTTATACACCTCATTTTTTTAGCTTCGCCACTCGGGCTTCAGCGGACTGGTGGGCTGCTCTCACACATATGAGAATTGCAGTTGGAATCCTTTTAAGGGATTCACGAGTCATTCTCGAAATAAAATTTGGGTGAAGCCACATATTTTTTCTCATTGATTTATGGGTGGAGTAATTGTCTTTTCAATATTCGTGAGGATATATATTTGCACTATGCTATCATCAAATAAATATAGTTGATCACAATGGATATCTAATATAAATATTATATCTATGATTTATATGGATGATAGCATAATATATATCAATAATTGAAAAAAACAAAAACCGCTTCACGTGAAGCATAAACACTAATATGCATGATTGCAAAAATACAAATCAAATCTCGTACTGATTGGACTTTAAATTGGCTATACATGATAACTATATTTTGGAAGATTCCTACACGTTACTTTCCATTACTTAGTCATCACAGACATGCATTGCAGAAAAAAAAAAAGCTAGCTTGAGAGCTACTTAAAAATATCATGAGTACGTACCAATTTTATATTATTTATTATGGTCCTATTTGGGATTGAGGTACTATAATTTTTAAGTTATAAGTGAAAAAAAAGACTGTAACTGTCAAACAAAAGTTAATAATATGGTGTAATTATAAATTTTAAATAATAATTTTAAAAAAATTATTAAAGATATAATAGATTTTTCATTATAAAAGTGAAAAATCATATTAACATATCTTATAAGTTACAACAGTTAATATTTACCAAACACTTTAGTGTTGCTGCCCAACCTCAATTCCACACACACCCTATATCTATGGCATTCGCACACTTCAAATTAATTATTGAGAAAATGACCCCTTAGTCCCTCTTAAATTCATTTTTTTAGATCTTTGATAAATTTTTAATATCCTATTTCATTAATTAGTTTTAAATTATAGACATTTCGATTTAATTATTTTTTATATGAAAATATCTTATTTACGTTTAACTTTATGTTTTTTGTATTATATTTATGACACTAAGAAGGAATATATATAACATTAAAAATTTAATAGAGACCTAAGTGATAATCATGAATATTAGGAGGAATGAAAGTATCATTCCTCAATTACAATTTATAAAAATTGGTTTTAACAGATCACAACCAGGGTAAATGATCCTTTAGTTCATATTTTTTTAGCCAATTACTCAAAAGGTCTTTTATTGTATACCTAATTTCATTAAAATCTATCTCATTGTTCTCTATTATTTTTTAAATACTGCATGTTGGACTTATTAAAAATTTTAAATTATATCACATAAACATACTATTTTACCCAGTAACAATAAAAAGCAATTATAGAGACCTTTTAGGTAACTTCAAGAGTTACATAAACAAATTAATTAAACTAATGGAACATTTACGTACTGAATGGGATCCTTTAACTTGTAAACTTACTTTGTATTGATGTATCAATTATTTTCGTCCGCATAATAAGGACTTGCTTGCCCATATCCACCCACATGTTTAACGCGGAGAGGAAATTTAAATCCGTAAATTTAGGGTTATTTATGTCTATATAAGATACGAGAGGATTGATCCAAGAAGCCAGAAGGCAGCCTTGAATTTCCAAGATTATAATTAGGCGCCAGCTAAAGCGAATGGCTGATAATGATGATCATCATGGGAAGCAAGAGCAACCAAAATGGCAAGGCAGGGCTTGTGAAGAGCTAACAGGCGTGAAAGCTGAACAGATATGGGCATTCTTGGACGATTTCTTCGGCTTAGACAAGTGGTTTCCAACTCTAACAACATGCATCCCTATTCAAGGCATTTCTGGGCAGCCCGGCTGCGTGCGTTTCTGTGCCGGATTCAAAACTCCGGTCGATAATAAAGATGACGATCATGAGCAAAGTGTGAACTGGACTAAGCAAAAATTGCTAGCCATCAATGCAGAGGAAATGACTTTATCCTATTCCATAGTAGATGGAAATGTTGGTTTCTATGGATATGTATCGACACTGACAGTGGCGCCTAAGGAGAATGGGTGTTACATTGAGTGGAAGTATGAAGTTGAGCCTGTCAAAGGATGGAGACTTGAGGATTTGGATTGTTTTATTAGCAGTGGCTTGCAAGTTATGGCTAGGAGAATGAAAGAAGCTCTTCAAGCTTATGAAGTCATTATGCACTACTCTAGTAGTTCATGAATCCATGAATTTGTTATTGCTTTTTTTGTTTATTGTTGTTCTTATTATGTTGTTTGTGTTGGCTAGGTTTTTATTGATGATTAGTGAAGGCATAATATTTAGCAACATTAACTCTTCAATTTTCTAGGGCCTTGTTTAGCATTACTTGCATTTCTCTCTCAGTTATGAAATTCTCGGTATTATGATTTCTTCTTCATGTTCCCAACTCCAACTGATAGTACCATATCTGTTACAGTTACCATTTTAGTTTCCCGTTGATGTAAAAGAATTTTATGAGTTTTTTAAAACAAATAAGATATTATGTTTTTTTTTTGCAAATAAAAATAATTGGACAAATTATAAAAAAAAAAAATTCACCTTCCATAATTTGGTATTTGGAAAGGCAGTTTAAGAACGTGTTATCGATTCTATAAAACCAAGATTCTGCTAGATTTCCTTATCTAAAATCTGTGGTGAATTGGAAATACGGATTACGATATTCTATTCCACCACCACTCACACTCGTACAATTTAATTGCCATTCCAACGCTTATTTGGTTGGATGGAATAGAAAGGATATGATTCTTTGGTTGGTTGGATAACTTGTGTTGAATTTAGGATTCAATTAAGATCTAAACTCCGGTGTTGCTTTATTGACTGTGAATGCTCTTTATATTCAAAATTCGAGTAATGATAAGTAAGAGTTAGTATTTAGTAAATAAAATTTCTCATCTTCATCCAAACTTTTATAAAGAAAAAAACTCATCCAACTATATATATATCTAATGAAGGCTATATTGGGATATGTACAAATAAATTTAAAGACAAATTTGTCTTAGACCAAAAAAAAGAAAAAAAAAATCTTTAGAATAGATTTTTCACTTTCTTTTTAATCAAGTATGTCATTAAATCAATCCTTTTAGTTAAATTACTCTTACATTTGGACCTTTAAAATTGATTATTAAAACAGTAATTTATCAACGTTTTAATTGGGGTTAGAGACTTATTTAAATATATGTATTTTGTTTAAAGCGAGGTTCTTAATGTTTTATTACTTAATATATTGTATGTGTTTTTATTTCATTAGATGTGCCGACATTCACTCGCACAAATACAATAAATTGCCTTCATAAACTTCGCCGTTAACAGAAACCGTATCAACTTTCTCGTTTTGATTATCGATATTGGCTCTTGTACGATAAATTGTTTCTCTTCTCACCAAAAAGGGGCAAGTCCCCAGTGTGGATTTGATTAATGGTTAGTGAAATGCTCTCTCCGTTGACTTGGTGATGAACCTTCCGTTGGTTAATTTACAGATTGACTGGAGCCATCAATAGATGAACTAAAATGATCCAGACAAAACTATCCTCTCAGACAAAAACGGGTTTCCACTGTTTTATAACTTCCAAAACTAATTACAACTTAGCTCTACAGATTGTGAGTTTTGCAAGGCCCCTGAAGTTTTAACTATGGGAACATGATCTGGTGCGCTTAGTCTGCGCACTATCAAAGTCGCACTGGAAAGCTACGGAGTCCACGTCAAAACCCAAATGATAGCTTGACACTAGGGATGGCAAAACCCCGATCGGGTCCGGGTATAGCAATGAACGGACCTGCCTGGATGCAATCGGTCCGAGTCCAGGTCCGGGCTGGGTTTTAATCCGAGTATTCGAATTTTATTTTTTTAATATTTTATGTGTATATATTTTTTATTTTTTGGTAATTTTATAAGTTTTAAATTTATTTCAATAAAATTTGATATGAAAATATAAACTTAAAGTGTTTAAAACTTTATATATGTATAATAAATGAGTCAAATAAATATAAATATTTAAAATAATATATATTTTATAATTTTTTTAATAAAATTCGGATTCCGAGTTTATCAAGTGATGTCCAAGACCGACCCTACTTCATACCCGGCCCACAACGCTCGGGTACGGTTCGGGTCCGGACGGGGGCGGGTATTTTTATCACCTCTACTTAACACGTGCACAGTTGCACACACTAAATAAGGATCCTTATCTACGATATTCTTAGGTAGCGTTTATAATTTGAATTGGAGTGCGAATCTTGAAAAGTAGAAATCCTAAGATTAGAAGTGAAGAGTGGGAGTGTGAGTGAGAATAGGTTGTTTCCTTACACTAAAATAAGAGTATGGAGTTGAAATCAGAATTCAATTTATGTGTTTACATTGTCTTGAATTAGGAGTAAATGGTTTTAAATTACAGTTTTACCTTTATTTAAAGAATTATAATTTTTAATTACAAAATTAATAAAAAATATATTTGAAAAATAAATATTTATTTTATTATATTTGTAAATTAATAATAATTATTAATATTCTTAATTATGTAAATCATAATCTTTTATTAATTTGAATTTGAATTATGTAAATACAAAATTTTTAATAATAGCAACACAAATGAAACATTATTATTGATAATATAGTACAAAATTAATATTTTTTTATAATTAAATACTTATTATTATTAATTAAATAAATTTAATATTATTATTTTTAAATAAATTTAATAATATTATATTTTCAAATAAAGATAGAATATAATAATATTATTAATTCTCTATGAGCATAATAATATTATTTTTAAGTAATTTCAACTTAGAATCAATGTAAATTATTATTTTTAATTAAATATAATAATATTATATTTAAATATATTTAATATTATTATTTATAAAATAATATAATAATATTATTTAAATAAATATGATATGATATTATTTATTTTATTTTAGTAAATACTATTTATTTTATTTTAAATATAAAGTTAAAAAAGAAAGAGGGGGAGTTGATTCTCACTCTCACCTCCCCCCATGGAAGTGAAAATCTCACTCTCCACTCCAAAATTAGATGAAGCTCATGGAGTAAGATTCTTACTTCTCCTTTAAAAATTATAAGTAAACACTACAGTGAAAGGAATACACACTCCTCACTCCCACTCCAAAAAATAAACACTACCTTAATAACAATGCCGTAATTGATTCATTGCCATCAACAGTGAAACTCTCATCTGCAAAAAGCAGTCCAAGTTGTCAAATGATGCGGAAGATTCGGTTTCCCGGTACGATTCTGCTAGTCAAGGCATGGCCATTGGCAAGGAGCATCAAAGAAAGACTAGATTCACTAGAGAGCTAGGCCTGCAACCTTTATCTCTAATAGAAGAATCAAAGAAAGAATGGCTACAATTTCTGTATTTTGATTTGAATTCAATGATTCCACTATGTTTACAATACAAAGAAGTGCAGTATGGGCAGGAAAATTGCTGAGCTAGAACCAGTAAGAAAAATAAATTAGAATGTGAAAAACCAGAGTATTTAATGTACGGGCAAAGCAAAATACATTTGTAGACTGGTACAAATTTTAATGATACAAGCCTAATTTTTTCAATTAGGGAATACGACTCTTCATACAAGTGTGGCAGCTTCTCCTCCCATTGTTACGTCAAGTCCTCTGTTAGTGTGTGAATCACCTACAAAACTGAGGTCACTCTCGCAAGACCTGCTGATTAGAAGGCGCCTGCACAAACAAGAATTGGGATTTTAGCCAGTTTATTCACCATTCGGCGAAAGCACAAGCAGGGCCAACTCCCAAGGGCCAAGTACTCTGAGCTGGACAATCTACAACATGTTTTCTGTCTCTGCACTAACAAAATAAGTAAATTTACAAGTTGTCTTCTATTTCATCCGGTACATGCAGCTTCTCAATGGCAGCCTGTTCACAAAATTCAGAGATCATAAGCAGTAGCAGACATAAGGTACAAAAAAGAGAAGTATGACTAAACTTGAACTTGGTAAAAATATAGAGAGAGAGCAGAGCATGCTTGGCTGCACGGAATTGAAGAAATTCATCATGATGAATTGATATTTAGTGATATTCAGATAGTTGAATTGGCACAACGGGAAATACATTTTGTTTGGTTTTAATCAAACAAACAAATTTTGATGACTCAAATAAATTTCCCTATCAATGACAATCCATCATGATATCCTCTTACCAGAAAAATACATGGAATATATGTCCAATTCGTAAATAATTTCAAAGATCACAAACATGATGAATAAAGAATAGCCAATCACCTTAATGGTAGCAACATCAGTTGCAGATGGTTTCAAATCCAATGCAAGACCAAAATGAAGCATGGCTTTCTCATGCATATTCCGCCGCTTATAAATCTTACCCATCAATGCATATACACCACTTTCACGAGGAGCATACTCTTTAAGTTCCTCTAGGACTTCTAGGGCCTCGTCAAATTTTTCCAAAGATAGGAGTATATTAGCCTTCTGATACATTGGAAGAGGGTTCTTCTTGTCTGCTAAAATAGCCTTCTCCATCATCTCAATAGCTTCTCCACTTCTCTGTCCACAACAGACAAAACTTTATCAAAACGTTGCATAAGAGAGTGTTGTTTCCTCATGCTAAGACATATCAACAATATGGCAAGTTGCCCAACCTTTAAGGCATGCATAGCTGTACCAAGATAAGACATGATCACAGAAGAATGAGGATTTATTTCGAAAGCCATCCGGAAGTGGTGCTCAGAAAACTCAAACTTCTCTTGGCGGAGGTAAACCATTCCAAGTCCATACCAGGAATTGTAATGTCTTGCATCAACCCGAAGGGCACTTTGGTAGCTCCTGATTCCATTTTCAAAATCCTCTAAAGCTACGTATCTGCAAGAAAAGAATGTCATAGAAAAATTTCAACAAATAGCTTAAAAATATAAAGCTTGATTTGACCATCAAAATAAACGAGTTTATTATAGGAAGGAAAAGGAGTTCTCATACTCATGACCACAAAGGGTGTGCCCATATGCAAATCTTGGATTCAGTTGCACAGCTCGCTGGAAATTTTTCAGAGCCGTTTCATGGTCTTTCTGCAAGCTATAGCAATTTCCCATGGCACACCTGCCATTCAATCAAAACTGAAATGTCAGTATGGCAAAAGGTAATAGTAAAATGGTTAAAACAATACTAAGGTTAAGGATGCATTATCCATTCAACAAACTTTGTTAAAGCTACCATGATTGAGGAGCTAAGCGATCAGTTGTTATCAATTCCTGGGCAACGTAACTCAATTTCATATCTTCCTTCAAATGCTGCAACAGAGGGAAAATAACTTACAATAAACCACCGGAGTGCAAAGGTGAAGAAGAAATGACAAGCTAAGCTAGTAAGAAGCATGTGTTCTTTCACTCAATGCATTAAGTTTGAATGATTGAATAATGCAAGTCAATTAGTTTTTAAGTAGATAAGGAGTAGGGAAAGGCAGAAAGCATATTTTCAAATGCCATTTTAACTTTGAACATATTTACAGAGTAGACAAATAAATCAGAGGTGCCCTAAAACAGGGGTATTTTTATTTTTTTTTTCAGAGTGGATTACAGGTAATAAGCAATATAGCAAATATTCAAATATAATAAACCAAAACTTGCTAGAAAAAAGGGAACTCACATATAGAACTGTAGAATATATATCCATTCCTTCTAAACTATAAGGTGATGCCCGGCGAGCAAGATTGAAAGCTCGTTCAGCTTCTAAATAATCTACTACTTCAAAATATGCTTTTCCTACCTGCACTTGAAATGCAAATACTAGATGATCATGATACGAAGAAGTGTTTGGTGTCATATTCTTCAAATTTTCAAGATCTGGCGAGAAAACAAACCAATTTCCTGAATTATGCATCTATTTATCCAATTAAATCACTAACAGAAATTTTTTAAGTAAGATATCATTGTTTTTTCTTTTTTTTCCTACACAGTTTTCATCGCAATGACCTCCAGTAGACAGTAATTATGTCTTCCTTTGGAATGATTTACAAATATTTCAATGGTAGATCACTTTATTACCAAAATCACAGCCATTTAAATTGAAGGGCAAGAAATAACTGCATATGCAACTGCTCTGCAAATACCTAGATGAAAGTCACATAGCAAAAGTTTGAAGGAACATTCATGAAGCTGATAATCTTCATGTAGTTCAATATAAGTCAGCTGTGTGTTTACTCTATGCAATGTGACTACAATGAATCTTGTGGCAACCTCATTCAAATGGCGTGGGAGAGCCAACAGTTAACAGGATTTACATTTCTTTCTACATACCAAAAGCTCTGAAGGAACATTCATGAAGCTGATACTCTTCACGTAGTTCAATATAAGTCAGCTGTGGATTTACTCTACACAATCTGACTACAATGAATTTTGTAGCAACCTCATTCAAATGGCATGGGAGAGCCAACAGCTAACAGGATTTACATTTCTTTCTACATCTAATCTGAATGCATTTGCATTTTCTTTTTTGAATAAATTAAACAGAAATGAATTGCAGCTGAACAAATTAAACCAGCACATATACCTGTGAAAGCACCCAGCCTGTATTATAATGCTTGTGTGGTAGTTTCAGATAGACATCCAATGCATCCTATAATTTTGAAAACCAGATGTAGCTTCAGACAATTACATGCATATAAGAATTTAAACTGCCGTTCCTTCAAAAATAGCAATAATACCTACCTTACACCTGTACATGCAGGACATTCTATAGCCTTCCCCAAGAATTCTCAAGAGGCCCAATAAATCTGAAGCACCAGTCATGATTCTTGACCCATTCATGGCAGTCCCACCAATTGGCACAGTTGTTCCTTCTTGCACAGCAGATCTAGTGTCACTGGTGGGAAATGAGCTAGACACGGTTGATGCAGTATTTGCTCGGGAATCATCAAAAGGCTCATTGCGCATCCCTAAGCACCAATTACAAAAAGTCAAACATTTAATAATTAATGGGCTGCAGCAAGCTTAAAAAAAAAAGGAATAAATCCGGTACATATATTAACATCCAGGAAACATAAATGTTTTAACTTAAGCTAAGCAAAAGAGCAGAACTATGATTCATTGGCCAAAATGCGCATAAGACACACTAAAATGCTTTAAAGAGTTAGGACCACCCCTCTATTGAGTTGAAGACAAAATACTACTCTATCTTTATATTTAAGTTCCCATAGATCTTACATTTAATAATTATTTACAAAAAGAAATGATTGTAGTATAATCAAAGAACACAATGTATCGATTATCAGGGAGTACACCATTTTCAAACTTCAGTAGCACAGCTAATAAGAAAATCTCACGTAGCCCTTTTCTGTGCTAAACTCTTCTGTAATAGGTCAAACAAAGGCTTCCCTTGTTTTTATGTACAGAGAACCGTCACCAGAAGAAACACATATTTCAACAAGCAACAACCCAACCCCAATTTTACATATTACATGATTATCGCTAAGAAAAGAGATGCACATTAATATCAGATACGAAAAACAATGAAAACTAAAACAAGAACAGATGTTATTCTTATTAAGCAAAATAATTTCTCTATAAGTAAAAATAGAAACCAACAGAAGGAAACAAAACCAAATACGAGCATAATGAAAGCAGACTATTTTATTCTACAAATATTCTACATTTCTAAGATACCAAACCAGCTGCAGATATTTTCAGCATTTTTGGGAAGAGAAATAACAACATTAAAAAACTCAGAGATATTAGAAGAAAACTGATAAAACTCAGAGATATTAGAAGAAAACTGATATCTAAAAACTAAACTAGCCTTTCTACCAAGAAAAATCCTTAAGTTTTCACAAAGAATGGAAAAAAATGGAAGACTGCTTGCAGTAGTTGCAGGAGTAAGTTTTCTCGCCGAAGAATAGAATGCGGGATGCAACTTTTTTGTAAATGGAGGGAATGATTCTAGTATTGAATTCACTAGCAGTGATTCAAAAGAAATCAAGAAATAATGCTGTTGTGAAAGAGAAATTTTCAAATTACGGTAATTTCAACCCTTCAATCATAATGATGCTACAATTCCATATGTTATTGACACACAAGAAGATGCATCACCTTCATCAATATTTTCATTTGCCCAAGACTGTCCCTTACGAAGTGTTACAGAACGAAGTGCCACCGAACTCAACTTGGAACCACCAAGATATTTAGAAGAGTTAGTAGTCCCATTTCCAGCTACTGTTGTGGTGCTCGTATTTGCATTGGCCCCAGCTTCTCCAGCAAGCCTTGTGCTTCGTCGTGGGCCAGAATCGGAAAATAGCCTCCCAGAGATCTGAAACAGATGAAAAAAATTATATTCAAGAGAGAAAGTTTTCTAATCTATACATTCATGAGTACATATAGAAAGATCCCTAGTTCCTAAAGATGCACGTGGATAACCAGCAGGTAAAATGTAAAGAAACGAATCCATGAGTAACCAATGCACATATCTAGATAGCCATACAGACTAATCATGTGGAACCAAGCAGGAATATAACACAAGCAATTACATACTAGTTCAACCTAGAAGTAAAACCACACAAACAAGCCAACAAACAGAATGCTGCATAAAACACCCAAAATATAAAATAGAATCCATGGACTCTTGTTTTAAACCTATATCAACTACATTTCCAAAATTAGATAATCCATGAAGTGCTAAATATAAACCTGTATCTACTACAATTGCAGAAGTTGGACAAAGCAAAAACACAAAAAACAAAACAAAGTGATGTCAGAGGATGAACTGATCCTTCTGTGATTCCTGCAAAGTTGAAATGGCTTCCAATTTTCCATGTTCAACAAACAAATACCGAATTTCAACCATGACTTTTCAATAACCTTTGAAGTTCCAAACCTAGGATGCTTACTTTTAAAATTTTCCATCCAAGATATCTCATGCCTACTAATTAAAACAAGAATTCTAACTTTGACAACGCGTTTCACAAATAGGCATCTGGCTTTTTGATATGGCTATATTTAAAATGGCAGATTTTTTTTATCTAGGATAACAAAGAGAGAAAAAAATATGCACGCTTATGAGTAACCATCTAAATAGTCAGAGCTGCATAAATAATATATCAACAAAATTTGAGATGAATGCATGGAAAACCTTCCGTAATTTTCCTTCATCTACGAACTTTCTTCGAGGGGCCTGAATAGTAGAGCTAATGGTTGACTTTGGAGAGCTATCAGTACCAAGCATGTTTAGATTGGGGCCATTTGGCTGCAAATTTCTACACAAAGGAGGAGGAGCAACACCTGACAACTGCAAAATATACAGAAGCTCAGTCTAATGGTCCATCATTAAATATGAAAGAGTATAGAAACTGAGAAAGCAAATAAGCATTCTAGACATACTCACTGAAACAAAACCTAAGCAAAGTTATTCACAGCATGATTCCAAAGCAAAAATGTAATAGTAAATATTTGAACTTCTTCTGCACAATGAAATTTGCTGTAATACCTGTGTGGCAATTGGTGAGGGCGTATTATAAAATGATGCATTTGAAGGACCGCCATTTAAAGGCTGACTAGCAGCTGCTGCCGACACAGCTGCTCCATGGTAATTGCCAGGAATATCCCTAAGGTTATTGGCTTGCATGTGTTTCAATTGCCTCGGACTGATATCTTCAGTACCAGCACTTTTCGAAGAAACTAAATTGCGATCCTCATTGGGCAAGTACAAGTTTTGGGTTGCCAATCCATTTTGTAAGTACCGCTTTTGAATGCAAAGAGCAGCTGCTTCACTAAAAACAGCAGTTGCTTCTTCAGCAGCACCTAAAGAATCGAAAACAAGAAGGACATGACTCAATTATAACCGGACAGATGAAAAGAAAGAAAAAAGCAACAAATAACACTCACAAAAAATACTAAACTTTTCAAGAGAAAAAAAAAATTATTTGATCTAGTTTAAATGCCCAAGTTATCAATCAAGGAAAACTAGTAGTTTACGACTGTGAATTACAAAAGATTATATACATTTACTCTATAACTGAAGTTAAGAAAATTAATTTAGAAACTATTGTGGCAAACACCAACAGAAATCATCAATCTATGATAAAACAAAAAATAAATAAATCCCATGCCTTGGCAATGGCAGCTTGATGCATACACTCAGCTGTTGACTCATTGCAGACAAACTAAAATTGAGAGAGAGGGAGATTAGAGAGACGGATAGAATTGTAAGGGGCCTTCTATCTATAAAACTTATACTTTATCCAACTCCAGAATTGACACATTTGATTATCACAATTGCAAATTTGCACACGAAGAATAAGGTCTCAATACATAAAGCCGGTGTACTCGGCTAGAGGCAGGACTGCTTCTATCCTTTTGACTATCAAGTTCATTAAAAAAAAATTAAACAATCCACTTGGAGCAAAGTGCAAGCACGCATTGATTATAATGGCACACATCCAGATAGCATACCCATGAAAATGTGTAAGGAAATTGTGTACTTATTTTAAGTATTTCCACCATAGAGTGAGCAAAATAAATCAAAACAATTGGTTAAAGAATAGTGAGGTGAGACAAAAGATCAATTTGCTGCCCCATTTATATGAAATTGTGGTTCAGTGGAATTTGACTTCCACTCATCGCCAAATCAAATAAAGTTGACTCATCTAGAGATCTTAAGAATTGAACAAGGTCACAGATTTTATCGACTTATGCCTTTAGAGACTGGGCAGGAACATGGGACAATGAAATTGCTTTTTGTACAAACCTAACATACACAATTCCTCATATGCAGCCCATAGTAATGGATCTATAGACAAGGCCATCTGATAGTGATGAATGGCATTTTTTCTTCTATCAGTGTACCTGTATTACAAATAAACCAGAGTCAGAGCATGGAAATTCAAATGAGCAAACTTAAAAAGTAATTGCCTTCACACATCTGGAGGGATGCGGGCCATTAACAGTTTCTCACTAGTAAACTAATAGATTCAAAATCTAAGGGAAGCGTAATACTACATTTCCCAAGTAGTTTCCCAATCTTTACTGTCTCATGTCAGGTGGCATTGATCCATTAGATGGTGATGGAGTAATAAGTAATTTTACAAGTTATGAAGTTGACCACTCAATAGATAAGTGCCACAACAGCATTTAAGAAAGAAATATCAGGATATTACTTGAGAAGTCTAGTATTACTCCTAAAGGGCAATACATCCTGCAAAAGTAAATGATAAAAGAATCTGGGAAACCAAGAGTAACCTGTAAATAAGACCCATAAGGTAATGGCCAGCCGCACCATTTGGAATCTGCAAAGAAGAAAAAAGTCATTCTCAACTTGAGATCAAATTTTTTATTTAAAAAATAAAAAGAAAATGAAAAAGAAAAATAAAAAGAAGAGGGGGCAATAATACAGGAACTTTTACAAATTACAGTATGTGAAAAGCAATTATAATGTCATGTCACTCTTTCATTCTCTGGTTTTATGATTATGTACTTTCATTGTGAAGAACAAATTATTCTCTAGTTTATACAAACAGTGAGATGATTAAGTACTTGCAATGAAGCCACATTAACTATGCAGCACACGCATACAACTTAACATCTATTACCTCCGCACTTGGCTCATTAACAGGACTTAGGGCAGCTTCGGCTTCACTAAGAAGATCCATCTGATAGCATGCTACTGCAAACAAGTACCGGGATAGAGCCATTTGCGTTCCTTCAAACAATAATGAAAACCAAAAATAAGACAAACCCATAGATGAGAAACAATGCAGTAAACAATCGCCAGAAATGGGTAAAAAAATTATGACAGTAAATCTCAAATTTGACTAAAAGATAAAAAGCATGAAGAACCGTCCAGCACATACCCTTCAAGATATTATATGCAGCATAAGCCTGATTGTTCTGCAAGTAGCAGGTAGCTAACAATTGCAAATTCACCTGCAAACAAAAGAAAGCAGCAATCATCCCCAAAAAAAAAAAAGCAAAACACTCCAAAAAAAAAAAGAAAGTAGTGTTCTTCACTAAAATTGAGTCTGTATGAACCAAATCAAGAAAAGTAACAAAATCTCTAAATTGGCAAAAAGCTTGTTCAAATTCATAACTACGAACTCCTGAAATGATCATTTTAAAAATGAACAATAACTACAAGTTTCATTTAAAGCTTACATTATGAATGCAGAATACACTGTGATGAGTTCAAATTCACTGAAATATACATCGGAATCGGCATGAAACTGAAACTTGATAATTCCAATTATAAATTTAAAAACTAAACCTAATCAGTAAAAGCTCCGAAAATCGAAATTTAGCGAAAAAATATATATAATTTCACAAATCTGAGTATCAATGTGATACAATTAATTATAATGTTCAACAAGGGCGTGAAACTTAAGAGTAATGTATAGTTTAAGCTCAAAAAAGATTCTTTTTTATTTTTTTTCTCCTCATTATAACCGACAAAGCACAATTTAAATTTAAAAAAAAAAAAGAGAGAGGTGTTTAGGGGAAATTATTAGTACCTCAGAGGGGAACTCAGCGCAGAGACGTTCGCAGAGGAAAATGGCGTTTCGGTACATGAAATAGCGGAGACTGTTCTGTACACAGTCTGTGAGTATCCCTTCCATGGCCTTTTTCTTTCTTTCTTTCCTTTCTTTGATTTTGAGTTTTTTGAGAGAGAGAGGGTTTTCCGGTTTTGGGGGTTCTTTTAGGTTCAATTTTAAAACGAGGAGGCACGTGTTGTCTGTTGCTCTTTCAAATGACGCTCACGTGACAGGGATACTGGATATATTTGGATTTGGGGAGACTGATTAGTGCTCCTGTTAGGTGAAGTAAATAATAAAAAATATACTTAAAATTCGGTTCTTTTTGTGAAGCACGATATTTATTGAGTGTAAATTGGAGTGATGTAGGTGACCATTGGAAGATAACTAATTCAAGGATTTGAGGGTTTAACTAATGCTAATGAAAATTGAAGGAGACTTGGGTGGGATTATTATGCCAGTAAAATATCCCTAAAAATACTTTGATTAATTCCTTAGAAAAATAAATGTGTTTTATCATTAAAAATCATATAAATCAAACACAAGGTATGTAGAAAATTGACAACTTGAAATCTCTAGCTAACAATTATATTGGTAGGTATTAGTTGCAAGCAAGAGAGATCATATGAACGAACTTGACAAATACGTGATCACTTAAATAAAATCTTTTGCAAAGGCGTCATACGGATCCTACTATTAAAAAATGTTCTAAAATGAGAAGTTGGTTGTTTCTTGCCTAATTTCTTACGAAAAGTACTTTATTTATGATAGTTATCAGGGCATTTATTTATTCATTTCTCTTCTCATATGTTCATAAGTATTTCAACAGATTTAATATAATCCTCTTTCACTTTAGCTCTTGATAACTTTTATGTGATTTTGAATCAATTGAACTCGGAGCCGAGAAAACATTTAATAAAATGAAACATACGCTGCTCAACATACTAGATGTAAGAAAATGGTATACTCTTATCAGAAAAAAGGAAAAAAAATGGGTTGCTACAGTCACCATTTAGACATTTGAAATTTAAATACCAACTCAGCCTGCTTACCTACAAGATAAACAATCACAATGAATGTGATATGGCTAGCAAGTGATGAGAGCAGCCGGCACCAGCAGTAAAGCCTAGGATAGAATTACCTTCAAAGAAAGGTCTGGTACTGCCCCCTAGATATACAATTTGGCAAAAAGATGAATGAACATGTAATTGAATAACAGAATATGCACCGTAGCTGAGCCCCAAAATCTGGTTGAAAAGAATAATAATAACCATAGTGATAATTATTGATCACCCAAAGAAACGATGAAAATTAAATTCCTTCGATTTCAATCCAATCTTGTTGCCAAGCTGTAAGCAGGGATCTTTGCAAGATTTCTATGCTTCATAACAGCTCTTATCCTCTCAACCTCCTCCCACAAACCTCTACTAGCATAAATATTCGATAAAACCACATAAGCTCCATCACTCCAAGGTTCCAATTCTTGCAAATGCTTAGCCACCCACTCCCCCATCTTCACATTCCCAAATTTCTCACAGGCACCCATCAAACACCCCCATATCACCACATTCGCCTTCATTGGCATCCCTTCCACCATCGCTCTAGCCTCCTCGAGCAGGCCTGCTCGACCAAGCAGATCCACCATGCACCCATAATGTGCGAACCAAGGCTCTATTTGATATACATTCTTCATCATTTCAAAGAAATGCTTCCCTTCTTGCACTTTCCCGCCATGCACGCATGCACTTAGAACTCCAACGAAAGTCACATGATTAGGTCTAATGCCGGATTCTCTCATGTAATGAAAACAATCGAGTGCTTCATTGGCAAGTCCATTCGCAGCATAACCCACTATCATGGATGTCCACGATGACACGTTTGGTTGGTCAATCTCCCAAAACACCTTATAAGCTAAGTCCATCCGGCCACATTTCCCATACATGTCTATAAGTGAATTCAACATTAAAGTACCCGATTTTTGCATACTTTTAACTTGAAAAACGTACTTGTGCACTTGAAGAGCCAACTCCAAATCTCCTAAACTACCACAAGCGGAAGTTACACTAACCATTGTCACATCATCAGGCTCGAACCCACATTTTTTTAACCCAATAAACATATCAATCGCTTCCTTGGCACGCCCATCTTGAGAAAGCCCAGCAATGATTGCATTCCAGGAACCTAACTTTCTTTCTGGATTTTCATCAAACACCTTCCGCGCATTATCAAAATCACCGGCTTTGGAATACAAGCTGATGAAACCGCTCTCACAGAACTCGTTTGACTCGAGTCCAAGTCGGACAGCAAGCGAGTGAAGCTGCCTGCCAATCTCTAAAGCGAACAATTGGCACGAGGCCTTTAATACAATGGGAAGAGTGTAACAATCGGGCAAGACACCAGCTCGTGACATGAAAATGTAGATGTCCAGAGCTTTCTTAGGAGCCTCTAGCCTAGTGTATAATCTAATAATATTGTTCCAATGAAATGCGGCAGAGTAAGAATGCAGCATGTGAGTGCGGATAATATGGGCATAAATTTGGTTCAGTTGGAGTAAGTTGGTACATTTTGACAATTGGGTTGCTACGATTTTGGCTGGATCTTCATGAGTATCGAGAAAGCTGCTTGTTGCGGAAATGGTGAAGTGTTTTCTGAATGTATGGGTTTTGCAAAGCCTGTGCAGGAGAGGGTGAGAGGATTTCATGCGTAGGGAGGAGAGACTGATGCCGGGAACAAGGGATAGCACGCAGATAGGACATCGGAATGAGATTCTCTCTGTGTCTCTGTCTCTCTTCAGAGTGTTGAAGGCTTACAAGTTACAAGAAGAGGGATTACTAAATCCTGACTCCTGAATAGGAACTTTCCATTTAGAAAATATTACAGAAAATATTACGAACATAAATTAGACACACGTGTAATTAAGACTTTGGTGTGGTTGATCCGACTTGAATTTTTTGGATTTTACCCTGAATTTTCAGGTTTTGGGTCGGATTCGAGCCAAAAAATTAATGTCTACTCAAATTCGGATAAGAGTTTAGGCTCTAACCAAGTCGACTCATTCCGATTTAACCTTAAATTATAAAAAATTATGATTTTTTAATTTTATGAAGAATATATATAAAAAAATAATTTTAGGTGCAATGTATACGACAAAAATTATGAATATTTTTTTATGTTGAGTTATGAAATTGAATTGTGGAATTGTGTGTTTTTATTTGTACAAGACATTAATTTTTTTTAATGAATTAATCTTGGTAAGGGATGACACTAGGTAAGATTTGGTAGGGTTTGCCTATGCCAAATCCACTATATTACTAAATCTTACATACCATTGTGGGTTTGATTTTTCATTATCAAATCCACCCAAATGGATTTATAACTATTACCATCCCACATCGTTATCACACTGCTTTAGTCAACTTGTAACTTCTAATAAAATGGGCAATGGACTTTTAGGCCATGTTCAGTTGTAGGAAAAGAGGAGAGAGGAGAGGAGAGGAAAATAGAGGAGGAGAAAGGAAAAAAGAAGAAAAGAGTGGAGAATTTAATTTCTTTTGTTCAGTTTAGGATATAATTAGCAAAGGAAAGGAATTTTATAATTTTGTATTTAGAAAAATTTATCTTTGTATTTAGATTTTTAATATTTATTATTCAATTAATTAAAAAACTACAAATATGCTTAACTATTTAAAAATTAGCTTTAAGGTTAATGTTTCATTCTCAATTCCTAGCCACATTTACAGTGCTTTTACTAAAAGTGCTTTTTCTTATCATTGTCAAAAATGTTTTTATCAATTATTATCTAAGTGCTTTTATTAAAAGTAATTTTTAAAAAAAATAAGAAACATTAATATTATTTCAAAAATAGCCCATAATATTATTACAAAAATATTAAATTTCAAATGCTCAAATGAAATAATAAAAAATTACTTAGTCAAATTTCAAAATATGACTGTAACATCTTCAAATTTCAAAAACATTCCAGAATATGAAAAAACAAAAACATAACAAAAAATACTTAGTCAAATTTCAAGTGCTCAAATGAATTAAGTTAGACATTAATAAACCATAACATTTAAGCATGAGTTAAATTTCCCCATTAAAGAAAAGTTTAACCCATGTTTCTCTATCCTCATCACGAAGACTGTAAAAAACATTAAAGATACATTGACATCTTATTATCATACACTTCAAAAACTTTATCAAAGTAAATTTTTACTATATTTAACATGCTTTTCAAATAAATAAAAAAATCATAGCATGATTTATGAACTTTGCATAATACCAAGCATTTAATGAGCTATAAAACACTTAATGAGTTGTTGGGCACATAGTAGGATGATGATCACTTATAGATGTACACTTAGTAAAATGACAAGCAGTTTTTAATATGTCGAGCAAATTATGATTTCATATACTTTATTTGCCTCATAGTAATCATTTGAACAAATTTAAACATTTATCTAAATATAGACCCAACAATTTTAAAGCCTTCATAAACCTCATTTCAACCTAGTTTCAAATAATTTCAACCTAAAAATGGTTTTTGAATTTGAATAAAAAATGGTATCATCTATTTTTTTATTATTTAGAAAATATGGTTGTTAATTGATATAAGTATTAACTACAATTTCCACTAACTATAAAATAACAACAAAAAAAGAAAGAGTATAACTATAATTCACTACAATTTTCAGTGACAATAAAATAAAAAATAACAACGTAAATACAAATTGCTGATCTCTTTGAGGGAAAAAATAATTGCAATTAACCTTGAAGATAATTGAAGCAACTAAACACAGAATCACATCAAATATACTATACTTTACTAACCCCCTCTCATTGATAATTGTACCACAAATTGTTGTCCCATGCATGTGAAGAAATCTAACAACCCATTGTCAAAATTGGATCTGAAAATATACAAATCAACAAATAATAAAAACAAAAGAGCATATTCCAGATTGCTAGATTTAGCGAATTTATACTAGATAAATCACCAAATGCAGTTAAAAGCCATACAACATAAATCATTCATAACTTAGCGGAACACATCATTCGTAGGGCCGATGAAAGAAATAAAACAGATTAACTAGTTTCATTTGATTCCTTCTCAAAGCAACAATCGATTGAGTGCATAGATAAAAAAAAAAAAAAACAAAACTATGACTATGAAAGATACATTGTCATCTTATTATCATACACTTCAAAAGCTTCATCAAAGTAAATTTTTACTATATTTAACATGTTTTTAAATAAATAAAAAATCATAGCCTGATTTATGAACTTTGCATGGTACCAAGCATTTAATGAGCTATTAAACACTTAATGAGGTGTTGCGCACATAGTAGGATGATGATCACTTACAGATATACACCTAGTAAAATGACAAGCAATTTCTAATATGTCGAGCAAATGATGATTTCATATACTTTATTTGCCTCACAGTAATCATTTGAGCAAATTTAAACATTTATCTAAATATGGTCCCCAACAATTCTAAAACCTTCATAAACCCCATTTCAACCTAGTTTCAAATAATTTCAACCTAAAAATGGTTTTTGAATTCAATAAGAAATGATATCATCTGTTTTTTTTATTTAGAAAATATGATTGTTAATTGATAGAAGTATTAACTACAATTTCCACTAACTAGAAAATAACAACAATAAAAAGAGAGAGTACAACTACAATTGACTACAATTTTCAGTGACAATAAAATAACAAATAACAACCTAAATATAAAATGTTGATCTCTTTGAGGGAAAAAGTAATTGCAATTGACCTTGAAGATAATTGAAGCAACTAAACACAGAATCACAACAAATATGCTCTACTTTACTGACCCCCTCTCATTGATAATTGTACCACAAATTGTTGTCCCATGCATGTGAAGAAATCCAACAACCCATTGTCAAAATTTGATCTGAAAATATACAAATCAACAAATAATAAAAACAAGAGAGCATATTCCATATTGCTAGATTTAGCGAACTTATACTAAATAAAGCACCAAATGTAGTTACAAGCCATACAACATAAATCATTCATAACTTGGCGGAACATCTCGTTCGTAGGGCCGATGAAAGAAATAAAACAAATTAACTGGTTTCACTTGATTCCTTCCCAAAGCAACAATCAGATTGAGTGCATAGACCAAAAAAAAAAAAAACCAAAACTACGACTATGAAAGATACATTGCCATCTTATTATCATACACTTCAAAAGTTTCATCAAAGTAAATTTTTACTATATTTCACATGCTTTTCAAATAAATTAAAAAATCATAGCCTGATTTATGAACTTTGCATAGTACCAAGCATTTAATGAGTTATTAAACACTTAATTAGCTGTTGTGCACATAGTAGGATGATCATCACTTACAGATGTGCACCTAGTAAAATGACAAGCAATTTCTAATATGTCGAGCAAATGATGATTTCATATATTTTATTTGCCTCACAGTATTCGTTAGAGCAAATTTAAGGAAAAGTTTAACCTATGTTTCTTTATCCTCATCACAAACACTTAATTACTATTGTCATTTGAAAAAAATAATAATCTAGAATTAGTCATTTGAAAATGACTGAAGCTATAATTAATTAATATTGTTATCCAGAAATTACAACTCAATGCTTGTGTTATTGTTGCATCTTTCAAATAGTAAAATTGCTAATTAATTTTTAAAACTAATCAAACAATTAAAACTCATCCTAATGAATCTCAGTGAATATATATGATGATGAATAAGATACAACAACAGTCGACCTTATAGATCCCAACTTATGTATGCTATAATATATATATATATTTAGTCGATTAAAAGCCTTTCACCAACTTGTATATATTTTTCTTCTTTTGTTAGCTAGGAATTTTCCAGAGCCTCAGAGGTAAGTGCCTTGGATCTATTATTTATCCTTTTATGATGTATGATTTAAACTCAAGGGAAGAAATTCTTAAATTTAAAAAATAAAATTGAAAACCTGAGACTGAAGACCGAGAGATCGATGCTGAGAAATTGAAGCTAACAAAATCACTAGTTGTTGTACCGTTTTAAGCCGAGAGATCGAAGTTGAGACTGAGAAATTGAAGTTGAAATCGAAGCCGAGACTGAAGAGATTGAAGTTGTAAGGAAGATGTGAGAGACTATTGAAACTTGGAATAATTTTGTACGCTCAAAAGTTGTCACTAGTGCTCTTTATCGCCGGTGATAGCTGCCGGAAGTTGAAAAAGAGAGGATCCTTCAATTTTGAGTGAGAGGTTGTGATGTTATAAGAGAGTTAGGGCTATTTCCATATAGATTTTTTAGGGATAAAATTGGAAAATCAAAGCTAAATGAGGGTAAAATAGGGAAACATGAATTTTTCATTGTGTGGAATCCAAATTTCCCTACTCTTCAATGTAGAAATCAAATTCCTCAAATACTAGAAATTGGGTGTAGAATGGAATTTAATTCCCAATTTACTTTTACCAACCAAACAAAGGAAATTATGGAGAAAATAGAAAATATTTCCTCTCCAGCCTTATTTTCCAGCAACCGAACATGGCCTTAGTCATCGGCACAACTTATACGCAATCTATTGTTGAGACTCAATTCCCATTTCCAAATAAATTGGGTAGAGGTAAATTTTGTCTCTTGTAGGTTGAGTAAAATATCCCTCTAATATTATGTGAGCGTAAAAATTTGAGTTGTGTCGTACTAAATTTACCAAGAATAGTCTTTATAGATTTCTTATTATAAATATAAGTAGAATTCTAATTATAATATTAGTATTTAAAAAAAAGTATTTATGACTAAAAACTACAT
This sequence comes from Citrus trifoliata, assembly GCA_018350135.1. Classification (NCBI taxonomy): domain Eukaryota; kingdom Viridiplantae; phylum Streptophyta; class Magnoliopsida; order Sapindales; family Rutaceae; genus Citrus; species Citrus trifoliata. Next base: position 7,121,506 of record CM031384.1, on the reverse strand, counting down.
TTGATCCAACCTAGAAATTCAACAAAAGCTATAAAATTTCTATCATTCATGAAGTATTTTATTCTATTAATATAAATGAAAAACTGAATTTCACAACAACAAAACAATGCACAAATATATCAATTCAAATTCTCTATTCTAACCATGGGATATGTTAGTCTATGAAAATCATAAGGCCTTTTCAAGTATTTTTTTTAATCTTAATAAGAAAAAAGATGAGCTATTTGGACTGAAAACATATTTTAAGGTTTGACCAAAATAATCAAGTTTATGTAGCTTTAGTCTCATATTTTTTCACAAAATAAATAAATTAAAAAATCAAAATATGGTTATTATTATTTCTTTACTTCATTAAAAAATCAAAATAGGGTTATTATTATTTCATTACTTCAAGAATTGTAAAATATTAAATGACTACAAAAAGTATTATTTCTATCATTTTACTACTATAATTTTGTAAAACCTTTAATTTTACTATTTTTCCATTAAGACCATTAGTTGACTAGTAAAATACTAATTTTACGCTTTATTATAAAATGCACAAATAGAAGTATTAAGTAATATACGTAAAATTATCATTATGCCCTTAAATTGTTAAATAATAGTTTTAACCATGAATTTATGCATAACCTTGAAATATTTATAACTATAAAAGTAGTGAATTAACAAAAACGCCCCTAGATATTTTTGTTAAAAAAACATAATCAATTCTCTAAATAAAAAACTTAAAATATGGAAATATTGATTATGTAGATAAGTTTTAAGTATTTTTTAGAATAGATTGTGTGTTTTTTAACAAAAATATCCAGGGGTATTTTTATCAATTTGTTACTTTCACAATTGTAATAAATCCAGAGTTATTCATAAATATATGGTTAAAACTATTATTTAACAATTTAAGGGCATAGTATAATTTTTTATCTATTATTTAATAACTCCATTTGTATTTTACCATGAAGGGTAAATTTAGTATTTTACTAGTCAACGAATTGGTCAACTAATGGTCCTTATGAAAAAGTAGTAAAATGAAACATTTTGCAAAATTATATTAGTAAAATGACAGTATACAATATTTCTTATAATTATTTGATATTTTACAATTCTTTAAGTAGTAAAATGATTATAATCATTAAATATTAGCATTGGGCATTTATCAAATATTTTTGGAGCACAAATCTGAAGCTCATTAGAGCCCTGTACAAGAAAATACTCCTACATTCATTGGGAAGACTTGAACCCTCCACCTTGCACTTAAGAGCAATGGCAAAGCTAAAGGAATATCCTTATTATAACTTGTATAAGATTTTTATATCAATTATAAGATTCATCTTTAATTTCTTATTCAAAATCTTGAATTGTATATAGAAACAAAAGGAACCTCTCATACAATAGAAAAGCATTAATTAAAAAAAAATCCAGCCCACTCCAAAAAATATTGCTAGAAGTAGAAACTGAGCGTTTCATGGTTCAAAAATGCCGAATCTCATCTGAATCATCATTTGTTAGGACTGTTCGAAGTAAGTTCCTTGGCTTGGACAAAGCATTTAGTTTTGCCACTAATTAGGAGGATAAGGTGACAATTAACCCAACCAAAAGATTATTGATTAATTATTTAAAAAGACACAAATCTCTTTTTAGAAAAAATGAGTTTTATTGTTAATGCCCTTCAACATATGTTGAAGGCGTTGGTTTAAGATCCCAAGAGGACTATTTGCTTAGATTTTAATACGATATATTTGTGGAATTAGATTTTTGAGCTAATGCTTGATAGACCTTTCGACAATATTATATTGGTGTGTTTACTGATTAGGAATAAGAATGAGATTGTTGGAATCATAATCATTTTGTTGTTTACATGCAAACTAAGAAGGGAAATGAGAATAGATTCGTTGTGGCTCACTGCATTTGAGAATGATTACCAGAGTTTTAATTTCGAACAAGGGATTGGGAATCAAAATTCTATTTATAAGTTTGACATTTCTACACCCATCAAAATTCCATGATTTTGATTTTATCCTCAATTCATTTTTTTTTTAAAATTGATCGTTGTTCTCGTTATAAGCATTGTAGTTGTTTTACGACATTACTACTACTGCCATCGAAGATTGCTGTCGACAGTCGATTTTTTGTTATTATTATTAATAATAACTTTTTGTTACTATTGTTATCTTATCACTTCTATTATTGTTATCATCATCGTCACCATCATCATTATTGTTGTTGTAAATAGTTTTGTTATTATTAATAATAATAACTTTTTTGAACAATAATATCACAAATATTATAATAAATAATGATAATAATAAACTAAGGATATTTCGGTAACTTAGAATAATCATTATAAATTTAAGATAAAATAAATAAATCAATAACAATACAACTTTCTAACGCTTAAGTAAACTTTGCTATTCTAATTCTAGTCATTTTAATTACCCATTCATAAATGCAACATAAAATCTATGAATACAGAGAATGCTGGTACTTCCGGGTAATTTTTTTTATGGGTTAATTAGTTCTAGATGACATATGACAAATTTAAAAAAGATGACACATGTTTTAAAAATATTCGAGCGGGTGACAAACCGTTAACTTTATTGTTAACTTTAACGTGAATAGTAAATTAATTACAAAATAATATTTTTGCCCTTAGAATTAATTATAAATGATGTTTCTGCCCTTATAATAGCTACAAAATGACATTTCTATCCCTACAATTAGTTACGAAATATGTTTTTGCCCCTACTCAATTATTTTTTATTTTTTAAATAGAAAAATTATAAAATTACATCTAAGTGTAATTAACGGGCTTTTTTTGTTAAATCATACAATTTTTTTTTTAAAATTTCTTGTTGAATTAAACAAAATTTTCTTATTAAATTGAACGGCAAAGTTGGATTCAACAAGAAATTTTTTAAAAAGATTATGCTTGATTTAACAAAAAAAGGTCCGTTAATTACATTTAAATGAATTTTTTATAAAAAAAATTAAATAGGGATAAAAACACATTTTGTAACTAATTGTAGGATATAAATATCATTTTGTAACTATTATAAAGACAAAACATTATTTTATAATTAATTTGAAGAACAAAAATATTATTTAATAATTAATTTCCGGTTTATATTAAAACTAATGATTTATCATTTGCTTGAATATTTTAAAAATATTTGCCATCTTTTTTAAATTTATCAAAATATGTATCAAACCCCACTAATAATTTACCTTTTTTTTTTAACCGGAACATCTAAAAGCAAAGCGGAATGCAAATCTATTTATATTTATTGGAACTGAAACGGTCAACAACATCGAAGGTCTCTTCAACCGACCGCAAGAGCCCAATTCATGCGAGGCCTGAACCAAAGCGACGATCTCTCTCAGGATTCCACTGTTTCCTCCTCCAAACGTAGCTCTGTAGTTCTGGAAGCATCTGACAACATGGACATGGACGGCGAAAAGCAACCGTCGGCTGAGGCGACAAATCCCGATCAGGCGGTAGAGATTGACTTGTCAAATACGGTCCTCGATCTCACCAGCTTCCAACTCCATGATCTCGACTCAGTCGAGTTCCCTACAAATCTAACCGAGTTGGACCTAACCGCGAATCGACTCACGAGCTTGGATTCCAGAATTTCGCATCTTTCGAATTTGAAAAAGCTCTCTCTTCGCCAAAATCTCATCGATGATGCTGCTATCGAGTCAATTTCCCGGTGGGACGCTTTAGCTGGTCTCGAGGTATTTTTATCTTCTTAAAGCTGAGATAGCGTTGAAATATGAAGTAAATGGTTTTGTTACTTGTTTGGTTAATGGTATAATTAAAACTAAGGTGCGTCGGAAGTGCTTTCGAGATAAATTGCTTTTGTAAAAATCTGAAAATGCACTTTAGTTCAACCCTAAAAACGATTACGAGGGAAACATTTATTAAATGCTTCTTGAGAATCCTAGACTCCAAGTGCTTCTTTGATCTGATACTTTTTTGTTTCAGCCAAATACTATGCAATTGACAAAGAGACTTTAGACTACTTTAAAATGTTTAGTTCAGTATAATTTAACGTGTTACAAAGTGATGAAAAAGAAATTAATCAGGGCTAGGACGTAAGTCTTTGGACTGTTAATTTAGGTAAAATTTGATTCGTACTTATTTCTGAGAAGGGACTGTTGTTATTGCAGGAGCTAATACTAAGGGACAATAAACTGATGAGAATTCCTGATGTCAGCATATTCAAGAAGCTTTCTGTATTTGATGTCTCTTTCAATGAGATCACATCGTCGAATGGATTGTCCAATGTCACTGACACACTCAAGGAACTTTATGTATCGAAAAATGAAGTTCCTAAGATGGAGGAGATTACACACTTCCATGATTTGCAGATTCTTGAATTTGGTTCCAACAGATTACGGGTTAGAGTTTTCTCTTGCAATCATTTCTTGAATGCAATTAACAAGTGTGTGTGAATGCCGTTTGCTGGGTTGTTCGTTTTATGGATTGAATCAGAATATCTATTGGGTGTATGAATTTGGAGCTTTGTTTTAATGCAGAAGTTCTTACATCTGTTATGCAGGTGATGGAGAATTTGCAAAATCTGACAAATTTGCAGGAGCTGTGGCTTGGACGAAATCGCATAAAAGTAGTAAACTTATGTGGTCTGAAATGCATTAAAAAAATTAGCTTGCAAAGTAACCGTTTAACTTCGATGAAAGGTTTTGAGGTGGGTCATTATAAAAATTGTGTTTTTGTAAGTGAGAGAGACTGTCACCATGCATTTCCATTATAATGCAGTAACACCAATTTTATTAATTTCTAGGAATGTATTGCTCTAGAAGAACTATATTTGAGCCATAATGGTATTTCCAAAATGGAGGGCTTATCAACGTTAGTCAACCTTCATGTGTTGGATGTATCATCGAATAAGCTAACATTAGTTGATGACATTCAAAATCTTTCTCGGTACGTCTATTCATCTTTGCTTTGCATTGGGAATCATGTAGTCTAATTTCGTCGTTGATATGACTGTTTGGCTGGGGCTCTGGTTTCAGGTTAGAAGATTTATGGCTTAATGACAATCAAATCGAATCGCTTGAAGGCATTGTTGAGGCTGTTGCTGGTTCAAGAGAGACACTAACCACTATTTACCTTGAGAACAACCCCTGTGTATGGTTCTTGGCAACTCACATGCTGCAATTGTTAAACATGATTTACTATTGCTTAATGGTCGCAACTTTTAATTTTAGAGATATATATTAGGTAGCAGCATAGTTATTGTTGTTAGCGATGGTGATGTTAGAAAATTTTCAAGTTAAGTAGTTTGACTAGTAAAAAAAAGAAAATGATTGGATAATATGATGATTATATATATATATATATCCTTAACTCTATCCAAATAGATGATATTGGAACCCCCATCCTTGATGAGTTCAATAGCTCAATTCAGGATGCTGTTGCCACCCTGATCTTGACCATATCCCTTCATTTCATAGGTGACCCTTCTCACCTTAGAGATAAAAATGTTGAGTTACTACATAATTTGAGATGTAGGAAACTTAGTGAATTCCAAAGGTACAAAACCACATTCTTTACCAGACTCTTCCTTAGAGATGATACAAATCATATAACTTGGAAAGAAAAATTCCTTTCAGGTTTACCAACCCTTCTAAGAGAAAAGGTTAGAAACTCTATTAAAACCTTATATGATAACCGTATTCCTTATGACGAACTCACCTATGGTGAATTAATCAGTTTTATTAATAAGGAAGGTTTAAAGATTTGTCAGGATTTGAAACTTCAGAAACGTCTAAAATGGGAGCTTAAGAAATCTAAACAAAAATTAGGCAGTTTCTGCAAGCAATTCAATTATGATCTTTTTAAAACTTCCACTTCTAAAGATTGTGATGATAAGTGTTCTTCAAAACCTTATAAGAAACATCACAAGTCAAAAAGCCATAAAAAAACCGTTTCGAGATTTTAGAGAACTTTCTTATAAGAAACCCTCAAGACCTTATAAGAAGCTCAGCTTCTCTAAAAAGAAGGATTTTAGACCCAAACAAAAAATTCCTTTTAATTACAAAGAAGCCACATGTTACAAATGTGGAAAGAAATGCCATACTGCAAAATTTTGTAGAATGAATAGAAAGCTCCATGAGCTTGGCTTTGATGAAGATGTACTTTCTAAAGTAGCCCCCTTACTTATAGAATCCTCTGACTCTGAGTCTTTCATGACGGGAGACAGTGAGCCCCTACAGATTGATGAGTCAATTGACTCAGAGACATCTGTTTCCAGTGATAGTAGTTTCGATTCAGAATCCTATTTAAAGAAGATTAATGTGTTGACTAAAGAGATCTTTGTCAGAGCTGCAATCTGTAGAAGGGTAAAACTTGTTCCTGGTATCAGAGCTAAGGGGTGAGTCAGAGGATTATTTCGATATAATGGGCCTTCTATTTCCTTACGGAAATAGGTTTTGGGGAGAGATCCGGGCTCTGATACCAGTAAGGAAATATGATCGAAGGATGGATGTGAATTAAAAAACAAATTATACTTTTAATTAAATCAGTACGTGGCGTTGTTCTACCCGATCAATACAGAGACTTAGTCTGCCTTAGGGATCAGATCTGACTTAAGACAGATCAATATCCCGCATGTTCTGGTTTCCAGTCGATATACCGAAATAATCTTAAAATATTTTAATTATGATTAAAGCAAGCCTAGCAACAAAATCTAAAGGCTCATAGATAGTATTAGATCTGGATCTCAGAAATAATACTCTGAATGATTGGAGGGAGAAGAGAATACGACCAAGGGGAGAGATCCGGTCTTTATGCCTCGGAAGAACGTAACAATTTATATAGAAATGAAAATTTTAAAATAATTGTAGAAATTTAAACATACAATTGAACTTTGAATTGAAATTAAATGAGAGATGCTTACATAGATTGCTTGGATTCGAGAGCTTTACAATGGAAAATGTTTACAGTTTTTTGTTAGAAATGAAAAATTACAAGACATGAATAGTTTTTCTTGATGTTTTGATCCTGATTTCCCAGAGAGAGAGAGAATTCTATTCTTGTAAACACAAACTTTGCCAATAAATATTACATGGCTTTGAATTTAAAACAATTGAGGCTTAAACTGTGGCGAGTCTGTAGCTTCAACTGTAGCGAGACTGTAGCTTCACATGTGTTGGATGATGGAGCGGGATCATCATGGCATGTGGGGGACATCATCATTTGGAATGGTCTTTCTTTATGACTTTTTATTGGCTTTTACTGTAGCTTCACATGTGTGGTTGGTGAGTCAAGACACCATCATTCTTCTTTACGACTTTGACAAAAGATGGGTGAAGAGACATGTGCGTTCTCACTTGTGTTCAGGAGACCACCAAAAAAAATAAATAAAAATACAAATGAAATTAATTACATGAGTAATAATTACAAGGAAGGAAGAGTGCGGAAAATAAGAAACAATAAATATTCGTTACTTTTTTTTTTTTTCAAATAAAGCTCTAATGCTTTAATGGGGAGAATGAATAGAAAGCTCCATGAGCTTGGCTTTGACGAAGAGGTACTTTCTAAAGTAGCCCCCTTATAGAATCCTCTGACTCTGAGTCTTCCATGACGGGAGACAGTGAGCCTCTACAGATTGATGAGTTAATTGACTCAGAGACATCTGTTTCCAGTGATAGTAGTTCCGATTCAGAATCCTATTTAAAGAAGATTAATGTGTTGACTAAAGAGATCTTTGTCAGAGCTGCAATCTTTAGAAGGGTAAAGCTGTTCCTGGTTCAACTAAAAATACAAGTCTTTAAACACAAAATCTCTATTCTATAATACACTACCCTCCCCTTGACTCTGATACCAGTAAGGAAATAGGTTTTTACTGGGCTCTAATATCGTTATTGAAGTCTTCAATAACGACCAAGGAAAGATTAATGTTTTGTCAAAGTCGTAAAGAAGAATGATGTTGTCTCGATTCACCAACCACGCATGTGAAACTACAGCAAAAGCCAATAAAAAGTCATAAAGAAAGACCATTCAAATGATGATGTCCCCCACATGCCATGATGATCCCGCTCCATCATTCAACACATGTGAAGCTACAGTTGAAGGTACAGACTCGCCACAGTTCAAGTCTCAATTGTTTTAAATTCAAAGCCATGTAACATTTACAGGCAGAGTTTTTGTTTACAAGAATAGAATTCTCTCTCTCTCTTGGAAATCAGGATCAAGACATCAAGAAAAATTATTTTTGTCTTGTAATTTTTCCTTTCTAACAAAAAACTGTAAACATTTTCCATTGTAAAGTTCTCGGATCCAAGCAATCTATGTAAGCATCTCTCATTTAATTTCAATTCAAAGTTCAGTTGTATTTTTAAATTTCTACAATTACTTTAAAGTTTTCATTTCCATATAAAATGTTACGTTCTTCCGAGGCATAGAGACCGGATCTCTCCCCTTGGTCGTATTCTCTTCTCCCTCCAATCATTCAGAGTATTATTTCTGGGATCCAGATCTAATACTATCTATGAGCCTTTAGATTTTATTGCTAGGCTTGCTTTAATCATAATTAAAACATTTTAAGATTATTTCGGTATATCGGCTGGAAACTAGAACATGCGGGATATTGATCTGTAGTAAGTCAGATCTGATCCCTAAGGCAGACTAGTCTCTGCATTGATCGGGTAGAACAACGCCATGTACTGATTTAATTAAAAGTATAATTTATTTCTTAATTCACATCTATCCTTCGATCCTATTTCCTTACTGGTATCAGAGCTACGGTAAAAACCTAATTCCTTACTGTATCATAGCCCAGTAAAAACCTATTTCCTTACTGGTATCAGAGCCAAGCGGAGGATAATGTATTATAGAATAGAGACTTTGTGTTTAAAGACTTGTATTTTTAGTTGAACTTTATTTGTGTGGTGAGTGTTTACCTCTGGGTGCCTTGGTAGATTTTGGTCGTAAGTCCCGATTTAGTTGAAGGTTAGTAAAACCAATTTTTAGCCTTGGATTGTAGCCATACCGACAACACTAAAACTAGGATATAGGTTTTTACCCATGGATTCTCTACCCTGTAGAGAATCGTCCTTTTTCTATCTCTTCTTCCAGGAAGACTAGTGATTCAAAAAATATTGTGAATTCAGAAGAATTCGTTATTGAAGACTTCAATAAAGCAATTGAGAATTACCAAAGATTTCTAAAGAAATGATTTATAAAACAAAAAAACTTGATTTTTTAAAGAATGACTATGTCATAAAAACTGAAGAACGTGACATAACTCTTTCAAAGCCATTTGAAACTATTCATTTATTTTCAGAAAACTCTTTAAAGAAATTAAAAGATAAGAATTTTAATTATGTTCACATCGACTTAATACAAGTTGGCATAAACCCTTAACAAAAAAAGGCCTTAATACTTCTATTATTGTTGTCCTAAGAGATGAGCGATTCATCTCTTTTGATGATTCTGTACTAAGTAGTATAGAATTAAGTCTTTGTAAAGGTCCCATTTTATTTAGCTATTACCCGAACATAACAATTTTTTTAAAAGACAAAAACATTCTAAAAAGTATGATTTTACAAATCAAGACCCATAATTATCATATGATTGAGGGATCTGTCCCAGTTGCCTTAATTTTTAAAATTTCATACAAAACCATGATTTCTGCGTTTAGTACGCAACATAAATTTCAGTAAAAAATAGATGAAACTCTTCTCTTGCAGACTGACCTGTCCAAAACAAACACAGTTATTTCAAAACCAATCTAATGGAAAAATGTCAATCTTCCAGATGAATGGATTCTTGAAGGAGCCACTGCACCAGTGATTCCAAAACAATCCCATTTTTGGATAGAGTTAAGGATATCTAATTGTTGCTGTTTGGTGAGAAGATGATCCCACCAACCTTTAAGCTGGTTGACCAGTAAAACCAGCGATGAGAATTTCTGCAATAGATTTGTCAGAAGTTCCTGACTGAGTTTTATAAGCATTGGCTGCCATGGTCATTTGTTGCAACAATCCTAGAATGTTGTACTTAGACATACCATCAATATTCCACTCATAGACAGAGGATGCATTAAATCGTGATTGGTTTAATGCACTAGGCATATTGTCTATGGTTAAGTCAGGTGGAGACTTGAGAGTAGGTAGGACTAATTCCCAATGGATTTTATTGGCTTTAAGAGTATGTTCTTCTTTAAAGGCTTCTATATCAGAAGAGGCTATAGACATGTTGTCTTGTTCTAGTACACCAATCTTGCTAAATTGGGCATTATTAGGAGCTATTTGAACTTTACTAGAAGAGGAAGAAGAAGCTTTTATCTTATCTAGTTGTTCTTTAATGGTTTTAGCAAAATCTGATTTTGACTCCTAAACAAGCTTTTGACTAGTTTTTGAAACCTGAAAATGTTTGAAAATAGGTTTTTTAAGCTTTTTGTCAGAATTCGATTTTAATGTAGTAGGAGAAACAGCTATTGTAGACTTCTAGAATTGGTTTTTATCCTAGTTAACTGCTTTCCTATAGTATTTAGATTAGCATTACAGAATTATTCTGTTGAATAATGCTATTTAAATCTGTTTCTGGATCTTTATGAATTTTATAAGGTGAAGCTTTAATCTGAACAGGAGGTTCACCATAGTCAATGGTTAAACTCCTAAGGGGTGGATGCTCAGATTCTATGGTTCTATTACTACTAGAAAGAATCCACTCAGTGGTTTTCTTCCTAATAGTAATGGGATTTGATTCTTTAAAAGGATAATTAATATTGTTAGCTGAGACATATATCTCAAACCAATCAAAAAACAGAATATGAACTTTATGCAAATTAACGAAGTCATAATAAACTTGTTGGATTTCTTTTCTTTGATTTAAGAAATGGTTGAAAAACTAAAGTCTTTTTTCTTTATTATTGTCAGAGTAAAAATCTTTATGAAGAAGGTTTTTATCAAGTTCAAATTCTTTTTCAAGGACATTGATTACATTTTCTGTGACGCCAGAAAATGTAGGAGAAGTCGGAGGAGAAGGTTCCTTCTCTTCCTTTCTTTGTTCATGTTGACAACTAGTGTAGATTAGGTGTGGAACACTAATGGTATAGTCAACAGAGTGAATAGAGAAACTAGGTATATCCGAAGTGGAAAACCTAGGTTGGCTATTAACTGGTTGGAAAGAGAGATTTATTACAGAAGGGATTTTTTAAAATTTTCTTTCTAGTGAAGGAATACTCGAGCATGAATCCTTATCGGAGAATCTAGATGATGTAGATCTCCTAAAGGATAGTTTGACTTTACATCATCAGAATACTGAGTTACATTTTGTAACTCTGTATTTGGCTCAAGTATTTCCTTTAATAAATTTAATATCAAAATAAAAACACTTAAAATAGCTTGCCATTGTGCAAAAATTTGTTTGGATGCAATGTTTTGAACATCTTTTTCTAAAACATGTTGAGTGGACTGATAAACATACTAAAGTTGTTAAACTCATAAAAAATTCTGTTCAAAATATTCCATGCCTATTTCTTGCTAATCCTGCATTACCTAAAATTGTTGAAATTGATGCTTCCGATTTAGGATATGGAGAAATATTAAAGTAAAAAGAGAATAATAAAGAACAAATAGTACAGTATGTTTCTGCTCGCTGGAATGAATGTCAAAGAAATTACTCTACTATTAAAAAAGAAATTCTTTCTATAGTCTTATGCATTTCCAAATTCCAAAGTGATTTATTAAATAAAAAATTTTTACTTAGAATTAATTACAAAACTGTATATATAATCATTCTCTAGTGAGGATGTCACTAAAAAACAAAAAAACACGGATTTCAGTACATTAACAGAGGAAAAAACACAACTTTTAATGTATCGAAATTTGTATTTTCTTGTATTCTAGTGATATCCTCACTTTGTTAAAGTGAGGATGCCCTCACTAGAGAAGGACTATGTATATATATGTAACTGACCATTTATGAAATAATTGTTTTTTTTTTAACATAAATAATGCTCTAATAGTGTTTGGTGCTACAAAATGTAATTTAATTTACGAAGTTAATGATTAATCTTTACTATGAACTGCTCACATTAAAGACAAGAATTAATTAGGTTTTAATGTGGTAGGAAATAGATTAATTGCATAGTGGGTAGTTTTGGGAGCTAAGTAACCCATTTAGACATTCAGATGCAAGCCTTAAGGGGAAACATGTACTTCTTCCATTCAGAGGACAACCTTCTAAAATAAATGATAAGTCAGAAAACAAAAAAAGCTTAGTTAGTGTCCGGATGACTTGAAATAATACATATTGAGACTTCTAATGTAAAAACAAATAGGCACTTTGTTTCTCTGTCACGATATTAGTGGATTTCATGTTCATTCAAACATTTATTGCTTAAATCAACAAATGCTTCTACCCAACCTTAATCACAGAAAATTTCTATTAGGATTCTTGTGTTGTGTTCTGTAACTGCATCTATCAATCTCTTCTGCTAACTTGAACTCTAATATGATTTTTCTCGGAGTGCATCTCTCTAGTGTAGTCTTCTTTTTTCGTTGCACGCTAAGTTTCTCCAATCCTCTAAAATTGTTTATGTACTCAGCCTAGTGGGATGATGTTCCTCCTCCTTTCCCTCATTTTCTTTCATGCTGCTGTTCTTTCCACAGAGTCTTCTTGTAAATCATTTTAAAAGGTCAAGTGGTTAGTTATCGCTAACATGTTTGACATTCTAACACTTCAATCTCATCTTTCAAACTCACTTTTGAGAGCACGTGGTTTTGAAAGCAGAGGAAGTTACGATTCTGTTCATGAGCATTTTACAAATTCTTACACTTTTTGTGTTGATCTATCATTACTTTATACTGTAAATTTTCAGGAGCAGAGCCAGATTTTCTTTGCCTTTGGAATTTGATGGTAGTAGTAATGTTTTGTTTGTTTGATGGTTTTCCATGTCTAAACATATTAACAGCTCATCATGCAGAATGTTTTGTGGCTATCCCTTTTGGTTCCTCGCCTGTTAATTTTCAATGCTATAGGTAGAAGTCATCAGTAGTTATCCAATTTGTTATCGTTAGGTTATTATTGTATGAGAACCATTTTGAAGTAGTTTTACATTTTTGTGACACACTCATCTAAACTAAATTTCTTTTTCCATGGTGTGAAGATCTTTGTGGGCTCTGCATATTTGATCTTTTTCTAGATATGGTGCTTCTGTAATTCTTCAATTCTGTAGGCTCTGCATGCAGTTTTCTTAAATTTCTGTCAAATAGTAAGGGCAATGCTCAATATTATACCCCGATTGTGTAATTGTACGTAATAGGATGTATATGCAGATACTCGATAGTGTCAAATGTCCTTACAACCTTATTGGTTTTCTCTAAAGATTTATTTTGTGACCTGCATAAAAGCTCAGTGAAGCAACCTGCTCTCTTGTTTTTTTTTTTAATTAATTATTTATTTTTATTTTATTTCCAGTCTATGTATCTGAATGGCTAATTCATGATAATTACTATAATTGTCCGACTGTCAATTACAAAAATTTGCCTGTGATCTACCTCTTCTTATTGGTTATTGGAAAGCAATACTTGTTTCAGTGTTGTCAGGGATGCTCTGGCAGTTTTGATATTCTTTCCATCTTATCGTGCTTCTTTCATTGCAGGCAAAATCTTCAAATTATTCTGCTACCCTCAGAGAAATTTTCCCAAATATACAGCAGATTGATTCTGATGTATTTCTTTAGAAGCCATAGTGTCCCTGGGTTCTCCTTTTGTCAGGACTATGGCACTTGAAAGCCTTGTAAAGTGACGGCCTTTATCAAGTAATGATCCTTAAATGAATTTGCTTAATTTGCTTTTCTACGGTTCCTTTATGGTTAACCACAGTTGGTTGATTATTGTCAAATCTGGTTGCAGGCAGTTTGTGGTTCATGAGGTTCCTTATGGAGGAGAACATCAGTTTTGGGAGGACACCGATGACACAGAAAGTGATGCATGGGTTAAAAAAAAAGTGGGTAGTTGCAGTTGGCCTAAACATTTGAGGCTCTAATGTGCCTTTTACTGTTGTTTCTCCCCGTTTGGATAATCTTCTTATTTTATTATTGAAGTACCTTCTTGTGTTTAAGTCGAAGGAAGTTTTTATACCTTGTGTTTAAGTTGAAGTTTTTAACTCTCTTATAGATAAAAGGGATGTATGAACATCTCTGATATATATTGCACAACTGTGATCTAAGTTTCAAATTTCGGAGATTAAAAGAAAAATTCTGCCCTGACCCCTTATCTGAAAATCTCTTCTTTTTGCTAGTGTCGTGTATGGAACTAGACGAAAGTCTTGTTTTCCCTAGACGAAAGTCTTGTTTAGGAGTGAAGTGTTGTGGTTTGACCCCCAGCTCTTGTCAAAAGTCTACAGATATGGTCTGTCAGACTGGCGATTGCAACAGTGTGATAAGAAGAACATGCTCTGCCACAGCAATGACCAATGAAGTAATTGTATAGAAAATTTTCAAACCAATCGTCCATGAGGTCATGAACATGCTTAGCTATTTAGAACAGTTGTGTAGCTCATTAAGCGCAACCAGCGTTGACGACTGAAAATCAGGGATCATCAAACACAGCTGAATAATTAAAACAATATTAGGGATTTTGGAGTACTGGGGTAGTTACAAATCGAAGTTGTTTTTAACAGAGATAATCCAGCTCAAGTTTGTAACATAAACATTTAAGAGATGAAATTATGCTAACATTTAGTAGTAATAAACCACTGAAAAAACTTGGAAGAAATTACAATATTCTACACGAAAGCAAAAATAAAAAAGTTGACGGGTACATTCGACACTCTCCCTCCTGAGTTATATACCAGAACCAATTCATAATCATCTTCTACGGGAGGTCCTGATACCAACTCTTTCTTATGATTTCTTCCCCTTGTTCCCTTCTGTTTAGTAGCTACGCAGACTAAATGGATCAGCTTCCTCAGCCTCTTCAAACGGAACTGATGTTGGCAGTGCTGCCTCTGTTGTGTAAGAACGTGCTTCTCAGAGACAAAAAGCCAAGAATTGATCCAGGCCAAATGGATCAGCCTCCTCAATATCATCAACCGGTCTATCTCCATTCCGAGTTCCTGCCTTCCTGGTTAAACAGTCTTTGGTCTTACATAACGTCATCCTGTCTTGCAGCTCCATTAGCTCCCGCAGAACGTGCTTTCAGATCCAAACACCTCAGTTGCTGATCCATCCTTTCCTTCTCTTTCATGAGCATCTCCTTCTGTACCTTCAATCTCATTGCGACGGCTTCTGTAGTCTTCTTCTCAGCAAGATAGAGAGCTTCTTACAGTTCAGCAAAGTTATCATTATTCTCAGCTTCTTGAAGGCCTTTTGCAGCAGCAGCACAATGCCTATCTAAGGGAATCGTGTCACCCCTTTGGAACCTGCTGATCTTCCACAGTTGTAGGCTGAGGTGGGGAATCCATAAGTGGTTCGTGCAGAGGACCAAAGGCCTTCGGAAGCCGCTTGTGCTTCAACTTTGGTCGCTCCAGTGGGTCCTCAATCTTCTCCGCCACCATTCTTAAATAAGCCTCTCCATTTATGATTTGGAAAAAGATAAAGAAACATAAAAAGATGGAAAGAAGAAGAAAAAAATTCATTCAGATCTCCTGAAAAAATATCAATTTAGAAAATAAATGATTTTTCTAAATAATTTAATAAAAGCGAAGCTAAACTCAACAAAATGGTACCAGAGTCAAGTTTTGGTTCCAAAGATTTGGCTTATGAAGGTATATTGGTAGGAAACCAGCAATATATATTCTGTCGGTTAGCATGAATGTAAAGTATATCAGTTTGTACTGTCAGCATAACAAGTCATGTGCCTAATTATTTCAAAATCAAAGATAAAAATGGATGAAACCATCGTTTATTTCATGAATAATGGAGGATATAATTTAGTGATAGATAGTAATACAATCAAGGGTAGTATAATAAAACATAGACAATATTATTCATTTGAACAAAATGATTTAGATATCAAACAGAACAACTGTATTTATCACTTATTCATGGATTTAGAGTTGAAGAACTCATAGTAATACGAAATAAAAGTTTAAACATAGATCCTATTCTACTAAGTAGAATTAGAGAAGAAATTTCTGGAGATAATTTTTTATGGAAACAATGGATATCAATTTTATTGATGATTATATCGAAGACCTTGTGATAGATTATAATAGGCAATTATCTATTAAACAAAGAGATTAGTATAATTAGAATAATAAGAGAATTAAGTGTAAAAACTATTCTTTTTATAATCTGTTAATTGGATATAAAGATTTATTTATGTATAAACTTTGTCTTACACATAAAGAATTAGAAAAGAACAAAATTTCCAAAGATATAAGGAATATCATGTTATAAGTATCTTATTGAATCTAATGAATAATTAGAAAGATGGTACAATGAATAGATTGTTAGAAACTCTGATAATTTCTCAAAACATAGAAACTAGTAGGCTCCTACTTTCTAGTTACAGACATAGAGGATTTACCTATGGAAGATTTCGACCGTTTGATTTACTAAATGATTCAGATATGTGGGGAAATAATTGGTTAAACTAGATTTTTCAATATTTATTAAATAAACTAGCAAATTCTAATTTATCTATAAATGATATAGAAAATGCAAATGACATACTTGAGATAAAAAAATTTTAATGATGAAAATATAAAATAAATAAAAAAATTAGGAGATCAAATGGGTAAGGAATTTGATGAAGTTAAACAATTAATAAAAGACTTCAATATTGAAGATCATGATAAGTTAAAACAAAAAATCATCAATGCCATGAATAGAAATAAAATAAATGTAAGATTAAATAAGATAGAAATTAAATTAAATAAAATTGAAAAAATTGTTGAGCACCTTGGTGATAAGTTTGCAATAAATATAAATGGAAAGTTTCAAAAAGATTAAAGTACAAAAGATAAATAACAATATGGAAGAATTACTTATGGTAATTGGTGTGTGTTTTCTATGCTATGAGTGTCAACAAGTAATATACTGATAGATATTCAGATCGTCTCCACAATGACTGATATTATCAAATTTGCTACAATAACCTTAACAGTTCTGTTTTGTTTTAAATAAAAATAAAATAAATAATGAGGCTAATAGATGAATAAAAGTAAAAATGCAATAAATAAAATGAAATAAAGAAAATTATCACGTCAAACATAAGGATAAAACCCATGGGAATAAAGTAGTTAAGTGAATAAATTCACTTAATGAAATTAACTATTTTTCAACTACAGTATCGTTGCTACATCATCTATTACAGCACTGGGCATAATCCCTAATGCATACTCAGTTGTCGCATGTTAAATATCTTATATCTAATATAACATAACAGTGACTAATTGTTACGCCGACATTAAATATACCATTAAACGATCTAGGTTCCATTTACCCTACAAGGTGAATCCATATGTTAAATTCATCACTAATTTTAGATCAAGCATGACCTTATTCAAATTTAGATTAACTCAACTTGGGAAACTCAATATAAAATAAAGTATTGTCTTAATGAGATCCACTAAATTAGACATTTTTTAGGCTCTTTCTTAACTAATATCCCTAAATGGGTGGTCAACTGAAATAGAGAATTAAAACAAATCAATTAAGATAAAATGTTATAGCAATCATAGAAAAATATGTTTATTATGCAACACGTGTATATCAGTCAAATATCCATTAAGTTTGTTTATTACTCAACTAGAATAAAATTTAGTTCATGATTTGCGATAGAAAAATAAGCAAAAGAGTTTTAGTCATCCAATACATCCCCATGAATTAATAGCAAACAAGAAAAGAATAAGAAGAACTGATTTCCAAATGATCTCTGCGATTTCTCCTCTGTCAGCCTTCAATATCTCTTGGTTTCTGTTTTTCTTGTGTTTTCATCTCCAGTTTATTCTTTGGGTGACAACTTTCTCTTTTCCTTTGCATATGTGCTCCTTTTATAACCTACAATTAGGGCAACCGGAAGTCTGGGGCATGCATCTTCCAGTTTTGGAAACTCTAGATCACAATCTTATAAGTATCTCGCGTGAAATCTTCTCTATCATTGCTCTAAGATTACTACAGCAACTGCTACAGTATCTGCACTGTTCCAGACTAGTTTCAATTCTTTTGTAGCCAAGTTCTTTTCTTAATTTTGCAAGCCTATTGCAACAATATTCCTTCTTTGAAATTTGAGCTTCCGGTCACCTACAATCATGCATATGATCTAAGCACACAAATTATTCTAAATCAAATAAAATTTATTAAAATAAACTAAAATAGATGTTTATACAAAATATAATTAAAATACATAAAAACGTGTCATTTACTCTCTAAGTAATTTTGATTCAAGTTTAAAAGTGTCATGATAACTCTCATTTCATAAAGTTATCATTAATTAAAAAAAATGAAATCTTACAAGAAACTATAATTTGCTATAATGAAAAGAAAAATAATAAACTTCAATCAATGTCAAGGCCAATATTCAACAAAATAAATGGGAACAAAAAATTAATAAGTTTGAGAATGTTAAGAGAGAACACAAACAATGGATTAAAAGAATTATCTAATCTAGAGTTATTCGATAAAGATAAAGAGCCTTAAACTGATGAAGAGGAAGATATATTTATAAGATATTGAATTTAGGAACTAATGAAAGACCACAGAGTCAATATTTTAGGTCAAATCTAAAAAAATAATACAAAATTGTAGGAGAATACAAAGAAAGGCCAATTAGCCATGATGGTATATGGTTAGATATGGACCCTGTCGAAGATAGAGATAAAGTGATTACAACTTGGGTTAAATCTATGAAAATTGTTCTTACTTTTCATAAACTAGATAGACATAATAGCATAGAATTCCATAAAACTTCGTTTATAGGAATAATAGTACAATGGTTTATGGGATTAAAGGATACTAGTAAACATAGAATATTGTATGGAGAAAATAATGATCTAAACGAGAATCAAGAACATATCTTAAATAGATTTGAAAATGAAATAAGAAAAGAATTCTTAGGAGAAGATTGAGAAAATGATTTTCAGCAAGAAATAAAGAGAAAAAGGATGGAAAATGTAATAAAGCTAACGAGACTTCAAATATGTGATTTAATTTTTTTAGAGGCATACACATGTAGCTTCAAAGAATTATATTATAAATGTGAGTTTGGTAGTGATGAAAATACAATAGGGTATTATAATGATTTATATTTTATAAAAATACCAAACCCATGGGATAAGAGGATTATGATAGAATATAGTAAAGAAAATGGAGATTGTACAAACACTGATACCCTAGAAAATGAGATCGGGTTTGCTCGAAATAGGATAAATTAGTAGTATGCTAAAATAAGGGATAAAAAGACTTATAAAAAAAGCAAAATTGAGAATTATGTTGTTCTAAGTTAGAAGAACCACCAAGATTTGGATGCTCAAATAAAACCTATAAACATAGGAAAATTTTAAAAAAGAAGAAATTCTTTGAAACCAATAAGAAATATTACAAGAAAAATAAATATAAGTATAAATTCTTCAAAAGGAATAAATTTATAACAAAATCTAAAACCAATGCACCCAAAAAGTATAAATGATGGTTATGCAATGAATAAGGGCATTATGCAAATGAATGTCCTAAAAAGAAAAAAGTAAATTTCAAAATGTTTGAGGATTTTAGTGATTTAGAATTAATCACTGATAGTGAAGATATTAGTAATAATCATAACATATACTATCTATCTAATGAGACATTGAGTAGCTCAGATTCAGATTGAGTATAGAAAAATTAGACAATAAAGATTTATATTAAGATGAAGAACTAGAGAACAATGTTCTTTTAATAGAGAATTAATTTTTTATAATAAACAATACCTCAAAATAATAAAAAGGGAATCGAAACATTTTTGACTTTAGTCAATAAGTTAACTCAATGAATTGCTAACGTTATTAAAAGAAAAAATATAATGTATTTCAGTGCCATTGTGAGGGAAGAATCTTTTGAAATTAGCATACCTGAGGAAATACAAATATACTTTTGTTATTAAAATCAGATGTAGGAGATAAAATCAATAAGATAAGGTCCAATGATAGACCCAAGATTGGATATGTTCATATTGGAGGAATCCAAATTATGATAAAAGCTTAATTTTGAGAATGAATAAATATTCCTGTAATTTTAGCTATACTAGATAATAGAATAAATTATCGAAAACATGCACTCAATGGAATAATACAAGGAAACCTAAGTTATAAAAATTTAATATTTTAGACATATCCTAAATATTTTGTAAGTTTTATAGACAAAAATATAAATAAGACATTAACCCTATATCATGATTATAAATACTTTGATATAATGCATGATGGATCTTATCCATATAGTATAACAAACGCCATAGAATATGCATTGACAAATTCGGCTAATAGTGAAATGTTTGCCGATAAAGAACTTAATGAAATTGATAAACTATTTAATAAAGTTGGAAAGATAAATCTCCTAAAATTTTGAGGGAAATTGTTTTGCCAGAAAAATGGGAAATTGATCTAAATAGTCAACCTACTCTGATTAGGGAAAATACTGCTAAATCTATATAATATACTCCATATGGAAGAATCATTATAGGAAATAGAAGATCATTCCCTATGCCTAAAAGAGAACTAGAATTAAGTAAAATATAAAGTTTTACTAGATGTACCCATCTTATGATACCAATATCACATGAAATACTAGCAACGATTTGAAAACATAATCAAAATCTAAAAATTAAGATTGAATAGAATAATGGAAAGTCATGGCATGAACTTTTACTATCCTTGACGCAAGAGTTGTAAACTCTTATGTAGATGCCAAAATGATTAAATATTTAGAAAGAAATATTCTAATTGAACCTCATAAATATATGAGATATAATGGAGAAAGAAAAACGCTAAGTCAATATTGTGAGATACCATTGAGGATTAAAGGAATTAATTTTATCTTTCCTTTTTTCATAGAACTTGATTATAAAACAGAAATAAGTCCTGTATTATTAAGGATGAACTTTCTTGAAAATTTCTCTCCTTACTGTATAAGAGACAAAGAAATAAGCAGAAATAAGCATAACAATTGAAGGAATTAGGCAAATCATATCAAAATGTATCTAATCCTTCTATAATATATATGAAAGTGATTATACCATGTTATAAGTATAAAACATAATGGTTCCATGCTTTAATTTTAATACTGGTTGAGGAGTTAGTTTAACTAATTACAGGATTTATCCAAAATCTTATTGGAAAGACTATAAGCCTTTAATAGGACAAGAAATAAATGGTGAATAAATCACCTTTAGAAAATGTAGGATTAAAACCTTAATAAAAATAAAAGATATATTCTAAGTATACCTATATTATGGTCTTATGATCATATGGGTGCAAATATATTTTTAGGAGTTAATTTCCTTTATCAGTTATATAATGACTAACGAAACAATTACTTTTAAAACACCATGTAATCATTCTATTATAACACCAAGGATTTACAACCTTGTTAGGTCTATGGTTATAGGCAATTGGTGAATTTATTCCAAAATACCGAGGGATAGTACACTGGCTAAACTATCTTCTCATATTTTAGCAACAAACGAAAGCATGTTGTGCCTTGTTTGTTATCTATGATTTTATAAGATAGGAAGTGATAAAAGTAACTCAAATTCATAAAAATAAAAAGATTAGTTAACAAGTTTTTGGATGCAATTGATAATTTAGATTTTAGTAAAAATATCAAGTTATTTATTCAATTTCCATTGTTAAAGCTAGATTAACTACAAGCAAACACTTATGCAAAGAGATGAAAAGGATTAACCTTAATAATGTTTAAAAAATATTTGATTCTTTTGAAGAGGAAAATAGGATAGCCTTAATGGAATTTATTTTATTTTGTCTTGAAATAATTCAAGACTAATGCAATCTAAGAATAGGACTCACGATCGTCCATAAATGATGGATAACAACAATGACAATGTGAATTGGTTGATTCATGAGGCTGAATTTTGATTACAATTTCTATGTGAAAGCCTTGATAATATGATCTTTAGTTCAGAAAAAAGATTGGATGTATGTATCAATATTTTAGAAGAAAAAATTTGATCTATGTCCAAGAGAGACAAATAATTATAAATACAAGGTCTAATCTAAAATTTATAGACCTATATGAATATGATAATCATTTAGAAATTATAAAATTATAGTAGAATTTTAAAAAGTCTTAAGGATAGATGTAGAAAAGATGGAAGAAGGAATGATCTAACTATTGAAAATCATTAAAATCAAGATTAATTAGGTTTATAAGGGCCATTAAGATAAATATAAAAATTTCTAGGCAACCAAAAGAATTAAAGAAACTTGAAATTTATCATCATTATGTCAAGATTCTATCCTTCTAGTATTACTCTTATGACTTGGGTTGTGTTTTGTATTATCATTAGCGTTGAAATGCTTGAAAATGTTTATTAATTAGTATACGAAATCTATTGAAATAGAAATTATAAAAAAATCTAGTTATTAATAAAAGTAATGATTAATTTAGTTTACCTCCCTCATGAACTGACAATCTTTAAATTGCTCCTCATTATTGAAAACATCAAGATATCCTAAAAAACTATCATCTCCCCCTTAATTTAAACAGAAAAAGGATAAGCTGGTACTTGTATAAATCCATAATGATCTTTACGCATAAAGCCACGTGAATGACGATAGCATGTGCAAATAACATCAAATTACTCAGTATCTTTACTTAACCCCCATTTTCTAGTGCAAATAAATGTATGGTGTAGATTAAAAAAAAACAATGTGGCATTAAAAATGGGTGTTTTGCTTTCACGCCAAAGTAAAGCAAAGTGTCTGTACCTAGAATCATGGGCTTTGCTAAGACAAAAAATAGAGCACTATTTAAGGTTGTCATTTAACATTGTTTATGTGTTTTTGTACTTACCGTTTAATTACCATAACACTTGTAATGGATTATTTGCCTAATGAGGTTGTATATTCTTGTTCTCTGGGCATAATTTTACATGTGCACGATTTAAAAGTGTTGTTACTATTAAGTATAAGAGTATTTAGTTATAATATAACATGATGAGTCTGAGGTTGAACCGGAGAGTATTTAAAAATCTAGTAGTCAATTAGACAGAAATTAATTGTAGAAAAATAAACCAATCTAAAAATTATTAACATTACGAGATTCATTCTTGGATTTCAAATTATGGTCATAACACTCTCTCAAATTTGTATTTTCTATTTCTTTTGCTAGTTAATTATTATGTCATTTAATTCTTAACTAACCATTAATGCGGATAAATATAAGATCAAGTACCTAATATGCCACAATTATATTAGCATGTCGATATTATTTCAAAATACCATATAAATCCAAAAAGATCTAAATTTATAAATTAACATGATATAAAAGAAACAAATAAATAAAAAATACAAACTAATAAAATAAACTTTAAAACTCACTTAAAGAGTAATTAATTCAATCATTTGAACTCTTGAATTTCACCTTTCACCTCAGCTTAGAAAATTAGCCTCCCATATTGAAAAACAAAACACTCATTTTATTTAACAAAACTTCTGAAATATATTACGAGGGAATAAATTACACAAAAGAATAAATTTTTTTAAGCCCCAGTCTCAGCTTCCTTTCTTCTCTTCTCTGCACCCCACTCCATTATTCCTCTCTTTGCTTTTTATAGGCAAGAAACATATTATCTTTTATTTATTTATTTATTTATTATTTTTATTATATATTTACATAGAGACGTGAGATAGTCAGGTGGCAAAATGGCCACCTGACTATCATGATATGGCTCGTTTCTCTTTTTCTTTTTCTTTTTTATTTTTTTGTTAATCACATCTCTTCAATAATGCATTTCAAATGACATTAGTAATTCTTCTTTGTTTCTTGCTTTTAGTCACAATTTACTCTTTATTCAAAAAATATTTACAACATAAAAATTAACACACTACAAATTAATTTTAACATAAAAATTTATTATGGGAATATTAAGATGATTTAGGAATAATGAGCGCATTAATCAACACTTTAAATAAAAAATTGATAATTTTTATATTATTAAATGTACAATTTTTACATGTACATGTATAACTTGTTCACAAAATTTTTTTATTGCTCTTCTTGTGTTACAATTGTCGCAAATTATTTGAATGGTACTAGTATATGTGTGGACTATAGATTTTAAAGCTTGTTTGTATGTTGTGATATATAAGAAAATATTTAGGAAACAAAATTTAAGGTGTTAGCTTTTATTAACTTTATGGGTGTAAGTTGGGATATTGACCTAATAGACTTAGATTTTTTAAGTAGAGTGATTTTGATCAGTGGTCCATTAAGACAAACTTTTAAGAGAAACAATTGACCTCTTTATAGACTTATCATTGAGGTTACATTGCCTTGGAATAGAAAAAATACGGCAATAGAGAATAACAGTAAAGTATATCAGGTTTGACACTTGTTTAATGAAAAGAAGTACACAGAGATTGGCTTTCTATGGAGTTGCTACTATTGAATTTGATGAATGTGGATAAAAAGAGATTATTTGATAATGACATTTAGACTATTATTGTAGAAGCACCACAAGCTTCTGAACTGATATTTACTAAGAAAAGTGATAGCAATATAAAGAGTGTTCTAAAAAAGATAAGTAAAGGCAAAACACCTTCCCCTGGCCTAAACCTGAACCTATCATTCAATCAACCCCTACTCTTGAACCTGGCATTCCATCACCCCTTACTCCTGAACTTATCGTTTTATTACACTTTTTACCTGAGTCGATACATGAAACTGAAACTGAACTACAATAGGAAGCTAAACAAGTCGTAGTTGCTCTTGAACTATTAACCACATGTGATCCTAAGCCACTTACGACAGCATCAATTAACGTATTAACCACAGATTAGCTTCTTGAGAAGATTAGGCCACTGATGGAAGTGAATATGCAATAAGGTTAGCCTATAAAAGACTTTGATAGCAACTTTAATGACACACGCTAAGCCTATGACCAAACCCTCTTGCCTACCCTAATAATTAACCCAAAAATTGGCCAAGCACCAGCACTTGCAACCACTACTACATCTTAACTAGACAAAGACAATGACGTTACTGATGATTTCTATGATTTTACGATAGACGATGAAAATAATGATGATGATAATGGATTTGTTACTGATTACATAAATCTATCATTGTCCCAATTTTACGAAGATAATACTTTATGGATAGGTTAATCCATCTCAGATCTTGCCACAATATCAGTGCCTTCTTTTCTGCCAATGTCTAAACCAACGCAGTCAGTACCACCACAAGAAACATCAAGTCCCGATCATGAAGCTACATTACATCTCAAATTTCTATCTTAAGTTGACCAAGTCGAACAATCTCAGATAACTATGATGAAGTTAAACAAAGTTAAGGGGAGAAGTGGTAAAGTGCAATCATCTTATATGCTTATTAACAAAAAGAAAACTGCTTCTATTAAGATAAGAGCTTCTCAAAAGATTGCATAGCAGAGGTAGAAAAGACAACTTCTTCTTGTTAAGTCTTCGAAAATCAGTGGAAAGAAAAAATAAATAAATTCTATAAACAATCAATTTGTCAAAATCAGGTCGAAACCAACAAAGACAAGGGCAACTAGAAATTCATCAATTATTGGTCTTTTAACATAGACGGTAATTGATGATTTACCTCCTTCTCATGCTGAGATTATTTTATTTATGGCTTAATTCAGAAAATGATGGCAATAATAAAAAAAGCAAGACATGAAGGCAGTGATAAATTGTATGATGATGATGGCATTTATAGAGATGATGGCTTTTTAGAGGGTTATGAAAGTGACAATGTTGATTTTGGTCCAATGCAATCATTCGATGATAAACATCTATTTAGTGTAATGTCTCACGTATTTGTGATCAAATGTTTGAGGATAGTATAGATCTAATGGAGTTTAGGGTTGAAATGGCTTTTAGATATATAAAGTCTTTTGCATATGCCCTTTAATATTTCTGTATTTAAGAAGGTTTTCGAGATAGAAGAGTGAAATTCAGAAGAAAAAGTATACTATTTTGTTGTTATGCACCCAATTGTCCTCTCAAAATATGTACTTCATTGTAAAGACATGGTGAATGCTTTTAAATAAGAAGTTTTCATAATATCCATACATGTGAGAGAATTATGAAAAATCTAGAGGCAACAACTATTTAGATCTTCAGGAAGTACCAAAACAAAATCATTGTTGATACTTCATTTTCTATGGATAATATGGCTATTAATATCAAATAAATGTATGAGTTTGAGGTCACTTCACAGAAGGCTTAAAAGGCTAAAAGAAAAATTCTAGAATTAGTAGGTGGTGGAAACCATGTTCAAAGCATCAAGTACTTTGGGACTATACTCACATAATAAGATAACAGTTGACATGTGCACTAGCAATGCTTAAAATTACAAAATCATGCACTCCTATAGACAATTGTAAGTTGGATAGATTCTTTGTCAATTTTCCAAGACTTAAAGATAGTTTCATGGAGTGTTGTAGGTCATTTATTGGTCTTAATGGATGTCATTTAAAAGAACCATTCGAAGGTGTACTGTTATTCGTAGTTACACTTGATTCTAACCAAGGGATCTTTCCATTAGTAGTATCTGTGTGTGAATTTAAGAATACTGAGAACTGGACATGGTTTTTGGGGCATTTAAAGGAGTATTTTGATGATTCAAGGCAATTAACTTTCAAGACGGATAAACAGAAGGGTGTACTAAATGCCTTGAACTAGGAGTTTTACAAACATAAAATAGATGCGTAAAAACTTAAAAATTATTGCCTTTTATTGATTTACTATAAATTTCAAGTTATCTTTTCTTTACATTTAGAGCTTTGTATTATCTAATTAACTCAAAATATGACCTACGTGTTTTTTAGGGGTAACCTAATGTTGTCAAAACTTAAGGGGATTTGAAGTTTTGTCACTTCACTGGGGGTTAATCTTGTCATTTATTTCCCTTAGCAAGTATTGTGCATAGTATGTATTTTCCAACTTAACGCAAAGGTTTCTTAATGTACAGTTGAGAGATGAGTACTAGAAGGCTGTCGAGGCTGCAAATAAAGATGATTTTATAGAAGCAATGAAAAATATAATGAAGGTTGATGCAAATGCTTTCAATTAACTAAGAAAAATCAACAAAAAATATTAGTCAATTCATGCTTTTGGAAAATGAGTCAAATGTGATTTACAACAAACAATATAATTGAGAGTTGGAATGCATGGTTTTGAGATATGAGAAAGACACCAATAATTACCTTGATGGAGCATATAATAAAACAGATGATGCAAGCAATCATAAAAGAAAAATAGAATGTTAAAGATTGTAAATTAATAAAAAGATGAACAAATTACTTAAGTTTAGAAGGCTCTGTCATATCAACAAGTGAAATGTTGTTTGAAGTTGAGGATGCTAACAAGTCATATATGATTAATAATAAAAAGTCATATATGGTTAATTTAGAGGATCTTACGTGCGACTATAGACTGTGGCAAATCAGTAGTCTACCATGTAGTCATGCTCATTTAAGGACTACTTATAAAGCATATGTTGCTTTTTGCTTCGCAAAAGAGGCTTTTTAAAAATGTTATTTAGACATAATTCATTATCTGCTCAACAAGTCTAAGTGGTCACATATAGAGACTAATGAAATCCTGCCTCTAAATGTATATAGACCACTTGGTATGCCCAAGATTTATAGAAGAAAGAAGCCTAGTAAAGCGTCATCCTACAAAAAAAAAAATCATAGTTTCATGTACATACTACAAAGACATTGGACACAATACAAGATGTTATCATTATAATATAGCCAATGCAAGCAAAAAGACTAGAATAATGATAGCAAAGCGTATTCTCCCCGTCTGTTCATAAAGTTATGTTTTTTTTCCCCTAACTACCACCATATGTTTTATTATCCTTTAACAATCTTTTATTATATTCATAATATTTAGGCACATCAAAAGACTTTGGCAGCAGCTTCAAGCTCTGGTGAATTTTCTAAAAACAAATGCTTCTGCCTCAATGACAAGGACAAACACACCTACACAAGAAAAGGGTTATGCTACTCTAACAACTATAGCACCTATATTGACATCAACAACGACACCAACATAACCATCTAGTGCTACAGGAAATAATAATACTACATCAAGTTTTTTTAAGTTTCATATTCAAAGGCATGACATATGTTGAATATTCAGAAGATGGAGTTAATGATTTTGTTTGCTTATCAATGTAAGTTAATTTTAAAAATTTTAGCATAAATGGAATATCAATGTGATATGAGTAACATGTGATATCAGTTTGTCCAAAACATGTTCATGATTGTGTTGTGTTTGTTGCTCAATATGTAAGTACCAACAAGGGGTTTAGCAAACATACGACGAGCTAGACAAATGTTGGAAGCTGCATTTGAAATGCCACATACAATAGGAATTGAAATTTCAGAAGAAACAGCTACTCCAAGAGGCCCTTCTAATTTGCCCTTCGTACAAGAAAGATGAAAGGAGATTTAATGAGCAAATCGGTCCTTCGTATTTACTATAAGTTGTTTAATATGTCGTTAGGTTCAAATGCCTTTCAATGATGCATTTAAATTTCTTATATTGTGTTAAAATACTTATAAAGTATTGTTGTATTTTATTGCAAAGTACATTTGAAGTGAAAGCAAAGGGCAACATCATTCATTTTAGCACACTCACCATAAACAAATGATAATGGTCATTTTATGTAACTTTGTATTTACAACACACTGTTAGGGCAGTGATTATGATAGTTAGAAAGCATCATAGTCAGTCTAATTTTTGGAGTGTTGTAATTCATGTTTTGGACAAAGATAAGAGGAGCAATAGTAGAAGGGTACAGATAAGCACTTGAATTTTTATGAAATATTCATTGCAACATACAATTTTTATGAAATATTCATTGCAACATACATATATAAAAAAAGAACAGCTCGTGTGCTATCAAAATATAATGAACTTTTGATAATGAAATACAACATTTTGATTGCTTATATTCATTCCTTATTTATCTCTTCCTCTTATTTGATTTTACAACAAGCTTGATGGCTATTATCTTCAGCTTTTTATTTTCACGATGGAAAATATGTTTCTCTTCTTCATCTTGCAGCTTACCTAGCCATTGTGCAATCACCTTGTACTCAAGGCTAAATGGTTCACATCACCTGAAGCAATCACATCCCGGCCTTTCACATTTGTAATAAAGCCTCTTAAGATTTGTACTAAATTTAGAAACTTTAATTGTTGCTCGTTCACTATAATAAGTACACGATTTGTTTTTAAACTTGATAACTTTGTCATTCACTTGCAACTTCGCTTTTTTGTCTTCATAAAAAAAGCGAATGGAGCTTCCCTAAGAGGATGTCATTCTCATTGCTTTGTTGGAGCTTTTGAAGCAATAGCTGGATTTCAATGCTTTGGGTTGGTGATGCATGTACATGGGTCTTTGTAATCATGAGATAATGCTATCACAAAAATTTGAATTTTGAACTAATGGTGTACTTGTAATTTGCATGACATAGCACGACTACATATGGGCCCAAAAAATTTTTAAAAATGATTTTTATAGCAGTATCGTAATTTGTATATAATGGCATGGCTTATAATTACTTAACTAACATGTCTAATTCAAGGAATTTATTTAGGTTTATTAAATCATTTGCACACATTATTTTTTAATCTCTTTTTCACTATTTACATATTAATATTTTAATAGTTCACTTTTACATTTTCAATGACTTATCATAAATAAACTATTTTTATTCAGCCTCACAATATCGTTATAAGAATATTATGTTAGGATAGGGGTACTTTCATATTTTCATTAGTCAACAGCGATTAGTGGTTAAAGATACGTTTTTTGAGGTAGCTTGATGTTTTTAATAAGAGTGATGATACAACCACAAACTTTTATAAACTTATCTTGTACAAACTGACATGACATTAATTCATTGGTTGAATGAAAATATAAAATAATAAAAACAAACCATATGGGTCAAGCGATATTTAATTCAATCAATCTTATCATGTCACATCAATTTTTACAAAATAAGTTTATACAAGAGTTTTTTACTATATTATTACTCTTTTAATAATAAGGAGATAATTTAGAGATTGTCACTCAGAGGGGGTAACCATAAATTTATCCTCATAATAATAACAACAATAATTACAATGAGACAATCGCTATAGTGGAGCTGCTCTACCATTGAGTATTAATGATGACTGTTGGACTTTTATAATAATATTATTTTCTCTCTCTTATCTTATTTTTTTTATCTCTTTTGTCTTTTTTTCCCTCTTTTGTCTTTTTTTTTCCTTTTTCTCCTCTTCTTCAATTGTTGTTCTATTTTTTTCCTTTTTCTCCTCTTCTTCAATTGTTGTTCTATTTTTTTCTTTTATTCTTGGTTTCTTTTTCTTTTTTTTTATTTCTTATTTATCTCTTTTTTCTTTTCTTCTCCTTTTACTCTTCATCTTCAAATCAAGTGGAAAACATCGTTCATGTTGCACAACGATAGGCTAAGCAATTACAATAGTGTTGCATGACGAGATCAATGGCTCTATTTTGATTTATATTGAAACAACAATAATTACCTAATGAAATGGATTGGGGGTTTTGAGTTACTGTGATATTCAATTATTTTTTGCTTTTGTATTTTTTAATATTTAAATAGAGAACAAAGTTGTAATAATAAAATTTGGGTGGGATATCTTAAGGAGTTTTGGAAATGGATCAAACTCCTGTTTGTCTCTTTATTCTACCAAGAAAACAAGAGTTGATTTTAATTGCAGATTTCGATTCTCTAATCTAGTAAGTAAACCCATTATAAATTAAATTTATCTCACAATTATATAAAAAACATTTATAAAATATTTATTATTTTTATTAAAATTATTATAAATTGTATATATTATACAATTTTTTTTTCTTTTTTTTCTTTTAGAGTTACAACATTTTTTTCCTCAGAAATTCAAAACCTCGAATTAGGGATGGTAAATTAACATGGACCCGGATCGAACCCGGACAAACCCGGATAATTCGGTCTGGGTTTAACCCGCACTGGAGGATTATCTGGGTTTAACCCGCACCGGAAGGTAATACAATGCGGATCCGGAAAGGATATTTTAAACCCAGATACATTCCGGTCCGGATCCGGTTTTATCTTAACCCGGATGTCCGAAACCCGAACCCGGATAATTTAAATATAAAAGAAAAAAAAACCCTAATGCCTTTAGTCTTAACTTACTGTAGCCGCTTCTTTCTTCTCCATCTTCTCTTTTCATTAAAACCCACTGCAGCTGCTTTCTTTCTTCTCCAATTTCTCTTTCATTCACTCAAATGACTTGGAAAAATCTTTGTATTGAAAGGAAGACAAAGAGGAATGTGCCCATTAAGGCTGATCCTCATTTTTTGTCACTCTTGCTGGTTTTTGACAGTTGCTTTCCGCCACTCTTGCTGGTTTTTTGTCACCAGAAAGTACCGAATCTCCACAGCAACTTTCTGACGATGCTCTCCTTGACGCCGATGACAACACCAATGCCACCAAAAATCTAAAAATTCAGCAATCCTCCCTCAACATTCATTTAGCTATGGTTTCGGGATTTTGGTGATTTGAGATTTGGAGATTTGAGGAAGTAACATCAAGAGAAAAAAAAAATTGTAATAGATATGCGAGTTTGCAACCCGCAATCCAGAAACCCGAATTTTTCTGGGTTCAACCCGGTCCGAACCCGGGATTAAAATATCCGAGTCCGGTATAGCAAAATTGTCATCCGAATCTGAAACCAGAAAGACTGGACCTGGACCCAAACCCAAATTTTGCCATCCCTACCTTGAATCCATTTCGGTGGAGAAATAACTATGGTGTCCCACTGGAGCCCTTGACGACGATTAAAGAATTATTATACAATTTATAATAATTTGAACAAAAATTTCCTTTTTGTCTATGATATCTATGGCTCCACTATCTCTCTTGTTGGTGTTTGTGTTAGTGTTAAGAATCCAAAGCCTCCTAGAGAAAGAAGAAATGAAGGTGAGGCAGCATATTTGTTCGCTATTTTGGGAGAAAACACCACCCCTTCGGCCGATGATATTGAGGGAATCCTTGGCGCTATTGGAGCTGATTGTGAGGACAAGAGGCTTGAACTCCTTCTATTAGAAGGTAATGGGAAAGACAAAACCAAGTTATTCGCATCTAGGCAGGGGAAATTGGCCAGAATGTCTTCTAATGGTGGAGTTGCAGTTGCTGCTGCTCTGCAGGTGGTGCAAAAGCTGCCCAAGCTATTGTTGAGACCAAGAAAGAGGAGAAAGTGGAGGACAAAGAACAATCTGATGACGATATAGGCTTCAGTCTTTTCGACTCGAGTTACAATGCTTCCTTAACATCTTTCTCCTCAATTGCAAATTTCTAATTGGACTTTTTTTTTTTTTTTTAGTTATGTAGTTCTTAGTTTAATCTTTTTAAAAAAAATTGGAATATTTTTAGCAGAGACCACGTTACTTGTGTAAATTCTTATATTAATCATCTTTATAATGTACATGACATTTGAAAGATTTTTGTTTTTAAGTTGGGATATTTTTAGCAGAGACCACATTACTAGTGATATTAAATATTTTTTACGTTATTAAAATGTAAATATTTAGTTTTTAAAATTATAATTTTTATAATTACAAAAAAAATAACACAATGCAATACAATATAGTGCAAAATAGCAGCGTTTGCGGATTGAATATCAATCCATATCCGATCCTCAATTTTACGAATTATAAATTTTTAATTCAATTCAATCTACAAATTAGTGAAACTTAATTCAAATTTAATTTATATGTCTGCGGATTGGATGTGGTTTTGACCCAATCCATGTCCAATCCACCATTTGGCGGATTGATTTGCAAATTAATTTTTTTAATTTGTCTAATCTACGAAGTAATTAAATTAAAAATTTAATATAAAAATAATTTATTAAATTAAAAAATAATGTAAAATAATTTTACTACTATTAAATTCAAGATTTAAATAAATTAATTGTTTAAATAAGCTAGAATAATATATTCAAATTTTAAAATATAACACCAAAAAAAAAATTCATTTGTTTAGATCAATATATGAAAATTAACTAAAATTATAAATTTAAATATTGAAACTTGAAAGATTGAACGTAATAGGAAGAAATTAAGAAACTTGAAGAGCTTAAAAAGAAAGTAAGAAATTAAGAGTAATTACCTCAAGTGGTGAAGTGAAATAATGATGGCTTGTGTGTGCGGTGGGGTAGAGATTTGGTGTAATATGCCAAAATATTTCGTTTGGCTTAGGATTTTTATTTTGCTTTAGAATTTTTAATGTTTAGAAAGCTATATTTACTTATTTAATTATTCAAATATTTAATTATTTTTATTTTATATTGTTATTGAATAAGATATGATATTGTGTTAATTTAGCTATACTTTAATTTATTTATTTATTTATTGTAAGTAGCATTGCTATATTTATGATTTTTATTTTTTATTAAATAAATATTTTTTTGCAGATTAACGTTTTTGTGCCGATTTACAGAAGTAAATCCATATCCAATCTATCGACTGTGAATTTTTAAATTTTCAATTCAATTCGATCTACCAATCTACGAATCGGACGGACGGATTGAGCGGATCGAATTAGATTATGAACACCCCTAGTACAAAATATAATATAATTAAAAATTAATATAATACAAATGGTAACAGATATTGTACAAATTATTATAATCCAATATTAATACAATGCATGTTAATGCAATACGTCTTGTATTAAATAATACAATACACTATAATACAATATAATGTACCAAATATACTTTTAACATAATACACCTTATATTGAATAATACAATATACTATAATATGATATGCAAAAAGCTCACTCAGTGTACCTTTGTACCATAATAAGAATAGAGCAAAATGGGAGTCCATGTCTCGACAACTCACTCCATGCCACGTGGCATACCACGTAGTCAGTAACCAATTGGAAGTGATGTTTCTCATTATATACAAGTCTCCGCCACGTGGAAACAAATAGACACTTTTTGTCATTTATCTAGCTTATATACCCAATCTCGTCATTTCACACACTTCCCGCAAATCTTCTCCCTCGCAAGTCTACGAAGTCTTCTCCTCTCACTCTCTACACTCGAGACCTACACGATACAAAAACCGCTTCATTC
Organism: Citrus trifoliata; assembly: GCA_018350135.1. Classification (NCBI taxonomy): domain Eukaryota; kingdom Viridiplantae; phylum Streptophyta; class Magnoliopsida; order Sapindales; family Rutaceae; genus Citrus; species Citrus trifoliata. The sequence continues at coordinate 7,087,176 of CM031384.1, read as the reverse complement.
TCTCTTTAAGATTAACCTTTTAAGTTAACTAAAATCAGTGAACAAATTGGTCGTCAATGGCGGCCGCAGCTAAGGCCGGCGAGGCGACCTTGCGTTACGCCTTTGGAAATGTTCTCTCACTCTTCATTCTCCTTTTGATCGGAGTTCTCGCTTTCTCGATCCGTCTCTTCTCTGTAAGATCTCCGATCATGGCATTTTTTAGATCCGATCCGAAAAAATGTAATTTAATTTCGTTATTGTCTTTTGCTGCTCAGAAATGAAGGAATAATATTTGAAGAAATTGATCGTGTTAATGGAAATTTACGTTTTTGTTTTTCAAATTCAATGTTCATTTCTTTAATTTAGCGAGAAAACGTAAAATAAAACTTAATTTGTTAGTTTACATTGTAAATTTTGAATTAGATTTTAAATTTTCAACATTTAAATTTTCTGTTTTTGATATATTACTTGATGCATTTTCTCAGTCAAATTTTGTCCGAAGTCAATTTACGTTGGAAACTGGAGGAGAAAAGAAAATTAAAAAAAAAAGTATAGAATTTAAAGTATGAAAATTTAATTTTTCGTTTTGGTTCTATTCCATGCTAGAGTTACTATATTTTCAAAGCTACTAAAGTTAGGTTGCATAACTATTTGTACCAGCTCACTTTTTGAATAAGCAGTTCAACTACTATGTATATTGTTATAATGTTAATAGTCTCATGGATTTGCCTATTGATTTGCAGGTTATAAAGTATGAAAGTGTCATTCATGAGTTTGACCCGTACTTCAATTACAGGGTCACTCAGGTTTTATTTTTCTCTAATAAGAAATTGCCCTTTTTTTTTAAATATATATGTCTTCTATTCTGCCGTTGCGAACAATAAAAAGCTTTGCGAACAGTGAATAATCGGAATGTTTGTTGGTTTCAGTTCCTAACGAAGAATGGCATATATGATTTTTGGAACTGGTTTGATGATAGAACCTGGTAATTACAGTTACATTACAACTAGCAGATGTGTTATTATGATAGAACTTTTTCTTTTTGAAACAGTGTATTTAATCTATTGGATTCGGCTTTTATATAAGGTATCCTCTTGGTCGTGTTATTGGTGGAACTGTTTACCCTGGGTTAACCTTGACAGCAGGCACCATATGGTGGTGGGTATCTTAAGAGTTAGTAGTAAGATTACCTGTGTATTGTTTCTTTTTTGGTTACACTTTTTTACACATATACCCTTGATGTGGTTTTTCTGTTGAAAACAGTTGAAGTAGCTGGTTTATTTGCTAATTCGTTTTGTCATTGCTCTTTTGTGTCAGGTTATTGAACTCCTTGAATATTCCTCTGTCAGTGGAGACAGTTTGTGTGTTCACTGCACCTATATTCTCTGCTTTTGCTTCGTGGGCAACTTACCTTCTAACTAAGGTTTGTTTAGTATGTATTTTGTGGTTCCGTCATTTCTTATCAGCTTCAAAATTCAAATTTAGTTATACTATTTAATTGATCTTCACTAGGAAGTTAAGGGTGCTGGTGCAGGACTGACAGCTGCAGCTCTTCTGGCAATGGTAAATCACTCAATGAGTAGTTTTTCCTTCTGTTGAAATAATTTTCAGACTTTCCAAACAACGACAACAGACATCTTATGTTTTGACAAGTCCTTGGACGATTTGATGTTTAAGGAGTATTGTCCCATTTTACTGGTGTGTAGCGTTTATTGGAATTGATGTGTGTAGTTTCACATCCCATTTCTCTTTGACAAGAGCATTCTACTAGATGATGAATGATCAAGTCAAGAACATAATATGCGCACTTTTAATGTTTAAGCTTACATTTGTAGAATTTGTTTTTTCAATTTTTAAGCCTGCGATCAGAGCTTCTTAGGAATCTCAGTGATATTCAGGAGCAAATATCACGGTTGGGTTTCTATATGGTCTAGAAATCTCTTTCCCATCGGGGAAACTTCGGGTGGATGAATGATAATTTTCCTTATTTATTTTCATCATGACTAGTGGAACTTTGGAACCTGGGTCGAACCTCTGAGTTGATTTAATATCGTAGTATAAATTGTGATGCATAGCTTTGTAGATTGAAGTTATATATTGTCTGTTATGATGTTTTTTGTCCAATAGATAACTAATTTTCTGAAAAAGCAATATCAAGAAAAATTGAAACATGCACATTTGAATGGTGTTGGCAATCATTTATAAGAGATATGCTGGTGATGCTCTATGACCGTGCAAAATTTGCATTGTTTGCTGAGTAATATAATCCTTATCAACTACACCATTCACCATTGTTATATTTCATATCTTGTTTGCAGGTTCCATCATACATATCTCGATCTGTGGCCGGAAGCTACGATAATGAAGCAGTAGCAATATTTGCTTTGATTATCACTTTTTATCTTTATATAAAGGTTAGTTTTCATTTGAAGGGGGCAGGTTTATTTTAACAACTAAACTTGCCGGCTAACATTTTGTGCATTTAACTGTTACCATATGAAAATCTCAGGATTTTTCTACATAGTTTGTATTTTGTTTTATTGTTTTCTGATTTAAAGTACATATTATGCAGACACTGAATACTGGATCCCTCTTTTATGCCACTTTAAATGCGATTGCATACTTTTACATGGTAAGATTTTTGGTGTATCAGATTTTATATATATATATATATATATATATATATATATATATTAACTTAAGTTATCATCATATTTCTGCTTCTCACTGCCTGTGTTTGCTATCCAGGTTTGCTCTTGGGGAGGTTATACCTTTATTATTAATCTTATTCCAATGCATGTGCTTCTGTGCATTGTAACTGGTCGCTACTCTTCTCGTTTGTACATCGCATATGCTCCTCTGGTAAGTATCGTCAGCATTCGTGAATTTTTTATTGTAGTCAAGTAAACAAAAGGATTATAAATTTCACATGATCAGTGAAGATTGTAGTTTTGGAACATTTTTACTCTTTAGAAAAAGAAGGAACTGTTCAAAAATTGTCCTTTTGTCTCTTTTAGTCCTTTATGTGCTGAAACAATGATGAAAGTTTGTAGGGCTTGGGTCATTAGTGATGAGGTTATTTGTCAATTTCAAGAGAATATGAATTCTCAGACTTGGGATCTTGATACTATATTTGATGCAGGAACATCTGAGAAGTCCAACAAATGTTGGGCTGTTAGCCTTTTTGGATAGTGCTCAAACTCAATTGGTTTTATTTTATTAGTAATTAGCTTTTTGTTCCTTAAGTCCTTAGGGAATTGAGAAATAATGACATACCGTATCTAAAAAACATATTATGAAAAGAATGGCACTTGTAATGCGTTTGGAGCACTGAGCTCAGAGAAGGATTCATGACCTATTTGGGATTTGGATACTATGTTATTATATGTCTAATATAATGTATTTGAAGAACCTCAGTAAGTTATTTGTTATTTTTTTCCGTATTAAAAATAGTGAAGAGCTTCAGACCAGGAGCTGAACACATGTATTTTTTTAAAATTTTCATTTGCTTATTATTATTTGCCATAGATGTTAGTTGCTTGTTAAGCTACTCTTCCAGCTTTAGTACTGTGACTATTGTGAAATCTGAAAAGAATCAAAATTTTTGCTGTAACAATATTCTATTAAAGGCATGTTCTTTTTCCTGGGTAACAGAACTTTTGTTTTGCTATTAACTTGTGCATCATGTCAACTCAAAAACAATCATGCCTTTCTTAAAGAGAGGGGGTGTAAGATTGACTTATACTTTAAAATATCAGCTAGCGGCTTTTCAAAATTACACCTTTAACTTTGTACTAACTCTGTTGGATATACAGATACCAATATGAGATTCACAAATCATTTTCTTTTCCTTATTTTTTTCTTCGCTTATGTTAAAATTATAAGTTGGGATTGCAGGTTGTCCTGGGAACGTTGCTGGCCGCATTGGTGCCTGTGGTTGGATTTAATGCAGTCATGACTTCTGAACATTTTGCATCATTTTTGGTTAGTGATGTTTAATTTGGCTGGAATCTGTAATTTGTGGACTGTGGTTTAGAATTTTTATTTTATTTCAATTTCAATTTTTGAGTGTCCTACATATGGAATTGAGGCAAACATTGTATTTAACAAATTTTTCTTGCCTTTCATGCTGTGCTGGGTCTGTTGTCATTTCATGTTTACCTTTTGGAGTTATAGATGTTAGCATTACTGTTGGGACTTTTTGTCTCTCTCACAAAACATTTTCTTAATCTTAAATTTTCATTGCAATGTTTTCTTGCTGTTAAATTTTTGCTGCAGGTTTTTATTATCCTCCATGTGGTGGCTGTCGTATATTATATCAAGGGGATTCTCTCTCCCAAAATGTTTAAAGTAGCTGTCACACTTGTGGTATCAGTTGGCCTGTAAGTTTCCTTTTTTCTTTTGTTTCTTTAATATGCTGATGAAATGACAAAGTTAACCTCTTGTTAGAAAGAATTATAAAATGCATTAAACTGCTAGTAATCTGTAATCATTTCATATAAACTTTTAACAGTAAAATTAATCTTTTGCAAGATGGTCTGATTTTTAAGAAAGCGTGTAATGTATCGTATCAAAGCTGATCTTTATAGTTTCACATTATTTCCTCTTCAGGGTAGTCTGTTGTGCTGTGATAGCAATTCTTGTAGCATTGGTAGCTTCTAGTCCAACAAAAGGATGGAGTGGAAGAAGTTTGAGTCTGCTTGATCCGTAAGTATCTACTCTCATTTTTATTTCATCTTCATGTTTACAATTTACTCTAATGTATCCTGGTCCCTTAAATGAATGAAGTAGAAGCAAATACAGGCCATTGTGAGGGGTAATAACTGCATCAGATACACCTGAGTCCTAATTTACCTGAAATCTTGGGTTGATATTGTTCTGCTCCTGATTGAGCTCTTTTGAGTTATTGATTTGGAGAAGTTGCACCTACCCTTGGTCTGCCTTGTACATTTTAGATTTTTTATTTTAGTTTTTGTACTGTGATTTCTGATTCTGCATTAGCTTATGAAAATTTTTAATTTTTACTTCATATTTTCATTGCACTTGGACAGAACCTATGCAAGCAAGTACATACCAATTATTGCTAGTGTCAGTGAACATCAGCCCCCTACTTGGCCGTCTTACTTCATGGACATCAATGTTTTGGCATTCTTGGTTCCAGCTGGCATTATTGTAAGCTTCAAATTGTCATCACATTATGGCTTCTCATCTGCAAGTTGTGTGCATAAATTGCATTATTATGTTTGTTGTCTGCTGGCAGGCGTGCTTCTTGCCTTTATCTGATGCAAGCTCCTTCGTAGTCCTATATATTGTGACATCTGTTTACTTTTCGGGAGTGATGGTAGGTAGAACTTTGGGCTGCCAAACATTTTTAATTTTTCTTTATCTTTCCCCTCTTATATTTTGTGCGAATCATTGCTTTGGCTAAAATTACAGGTGCGCCTTATGCTTGTATTTGCCCCGGCGGCATGCATCATGTCTGGGATTGCTCTGTCTCAAGCTTTTGATGTTTTCACAAGATCAATAAAGTTTCAGCTGCTTAGAATACTAGGATTTTCTGAAGCTGATGTAAGCATGTTTCCCTTTTCCTTTTAACTTCCTGTTTAACCCATCATTCAATGAAGCCATTTAGCTTCATTACTAATACTCAGCTACCTGGAATGATTTGGCCATTAAGGCAGGGGATGGTAGCTCTGCTAATGTTGTACCAGAAAATGATGCTGTAAAGGTTGATAAAAGTGAAGAAACAATAAAGGAACGACCCTCGAGAAAGAACAAGAAGAAGGAAAAGGAGCAAATGGAAAAGGCTCAAGCAGAAAAGACGTCGGCCAAGTCCAAAACTGAAAAGAGGCTTCTGGTTTTACCAATGGAGCTGTCTGTGATTGGTCTTCTTTTACTTGTGTTCATGGGTGCATTTTATGTGGTAATGATGCTTTTTTCTCTCTGATGCATTAACTGAACACCAGGCTCATATTCTTTCAGTTATGACTTGTATTCTATCTCTTTACAAATTGAATTATGATTTATTTTCTCGTACTACTTCCTGAAGAATATAATGAGTTTCTGGGAGCAGCTTACATCTTATTGGTAATGTATGTGTTGTCATCTGGCTACTGAACTCCTCATTAAAGAAAAACTAAAACAGCATTGTTAATCTTTATGGATGGAGCAACACAAGTAGTGATAGCGGATACAGATTCTTAGTATGACCTGGATAGGTTTTGGAGTACCTCATTGACATAAGTCAGATTTAGTAGCTGTATCATGCAGGGGCTAAGTTTTATGTAAATGCACACTGATAGAAGGATACTTATAAATGCGCACTGATAGAAGGATACTTATGTAAATGCACACTGATAGAAGGGATACTTACTGATTGGGAAACTTCCTCTCCGTTTTATTTTCTAAAGGTGAGTTGGGGTAGAATTTTTCTTCTAAATTTTAGTTTTCTGGTGGTGGGGAGGGTGTTGGGTTTGGTAAAGCAAACTGAGGGCTTGAAAGTCGGAATAGAACATGTTATTAAGAGTTTTCATTTACAAATGGTCTTCCATTTTAATTGCATTTTGCAACTTCACATAAGTTCTTGAAAAGTTATACACCCCATTAGTTATACAAGAGCATTAAGAGTAATATTTGCTTTTCCTAATTGGAATATTCATCTTATGGTTGGTTTGATCATTTCTATTCGTTTATTTTGATTTATTACTGTTTCCTGATGCTTAAGATGATAGAATATAAATGATTTTTTACCTTGTAGGTTCATTGTGTCTGGGCAGCTGCAGAAGCCTATTCAGCCCCCTCTATTGTTTTAACATCTTATACACATGAAGGCCTGCATGTTTTTGATGATTTTCGTGAGGCTTATGCTTGGTTGCGCCACAATACAGAAGTGGATGACAAAGTGAGCATTCGACTTTCCTGTTTTACTGCAGTACATTTTTTGCTTATTTTGTTTTCTAAATTTATAGCCACGACTATAGAGTTGCTTTCAATTTTCTTTTTTTCATTGTTTTTTCCCCTAGTATCATGGTGTCTTAATGTAGTAGTCTTATGATCTCTTCAAAGTCTCTGTTCAGGGTTATGGCATATCAATTTTGTTTGTTTTTCCTTGTTCATCCAGTGAATATTTGCATCTTTATTTTCATGGAAGTTGCCTTTAAGGGAAAAATAAATAAAGTATGATAACTGCCTTGTTTATGTGAAGAGATGGCAGAAAAATAGAAGCTGTTTGATTCTAATCATCGATAGGTCAAAATCTGTTCATTGATTGGAAAGAGATTGATAAGAATCTGATGTATCACTTTTTCTTTTTAGTACTATTTTTGTTTCTATATTTCTCTGAAGTCTGATGTAGAAAGGTACATGATGCATATGTATCTTATATGTGCTTCTTGGTTCAGTGCCACCAATTTATCGACATTTGTATATTTTATCATCTACTGTAGTTTTGGCAATGCTACTTGTACCTTGATGGATTTTATGACCTAAATTATGAGTTCTTGTGTCTTGAAATAAAGTTGAATTTGCTGATGTTGCATCTTTAAACAAAAGAAGATCTTAACTGACATCAATTCCGACTGAAAACTCCTCGCAGGTTGCATCATGGTGGGATTATGGTTACCAAACGACTGCCATGGCTAACCGGACAGTCATTGTTGATAATAATACTTGGAACAACACTCATATTGCAACTGTTGGCACTGCCATGTCTTCTCCCGAGAAGGCAGCATGGGAAATTTTTAACTCACTGGATGTAAAATATGTGCTTGTCGTCTTTGGAGGTTTGCTTCCTTCTTGTGTGTTTCAGAATTCGTGCCTAAAATAATGTGTCTCACGGGTACTTCACTCTTTAGGTCTTGTTGGTTACCCCAGTGATGATATCAATAAGTTCCTGTGGATGGTCCGTATAGGAGGGGGTGTTTTCCCTCATATTAAAGAACCTGATTATCTGGTAGGTTTCTGTTTAGATATAATTACTTCAAAATGAATTCTTGTTTTTGGCTTCTTGTTCAGAATAGAACTTGGCTGCTGTATTGTAGATGTCAAGTAGCTGATTAACATTTTGGTTCTTTGGCTAAGAAACTGGTTGCTTCAACTTTATTTTGCTTATAAATGGTACTAACTTCAACTTTATTTTGCTTATAAATGGTACTAACTGGTTTATACTTTGCTTTCTTTCTAAAGAGGGATGGTCAATATCGGATTGATTCTCAGGCTACTCCAACTATGCTAAATTGTCTCATGTATAAACTTTCATATTACAGGTCTGCTTTTGTTGTAAGCTTATGAATTTCCATTTTTAATTTGGCTGTTGGAGTAGTTATTTCATTACTATTTATTTCTTGCAGATTTGTGGAGACTGATGGTAAAGGCTTTGATAGAGTGAGGCGGACTGAGATTGGGAAGAAATATTTCAAACTTACACATTTTGAGGAGGTAAGACAATCTTGAATTTCATTTCATTAAATGCGCAGTAAGAATTGCAACACGAAATGATCTGAAAAATACTTAAGTAGAGATCATAACAAGTTTTGAAAGTGACTATTAAAGTGATTCTCAGATGTTCGGCAACTAATATACTGGAAATTATTTTGTTGATTACCAGATTTTTATTTCTTATATCTTTGTGGTATAATTGCAGTTCTGGTTGCCAGAAATTAGTTTAAGTGATAATTTAGAAGATACTGGACCTGCTTTCAATCCATTTTTTGCAATGTTCATATTGTTGGTGACAAGTACAAATGATGGTCCACTATATATTTCTAAAATTTACACCGTCTGATTACTTTGCTTTTAAGTTGGCACTCTTGCTTACTTCATTTTGAGGGAATTATTGCTTTTAAGTTGGTATTCTGTCCCTTTTCTCAATTCAGGTATTCACTACTCACCACTGGATGGTTCGGATATATAAATTGAAACCTCCAAAGAACAGGATTAGAGGAAAGATGAAGAAATCAAAGTCGGTATGTAGAATTGTTCTATCTTTTTCCTTTTTATGTAGACTGTATATCTTGAGAATTTTTTACCACATTATATATATCTACTTACTGGTATTACTCGTCAACGTGGCAGAGAACAAGCACACCCAGCTCAAAAAGAAGCGGATCACAAAAGAAGAATCCTTGGCAGTAGGAAGTAACTTTTTGTAGGGAAATGTTTTAGGTTACTTGTCTGTAACTCAAATTTAAATGTACCCGGAATCTTTTGAGAAGGATCACACAGGAGTAGCTGGTCATTTCCATGGTGGAAATCAAAACGATATATCAAAAGATTTTGCAGTCTTTTCATATGATCCTTGTTATTGGTTCCTCCCCATTTTTTTAGATTTGAGTCATTTTTAACCAGTTTTGGAATTGGCTGTTTGGCTTGTCATTTGCTCAAAGTATATTATAGCCCTTAGAAACAAAATTTGCCTATGATGTGCATGGTGATTGATTTGCTGCATATACCATCACATTTCTTTTTCCATTTTCTGTGGCACTGTTTTCGCCATCAATATATCAAATTGTTGTTACGATGCGTGCATACATTAGACTTTTTAGGTTTTATTTATCAAGAAATACAAAATTATTTCTAGCGAAAATGCGGACTTGTGAAGGCGCTTCTATTCTGAAATAGAGCACGACTGCTTTGCACCAACAGCGGTTCGATTCAGGTTTCACAAATGTGAATGTGTAGCCTGATCGAATACGGTATGTGGAGTATTATAGACATCCAGCAGTTGGTTAACCAAAAATAATCTAATTGAGCTTGTAGCTGCCGTATCTGACACGGTTGGTTTGACTTAAAAATTGGAATACATTTCTTTGTTCTGAAAACAAGGAATTTAAAATCTAAACGAGCATAAACAACACAAAATTATGGGGATTTGACATGTTTCGAAGAGATCATTCATTAAATCCGACTGTGTTGAGTATTTCACAACAAACATACGACATATTGACATATCTACAAAACAAAACAATTTCCTTCAAATTACATAACCTCCATCTCTGTAACTTGCATTCCCAACTGGAAAATATACCCAAAAAATAAAGACCAAGAAAGAAAAATTATGAGTAAGAAGCCAAAAAAACCTCGCCATCTCCATTGAATGCCTCTAAATGTGGAAATTTGGGTTGAAATTCAGCCATCCTCCCCGTTGCATAGTAACAATCCAGTCACTCAGATGTCAAACAACCAATGCGAACACCATTGTCTTAGAATTTTAAATCCTCAAGGCTAATCGGTTCTACGAACTTGTTAACTTCTTTAATAACTGGTAAAGGCTCCTAACTAAAAGAATCCAGCCGGTAAATTACTATACAGGAGAGTATTTTGCCTACAATTACAGCTGCTAACCGAGGCCTCCACCAAAAGCATGCAGAAATATTTGAAATATGCTCGCATAAATAATATTAGCAATCACCAATTCACCAAAGCTACAATTTCTTAGGCAAGTTGTACGCCTTCTTCAAAAATTTCACAGCTGTTTCATCACTCCGATAACAGAGAACTCGCAGGACTGTGTTTGGTTCAGTGGAATTCCATTGTCCTGAAGTTGGAGGTAGTGGAAGTCTAGATTTAGCAGAAGAGCCATAACTCTCCAAAGTCAAACGTTTGAATTCCTCAATCAGGCTCTCAGTATCATTATGATATAATGGGAGAATACTTCTAACAGAAGTTGAAAACTTATCTATCAAATCTGCAGGCAATCCATCCCCATTAGACCAGAAAAGATCACAAAGAAACTTAAAATCCCCTTCTATTATATCAGAGTCTTGATGAGTGAAAGCTCGGGAAGGGCCTCCAGCAAGCAAAACCAACAGAAACCCTTCAAAAGAAGCTTTCATAATGTCAGTAATAACACGTGTTCTGACCCTGTCATGCACAGTTGATGATATGATTTCCAAATAGTGCTCAAGTTCCTGAAGAAATGGTTCAATCCTAGAAGATGAAACCTCCCCAACATACAGGCCATCCCAAAGAACATGACTTAGATCATGGAAGATGACCTTGTATGCTATTGCCTCAGAGAGTTGTTGGATTGCTTCTACAGAAGAAGCAGCTGAGAGCTCAAACCTTTTCTCTATTCCATTTGTGATATTGTCTGTTCGTGTGGAATGAGAACTCCTTAGTTGATGGACTGTCTTCTTCTCCAAGACCTCTAACTCTTTACGAATATGCTGGAAAGTATTAATGCGACAACATAGTTGGGGTACTCCAAAGGAGTTATCCCCATTTGTGGTTCCAACCTGGGATTTCCTCTTCTGTGCCGTGTGCAACTTTTCTTTCCTTTTGAATGCACCAAATTTTGACCCCATTGTACACCTAGTCAGAGCAGGCATAGTAGGAATAAAATTATTTCGGCTGCCTGTAGATCACGAAAGAAACTGCTGTTATTATGGAGATAAATAGTTGAAAACAATTATTCAAGCTTCATTAAACGTACCACAGCCAGATTTTGCCTTTAATACGTAATGTTGAAGACATCCATCAAGACCACTTATCAATTCTGGAAGCAAGACTGAATGCATGGGTATTGGCAACATAAAGAATGCTTCCATTGTTTCATCTATAGTTCGAAGGACTTCAACAGCAGAAGGAGCAATACTCTCTTTATTTGCTCGTGCATTCCAAACCTAGAGAAATGAGGATGACACATGATAGATTAGGTTAAGCAATTAGAAGAAAGGCCAATTTCAAATAAGCATTGGCATGAGAAAATAGAGTGAAAGAAAAGTTCAAAGTCACATGATAAAGGTTTACTAATCAATAACCAGTCTGCTAAAACAAGTACAAATTAACAGAATACTGCAGGTTTTGCTAATGCTCTTACTGTTTGACACCTATGAAAGATTGATTAGGGATTAAACACAAAAGAAATAAAACTCCTAGTGCCATATGCAATCACTGGAGTTATTGCATTATTAGAAAACATTAATTGTATGTCAGTTAAAAAAATTGAACAATCAGAACAGAGAAATAACACCACCTACACCTTCCCAAGACACCAGCGAAACTGACAACAGAAAGAACTAAGCTGGCAGAGTAACCTATCAACAAACAGACACACTCCATCCAATCCGGATGATGACTATCCTAATTAAATCTCAAGCAGATCAGCAGGTGCAGGACCAAGTATGTGTTACAATCAAATTCAGTACCATTCATTTCCAATCACTTTGAATTAGATGCTGAAAGAACACCAACATACCTCTTGTTGCAAATTTCTGCAAACCCATTCCTTCAGTCTGTCCACTCTAATATTTATCCACGACTTTGCCAGATTGCCAATTGCAGCTTCAGCCTCATAAGGAGGCATCTCCTGTATTATTGACTTCCCACCATCCTCACTGTCTACTGAATCTTCAACTGCAATTTGCACAAGATTTTTCTCCAATTTGTCAGCAGCTAACAGCACTTGTATAGCATCAGGAGTCAACTCAGTGATGCCTGAAACAAATTGCCTCAGCTCGTTCCCATAGCAAGAATGAAGAGTGGCTACAGCTACACCTGCCGCAAGAGGATGCCATCTCTTAAGTATTGGGCTAAATATTGTTTTCTCGTCAAAAGCCAGTTCAGTAACATCCTGTGCTAGGATGGAAAGAACAGGGAGATGATTTGGCTGGTTTTTGGACAATTTCTTGCTAGAGTTCACCTTCTTCAATTTCTGTCATGATACAAATCAAAACAAATCTTAGAGTGATACTTTTAACAGCAAAATAAGCAGGCAAACCTTAATGACAGTAGGAAATATGATGAATATATGAAACTCGCCTGAGCAAAAGCAGTACGTAACGAAGATCTTATGTATGTGTCAACCCTATCACGAGCCACATCAACTTGATTTTTCTTTCCGCGATACTCTTGAGAAATGCCTTCCACCAATATAGTAGCTGATAAAACGCCAAGAGAAACAACAGTTTCCAGAGAATCAATATTGTCATCATGGAAAATATCATGGTAATCACGAAGTCTTTGTTCGGCCCAATCCAGTATTGTATTCAATATGGAGCTCAAAATCTTAGAATAATCTGCATCCTTGGCTGCCTTTGCATCTTTTTCAATTTCCATCAACAGATTATTGGCAGCAAATAATAGGTCACTTTCCACTTGGCCAGTGGAAACATAACGGTGAAACAAAATCCAGCCAAAACAAAGATTATGTAGCACTTGATTAACTCCAAGGATCTCCCATGTCTTCTTTATGAGTTCTAAAACCTCATCAACCTCTTCAATAACAGATGTGGGCTCATTTACATCAAAACAAGCTTCTAAAAGAATTCGGTAGGTTCTGAGATTCAACGGAAATCCATCTGCCCAGTGGCATTTTTCAGAAATAGATCCGTCGAATGATCTGCAAGCGAGAGACATAACAACACTCCTTAAATTTTGCATTGATTCATAATTCTTTCCAGTTTCCAAGGGTCTGTCTACAGCCCCACGAATAATTTGTCGAAGTCTCCGTGCATCAGTGTTAGTGTTATCAAGCGGCAGGTGAGGATGCATAAGGAGTCCAGCTTCAAGAAGCTTGAAAATTCTCTTCTTCCAAGCTTCATATTCTTTCTGACTGGTAAAATCCGTAGGCTTGATCTGCTGCAACAGCTCCAAAGGCAGAACCATTGTTTCAATGCGTTTTCCAAGCTGAAACAAACATGCACATTAGTAATAATTAACTACAAATTATTTAATGACTGTGTCCATACATCCCTTATAAATAAGGATAACAAAATACTAGCCATATATAGAAAAGAAAAATTAAAAAACAAAAAATTGGTGCTATTTCCAATACTCTTAAGTAACGAAAACATGCGATCACTCTGTTGGAATTAGTTTCCGCGCGCAGAAACTTCCTGGTAATCTTCTCTGTCGTAGAAAGCGTATAATTACAAAAATAACCCTGTAAAAATCATAATTCCCCGAGTGGCCGACTCTCACCTGACTACCAGCAATCCTCAGCAAGGCTCTCCGGATTCTAGAATCGGTTTGCTCCGAGATTCGCATCTGCGCTCTCACCAGCTCACCAACGGTCACCGCTCGCTTCGCCTTCCCTTGACCCACCGACTCGCCGCCGCTAACTCTCTTCTTAATCGATTTCATCCCAAGCGCCTTCTTGACTTTACTCGCCGCAGTCGACGTCAGCGATCGCTGCAGCGACGGCGCCGAAGAAAGCGACGGAGCCGGAGTGCGCTCCGCCCGCTCGGATTGCGGGATGTAAGTCAACGGCCGGACGCCGGTGGTCCGGCAGGCTCCGACGAGGATCTCGTAAGCGGTTTCCCGGAGCTCGGAATCGGATATATCGGGAGCCGCGTCGCCAAACGGCGAAACGACGTCGTCGATTGGGTAAGCGGGCATTATGTGAACGTTATTATTATTACTAACGTGTCTCTTGGAGTCCCCCGGTGCCGCGGCTTTATGTCGAGAAGACTGAGACATGACTCAATCTCTTTTTTTTTTTTTAATTTAAAATAATATAATTAAAGTGTTTGGGGATTTTGTTTTTTTTTTTTATCAAAACCGAATCAAATAAAGAGGATTAAAGAACAAGACTTGAAGTGTTCGAACGAGTATGTGTAATAATAAGAAGAGTGATTCTTGCTTGACTTTTAAGGAAGTGATTGATATGAAATGCAATGTTAAAAAATTAAAAAAAAAAAAAAGTGAAGAATAAAAATTAGATAAAAAGGTTGTAGCTGTTTTAGCAGCTCCCTCACAAATGAAAAATGAATTAAAGTTAGTTAGTGCCACTGCGGCGGTGGTGGTGGTGATGGTGGTGGATACTGGATAAGAAGACAACTATTTGAAAGGAAATGATAATAAAAACTGCATTAGCAGGAAGGATATTCTCTTTTGTTTTTAATTTTAATTTTTTAAATGAAATTATAAATTTATGTTAGACTAATACAGCTATTTTTTATAATTTTTTTATTCAGGTTATATTGATGCAGGGTAGGTTTTTTTTTCTTTTTTTTTTAAATTACATAACTTCAAATTTGTTTATAATAAAATATTTAACTTTTGAATTTTTTAATCTCTAAACAGAAAAAAGCATTAAGTATACATAAAGTTGTGATCTTTAATAATTAATTTTTTTATTTATTTATTGGAAATGGGAAGGAAAGATCCATTTTAGCATCGGTCAGCATCATTAGGTGACTGTGAAAGTTAATTTCATCGCATGCTACAAAGACGCGTGTACGAATAATGATGGTGAGGTGATGCTTCAATGCAATTTTAAATGTTTTGCAATTCAGCGTAAAGCGGCAGCCGACAAACGACCAAACCAATTCCTCTTCTCGCTTTATGAATGAGAATGAGAGAGAATACTAACTATTTTATTTATTTAATTATTTTTGGTAATTCACCTTTCATAAAAGTTAGCCGTTGCGGTTTCGAATCTCGCCAGTACTTATTGCTCTGCGCATGCGGGTTTTGCTATTTTCGTTAGGCATGGTCATTCGGTTCGGTTTTTGTCGTCGAATCGAACAGAGGTGAAAAATGTTCACAAAATAAAAGATCGATTGTTTCTTATCTGATCCGATTTAAAATTAAATTAAAATTAGAGAATCAATCAGTTCACTGTTCTAAATTTTTTTAAAAAATATTATTTATCTATAAGTAATAATATTCATTTATTATAAAATTATTTTACATTAATTTTTTTACATAAATTATAGTGGTTACAATTGAATTGAATTAAGTAACAAATTTAAAATTTAAGTTAATATAAAAGAAACAAATATTAAAATTCTTAAATAAACCAAACTGAAACATGATTAAAGAATTGAACCGAATCAAAATTATTTTGATTTCGTTTGGTTCTTTAATTGGGTTTGATTTCAATTCATTTATTTATGAACCAATCAATTTCGTTTTGGGTCGGTTTAAGGGTAGAACCAAACCAAACCGGTTAATGCCTTCGTGACGACTCAGTGGCTCACCCACGTTTGTCTTAAATTATATATTTTAAGGATCAATTTAGTGATGTTGTAACTTTTAAAATAATTATTATGAACTGTAGTATAAAAAGAGAATCATTTAAATATTTGGTAAAATTATTTTTAATAGTACTATGAATTTTTAAAATAATTATATGTGTTTAGTAAATTTTGTTATTAAACTATTATAAGAATTTTATTATTAAAATGAACATAATGTTGAATAAATAAATATTTTAATTTCATTGTTTTTATTTTTATCTCAATATAATGGAAATAAAAATAATTTCTTTAAATTTAATGATTTTATTTCTTAATTAATATGATAATTTTGGATTTTTATAATACATATAAGGATATATATAAAATTGTATTCAAGTTTAAAACTAATTTTTAAAATCAAATTTTGAAAAGTTCATTCTTTCTTACTTTTCAAAATCTAATGTAGGACATAATGATTTTGCTAAGAGTAATTTAAAACAATTTCCTAAGCACCAAAATTAACTTTTAACTTTTGAATAATACTTTTGAGCCTCCTGAAAGTAATATCAAACAGGCCATAATTCCAATACTTGAAAAAAAAATATTTATTGAATTCGAACCATACCCTCCAAAGTCCAAACTTTATAAAAAAAATTCAAATTAAAAAAATCAAAGAATTTTGATAATGGTTGTGCAATTCTTAATTTACATTTTGTACCAATTAATCATTATATTGTTAACATTGTCGAGAATTTATTGATGTCACATGAGTAATTTTGTCATTTCATTAACCTTAAATCCTAAATAAAAATTAATAATTAAACAAAACAAATCCTAATTCGTTCCCTAAATTAATTTTCTTTTCCTTTATTATGATTTATTTTCCATCTTTTTTGAGTTTTCTCAATACTTAATAGGGTAACAACTGAAATAAAACACACCAATAAATAATTACACTTTTTCACCTCAAAGCAATTTGTCATCTTTGAAGAGTTGCACATAAGATTTTTTTTTTAAAAAAAAAAAGAAAAAAGAAGAAACCAATTATTTATATCAAAACAAAATTAAAATAGGACTGAGTCAATAAGTGTATCCACCATTTCACGAGAAACAAAAGTATAAATACAGTCTGCCCAATCAAAAAAGGCCAAGCGTTGATTACCGATAATTATGATTTGTGTTGTCAATTTTTGTGGTGGTGGTGGTGGTGAGAGTCCCATCGTATGGCGCCGGTGTGTTGACATTTGGGGCTCCAAAGATGACCCGCACATGAACCAAAGAATACGTCAAATTAATAATATAAGATTCTGTGACGGCAGATGAAAGATTCAACTTTAGAAGGGGCCAGGCCAAGCCTATGTTACCGTAAGATAAAATTGGTAATTAAAAAAAATAAATAAATAAGATGAAGCATTGAAATCGTGATAAATAATGTCAAACCGTATGGCATCATGTTACTAATTATGTCACACTGATTCGATTATGTATGTTACACTTGGGTGATTAAGAACTTCATTATTCAAACTTTAAATGTCGATCGTGTGTACATGTGATTGGGTGGTGTGTTACTGAAAGTCCATCCAATTAATAAAAGCTGGTTGATAGCCATCATAAAAGGTCGATAGGTGGGATGTCTTTAACATTGAAGGAACTAAAACCTTCAAAAACTGCAAGAAAATTGAGTGATTTACCTCGTCCGACTTCAGTTGGAAGACCTACGAAATACCTGGCTCATTCTCATGAGTTTTGGTCCGCACCTCCGGCATGAGGGTCTGGACAAAAACTTAAAGAAAAAAAAAATTTCTTTGCTTTATTTTATTTTAAAATATTTATTTTCTTTAGAATACGTTTAGCACACTGTATTATATTACATTATTTTAATATATGTGTATTATATTATGATATATTGTATTAGTACTGAATTATAATAATGATATACAATGTTTGGTGTAATATTATATTGTATTAATTTTTAATTATACTGTGTTTGGTGTTGCACAGCTTGCACTGTATTAATCTTTTTTATTAATTTAAATTATATATATTTAGAAAACAATAGTTATTAACATTTTGTTTATTTATTAAAAAACATATTTTTATTTATTTACTTTTTTTAATTTCCTCTCTCTCCTTTTGTTTATTTTTTTTCTTTTCTTTGGATAATGCTTTTGAATAATCATTATCTGCTTCCTCTTTCTCCTTCCTTCGTCTTCTCCAAATCTTTTTCTTCTTCATTCATTTTTTTTCTCTTTTTTCTCTGTCTTTTTCTCCTTCTTTTTCTCCCTCCTTCCTTTTTTATTTTCCTCTTTTCCTCCTTCTTTCTTCTTCTTCTTTGGGCTTTATCTTCTCCACAATGAAGGCATCTTCACGGAGCAGTGGCTATGGTGTCGTGTGGTACTGTAAAGGCGTCGATGATGGCGTAAAGCGATGATTGTTGGGTCGATTTGGTGACATTGGATTGGTGATATGAATTTCATCCTTAACATGTTGCAAATTTTTTTTTATTTTATTTTTTCGATTTGCTCCAATACGATGCGGCGTAAACCCAACCCTGCCCTCGAGTTTGCTTTATGCGGATTTGACCGCATTAGTTTTCCAAATTAATAAAATGTCGCGCCAGTCGAATTTAATGCCAAACATAAGTTAGTATTAAATTAATGTGAGAGTAATGATATAGCCGTAAGATTTTGTACAAATTTATTTTGTACAAATTAATATGGCATAATAAAATTAGTTGAATTAAATATCTCTTAATCCACATGATTTATTTTCATTATTTTGTATTTTTATTCAATCAATGAATCAATGACACATCAGTTTGTACAAGAGTTTGTGATTGTATCATCACTCTTAATATGAAATAGTATTTTATCTTATGTTGTGCGAGTTACCAAACACGCTCTTAGTTCATTCTTGCTTATACGCATCTTAATTATTACTAATTCATTTCAGGTTTGCAACAATTAAAAAAAAAATTGAAAAACAAAGTAAAGTTTTAAATCCAACACAGGCCCACAGTAAACCCAAGCCAGACTCATCCCTTACACTTTCACTTTTAAACTTGGGCCTGGTCGTGAAAAAGTCCAACCCAACCCTTAATTTACCAACCCTAATAAATACCTACTTTGTACCCCATTCTATTTGGCAGTTCATTTTCACTCTCACGCTCACTTAGGTTTCTAGGCGCCATACAACTTGACCCGCGTAACAGAAAACTGTAATTCAAATTCAGAACCGAGAATCCCTACAAATGAAAGCAAAGCACAAGCTCCGGCAAGCTATTGACACACTCTACAGCCGTGGCCAGGCCGCCACTGAAGAAGCATACACTCAGCTCGTGCTAGATTGCACTCAAGTCAACGACGTTGAACTAGCCAAGAGATTGCAATCCCACATGGACCTCAATTTCTACGAGCCCAACACTACATTCCTCCACAATCGTCTCCTTCATTTCTATGCTAAATCAGGGAAATTATCCTACGCGCGTGACCTGTTCGATAAAATGCCTCTGAGAGATATTATTTCATGGAACGCTTTGCTTTCCGCGCACGCAAGATCTGGTTCTGTTCAGGATTTGAGGGCACTGTTTGATAAAATGCCGATTCGTGACTCTGTTTCCTATAATACGGCGATTGCAGGTTTTGCAAACAAAGGTTTTTCACGTGAGGCACTGCAGGTTTTCTCGAGAATGCAGAAAGATAGATTTGAACCTACGGATTATACTCATGTGAGCGCGTTAAATGCATGTGCGCAGTTGTTAGATTTGAGGCGTGGGAAGCAGATTCATGGCAAGATTGTTGTTGGCAATTTGGGAGGTAATGTTTTTGTTCGGAATGCTTTGACTGATATGTACGCAAAGGGTGGGGAGATTGATAAAGCAAGGTGGTTGTTTGACCGAATGAATAATAGGAACCTGGTTTCTTGGAATTTGATGATTTCTGGATACCTGAAAAATGGACAGCCTAAGAAATGCATTGATTTGTTTCAGGAAATGCAGGTCTTGGGCTTGAGTCCCGATGAGGTTACAGTTTCAAACATTCTAGGTGCTTGCTTTCAAACTGGGCGTATAGATGATGCGGGCAGATTGTTTCATGTAATTAAAGAGAAGGACAATGTTTGTTGGACAACAATGATTGTTGGATACACCCAAAATGGAAAGGAGGAGGATGCTTTGATGTTGTTCAATGAGATGCTATCAGAAGATGTAAGGCCTGACAAATTTACCATCTCAAGTGTGGTTAGCTCCTGTGCCAAACTAGCATCTCTGAATCATGGTCAGGTAGTTCATGGAAAAGCAGTTGTTCTGGGGGTTGATGATGACTTGCTAGTGTCTAGTGCCCTTGTTGATATGTATTGTAAATGCGGAGTTACTGATGATGCTTGGACTGTATTCAATACGATGCCAACCAGAAATGTAGTTTCTTGGAATTCCATGATCAATGGTTATGCTCAAAATGGACAGGATTTAGAGGCCTTGGCTCTACATGACAAACTATTGCAAGAAAACTTAAAACCAGATAGTTTTACCTTTGTGTCTGTTCTATCTGCTTGTATTCATGCTGACTTGTTTGAACGGGGACAAAACTATTTTGATTCAATCAGTGAAGTTCATGGCATAACACCATCTCTGGATCATTATGCCTGTATGATTAATCTCCTTGGTCGTTCTGGTCACATGGATAAAGCAGTGGATCTGATTAAAAGCCTGCCCCACGAACCAAACTCCCTAATTTGGTCCACTCTTTTATCTGTATGTGCGATGAAAGGTGACATCAAGCACGGAGAGATGGCTGCAAGACATCTATTTGAATTGGAACCTATAAATGCTGGTCCTTACATCATGCTTTCCAACATGTACGCTGCCTGTGGGAGATGGGAAGATGTGGCATCTATAAGGTCTTCCATGAAAAGTAAGAATGTTAAGAAATTTGCTGCTTACAGCTGGATTGAGATGGATAACAAGGTCCACAAGTTCATATCAGAGGATCGAACTCATCCGGAAACAGAAATTATATATGAAGAACTAAGCAGACTGATTAAGAAGCTACAGGAAGCAGGCTTCTCTCCCAATACTAAATTGGTTCTACATGATACACAGGAGGAAGAAAAAGTTAAATCTATTTGTTACCACAGCGAGAAACTTGCTCTTGCTTATTGTTTGATAAAAAAACCTCAAGGAATAACACCCATTAGGATTATGAAAAACATTCGAGTGTGTGGCGATTGCCATTTGTTTATGAAGTTTGTGTCTGATATTATTGGACGCACAATCATTTTGAGAGATTCTAACAGGTTCCATCATTTTGTAGGAGGGAATTGCTCCTGCAAGGATAATTGGTAATGAATGGTACAGGCCTGAGAAAGAGGTAAATGCTTAGCTCTCATAAAGTTCCAAAAGTAAACCACCTTCATCCTGATAATGGTAGGAAGAAGCAAGTGTATTCATTCTGGAATTTATAGAGAGGGCAAAAGTCATATAAATCTTGGAAATAGTCAAGAAGAAAAATGAGTGGAATTGGAAATTGCACTGAACTGCCACATTAGCGCTTTTGGGAGAATAGGCAACAATGAAATATACTAGAATATCCCGAGGACAGTTGAAATTTTTTTGAGTTTGAACATACAGAAATTTGGAGTTTCATGATATGCAAACAACATTTCAAAGAGAAAATAATGTGAGGGCTCCGTCAGATTTGTTCCCGGAAAAGCTGAGAAGGGAATCCTATCAGCAATGCTAAATTATACCGGAACCTGGAATGTCAAGACTAAGGAGCAGGATATATGGTAAAAGAATAATTTTTTTTTCTTTAGTATACACATTGATTGTTTATTGTTTAAGATTCTTAATAAGCAAGCGATCAGCTGATTGATTATGATGACCATTACGGCAGCATTCTGGATGTTTTCAAGATATAGCCATCTTTAATGTACAGAACTTGCTTTCCAAGATACCGCATCATGAAATCTTCAGGCGTTGATTATTGCATCAAGACATGTAGTGGTGACAATGCCATAGCTCAAATGGCTGCTTTATGTCCTTGTATTCAAACACAATTGCTCTTGTCCAGACGATATTTTGCAATTTTCCACTCTGATTTCCCATCAAGTATCTCGACTCTTGTCTAGTAGCTGCATATGGATTACGGCTAAGCCCTCACAAATAGGAAGAAACAATTCTGCACATAGTGTGATATCCTAGAATTATTACTAGCAATCAACCCAGTTGTGTAATGTAATGGGCCAATGAAATTTGAACCTGGCGACTGATGTTGTAATGCCTAGTCTTGGTGTGAACATGATTTTGAAGTGACATAATGGGAGGCCTATAATCTATTGGACTAGAGTTTTGTCTACTGTTTGGGCTCATAATCACAATTGTGTGAGTTGTCCTTTCGACACTCCCTCAAAATTCCATGTAAAATCCCTTTTTAGTTGAAATACCTAAATGACGAAAAGCATATTAATTCATTTCTTGTTTTGAATGAAAATTTAATTATATACTTAAATAAATTATTCTTTTAAAAAAATTTTATATCGATCCCATTTCATAATTCTCATTTATATTTTAAATTTTAATTGAAAAGATATTTTTTTGATAAATAAGAGTCCAAAAATACAGAGATAAAAATTATATAAAATATGAAAAAAGTAATTTAAGATTTTAAGATTTATTTATATTTTATAAATGAAACTTAAAATAAGCACTTGCGAAAATTTATAAGAAGATGGTCAATTTTAATACAGGGATTTATATTTTATAAATCAAACTGAGGATATTTAAGAAAATAAAATTTTAAAAAAAAACGTTATAAGGATTTTAGAGAAATCTTAAGAGCTGCACCGATTATTATTCAAGTTGGGTTTAGTGTAGCTGAAAAATGCCATCGTAAGTTTGGCACGAAACCTTGTACTTGTGTCAATAAATCTCACAACCAATTTTTCATTAGGGTTAATTTCAGATTATTCTTTGTGTGAGTTAACTATTTTCAAATTGTCCTTTTATTTTTAAAAATCTTAATTTATCTTTTATTTAGAAAAGTAATTAATTCACGACAGAGGTAATCTGAAATGTTATCTTTTTCACTAAACTAGGAAATCAATGTTAGCTATTACACATTTAAAAACTAAAAAATAAAAAGGAGCGTAACCGACAAAACTGTGGTGCAACTAGTGCACGATACCACCGTTTTGTCTTTTATCTTTTGACCGCCTACTTTCTTTTTTATTCATAATTTATTTTATAAATTTATGATAATTTTATTTTTTTCCTCTCCTCTATCTTCAGACATTCTATTCCTTTTGTCTCTACTTAGATAATTAATCAATCATTAGTCAATAACTTTTTTTAAATTAAAATATCATTAACTAACCAATTATCTCAATTATTTTTCACATCACAACTAAGAAAAAATGTAGAAATTTAATTTGAATGTTCGGCTGGCAATTGTGAGGGCATGGGAATTTAATAAATTAAAATAATAAATCAAACCTATCAACTATAAGTGATTGATGTCATGTTGATTTATATCTATAAATAAAGTATAAGTTTTGTTATTTTTGAATAACTAATAACTTTGAAATTAAATTGTATTGCAGTTATTTTTTTTATTAAAGTTTAGTCTGCATTTAATTTAAAGTGGCGATCAAAGTGTAAGGAAAGAAAATAAAATGCATAATTTCTAATTATTTATTTAATATTTTATTTTAGTATTGTCATGCTAGTTTTATTTTTAAAGCTAATTTATTAATTGAATTTTAATATGAAGTCGTTACTTATCTCACTCCTTAAATTAAAAAAAAATAGATTAAATATTAATGTTTAGTTTTATATCAAATTTTTTAGCTTGAAACAACTTACCCATTTTTTAATTGTTTAAATTATTCACAGATTTGCAACAATCTGGATTTATATGTCAGAATTTTGAAACATTTGATTTGTTTAGAATTTTAGTATATAGCAGGGAGTGTAGCATTAATTATCAAATTATAGCATCCTATTACATGAAATCTAACGGTGACAGCACAAGAAGACAAAAATAGTAGGTACCGTGTAACAGTTGCACGGTAGCTGGACCCGAGTGTAACGTGAGAACTGCCCAAAGATCATTCTATCATGGTACCTACGTACAAACACGTTTTAACTGTAGGAGTTTTAATAAATCCTCTTCATTTGAATAAAATTTGTACAAAACGTGACTATCTTGTAAAATCATTTAATACTCTGCATCTAAACAACAATAATGAACACCAACCCTTTAAAATAAAATTATTACAAGTTTTAAAATAAGAATTGTCGACAAAATTATTCGCCAGAAAACAACAGAAATTCATTTTCAAAGACCCCGGCACCAACTTGACTTTTCAAAAAATATATGCACATTTTTTTTTTTTTTTTTTTTGGGCGTGGAGGAATATTTTGACCCCACTATTCATGTACATCTACTCAATTTTTGCAAAATATTATAACAAGTTCATATTATTTTTAATAAATATAATTTTTACAACTAATCAATTTTAACATAGGTTTTTTTTTTAAACAATCTTTGACTATTAAAATTGTTTTTACATAAGTTTTATTCGACTATTTTATTATTATGAGATAAAATGAACAAATTACCCCAATAAATATAAACTTAGGTTAAAACCAAGGGTGGTGTCGAAGGGTGCGTGGAGGGTTGAAGTCCTTGTTCACTAGGAAAAAAAGAATTGAGATTGTACTTGTTTTAATGATCCAATTATTATTAGTTGTCCTAAAAGACCTTTGTAATTTTATTAAAAAAAATTTACGTACAAAGGTTATCTCCTCTTAGTTCCTTCTTTATTTTTTTTTTTCTTCTCTAAAAAATCAAAATTTATCATTTATGTGTTGTAATAGATTCTCTTAAATTTTCTTATCAAATTAAGAAAATTTATGATAATTTCTTTCACTTATCTTTTTCATCTGTTAAAGATTTTATCACCATGAACAAATCCATCCGCAAGCTACATCTGCAAGCTCATAGTAGAGCTAATAGTAAAAGTCTTCAAGATTTTTAATTATAATAAACCAATGGTTCAATCTACATCATAGGGTAAATAATGAGACATTTAGAAGACTTTAAATTATGACTCATTATCATTATTAATAGATAAACTTGTAAACCACTAAAAACAACAAATAAGTCATTAGGGAATTTAAAAAATAAAAATAGATTGTAATATTGTATAATTTAGCCTTTCTTGAATCTAAAAAGAAAAAATTAGATTTGTAATTATTATCAAAAAGTTGGATTAAGTAAACAAAAAAGTATGGGTGGAGGAGATACCACCAATTTTTTTTTTTTTTGTTTTTAAGCTTTTTTCACTGTTCAACAAAAAGAACCGAAGCCTTTAATCATAGCGTCGTGTGGGTTTTGCCAGATCTGGTCTGAGACTCTGTATACGCCGCAAATCCAGCGGCCCCTACCCTGTTCCTCGTCGTAACACCACAACACCGCCCCACTTTTAATCTCGCGGTCAACCTTTTGACTGTTATCCTCCCTGATGCGGACCAGTTTGATCCGTCGGTTTAAAAATTTTTCGACCACGTTTTATTCGCAACACGGTCTTAACTCCATCTCACATTTGGAGGTCGGCAGAGTGATTTGAGGCGCATCATTGGAGGACCCAACATCCATTTGTGGGGCTCGCCAGGTTTCGAATGGACGTGGGTGGCCGTCTATTGAATTTCGTCTGATCTTCCTATGCATGATTTGTTTTTTTCGAAAAATATATCTTCTAAAGAAGGAATTTGATGTGCCCCCCACCCCAAATGGTCCTCGAGGTTGGTAACACACCTCAATCAATATTGACAAATAGAAGCGACATCTTTCGGCCTCGCGCACCATATTCCCCAATTTATAAACTCTAGAATATGTTTTGATTTGATGACTTAAATCTATTGTTTTAAATGAATAAATAATAAAACCTCGATTTCAAAGGATACGCTTTTCTTTTCAAACTTTACAATAATATGTACACATTTGAAGTTGGAGCAAAAACCCTTTACAATTGAGTCAGTGCATTGGAAGCCTGGTCCGGATAAATTCATAGAAAATATACTCCCAAAACACATGAGGAGGTTAGAAATCCTTGACTTTGGGAATAAAGTGAAAAGGTGTCCATTATTGACATTTCAAATGATAGTTGATTAATTCAAGAGGTTGTTTTAGAAATTTGATCAAGTCAAGTTGGAGATTAATATAGTGATTATATGTTTAGTTTATAAGCAATCCCATTCAATTTGCTTAATCAAACTAAAAATTCTAGTACCTTTCTGTAAGGAAAATGGTTATCAAAATTCTCTCTGATTTATATTTGGAGTTCAATTATTCAAATTATTAGGAGAAAAAAAAAAAAGAAAAGAAAAGAAATCTTGTGTATTAAAATTATAAAATATTTTCCTTTAAAGATGGCAAGCAAATTTTAAGAATCACTTAAAAGTAGATATTCTTGTTACATCAATGCATCCGAGACCAAATGCGAATTGACATAAATCTTTAAAGATAGTTCAAAGCTTTTAATATTATGCACTATACTTTTTACACATCCATATCAATCATTCAATCTTATTCCTCAACCAAAAATTATACAATCCTTTGCTATTGAATGTATAAATATCTTACATCCAATCTATGAGTTGTATCTCAATATATGCATTTAATTAAACAACACTTTAGTTATTCGTGTGACTATTGAGTTGATGTAATGTATGTACACTTGGATGACCCACCTATTGATCACACATTTTACACTTGGAACCAACATTTTAAAACTATATATACAATTAAATAAAAAGCATTGATCTTTAGGCAAAAAAAAAAAAAAAGACAAAGTTTAATAAAAATAATATTAAATTAAACCCAATTTTACTCATTAAATTTACAACACAATTAATAAATTGAACTCGATATATATTCTACTTTGTCAACTTCTTGTCGGCGTTTCGTCTTTTTATCATTATTCCTAAATGAATCAGACGACTAAGGACTACACAAGAAGTTACGTAAAGCATGAACTTTGCCTTTTCTTTTGCATATAAAAAATAAAAAATGGGGACAAGTAGTGATATATAATTGATATGATAATTGAATATATATATTGATATTTCGTTTTCAATCAATCAGTCCTCCCTATTTGGGATGCAGCAATATGTTTTGAAGCGAAACTTAATGATAGTGCGGTACGTACCGTGCATGGAAATATTCTCTACTCAAATATTGACTTTGATTTTGGTGCTTTTTTTTTTCTTAATTTCTTTATTGATAATAAGCCATTAAAACGCTGAAATGAATGCCGCCATTCAGGGTAATTTTTAAAAACCTCCCCTAAGGTTTGGATTTATTGTAAGTAAATGGCGAGAATCTATTTATTTATAAAACACCCCCTACCGTCAGTTAATTTTAACATTGACCGTTAGTTGACTGTACAAAGATAATATTGCCCTTAACAACAGTTTGTACACTGAATAATTAAAAAAAAAATTAAAATTGTTGGCGCGAAAAGCACAATTCCTATTTTTTGATAATTTTATCCTTGTCAATTCTAAATATTTACAATATCATAGGTAAAAATTATAACTATTTCATTTTCAAGTTTTTAATTTTATCTTTCTTGTAGGAGCTTTAAAAAAATATCAATAATTTAAAGATAATTTTTTAATTTTATTTTTTTTGTAGAAACTTTAAAAAAATATTAATAATTTAAAGAGAGTAAAATAACTAATAATTTTAGTTTTTTTTAGTTAATTTCATCTACAAATTGTTGTTAAGGGTAATATTGTCTTTACACAGTCAACTAACGGTCAATGTTAAAAGTAACTAACGGTAGGGGGTTTTTTACAAATAAACAGATTCTCACCATCTACTTGCAACAAGCTCAAATTTCAGGGGAGGTTTTTAAAAATTACCCCGCCATTCATTGTCGTTTTGGCTTGGAGCGAGAGTTACAAGTGTTTTTGATGAATCACATGGTTGCTTTTTATATTTGCTGTTAAGTACATCCGTCGTAGAAGGGTAAATTTCTTATTACCCCTCTCACGAAATCATAATTTATCTGAGTTCGCCTTTATTTTTATTTAAAAGATAAGGAAAAATAGGGATAGGTTGATGAAAAATTTATACTCTTCTTAACAAAAATAAAATTGAGATTTACAATAGTTTAAGAACATATTTTAAAGATTGTTATTTTATGAGGAGTAGTTTAAAATTAACTCCGTACTAAAGTTTATTTTCTTTCTATTTGAATAGAAACATAAATTAAATGGTGAAATTTCTAACATTGTGCAGTGTATATGTCGTGTAACTTGTAAAAATTGGCTCCTTGAAATTTGTAAAGTGATTATCATTTTAAAGATAATCATTTTATGAGAGTCGTTTAAAATTACTTCTGTACTAAAATTTATATTCTTTTTATTTGAATAGAATCATTAATTAAATGGTGGAATTAGTTACTATAATTTCTAGCATTTTGTGGTGTTGATGTAATGTAACTTGTAAGAGTTGGCTCTTTGAACTTTATAGAGTGATTTTCAAACAGTTTTTGATGACTAATTACTCGAATTCAAATCCTATAAAAGTAAAAAGTAAAAAGTCACCCACCCCTTCGTTAAAGAAGAAGTTGCAGAAGTTATAAAAACATTTAGAAATGAGCATGGGTATTTAAGTTAAAATGGACATAAGTTGCCTTTCCCTTTTTCTTTTATTTTTTTGGTTTTGTAAAATGGATATAAGGAGCAAAAATCATGAGATATACTTATCAAAACTGAAAGAGAATGAAGCGAATACCGAGAAAAATCTTCAAAATAATCAAAATAATAAATAATAGGGAGAATGTTATTTTTGGTTAGGTGGAAAAATGTGGGGAAATTAGGATTTTGGTTCAATAGGGGGCTGAATGAAGAATTCGCAAACTTAATGATCATAATAAATGTTATATGATATAAGTATTGAAATAGGCTAAATTCCATTTAAGGTCGTTATCTTCCCTAAAATAGATTTTTAACCGGGCCCCGCACACCATGCCATATAGGTCGATGTCTGTTAAGAAGGAGCTAAACGAACAACGGTTCGATTATCATCAATTAGATACAAGAGGAGTTAAGTTTTACAACATCACAATTAATTTTTTTTTCTAAAGTATTGAAATGGTAAATTTCATTCAATACGTAATATTTTTTAAATTTTATAACAGTTTATTAGTAATTTTTAGTGTTTATTAGTTTATCAATTAATAGTGATATTAAGTCATATATTAAGATTTTTTAAACATCTCATTATTTATCCTATAATTTATATTGAATATTAATTCGTTAGAATTTAGAGGAGAAAACATTTATATTTAAAAAAATCATAAACTTAGAAAGGGCATTTAGGGCATTAATAATAAATAGATCATTAAAAAAAACTAATTTTTTTTTTCTTTTCAAGTCGGTAGGGAATTCAGCCCCTCCTTGCATCCTTTGGCACTACCCCTGATCATCAATTTGCGTGCATGCCAGCGCGCAAGATTAAATTGAAAATGCAAAATAGTTATTAATTTAAATATTTTGGAACAAAATTAATTTGTACACGACGTAAAAGCACTTGCACTAACATAAATAAGCTTCTAAATTGAAAATGCAAAATAGTTATTAATTTAAATATTTTGGAACAAAATTAATTTGTACACGACGTAAAAGCACTAGCACTAACATAAATAAGCTTCTTGTTGGGAATAGGGTTGGGCAAAACTGAATTGGAACTGAAAAAAATTCGGTTTATTTTTACTTTTTCGGTTTCGGTTCAATTCTTTTATTTCAAAAAAATTAAATATAAAAATACCAAACTAAATTTCGGTTTGGTTTGGTTTTCGGATTAAATTTAAAAAATCCGAACCGATAACAACATTTGCGTCTCTCTCTTTTATAAAATTTTAGTATGACCCAATATTTAAAAAATATTTACATATAGAAATTTTGTCATGACCCAACATGTTTTGCAAACTTTCCAAAAGGGTCCTTGACCAAAAGTCAACAAGGTACGATAACATTATGATCCTTATATTTTAATAAATTATATTATAGCACAGAAATTTATTTTATTTTATTTACGTTTTGAGCTAAAGTTTTTGATATTAAAAATAGTAACAATGATTCTAAAAATTATTCATTTTAGTCCAAAATTTTTCATTTTTTTTGTGTGTATACAAATTTGTAAATTTTGTTTATTATACATTGATTATGGTAGGCCTTATGTGTAAGTTAAGGTGAACCAAAAAACTTATTTGTTAATTCGATCCGTTAAGTGAACCGTTACCGAAAAATTAAAACCGAAGCTGAACCAAATCGAACTATCGGTTTCGGTTCGGTTTTTATTTTCTCTAAAACCCAAACAATTTTTTTGAATTTAGAACCTGAACCGAACCGAAACCAAAAATTCATCCCAAAACCGAACCTGATGCCCACTCCTACTTAGGAAGATTATTGACAACTCGTAAACTAAAACGTGAAATAAAGACCAAAGGCATTATTGAACTGTTATTATAAATGACACCTACAATTCCCCACCCCCCCCCCCCCTCGAAAAAAAAATGAGAGGGTGGGTAAAATTTAAATTGATTTTTTTTATTCTCCATCTCTTTTAAGATTCGAATTCAACTCGAGTGGTCAGTACAATTTTCTAACTTATTCCTTTATATAGTCTTTGGTTTGATATGTAATTCACATGCAAAGTTGTCACTAGTTAGGTTAGGGACCCTTACTAGTTATAATAGATTTTATTCACTTCCTTCGATAAAAGAAAGTGAGTAAATTATTCAGATCTTAATTTTTCAAAATTTGGAATAATTATTCTCATCATTATTTAATCATAAAAACATCAGTAATCTTAATTTATGGATGTGAGCCATAGTAAGTACATACGTATAACACATGTTAATGAATTTAGCCCGTATATTAATTTAACGATAATACATGTAACATATTCATGAACCATACTAAAAACATGCTTATAACGTGTAACACTTATTTTAAAATTAATACATATATTAATTTAATGATAATGCATGTAAGATATTCATGAATCAGATTAAGAAAATGCATGTAACGACATTTAACGACGTATGCAAATCATGAAAATGAAAAATGGGGGACCAGCTTATGAAGGAGCCTTATAACATCTTCTCCAGCGCGTACGTAGGCCTAGGAGCCACCAGCCATCAGTCAGCACTGGCAAGCAGCAGCGTTGACACACGCACGTGGCAGTGACCTAAGTATGCCGACAGTCGCTGTTAATTGGTCAGCGATCTCACAATTTTTTTCAACCTTCAATAATTTCGTACGCTTTAGTCTTTACTGCTTTTTGCTGGACGATGGAGACAGTCACAGCGCACGTACAGCACACTCTTGACTCTTCCAACGCGGTTCCCTCGCCGCTGGCGCGGCCACGCACCCTCTTGCTGCTTCGGCAGTGGAGATATCACGTGCTCCTCCACGTGACCTTTTTAATTAATTCTTGGGGTGTTCAACTTTGTTTAATAATCTTTTATTTGCTTTAATTTTTCGGAAATATTAATCACATTTTGAAGTTTTGTTCCTCTGCGATATTTCTGTGTTCTTTCTAGTTTGGTGGATATAAAGATTTTTTTTTTAATTGAAGCCTTAGCTGACCATGGTCTAATACTGATGCCATTTTGGTATATAAATTAAATGAAATTGAAAAAAAAATCAACTTGCTAAACTGCACGATGAAAGATCATTATGTTTCAATAAATCAATATTTAAAAACTCTCACCACTCCCAAACTTTTAGGGAATGTAAGAACTTCCACGTGTCCGGAGATTTAAATTATTACAAAATATAATTAGAGTGTTATTATTTATTCCGAACTCTTGTCCCGAAAGTTAAAACGCACTGTTTGATTTGGTAAGGAAAAATAGAAAGCAAATGAAACTAAACTAAACGGTGCGGGTTGTAAATTCGGAGTCAGAATTAAGGGAAAATAGCTTTTCTCATAGAATTAAATGTTTAATCAAACTCGCAGGACCTGGTCTGCAATTATTGATCAATTTTAGAATATATAGAAAATGCAGTAATTTGAAGCATGGAATGAAATTAAAATAATTCATTGTGATCACTTTGAAGTTCTCTTTTTTTTTTTTTTTTTTTTTGTTTACACTACACTTCAATCCACCGCTCTCAACCTTGCTTAAATATGTATTATATAGAACCCTATATGGACCTGAATCATACCCAAAACCCAGTTCCTAATTATTAATTATTAGGATACCGTGCTTCTGTATGATATGAAATTCATCACTCATGTATGACTAGAGCTCACATTATTTTTGCATGCGACAATAATCTTATAAAAAAATCCGTCTTGTATATGACAAATGTTTAAGAAAATTATCCTACATCAGGTAAAAGTAGTTTCCTGAACTAAGTACATATGTATGAGCAACTCTCCAGTCTCCACTATTATTATTGCTGTTGTTGGTATTTGGGGTGAGGGTACAGAGACCCAACTTTTGCTCAAAAACGATATAAATTAAGCTATCAAATTAAAGAAATGCAATGTCATTTAGAGCCACACATAATATATACGCATATATCATCTCATGCTTTCCTGAAACACGTTTTGTGCATGAACCAGATCACAAGCTTAATTTTCTATTCTTAGCAAGCTCAGCGTACGTGTCGAAATGAAGAGCATCCGACGTGACACTTTTTTTGCCAATTTCAAGTAACCAATCATTAATTTGATGAAAAAAGACGATGCAAAGAAGCATGATCTATTTACACTTTCAACCTTCAATCATTTGAGAAAATTTTAGAGCATGCATCTATTATATAACGTTAAAATTTCTCTCTCAGTCTCTTCCTGAAGCTACCATTTTTTGTCCTTTTTTTAAATTTCACCCTTCCGCTAAGAATTACAATGGATTTACGTGTGCCCAAACGCAATTGGATAATCTGATAAAAATATCACTGATTATGATTGATTTATGCATGACAAAAACGCTTGCTCAACGAAGTGCTCTTCATTGGCAAAATAGATAGCGAATTAGCAATGGCCGGATCGCAAAGTTGGCGACAAAAAGGTACGTTTTTGGAGCCAGTGTGTGGCTAGCACTAATCCTTAAGCAAAAGCATTAAAGGAGGATAAATATATTGCCCCACTTAAAAGATGAGGTTTCAACGCGTAATGTATGTAATGAATAAATGATGATGTAATCACTGTTGATGGGGCAGAAGATATGATGATGAATCAATTGGTTCCCATACAAAAGGGAGATTAGATGTTTGTTGATGATGGGTTTAAAATGAAAATATGGAATGATTAGATGCTAATAGTTCTAAATCAACTTGCCACTTACAGACAAATAGTTTCTGTGTTCTGTCATCTTTAGATTGGTCTAAGCTCAAAGTAGTTTCTTTTTCACTGAATCGACTGTTGGAAATGGGAACTAACACATGTCCAAACAAGCATAGCCTTCAAACTTTTAGGACCCATTAGTCCATTAATTAACATTTTGCATAATTGCTTTTCATTTTTTTTTATTTTATAAAAAGAGGGCTCTAAAGAAGAATAGCCGGAGGGACACAAAACGGGAGTCTCAATCTTAAAGAGACAGAATTGTCCCTTTAAAAGAGATTTTGATATTAATATTTATCGCTTGGTTCTATTAAAGTTTCTAACAAAATAAAAAATAATCTAAAAAATTATTTAATGATAAATGTAATATTTTGATATACAAATAGACTCACTCTAATTTGCACATAGGAAAATCTATTTGTTTGGAGTCGTAAAATATATTATATTATATAATAAAATCTATTATATTAGTAATCACAATCATTGTTCAAGGGTTGAATGGAACTATATATATCTTTAAAACTTTTTATCCGTTGTGCCCTTTTTCGTTATGTGATTAATTCTCATTGATTAACATTTTCCTATCATGTTTAATATTCTAGATTAGATTGTGTCATTGGCCGCGTATGCGGCTTTAATATAATTAATGAATTAGATAATTGATTGGATATATATAACTATCTAATGACTTTTATATATGTACCCCCCGGTCTAATTTTAATTAAAAAGCATCTTATTCTCTCTCTCTCTAGAGTGGTACCAGTCCAACTAAAAAAGTGCTTTTTGACAGTAGTACTGATGATTGCTGATCGTTGATTACGCCTCTATATATATATATATAAAGTTGGAATTTGAGGAGGTGATGTAATATTATCATTTCTTATATTTATATATTTTTTATTATCTAATAAATAGATAAATTTTCTTGTAAATTTGACATTTCATCTTCTCATAATTAATTTGATTGTTATTACACAATAACAATTATGTAAAGATTTTAATGATGCATATTCTTTATAATGAACATTTAAGGGGAAGTGTTATGAATTTATTAAAATAAATGTAGATGTTCATAACATATATCTCTTAGTTTCCCCATTATCCCCCATTAGCAACCTTTAGCTTCCATATAACTCCCACTATCTCACAAGAAATTATGATCCATAATTTTTCATTAATTTCATGGAGTGATTATGTAACTATAAAAGAAGAGATTATCTTTTTGTTTTGTACACACACAATTGGAATGAATAAAATCATTGTATAATATATTCTCTCATTTTATTCTTTATCTTGCGTTGCTTATTTATTTGTATTGCTGGCTAATAGCTTTTTTTGTTCTTTATAAGGCTGTCTCATCTTAAAAAAAATCAATTCATATTTTTTATCAATTTCATCAAGTGTAAAATAAGAAAAAAATGATAATATTAAATTTTTTTTTCAAAAACGCGTGAAACGCGGTTCTATTTTCTAATTTTTAGATAATTATAAAGTCAAAATGTTAACTCAGGACTTTCGCCAGAGCTCTTTCTGCACAATAGCATAGTGTCTGAGCAGTATTTATTGTTAATTGTATACCTCGTTTTATCGGACACCTTAATTCCAAATTTTAATATTCTAAGAATCCCTTAATAGCTCTCCGAGCTTGCGACACGTAGCCATATCAATTGTTAATAGAAGATTTTGATTAAATTATTGGAAATTGAAGAGAACTAACCAATTTAATGTGATTTTGGACCACATCCAGTGTGATGGATGGTTACACTGTATTGATTAATGCTGCGGGTAGCATGCACGAAGCTAATAATATAAAGTGATAAAATGAGGTGAGTGTGAACTGAGAATTTAAAGAAAACTGTTGAGAAGCTCTGAAATAAATCAATGTACCTTACATTAATGGTTGCGAGCTACACACCCTTGACGTGTCAGTTATCCCTTACCCCTAACTCGAATTGTCACAAGGCAAAAAAAAAAAAAAAAAAACCAGGTTAGACTCACTTAAGTGTGTTTTGCCATTGGATAAGATAGAGAACTAGAGAGTTTCTATGATTTCCCCATCCTAGGCTTATGAAGTAGCTTATGCTTTCGGTTCGGATTGGGTGGCTACCATTCAGGTTCGATTTTGATTCGTATGATTGTATTAAACAAATAAAATTTTTATAATGTTGTGATTAAAATTACAGAATCGATGTCGTGATAAATATAAATTTGATAAATTACATGTAAGGTTAATAAATGAAAGGTAAAACGAGTATTTTAATATAAGAGTGGTAAATTATGTTTTAAAATTACATATAAAACAAACACGTATAAAAATAAAATCAACATTAAATTTTAATTTAAAAAATATTTTACCCATTTAATTTAATGAAGCAAAAAAAGTACTCATTAATTGAAAATAAAATTTTGTATTGGAAACAATTTGAATAACTTTTATTAAATTGGTTTAACCATAAATTCTATAATCATGATAGGACATTCATGACTTTTTTTTTTTCATTTCCTATGATAGTGTTTGTTTACTAAACAAGTTAATAAGGCCAAATTATTTTTATAATGAGTTTTTATTTTACATTTGTAAGTTTTTATTTTTTCAATCACTCTTATAATATTTCTCTATTTTACATTCCATTTACAAGTCTTCCGTTTCATTTACATAATTTATATTTTATTTTATACTTAATGTTAATTTGCAAGTTCTATATTTTATCTATAAGTTTTTGTTTTGTTAACTAATAATACATCATTTTACCGCCCTTGTGTTAATTTATTTGTTTTATCTTCTATTTACAAGTTTTATATTTTACACTTAATATTGATTTATAAGTTTTATGTTACGTTTGTAATTTTTTTAATTTACCAATTATACATCATTTTTACCACTCTTATATTGATTTAATCGTTTTACCTTTTATTTACAAGTCTTATATTCCATTTATATAAATTATGTTTTATTTTATACTTAATGCTAATTTATAAATTTTATGTTGTATTGATAAGTTTTTGTTTAGACATATCAATTTGCCACTCTTATGTTTATATATTTATTTTGCCTTTCATTTTACAAATCTTATGTTCTATTTACCTCATTTATGTTTTGTTTTACACTTAATATTGATTCACAATTTTTATATTATATCTAATAATACATTAATTTACCAGTTCTATGTTGATTAACTTATTTTACCTTCCATTAACAAGTCTTATGTTTCATTGGCATAATTTATGTTTTATTTTACACTTATTATTGATTTACAAGGTTTATGTTACATTTATAAGTTTTTGCTTTTGTTTTGTTTTTCCAATAATACACTACTTAGCATTCTTATATGAATTTACTTATTTTACGTTCCATTTATAAGATTTATGTTTCATTTCCTTAATTTATGTTTGATCTTACCATCATTGTTCATTTACAAATTTTATGTTATATTTATGTTATACCATAAGTTTTTATTTTATTTACTAATAATACATCAATTTACCATTCTTATGTTGATTTACCTTATTTTACCTTTCATTTACTAAGTCCTTTTTTTCATTTATACAATTTATGTTTTATTATAAGTTTTTCTTTTGTTTACCAATAATACGTCAATTTACCACTCCTATATGTTATTACACTTGTTTTACCTTCTATTTACAATTTTTATATTCTATTTATATAATTTATGTTTTGTTTTACACTTAATGTTGATTTATATGTTTTATGTTAAACTTAAATGTCTTATTTTTCATTTACACAATTTATATTTAATCATGACGTCAAAAAATGACCCTTAAACAAATTTGAAAAAAAAAAAAGAAATCAGACTCTTATTAAGTGTATTTATGAAATTTGTGAAGAATCAAACAATGATGGAAACAAAATAATTAGTTGCTGTTATCTTTGTTATAAATATTAATTATCTATCAACATAAATGTTAATTGACTCAATCTTTACTGATAAATTTTTATATTGGGTAACAAATACGTGGTTTAGCCACTATGTCAAATTGTTACTGATGAGTTTCAAGAGCATGCTGTGAGAAGTTTAATAGATGAAGGTAGAATCTTTGGAATATATAGAAGATTTCCATTTTCGAAATCAAATGAGTTCTAGACGATATCAAATGAATGACTTTCTGAATGAAAAGAATTAACATGATTAATAGAATAAAGATAGAATCCTTGAAATGGAAGATTTCTTTTACAAAATCAAAGGAATTACTTCTGACTTAACGAATTCCTTGACTTTCTTGACAAGATAAACTGAGTGCATTTATGATTTCCTCTGGCCGAAAAAAGTACTTAAAAATTAAAAATGACTGCAAAATTTTCTTGGCATAGCATCTCTATTTGTTGCATGACATTGAAAGAAAGGGTTCGGTTACTGTGTAATTGTGATATCGTGCCACAGTTGTATCCAACATTGGATACACTTGAATGAATGGAGTCCTTTGGAATCAAACGGCTGGATGTAACTGTGGTACGATACCACAGTTGAACCACAGGTTTCCCTTAAAAGAAGACCGGAAACAAAAAAAAAAAAATTATTTACAATTTTTGAAAATAAGCTAGAAATTTACAAAGTAGTCAAACAACAATGGAAACAAAAGAATAACAGATCTTCATCTTTGGTGATCAATGTAAACGTTGATTGGATCAATTTTTAGTATTCAGACATTATTCTCAAGTGATACTAATTGTGCTATTTCTTTTTTAAGTTTAAGCACTTGTATATATAAATTGAGGCTTTTGAGCTAGTATTACGAAAATAACTGCGGTGATTACCATTTTCTCTAGATTATCTCTTAATTTCGTCAAAATCCTCCATTGCGAAAGATGTCATTGACCTATTGTGATCAAACGGAAGACAATAAATAAATAAATAATTGGATAA
The DNA here is from genome assembly GCA_018350135.1 of Citrus trifoliata. Classification (NCBI taxonomy): domain Eukaryota; kingdom Viridiplantae; phylum Streptophyta; class Magnoliopsida; order Sapindales; family Rutaceae; genus Citrus; species Citrus trifoliata. The sequence goes on along the minus strand of CM031384.1, from coordinate 7,049,040 downwards.
CTATGATGAGCTATATACATTCGTTGATATTTCAATTAGACCTAGGACCCATAATTATTTAAGTCATTGTTTTTTCATGAAATAAAATATGCCTAATCTTGAAGGCATTGCAAAATTAGTATACAAGGACAAGTATCGATGAGACCCTAAAAAACAATACAAAATCAGAATCTAACCCTACCACTTTCAAAGCAATATTGGCCCTATAAATAATGTATGTAATTAATATATAGACATTAATATCCACCAAATGAATTGAACTAACCATCGATAATTAATTTCGAATTGAAACTAGAAAATGTCTTGGTTTCGCTTGTGACTTGTGAATTAAATTAAGTAGCTCAAATTGGCCACGTGTATCGTATCTCTAGACTGCAGTGTTTTGTTTGTGTTTATTCAAAATGCCATCTTTTTAATTAATTAATTAGTTAACTTGTTATTTGTATTATTCTTTTATCCTTTTTAATTTCTATTATATGAAGGAAAGTTGTGTGAACATATACTACTAATGCAAGCAACAAAACATGGTCAATTGAATATTATGAAATGGAATCGTGTACCGTGGAAACTTATTCATTGATTGGCTAACCATGAAGTAATAATAAAATAAACCACCCAAAAAATAATGTTTAATTGGTTAATCAGATCGATGTACGATGATGATTTGACAATATATATTTATTGAAAAAGGAATGATATATATATAAGGTGATTGATGTTGACTCTATCTGACTATATATATACATATACATATACATAAATTATAAAGTAATTACGTACGTTATTTTAATATTACTAACAAAAAGTTTATTCTATTTGGTTTACTTCGAGGCAAGTGAGTGACAAGAAGGAGATTAAAATAATGACATGATTAAAAGCAGCTAGGGTTCGTGATCTTAATCCATAATAATATATCATTACAAAGGGGAACTGATTTTCCTTTCTGTTGCCAATCATGCTCTTGTTGTTCCGTGGGTATTGACAAGATTAATTCTGAATAATTAGGCATTGAACTAAGTAGTTTAATTATACGTACGACCGAGATTTGACCTTAGTGCAGTATTATCAGTGACTTAATAATTGTATTGCGAATAAAATAAAAATGATTTACTCAATAACTTTGAGTTTATATATACATATGTATCAAGAGTAGTGATAGGTGTAGAGAAACACGAGAAAAAGACGAGAGAATTTTGTCCTCTGTCTCTCTCTACCCACTCACTCTTTTTCTACTATTTTCTTTTTTATTTCTCTCATCTTTCTCTCCACCAAACATTTTCCATGTATCAATCTTAGTAAATTGGAATGCTCAAAGAAAGATGTTTAGTTTGTGATTCCCAATTAATTCCATTCACAACTGGAGAGTCAACCATCGAATTAAAGGGCACGTGAGACTGATTACGAGAGATATTACAACTCCATGCATGCAGTGCAACAGAGCCAAATTTCTCTTAATTAATATATACATAATTACTTGTTACAGCATGATCGGCTCATTTTTCTTAAACAAAAAATTAAAAATTGTAAACACTGCTTATCGATAATTGGTCCATAAGGGTTCAATTTATTGTGGTCCAGCATCAAAGTTAAGTAATCTGATTAATTAAAATTGCTAGATCTAAGGTCTCTCACTTTCCAACCACATAAAATAACAATTTTATTGTAATAAATAAAAAAAAGTATGACAATATATTATTTTATAAACTAATAAAATATCTTAATTAGAAGACAAAAAAAAAAAAAAAAAACTGGGGTCCTTTTAATTTATTTTGCTCTTGCCAGCTGAATAGCTCCCACGTCTTACGGCTGTACGCGATGTGTGATTAAGCTTAAGACCTGGCAACATTTTAATTTTTTTGTAACTCAGGAGCTAAGAACTTGGCAGCGAGAGGTAATAATAACAAGCAAAAAGATATACAGATTAAGCATAGAAACCAAGATTTTGTAATTTTCAGAAATTACAGCAGTGAGTTAATTAATTATGTGGCTAATATAAGTACTTTTATAAAATTTTAATTTGCAAATATGACGTTATATGTTATTAAACAAAGGCTCATAATATTATTACTATGATAGATTTATTTTGGATGTTGAATGTGGAAGGCAATTACTTTATGATACCAGAAGTGAATTTTTGAATCTGTAGGGCATCGAAAATAGTGACATATGATTGAACTCATAACAACCCAAATGTCACATAAATGATACATTATTAATGGTTGTATTAATTTTTTTTATACATCATAAATTTGAAGTAAGGTTTTGGGGGAAAGAATACGCAATATATTCGTACATAACTAATTGTATGTGCGTGTAGGGCACGAGGGAAGAGTGTTCAGTATTTGGTTAGTTGAGAAGCAACTTTGACTGGAAAAATGTTGTTTAATTGAGATGCTTTTTACACGAAAGAAGTAGACCTTTATTTTTCATGCCGGTTACTTGAAAAGTCTATATCATGTGGATCATGTTCATGCCATAAAAACTAAGCCTAGATTTAACTTGCTTTTGTTGATATCAGCTCAGGGGTAGTATAGTATAGTATAGTATAGTGTGCAGATATATATAATCATTTTGAGATGTAGACACCTGCTTTTTTTTTTTAATACGGACACACTCTTAAACTGTACAGTTTAAGAGTATTAAAAATTAATTCTTTTTAAATCGCATGACTTAAAAGTGTGTTTACAGGACGCCTGTATTAGAGAATGATGTATATATATATATATACACACACACACGTTTTAACTGTACGTTTTAAATGTAAATTTGATCTCGTCTGTAAGAATCTTGATAATTAGGCTCTTACTATTAGTGCTAACATGAGATGTAGATCATCCAAGGTACATTAGAATAGTGTACTTCTCCTATTCGAACTATGGGTTCAACTTTTTGTTTATTCGTGGGATCTAAATAGTATAAGAGGACTATTGCAACTTTTCTCTTGTAGCTAATCCACGGATCCCTTAATACCGTGTAGATGATTGTACCTCGAGCATAGGTTTAAGTTCAACATCGAAGCCAAAAAAAAAAAAAAAAACAATTAGAAAACTTAATAATGTATCTTCACAATCTAAGAACTACGAAACCAATAAATCATCCCTTCCATTTCATTTTAGGATGATAGAGGGATTGTGCATTCAAGCATTTCTTTTAATTTCATGAATTTTTTTTTTTTTCCCTCTCGAGGTCTAGAGGAAGCTACAATATATCAATAAGATTTTCTTTCAGTATTCCATTCTCAAAAGGAAGTAAATTCATATTCTAAAAATGTGTATGTTCACGATGACTTTCTATATATGTAAAAGCTTGTTATTTGTTTTAATAATTATTTTTTAATTTTTTTTTTGCTTGCATCGCTTTTTTGGATATATTTTTGGTTTTTTTTTTATTGAGAGATTAATAAATATACATGCATATAATGTAATTGGAATACATAATTTGCTTGTCGTGAATGCCGTAGATTTGCGGCATAATATTATTTATATTTGGAAACCACACAGCTTTTAATTTGAAAGACAGAGAAATAAATAGACAAATACCCCAGCTCACAAATTGGCAATTGAAAGGAACTAACTCTCACCTAAAACCCAACCTCACTTATGATGTGTATGCGTCACTCATAATGAGCGTTGAGTGTGAGAGCATAACCAGTCAGTCAGTCCCAAAACGATGCCATGTTCAAGTGAGAGAGACGCCGCTGGCCATTTCATTATCATATGGGTTCCATATTTTGACGCTGGCACTCAGTTTAATAGATTATTTTTGCAGGAAACCCAAAAAACCAAAAAAAAAAAAAAAAAAAATTCCTTCCTTGTGCCAATTACTTCCTCAGAAAGAGTGATGAGTAATCAATTATTGCACCCTCTCTCTTTTTTTTTTTTTTTTTTTTAAAAAAAACACTTAGTATTTTTTTTTATCCTTTATGTGATCGGACAAGATGTAATTCACACAAAAATAATCACATATTGATTCATAGAGGCCGAATTTGACCATTCAACCCGAAAAAAACAAGTAACCGCAGGCAGATTTTAGCTCACAGAGTTCATGTGCTGCAGGCACTAAAGGATTGGGTAATAGCCTTTTAAGAACATCTTGATACGCAAGAAAGCTTCTCTTTTTTTTTTTTTTTTGCCTTTCATAAAACAAATATAACGAAAACTCTCAAAAGTGCTATCTATAGCTGCTGCTTAGATTACATGACATGTTACATCAAAATCAAACAAAAAAAGGGTAAATTAAATTTTAATTAAAAAAAAAAAACAACGCAAAACAAAACAAAAATTAAGAGTGAAGAAGATTCACATTCACAGAATTGACATCAAGTTGAATTAGTGTTGCCACAACAGAGACTCAAACCCAGATGTAATCGCACCACCACCACTGCTACTATTTTGCACTTGCATTGAATCATTATTCATAAAATTAAAACACTCTCCTTCCTCTTCGATATTATAATAGTAATTGTAATCGTAGTTATAATCATACCACGACGAGTCGACGAACACGAAATCATTCCCGGACTCGCTCGACTCGTCGTAACTCGCGCCGAGACTCGGCAACTCCACTATTTCACTCAGCTCCTCCGGCGTCGCTGTCGACACGTCACTCGGTACCACCAACGGTGACGTCGACGACGACGACGACGTTGGTGTCGACGTTAGCGATGATGAGGACGACGACGACGACGACAGCGATGATGACGATGACGAGTGAGATATTGAGGGTAATGGGTTGTCGAAGATTTCCATCGAAGCGGCTTTGGCAGCTGCCGCTTGGACGTCGCGCGGGGAGTTGGAGGCGGGTCGGGGCAGGGACCCGGCCAGGTTGGGGAAGTTGAGAATGGCGGAGGCGCCTTTGATGCTCAATGCTGCCACGTCGTGAGCGCGTGCCGCCATTTCGGGCGTCGAGAACGTGCCCAGCCAGATCCGACTCTTCTTCCTGGGCTCTCGGATCTCGGATACCCACTTCCCCCACGCCCGCATGCGGACCCCTCTGTACACCGGGTGCTTGCTGTCGTCCCTCGGCCTCTTCTTCTGCTTCTTGGCGGCATCCGGGGTCGGGTCCCGGTCGGACGTAACGGGTTTCCGGGTTGGCGGGTTTGTCAGAGATGACGATCCGGACGACGATGGTGAGGAAGGAGAAGGTGAGTTGTTCGAGTCGGTCTCCGAGCTAGTCCACTCAGTCATTATGTAATGTTGTGGTATACGGAGAGCAAGAGAGAGAGCATGAAACAAACAATAAAAAACGCAGCGTTTTGGAGGGGATTCAGTGAGAGGGAAGTGGGAGGTGAGAGGAACTAGAGAGTATAAGAGGCAGATAAAGAGAAAGTGGGGGGGAGCTTTTAATAGAGCGGAGAGGGGAAACAAAGAAAAGAATAAGGAAACGTGGTGTTTATAAGTGAGCCAGCACCACGGCCGACCTGTCGTTTTTTTAACCCACTGATTATTTTGATTTGAGTTTTGATATTTGCTCTGGGTTAAATTCCGAAATTAAAGAAAATAACGTCGTTTTATTTGTTTTTTATTTTTATTTTTTGCTTCTCTAAAACGTTGCCGTTTCACTTACCATTTCTAATACCCGGAAGAAGAATGGAGAGGAATTATCATTTCCCAATCAATTATTTTAACTAATAAGCATTTGAAGAAACGAAGAAACAGAGAGATTTACAGTGAAACGAATTGCAAATGACTTACTCCTCTATTTATCTTATTCTCAGATGAAATGATTCTATCTATCTCATTCCCAAGTGAAACGAAGAAACAAACAAATCGTGAATGACTTACTCCTTTATCTGTCTCATTCTCAGATGAAATGATTCTATCTATCTCATTTTCGGGTGAAACAAAGAAATGAATGAATCGCGAATGGCTTATTTCTCTATCTATCTTGTTTTCAGGTGAAACGATTCTATCTGTCTCGTTCCCGGGTGAAACAAAGAAACGAAGAGGAAGAGATTTACTGTGTAACTCTTTATTTTTCAAATGATAAGTGAAACAACAATGTTTTAGAGAAAAAAAAAAAACAAAACAACACTATTTTATTTAGTTTCAAAATTTAACCCAGAACAAACATCATTTTCCGATTGATTTTGACCCTCCCTCCCCCCCTACCCTAACCTTGCAACCAGTTAAATTAATTATTTTTAAATTTTTTTATGGAAAAAATAAATAAATAAAAGGGGACTGACACCTAGCAAGCATCGTAACTTAATGACGCAGTTAACATTTACAAATTTCTAACTAAAGTAGTAGTTAATGGAGAAAGGGGTAGTGATAGAGTGGTGAGGAGTGTCTTTAGAAGACAGCTGGCAGGGCCATCCTAACCGTCCTTTGTTGGTGGGGTTTACACAGTACGCTTATTGGGGTGTGTACTGTTGAAAGCTTTCTCTGTTCAGTTTCTGTGCTTTCCCTCTTTATTTCAACCAAAATTATCATCTCTCAGGCTCTCACTACTCTCCATTTTTTTACATCACATTTTAATCAGCATTACTTTTCTTTATTTCTTCTCCAACTGTTAACTGATTTGTCTTATAAGGTGGGGTTTGATTTGAAGAAAAGTAAAGAAATGAGAGGAGAGGAAAATGGAAGAAAAGAGAGGAGAGTATATTAAAATTCTTTTCTAATGTTTGATTTGTTACAAAATTATATAAAGAAAGAAATGTCCTAACTTTTATTTGGACAATTTCACCTTTTAGTGTTAAACTTATAATATTTATAATAAATATAATTCAAAAAATTAAACAATAAATTTATTTAATGTACTATATAAATAACTAATAAAAATTTATTTTAAGTAATATAATTATATTTGTAATTAAACTCTATTCAAAAATTTTATTAACATAATTTTATTTTTAAATTAGTTTAATTTAATTTGTTTCTAAATAAATTATGACATTATACAAATAATTTCTTAATTAATATATTATAATTTTAAAATTTTATTTGAACAAAAAAAAATAGAGTTGCTGCCGCTGCCGCTGCCATTAGAGCCGCCGTGTCTCACAGCCGATCACCACTATACCATATCATTTCAACGCAAGAATTATATGAAAATTATCAGAACTTGACAATCTATGGATTGAAACAACTTATTTGGCTGAGATACTTGATGTTTGTCCGCATCTGAGATAGTTAGAAAGTTTTCAAATTTCTTTTAACTAGATTTGAGGAAGATAAATTCATTTTTTCACTTGTGTGACAGTATAAAGACGTTGCTCATTGGCCAGAAACTCCAATAGTACAAGCGGTGACGTTACAAGCGCGAGTGTTGACGGTGGAGTCAGCAGTCTGGCGACGGTGGTCCGGTGATTGTTAAATTTGTATTTCTAATTTTTAAATTAATAAAATAAATAAAGTGATTTTATTAAATTAGTTAAATAATTGCTTTAACTTTTACTAATACAAAATTAATTATCTACAATATTAAATTGATAAAATAAAATTGTAAATAATAATAATTTGATAATATTAAACAAGTTAATAAAAGATTCCAATAGAGGAGGAATTCAAAATCATCACTCTTTGGTGGTGTGGAATCTAAATTCCACATTATTATGTATATCAAATTCTAATAGAAATTAAATTCTTGTAAATTATGGTAAATCAAACAAAGGAAATAAGAAAGAAATTTAAATTACTTTCCTTTCCCCCTTCTTCTCCTTCCAACCAAACACCACCTAAGTTCTTACTAATAACTAAATTATTACAAATTATAAAAATTATAATTTAAGGTCCATTAACAATTCAAATTAACAGTATGTCTATTAACAATTTAAAAATTATATTTATTGTACAATTATCTATTGAGAATAATTTGAAAATATGTGAAAATTAATATTTTGGGATGATAAATCTACTTCCACCTATAATTGTGGGAGGAAAGAGGATTAAATATGAAGTCCATGAGTGATTCAAATTGAGAAACAAGACCTAAGCTCCATTTGGAATTGGGGTTAAAACTCAATAAGTAGCTTATTTTATAATTTTTGACAAAAATAATGTTTGATAAATTTTATAAAAATTGTTTATTTCATAATTTTTTCTATTTTGACAATAGCTCTTCAAAGTAGGCAAGAAGTTGCTTTTTATAAGCAGCTTATTAAGTAAGCAACCACACCTTTCTAAAGTTCTTATTATAAACTTAATATTTTAATAAGAAAACAATTGTCTCTTATTTTTCTACAAATTATAATATATAAACCATTAGATATCATATTACTGCCACAATTAATAATACCAATAACAATTATGTCATTGCAACCATGACATTGCACAACTATTTAAGAGGTGTACACAACATGTTATTCATTTTGGCAACATTGAAAATGATCCTAATATGATGAAAGAATAGAAAGAAACAATGACACTCAAAAAGAGTGTTATAATACTAATGACTTTGGATCACAAGAATAAAAAATTTGAGCATTGTTATTATAATAAACTTAATGTAAACGTAGTGCATATTACTTTTTATTTTATTTGGATTAATTACTAGTATGATTTTTTATCATATTTTATATAATGACTTATGAAGTTCATTAGATTTTATTTAATTGAGTTTTTTTTTCACTTTATGTAATTTTATGTGTTTCAAAAAGAAAAAAAAAGGCATATTGACGCAATTTATTAAACATACTCTAAAAAATAAAAAAATAATTTAAACTTATGTTTATTTTGATAATTATATAATAAAACAACATATTCGTAATAAAATTTACCAAAAACATGTGTTTTTCTTTTCAAACTTATATAAACTGCAACAACACAATTTACCAAATATTAAGTTGCTTTTTTAATTAGTTACTTTTTTTATTCCTACAATGAAAGCAACTTTTTTCATCAACTACCGCAATCTTAAAGTGGCTCTTAGTCAATACTTAGCGGCAAAAAAAAAAAAAAAAATGATAGAGATTAGAATTTAGAATTAGAAATAAAGTAACTGGGTTACCATGCTCTTCAAAACTGTGGATCGGCAAGGGAAAAAAAAACACCTAAAACAATGGGACATTTGGGGTCCCCTACGATCACCAAAATTAATATCACACTAATTCAGATGATGGTCCGGTTATATACGAATCACAGTGGGTCTCGGTTTAATGCTTCTTCATTGAAAGATAATTTATTAATCTCTTTTTTTTTTTTGGGATAAAATTCTGAAAATTGGCAGTGTTTATTTATCATCATCTTAAATTTGTAAATGCACATTCCAAAAAAAGGCTATCATCTTAGCTGTTCCAATGGTACCTATAGAGTGATTTTATGGGCACATCTGTTTCTTAATCCATTATTGAAAATTCTTCATTCACAAATTATTGCTTAGGATTTGATGATGATGATGATGATGATGTACATTCGTACATGCTATAACAGAGGTCACTTATTTCTCTAGCCACTACTAATCTATTTGCTTCATGAATGAAATTAATAATTTCTGTACCGAAAGAGCAAGAGAAGAAAATTTTGAATTATTGCCAGCAAATTTTTATATATTATCTTATTGTTTTTTTTTCCTATTTTTCACTAGGAACCAATATTTTGAGTAAGATGTCCTATTCCTAGTCGTGTTGCAGACAAGTTGATTAATATAAAAATTAAGGAATATAATAAAAATATGGATAGTAATTAATACATCATTATTAGAATATTTTTGTTTATTAGAAGTCTTCTTGTTTTAATCAAATGGGCCCCAGAATGAGAATCATCCATTTTATGCGTAACACAAGTTATAAAGTTTAACAAATTACTTTATTTTACTGATATATGACGATAATATTTATCAATTTCTGCAATGTATCTGTGTTTCCGCATATAACAAATAATAAGTTAAATGTTCACGTAAACCTGAGCTGTCGAAGACAATTTTCATTTTGGAATTATCTGCATTTGGGTCCTGAGATTTTGTTTTTTCAAAAAATAATAATAATAAGTCCATGCAATGGTGTTACAAGTTTCAGAGGAAATTGGGTCAGAAACTTTGCCAAATCATGCAAATTTCTGGGGCCATGGATATTTATGAGCTAATTGTTTTTTTTTTTTTTTGTAATTTTTTGTGAATCATGGGGCAAGTTTAAATGAGTTGTGGGGAAAAAAATATATAAAGAAAAGCAATATTGTTTTATGGTTGTATCTTATGGGACAAAAATAAAGAAAAGCAAAAGAGTTATTTCATTGCACTTATTTTAGTCCATTTATTATTTTTTATATGGTTTTATTAGAAATTTGCAGGATTATAAAATTATACAATTTTAGACTTGGATCACTCGTTTGAATTTATAAAAAAATATAAGATCCCTTTTACAAATTTTTTTTCACCACTTAAGTCCATGATAAATTTTTAATACTTCGTGCCATTCATGGAGCTGAAAGAATCTAAGAAAAAGCACAAAATTGAAGAGCCAAAAGAATATTTTAGCCAATAAATTAACTAGTTTAGACTTTTAGAAGTATCAAATATTCAATTAGTGCGTAAAAAGTATCATATTTAGCTTCCAATAGTGTGTTTTAACACAATGGACAAAATTAGGCACTACAAATTTTATCACGAATTCAAGTAACAAAACTAAATTTAGAAGAGATGAAAGTCTCATTCTCTCTAAATGAAAAATTACACCCTTCTTGCTATATTTCATAAATCAATAGGTAACTGCTCATGGTGTAAACTCCATAACCTAACCTATTGTGCAAAATTTCTTGTTCTTTTTTTTATTGATAAGCAAGATTTCTTGTTCTGAACATAACCTGAGGCCCTAAATCTAAAGCTGTTGTATAGAAACAGCTTTAGCAGTTGGCCATAATTGCAACATTGCCTTTGCAAGCTTCAGAGTGAGTCAATTGGTCACTTTTGAGGGAGTTAATACTCTTTATCACTGCCGGTGGTTGGCGACCTTTATTAATTCACGAATCAACATACAATGTTCAAGGGCAACAGTTAATGGGCCTTTTGTTATATTGGACTAAAAGGGGAGGAGTTTTATAGGCTTCTGACAAAATGTTTGTGCATGGCCCAAAACACGTTGCTTCAAGAGGGCACCCAAACTTAAACACAAATTCAATGTAGTACTTTTGGGACACCAAATGAGATGGGGAAGATGAAGCTTGGAACATGAATTTTTTTTTTTACCCTCTGTAAAGCAATTGCAATGCGAACTAAGCAGTTAAAATGATTTTAATGGCGGTGAACAGAGTGGCTGATGCCCCAACAATTACTTATCACTAATGTTTGACGTGTTTTAATTTTTCTTTGTACCGAAAAGCCATAAGGTGAAGCATTGCGTATGAGCTTCATTCTCTGAATAGAAAGAAAAACAGCTTCTATGTAGTAGAATTTGAAGTTGAACTACTTCCAACCCCCTTTTTGCCTTGCTTTGACTTGCCAATCTCCACCAGCTGAGTCAGAAGGGCTTCGCACATTTCACAAGGATCGGGTTCGGTGGGATTCTTCTTCCACGAAGAGTAAACCATCCAAGCATGGTCAAGCTTCTGGTTCGGTCTGACTACAACGGAACCCGGAACTTCGGCATCACGGCATGTCACTAACCCATCACTCTTCTCCCCATATCTCAGCTGAAGATGGAGTGCGCACACAGCCATTGCAGCCGAAACAGGAATTACTACAGGCACCTGCCGTCCTGCTTGAGCTGAATTATCTGACTCCTCACCACCAAAGTTAGGAAGGGGAAGCCAGGGAAGTTCTGCATGAGCTATGTGAGTCATTGTGGCAAGGACACCTGGAGCCACGCTTGCTTCAGAGTGGAAGGAAATAAGAGGGATTTCCTCAGGTAGCTTGTGATTCATGATGAACTCTTTCCGCTTTTCATACGTGAGATCCTCCAATGCCCGTATATCTCCCTACAATGTACTTTCATAGTTCATGATCACACCTCCCAAAAGATTCATTTTATATAGTATATCCAACTTGAGACCAAATGAAGTTCTGTTAATGTGCACAAACTATAGTACACCAAATTGGCATAAAGGCCCCTGAAAACTCTTAACACGAGAAAAAGGAAGCATAACAAAAGGATAATCTCAGAGGAAGATTCGAACAAAAATTGTTTCTTGTGAACTGTTATGGTAAAAACTTTATAATTGTGAAGAAAAATCAAAAACATATATTGCAAAAGCACATTTCCGCTGAGTTCTGCTTGTAGTTCCCAGTTATCAATTGCAGAGTTAGCCAAAGTCCTGAAATGCATTTCTAAAGATACCCAGGTCTTCCTAGGACTCTTACAAGCATTTCCAAGATGTTCTGTGTATAATTAAATGTTTTTTCATTGTTTCTAAAATATGTAGGTTTCTAACCACTAGGAAAACATTATGCCAAAATCTGGTTAAGGGAAGCCAAAGCATCATTATTGCTGTAACTTCCCATTTTCAACAAAACTGCTAAACCAACATTACTGGTGTAACTTCCATTTTCAACAAAACTGCAGTTTTGGATCATTTTCTAGCACTGAACCCATGTATAATATTCTCGCCTGATATCCTGCTGTAGAGACGACAAAAAATCTGAATGCCCCTCTTATGTCCAAAATTTGCAATCACTATCGTTTACTTTAGACAATTGATGGGCCAAGGGGAAATTCTATGACCTATTGCTGTTACACAGCAGGAGCCTTGCATCATATTACAGGATATAAGAAGTTTAGACACCACATAATCAGGCAAGCTATATTGAGCTTCGAATCAGCTATGATCATGGCTTGATTAACAAAGCCTGAGTTGAATTGTTCATACATAATCTTTCGAAAGTAATCTCAAAGCTTTCCTAAATCAGCATAGAAAATAGTTTATGCTTCTTTTAAAATTTCACATATACATCATCCACTAAGTTTTAGACAGTAAAGGAATACCTTAATTAACTTGCATATCAAAAACTCCATGATCCTCCTGGTTTCTCTGTCAGCAATTTGGCCTTCACGCAAAATATCAGAAGCTACTGGGGTGCCACCATATGGGCTCTGCACCAGCGCCAGTCCAGCAACTTTGTCTTTCAAGTCAGACCAGTACATTGATAATGCAGCAGCAGCATCAACCCCGCCCTTGCTGTGCCCAAGCAGCATCACTCGCTTGCCAGATCCCCAGTAAAGCTCCTCAATATATTGTTTCAGTTCCCATGCATTGTGCTCCACTGATGCCTTTGTACAAGAAATAGAAAAGCCAGAAAGAACATCAATATATTTAAAGGTGACAACAAGCAAAAGAAAGTCATCATGAAGAAAATGAAATTTAATTTGGAAAGAAACAATCATATGGACATGGACAAAATGCTAATATTGTTGTCAGGCATATAAAAGTTCACTTTGTTTTAGTGAATGCATTCTTGAAAAGTAAAAAGTAGCCATCTGTTACCTCACTGTGAATTTTTGCAATATGGCACGCCAGACCCTTCTTTGAAAAGAATTTCTTAGTGGCCACAAAATATAATGGACCATGATTGCTAAAAAGGCCTGATGAAGATCAGTATTTCACATTAAAATGGATTTCGGCCATCTTAAATGTCAAATGAACAAAACAAAGCCAACCTTGAGAGTATGGTTAAAGAAATATATTGTCATACCTGGAATTAATAGATAAACAAACGAGTCAGGCAGTGTATGCTCCCTATTCCTGAGAGAGCAAGATGACAAACAGGTGATAGGATCTATAATAAATATGAACCAAGTAAGAGGAAGTATCCTTGATTCTGCAAAGCACTAAACATGAAAATCTTACCATGACATTAGTTTAATACCTTATGCATTCAAGAAGCTCCAAAAATCTTGTGGTACCATCTTCCACGGGAGCCATTCCAGGAGTTTGTTGCAACCATCCAATATCATCAGAAGAGCCATGCAAAGTTCTTCTCACTCGAGATGAAATGCTGGAGATACCAAAAAGAAGCTCATGTTATTTGAGTAGCAAATTAACAGATACAAATTAATGTAAAAATCAAAGAATTTTGAATTCAAATGCAAGAAAAAAGAGAAGACTAAATGGAGCACGAAATTTATTCTTCAATTAGGAAGTGAATGATATCATTTGAAAAGACTTCTATTACCATGCTGATCAGCTTGAAAAAGCTAAAATTAACTTACCTACGGACTCGACCTTGAGCACATCTGATGTAATGAAAAGGACATCTCCAAGAGGCAAGTGCCAACCTCCAGGCAAGTTGTATTCCAAACAATGGGAGCATCAACCTACAACCAGAGGGAGCAATTGGGTGCAGCAAAAAATGGTAAAAAAAAACTCCCAAGATAGATGCATGCCTGAGAAGGATGCTCAAGGTAGATGAGATGCATAGCTAGTATATTCATACAACCAGATCGCAAATCATACATTATTTTCACGCAAGAGATATTTTGGTGATTTTATAGAAGATAAGGAAATGAGACAAAGAAACGAATTGTAACCATTTCTTAATGAATCAATAAGTAAATTTATTTAAAAATGGATGCAAGCAAAAACTAATACCAGTTAAAAGTGAAAGGGATGCCCAGATATCTGCAATTGGCTTCTATAACTTCGAATCTTGTATTTACAAACAATCCAACCCTGGGGCCCAAGGCTCTTCTTCCACAGACTGTACGTGCAATGTAACGATTAAAAGATGATGAGCATTCTTCCAAATTGGATTTACAAATGCTTTGTGTTGAAGATCTCGGATGTTCTCCAGATGAAACGAACAACTCTCCTGAGAATCTACTGATATCTCTGAGTGTAATATCCTCTGCAGTGAAAATAAACTGATGAAACAGCCATCATGATCCAAAAATATGGTAATTACAGGACTCCCCCTCAAAAAAAAAAAAAAAAAAAATTTACTTAAGAACATAACAATTTTGAAGGTGCAACTGCAATAACAACAGTTCCATATGCACAGCAGCATCCATACATGTAAGAAAAATGAAAACTCACCAATGAAATGAATGAATTGGTGACTTATATAAGTAGCTAATGTCCAGAGACAGGTGAAGATGTTGTCAATTGACGAGAAGAAACCAAGATAATCAAAAGGACCTGTGAACTCCACAACATGATAACAGACCTGATAAGAGGACCTATATCAGACCAAGACAGCTGAGCTTTAATCAAACAAAAGTGATGATGACTAATACACAAGCAACTGGGCCAAGTTAAATTCAAGCAATCATTTAATTAGTCATTCTACAGGCTGGGAGACTATTGAATTTTCCATTTCTTTAAGCGGATGCGATGAGAGCAAGACCCTAATAATAAATGAATTTACAATCTAATCCCTCCTTTTGTTGACTCTTTTGAAACTGTTACCATAAGAATCTCCCCATTAGTTCTTAATATATCACATGGATATAATTACTTACTGTCGAAGGAGTTTCAAAAATTTCTCCATCAATATATGAATCTCCCATTAATTCTTCCAAATCCTGAAATCATTCCAAGATATAGCCATATCAAATGGGATCTTTCTTGGAGCATTAGAAGCAATGCGACGGAAATCAAATCCACACAAAAATAGAACAAGAAAGAAAGCTCAAAACGCTTCAAGATAGATTCAAGAATTCCCACAGAGGCCAAAATTCAAACACATTTGCACGAAGCAACTTAACATCAAATAAAAATTGAGTGGCTTACTTACACGTTACACCAATGCAAATGGGGACAGCCCAAGACTCAAATGTCAAATCTGCAAACCCAGGAACGGATCGGTTATGTTCTGTTGAGAAACAGCTACCAAGTCGCAATTTATAAGAGGGAAATCTTGAAAGTGAGCCAAAAATTCGAACAACCCAGTGCCCGAAAAATGCCAGAAGTATATTAAAAGTTGCAAGCAAAGAACTTATTTCTTTATTAATCTTTTTATTTAATTAATTAGATTGTTTTGGGGAAATGGGAATAGTATAAAGTATAGCAGCAACACTAGCAACCGAATGAAGGGAGAGTCATCAAGTGAGAATGGAGCAATAGATGATGATCTTTATCCAGTTGCTTTGAAGATGAATTCAACAGACACACACCCACTACGCTAAATCTTGGCTGGCCCACGTCGGGTCGCTTTAGCAGCAGTGCATTGACAGTGACGCATTTGGATCTAATCGTTCTTCTGTTATTCTATTCTGTATATGAAATTTAAAGATTTTTTTTAGGAAAAAGGGCTGGCCCTCCATAAATTTGGATCAACTTTCAAAAACAACATAGATTTTGGTGCGCCTTCAAGACACGTTGAAGAGGATTTTTTTTAAAGATATATTTTTATCTCGTTTTCATCAATTTACTTTTATTTTATTATTGAAAAATAAGAGGAATGGATAAAGTTTAAATATTTTTTTTATCTTTGCATTAATCAAATAATGATCAAGTCTGGATATGATACTGATTAACTAAATAATTGAGCTTAATTTATAAAATTAAGTAATTATTGATTATTTAATAAATAAATTTCACAACACTCATAATGAAACATAAAATGTGAGAATATTAAGTGTAATAGTTATTATTATTAGTATTATTGAATCTAATAATTTATTTCTCGTCTCACTCATGTGAAACAAGATTTTAGTATTTCATTTACTTTTGTGTGGATTTTTTTCATAAATTTTTAAAAATAAATTTTCCCCAAGTCTTGCACAAATTGATATAAGAGTTTCTAATAGAATTCTTATTATTAATCTCAGTACAATATAATCGTAATACTTATTTTGAGAGGTATAGAAAAGATTAAATTTTGAAATACAAACACAGAATTTACCAAGTCGGAAGTAGGAATAAAAATAATCAAACAGACTAGAATAATATGAACTATGAAGCATTTGATTTTTCAGAACCAACCTTATTTTAGTTTATTATTAAGAACGTTATTTTAATTTTTAACCATTAGAAAAAAAAAAAATTAAAACCCATGAAAATGTTATTACTTTTGGGGCCCCAAAAAACAAGCGACTGTGTCTGATTCTTTGGTGACAAGAGTGGGGAGTCTCAGCAAGTACTGTAAGAACAAAGCTAAAGAAAGGCAACTGGACGGGGACCCACCAAGATCAGCGTCTTAGTGGAGAGGATGGGGGCTCAGGCGCACGTGTCGTGTTGGGACGTGTAGCATCTCTTGGAAGCGACAAATGTCGTTGAAGAGTCTCCATGAAAATAGAAAATCCCAAATCGTACTACTGAAGATCTTTCAAAGTCTTTAATTTAACGAGTTACGTGTAAGAAGACTTGAGCCCCAACGTTTGGTGATGGGCAATGGCGATGGAGATGAGTGCACGCAGACACAGTGCTATTTTAATAAAGGGTTATTTTTCGCCGCTCCATATGTTTCAACAAATATTATCGTACACCCATTTATTTTAATAATGATCGCCGCACACTCATTTTGTTAAGTTCTTCCGTTTAATTTAATGATTACAGTTATTTTTGTGAAAGATGATTTTATTCATAAATTAAATTTTAAATTATTAAATTACAAAAAAATGGCATCAATCACTAACAAAGTGCACGTTGAATTAATAAATAGTTTGAAAAATTGTTACAACCAAAAATCAAAATTACCCGCAAAATTTAATATATTTATGAGTGAAAAATTATTATTTTACCCTTAAAAAATAATGCTCCAAAAGTCTTATAATGGTAACTTGCAAGTTTCAATTGCTTGCCCAAATGCTCACAATGGCAACAAGAGATAATTATTCTGCCTCAACATATTAAATAGATTCATAATGCATGCAATTAGTTTTCACGACTAAAGAATTCATCATTCACACCCCAATCATCCACTACAACCAAAAATCATTTTCAAACAATGCCTACTTCAGCTAATACATCCAACAATCATGGCAAACCCCAAGCATCAAACACAAACCAGAGTCTTTCTTCATCGAGCAGCCATGGTGTCCCATATGCTGAAGACATAAATGGTGGTATTATAAAGTTCTACAACAAGAGATGTTATTGCGGGTACAGGGCAGTAATCAAAATTTTGCAAACTCCATGATAATCAACACATGCTATTCTACAATTGCAGAACAAGCAGATGTGGCTTTTTCAAATGGTGGTCACCAATTGATAATGAAGCTAATGAGATTATTGCAAGAAGAGATTTATTTCTAGGAACACATGATGACGACGACAATGGCATGTACACAACTCAAGTGCTAAGAGATAAAGTAAATAGCAGATTTGATACTCTAGAAAGTATTTTGAAGGCAACAAAGACATGTGTCAACGTGATTATCATCCTTCTACTTCTTATATTGTTCATAAGCAAATGTAATATTTAGAAATCATATGGTAACAATTGACATGTAATATTTATTAACTGATATCATATCTTACCACTACTGTAATTCATGCACTTGGTAACACATGACCTGTAATATCATGCATTTAGAGGTTATCACCACTAATATATATATAAATGCATTTTATAACACTTGATATTTGAAATATATAATTAATCATTGACAACATCAATAACAGTTTGGAAACAATACCAACTGCTACAAATTCTTTACAAAAAAGCAAAAAACTATTGTTGGTATATCTGTTAAGTCTATGATTTTCTTGTACCCAACAACTTTCAAAATACCACAAACTCCAAATACACCTATATAATAGTGTCCTTGCACTCATTCATAAGCCTATGATTAAAAAAGGTATCAAAATACTGCAAAATAACTATTTCTAATTAGAGTTTGTCGTGGTATTGTGGAAGGTGTCATCAAACATCATTTTTACTTCCACTATTTACCTTATTAACAGCTGCCAATGACATCAACCCAATTAATTCATAGCTGCATAAAAAAATAACAATAATTTGTATTAACTTCTTGTTTAGATTTTACTGTAAATAATGTTAAATTATAACGTAAATAACATACCCTCCATGGTGGGAAAGCTGGTGCTTTCCCCTTATCCAATGCCCTTGACTGTTCATTGCCAATAACCATGTCTTTTCCTCCTACTTGGACACTGCTCCCCTGTATAATTCTTCTACCTTGACCTCCAATCCAGCTGCCATGTGACTCAGGCCTTTTGACATTAGAAGTTGAAGCCCCACAATGGTTACTTGGCTGAACACTATGACAAAAATTCTGAGACACTGCTGACTGTTGCCGATTTAGTGGATGATTAGTCACTGCCGCATTATGACTTCCAAATAGATTAGTCACGCTCGTAGTTGTTGGATTGTAATGGCCTTGAGATTTGTTCTTTTGCAGTGGTCCTGCAAGTTAGTCATGATAAAAGTAACTACAACATTGTATTGCTTCTATAGGAAGATTCATAAACTGGTTATATAAAACCAACCAACAAGACTCAAATATACATGCATGTATTACTAACAATCAGAACTCATACGAATAAAATATATAACTCTACATTCACATTTAAAAGTAGTTATCATATTACCAATTTCAAATTCCCTTTCTTTTGCAGCCACCTCTTTGTAAGCTTTGAGATTGTTCTGATTCATAAGGAAAATACAGAATTAATTCTATTTGTAGCATGCAATTTTAACATCTATGAAATATGAAAAATATAAGTTTTAGTCTTTATTTCACCTGGAAGTGTCTTGTCTTCTTGTTGGCATTGTCTGGGTTAATTGGGCAAGCTTTCTTGTTGTGGCCAAACTCATGACAACACTTACATTGCATCTTGTATCTCATTTTCTGTGGAGGAACCTCATCATGCTCCATTTTTCAATTTAATTTTGGCCTTCCAGGTTGTTTTTTCACCAAATGAGGCAAAATCTCATCCTCAGGTGTTGCTGGCCAGTTGACTTTGTCTGGAATTGGCTGTATAATTCCAGCATAAGATTTCAGGTAAGTTGTTCTCTTGAAACACTGGTTCACAAATTGTTCTTGGTCTTTCTTATTGTATACTATACAAGGCATTGCATGTACACAATGGTACCCACTGATGTCCCAAAAACCACAGTCACATGAATGGTGTTCCAGATCAACTATATAAATCCTCCCTTTGCTTTCAACCTCATACAACCACTCACTTGCAGGAGCTACAACATAGCCTTTAGACAGTTGTAGGTTTTTTTTTCATCTTTTTATACACTCTCCTGGAAATTTCAGATGGCCAAGCTTCAGTTTTCTTCTTTCTGGTTATCATCCTCTTCAAATGGCCAAACTGTGATTAGTTTGCTGTAAATTCTGATTTTCTATCTAACTGTGATCGAGAATGAAAGCTTGTGATTCTGAAATTGGTGTTTCATCAATAACCAGCTGTTGTTGTATTTAGGGGATTGAAATTCTATCATAGAGGAGAGGAGACAATGATTGAGATAAATTGAAAGTCTGTTGCTGCTGATCAGAAGGGAAACAGAGCCTCAAATTAGAATCTTCATTATCACCTTCTTCAATATGCACGTGCTGTGTGACATTATTGTTACAGGGAGTACTCCTTTGGTGGGAAGTTGGTGATTTTTCGAAGGTATTTACAAAGTCTTCATATAGGGATGCATTAGAGTGAATAGGACTTGGCGGGTATGTAATTGGTCAGGTGGTACAAGTTTCATCAGGATATCACTGGTTTGGGCTTCATTGACAGGAACATTAAGATTGATAGCTGTGGGGTTTTCTGGTGAAATGTTTTCTGTTGTGGCATTAATAAGTGGCTGCTGGAAAAATGAATTTTTAGCTGACGAGTTAGCTGGTTTTGAGATAATCTTTAGGTCAAGATGAATTTTATAGTAGCCATAGTGGTTGTACAAGGACCATACTGAAAAAAGATCATCATCACTACGAATGTTAGTGCAGTCATTATCCCATGGCTGTGTTAGAGTGAGCTTGAATTTCTCTTCAAAGCTTAACTTCTTTTGCAACACCATGTGCATAACCCTATTGACAAGGGCAATGGTGCTAATTTTCTCTAGATCAATTATTCTCATATTATGTGTCTCTCCCATGAATTTTACGAATACAGTAGTTGGCTTATCGTCATCCTTATCCATCTAGAATTAAAAAAGAGCATAACGTAAGGCTAAGGCTAACTATATAAAAATTCTTTAATATTGGCAAAAAAAAACCCATGCACATGCTGTATAACAGAACATGGCATAAACACTAAATAAACTACATTAATGTGAAAATTTATATAACCTGATGTTATTAACAACAGAAAGAATCATTGACATGCCGCACTAATTGATAATTTTCTTTAATCAAAATTTCACCTCAACATCCATAGAATTAAATTAAAAAACTAAGTAAATGGAGATGAATTTTACGTTCTTTAATTAACGAGCTGGGATTGTAGGCAAAGGATAATAGCCAAAGATTCAATTATAATATACAGATGGAGTACAAAATAGGAAAAAAAGTAATATATAAACTTAATGTATCATTCCCATTCACATACAAAAAGTTTGATTTGCGGGTGGGACCAATAGAAAGAAACAAAACTTGGCAAGTGATGGGCAGCAACAAAAACCTCCAATCTCATGCAACAAACAACACTATCAATTAGGTTTGCAGTCAGCATGAGTGTAGGAAAAAGGAAAGCACCACACATGCATCACAATAATTTCAATAATTCTACAATATAATTGATAGCATATGAGCAAGTCCAGCTCATATAAAGTGATATGAACCTAGAGGGCATTATCTAATAAATATAGTTTGGATCCACTAGAGTCTGCAAACCATGACTTTAATGTCTACAATAGTAAAAAGACATATCCAGAACAAGTATATGCTCATGTCAAGTAATCAATACTACTTGGGCATTTAAAAAATTAAATACTCATCATTAAACTAATATGAAGAATCAATTATTAAGATATAAGATGGAAGCAATCAATCTGTACATTATTGACATAAATTACCAAACAAAGCATGTCTGAACAATTTCAACAAAGGAAACACATAAAACCAAGAAAACCCATGACCAACCTCATCAAATCCCACATAATTATCACTTGCATGTATGTAATCTAACATGTATCGAGTAATTCTCCAACAAAAAAAATCCACACGAACAACTTTAAAACCTCACCTCAATATGTGCAGGCTGAAGTTGCAAAACCCAGTATATCCTGCTCTCACAATCCAATAAGTTATGCAATCCTCAAGCTTCTTGAAAAATGAACATGTGGTAGGTAAGAGATCAAGCAATTGGCGCGAAATTGTCTCTAACACGCAAGATTTTCCCTCTATATTGCTTCGATATTTGCTTGTACAGATTACGTTTTGTAGAGATGAAACTGTTTTTCTGAAATGAAAACACTATTCTCTTCCTTGTTCTCTTTCTTCTGTGCAACAATTTTAACTTAATTTTTTATTTTTTATAACACAATCTCTATTTTACCCTTGGCTTGTTAAATTAAACGGGAGAGCTTAATGGAATGGGTGCGCGGCGATCATTGTTGAAACAAGTGGGTGCACGGTAATATTTGTCGAAACATATGGGGGGTGGCGAAAAATAACCCTTTAATAAATTTGTACTTTATTTTGGCGGTAACTGGCTACAATGTGTAGAAAAAGCTACGGCTTTATGAAACTTGCTGCCTTCTCGGTTTCTAATACTTGATTGCTGTAGGTCACGGGCCATGCTAAGTAAATATGATGAGCTTTATTTTATTTTTTTATCCAATAAACAGTAAGAAAGCAAAGCTTGTGAGATACGAAAGTAAAACTTGTGAGATGGGAAAAGAATGCATGCTTTTGTGTAACCAATGAGATCAACTGATCATCAGAGAGATGAAGATAAAGAGTGATGAAGAAACTCAAAAAGTTTTATAATTTCTTTACAGGAAGAAAATGTTGTAGGCAATAGCCTTGGGCAAACGCAGTACTTGCTGCTCTTCATGTGCTGGATGTAACTCATTCTGCTTGCAACTTCATGAGACATTGGACCCAATTGACCAAAGATCTTCATATTAGGACCCCCAACTCAGAAAAAAATGATTAGATAATAAAAAAAATTAAAACTCTATGGACAAATTATCAAATTTTGTTGTTGAATAATGTTGTACTTATCATCTCAATTAATGTGCCACCAATATAATTTCACCATTTGTATATTATATATAAATCCCAAGGAGAGAAGAATTGCTTCGCCTTAGCTGCTTTAATTTGCCCTTGTTCTTGTCGAACAAGTAGCTGATTACTTTAGTTTATAAGTTCACGATTTACAGAAAGTGCTGGAAGAGGTTTTGACTCAAGAAGAAATCTTGTGGTATCAGAAGTCTAGAAGAGATTGGATTCAATATGGGGATTAGAACACTAGTTTCTATTATAAAAAAACTATCCGAAGAAGAAAAATGAATAAAGTGGCGACTATCCAAGATGATGCTGGAAGTTGGCTGCAGAATGAAGAGGAAATTCGTGCACATGCTGTGTCATTTTTTGCAAACCTTTACTCCAATGAGGAGAGGGAGTATTGTGTGTATCCTACTTCTAATGATTTTCCAAGAATGACTAGCAATATGATAAGCATCATTATGCAACCCGTGAATGATGAGGAAATTATGAGGAATGTCTTTAGCATGCACCCAATGAAGGCACCCGGAGTGGATGGGTTACATGTTATCTTCTATCAATCTTAGTGGTAGGTGGTAGGATTATCTGTATGCAAAGTGGTTAAAGAAGTTTTTGGTGGTAAAAATATTCCTCTTGAACTCATTTAAATCTTAATTTTCCTTATCCCTAAGAACAACAATCCTGCGACTCTTAAAATGTTTCAGCCTATCAGCTTATGCCCTGTTATGTATAAAATCATAATTAAGATAATGACCAATAGACTGAAGGAGGTACTACCACATCTTATAGGTCCAACACAGGCTATCTTTATACCTACGAGGCACATAACATAAAATATTGTTATTGCTCAGGAGGTGGTGCATTCTATGTGAAAGAAAAAGGGTAAAGTGGGCCAAATGGCAATAAACGTTTATTTTGAAAAGTCTTATGACAAACTGAGTTGAAATTTTATTTATAAGACGTTTTACCTAGCTAGGGTGCTTATGGACCTCGTTCGTGTTATTATGGAATGTATCTCCTCACTCACTGTGCAGCTCCTATAGAATGTGGAACTTACGAAATCTTTCATCCCTTCGAGAGGAATCTGGCAAGGCGACCCAATTTCACCATACATATTTATGCTTTGCATTGACAGACTGGAACATGGTATTAATCAAGTTGTTCGGGAAGGTCGATAGAAACTAACTAAGCTTGCTCGTCAAGTTATCCTTATAACTCATGTTTTGTTTATTGATTATCTTTTGTTGTTGGCAGAAGCCTCTGTTTCTCAGGCGCAAGTGATCAAGGATGTTCTCAACTCTTTTAGCATGAGTTTTAGGGAAAAAGTTAGCACTAGCAAAATGTTGACTTTTTTCTCCCACAATGTGAATGTTGTTGATGTTAAAAATATTAGAGAAAAGCTCGGGTTCATCATAACGAAGGACCTTGAATTACCTAAGGATGCCTTTATTGCACAGAAGGATTAGTAAGTAAACTTATTAAAGCCTTATTGACCGAGTTCAACAAAAACTCTCGGGTTAGACAACCAAACATCTTTCTCTTGTAGGTCGGATAACATTAACATAATCGGTCATTCAAGCCCTACCCATCTATTCCATATAGACTGTCATGCTACCTATAAGTATTCGAAATAAAATAAATTAGATTTGCAAACGTTTTATCTGGAGCGGGATTAAAGAGCCTTAGCGCATGCATCTTATTAAGTAGGATATGGTACAGCTT
This sequence comes from Citrus trifoliata, assembly GCA_018350135.1. Classification (NCBI taxonomy): domain Eukaryota; kingdom Viridiplantae; phylum Streptophyta; class Magnoliopsida; order Sapindales; family Rutaceae; genus Citrus; species Citrus trifoliata. Next base: position 7,024,373 of record CM031384.1, on the reverse strand, counting down.
CCAAAATGTTGTAGGGGTCTTAGACTTAAAAATCTTAATATCATGAATAAGGCTTTGCTGATGAAAATTGGTTGGAATCTCTTTGACTCTCCTTACAGTTTCTGGATCCATGTATTGATGTCTAAATATGGGTTTGATAAGGACAATCTCCCTTTTGCACTTCCAACTCGATATAGTTCTCCTTTATGGAAGACAGTGGGAAACATTTGGAATGAGGTTGTTCAAGGGACTCACTGGGCTATTGGAAATGAGAGGCTAGCTAAATTTTAGAAAGATTGTTGGTTAAAGGACGTGAATTATTTGCAATTTTATGCTCTCGGCCCAATCAAAGAGAACATATTAAATGAGTGTGTGGCTAATTTCATTGATATTACTAGCATTTGGAATTGAGACCATTTTTCTTCTTTGCCGTCACACCATATCATTCTAAAAATAATTGGCACTATGCCCCCTTTTGCTAGTGGGGAAAATGATTACCGATATTGGGGACCAGGGAGGTCTGGTTTATTTAGTGTGAAGTCTACTTATTTATCTCTCTTCAAGCTGTTGTCAAGTGAGAATAATTCCCTTTGAAGTTTGATATGGAAATGGCAGGGCCTCCAAAGCATTCGATGCTTTCTGTGGCTGCTAGTGCATAATTGGTTGAAAACTAATGAGAAATTATCGCGAAGATACGTGCTTAATGATAGTACTTGTATGCGGTGTGGGAACATCATGGAGGATGGCCTTCATGCAGTCATGGATTGTGTGGACTCCAAATGTATTTGGTTACCCCTTCTTCCGAAACACACAAGTCACACATTTTTTGCCTTGGATCTCTGTCCATGGATTGTTTGTAATCTGAAAAACCATTTGAAGATCACTAATGAGAAAGATTGGTCAGTGTTGTTTGGTGTCACTATGTGGCGCATGTGGTATTGGCGCAATCAATTTGTTCATGCACATAAGACGAGTAGCCTTTCCAACATAATCATAGACGTGAAGAATCGTTCAGAAGAGCTTATTGTTGTTTATAAGTCTTTCGATGGTAAAAGAACTCCAAAAACAGAGCAATGGATCTACTAGCAGCCCCCAACATGGCCATTTCTCAGGTTTGGCAAGTGCTGGTGGCTTGATAATGAATTATTGTGGGGAATGGATTTGTGGTTTCAACATGAATTTGGATAGTTGTTCCATTATGGAAGCTGAATTGTAGGTAGGATTGACAGAAAAGCCTAGGCTGGCCTAAGCCCAGGCCAGCCCGGGCTAGCCTGTGACTTAAATAATGGATAAGGGTCTCTAAATTGTAAAACGTATATACAATGGGCTCAGATAAGGGCTTTCTTTAAAAGTCCGGGCTAAATAAATAATTTTTTTAAAAGAAAAATCTTTATAATATGTCATAAAATTCAAATTAAAAAAACTGAAAAATTAAACAAAAAACAAAAGTGAACCAAACAAAACAATTCTTTAGTTTTGAACAAAACCCAAACTCGCAAAGTCAAAATCCCTAAATCCCTCATTTCCTCCCTCCTTCACTCACCGTCCGTTACCTCAACGTGCCTGCGTGCTAGCTTCTCACTGTTCTTGCCCCCGGCAGCCAACAGTGAGGCCAATAGCATCCAGTAGTGAGCAACAAGTATCCAACACCAGCACTCCAGCAGCCACCACTCAGCCAACAACAGTAGCGAGCATCTCCTGTTGTCCCGCGCAACCCATTGTCCAGCAGCCGCCCAGCATCTCTCGCGCGACGGAACAACAACCCCCACCCACCAGCACAGTCACGCAATGCTGCAGTAAGCACTTGAATGCGCGCGACAGCAGCAGCGATTTGCAGTCTGTAGTACGCGATTCAAACCACGCTAGTAGTATGACCAACATCTCTGGTCAGGTACTCTTCCTCAATTAAGCTTCATATTTTTTTTATTGCATTATCTAAGGCCTAAATATATGTAATTGGTTAATCCGTTGAAGAATATTGTAAAAAATATTATGATTTTGAGCTGTGAAAAATATTGTGGTTAAAGAATATGTAGGAAATGTTAAAGAATATTGTGCTGTTGGTTAATGATTTTGAGCTGTGTTGTGGGTTTTGTTGGTATTTCTGGGTTGAAGTAAGCAGTTTTGTGCATTGCACTGTGCTTGTAAATAAAGTAAATTTGCTTGAAGTATGGTGTCCTGGACGTTACAAATTTGGGGTATTGTGGTGACCCGTGCTTTGTTGTTAAAAAAATTATTATGACATCGACATTATAGTGTAAAAATATTCTACATTCTTATAAAATTTTCAGAAAATTATATGATATTTGATTAATTAATTAAATATTGTATCTCCTTTAATTTTATACAGGTTTATAATGGAAAATACTTCTGAATCTTTTAATTTGCCTTCAAATCCATCAATGGAGTTAGAAAATGTTCAAGAAGAGATGTGAAGTGATAAAAAAAGAAAACAAAGGGTTGTGTCAAATTGTTAGGACCATTTCATAAAGATAAATGTTGGTGATGTAGCGAAGGCAAAATGTAATCATTGTGGAACAATTCTTTCTTATGGATCAGGTACCAGTCACTGGACTAGACAAATTCACAATTTTAATCAACTAACAATTGAAGAAGTTGTTGAATAAGCAACACTTGGTGAACACCGAAATTGGTGAGCTTGGAATTCAGAAATTTGATCCATTGGTTGCCCATAAAAAACTTACAACAGTTGTTGTAAAACATGAGTTTGCTCTTAGCTTTGTGGAGTATGAAGCGTTTAGAGATTTTGTTGATTATTGCAACCCATTGGTAAAGCATATGTCCAGAAACACTTTAAAGAGTAAGATCTTTAAGATATATACTGTTGAAAAGGCGAAGGTAATGAATTTGTTTGAGATTAATAATAGTAGGGTGGCAATTACTACAGACATGTGGACTGCTTATAATAAAAAGAAAGGTTATATGGTTGTTACAGGACATTTCATTGACAACTTTTGGCATTTGCAAAGTCGAATCCTAAGGTATTTTTACTTTATTAAATATTAAAATTTTATATTTAAATTTTTATAGGTACTTTAATAAATTTAAAATTTTTTATTTAATTTTTTTGTAACTTTGCATAATTTTTATTATTATTTTGAATAAATAGGTATATATATGTGCAAGCCCCACATAGAGCTAATTGTCTTTCACAAATTTTGGTGAAGTGTTTACCGGATTGGAATTTAGATAGAAGATATCCACGGTTACTTTGGACAATTGTTCAATTAATGATGCGATGGTTGAAATATTAAAAGATTGTTGTCAACTGAGTCAATGTTATTGGGTGGTAATTTTTTTTTATATGAAGTGTGCGGCTCATATTTTGAATTTAATTGTAAAGGATGGGTTGTCGATGATTGAGAGTAGTCTTACATGTGTTAGAGATAAAGTGATTTACTGGAGTTCGTCGCCAAAACAGGTGGAAATATTTGAGTTGGCATGTCTTCAAATACAGATGGATCTGAAAAAGTTGGGGCTTGATTGCCCAACTAGATGAAATTTTACTTTTGAGATGTTTGAACTTGCAGTGAAGTACAAAAGTGTTTTTTCTCCACTACAGACACTTTAGCCACAATACAAGTGTTTGCCTAGTAGTGAGAAATGGGAGTTGGCTAAGCAAATGTTGGATTATTTGAAGCCTTTTTCAAGGTTGACTGAGACATTTTCAAGTACAACATACCCCACTGCTAATCTATTTTTTCCATGGGTTTCTAAAATAAGGATTTCATAGAAGGGGTGGCAAACATCAGGTGTTCATTGATAACTCTAGCAAATGAGAGTTATAACGTCAATTCTAGAATTGAATCAAGGCCACTTAGAGAACAAATAAGGTGTTTTTATTACATTTTGTTACCTTTTACATAAGCATTCATTTTAGTTGAGTGTTAATAAGTTTTGCTTGAATTATAATAATTTGTGATAAAAACATATTTTAAATTGTAGGTTTTAAATTTATAAGAGGATGTGGAGGCATTAGAAGAGCAAAAGGAGGAAGGAAGATGGCCACAAAAAGAAGTAAAGCACAATCGGGAATAAAACAGTGTTGTAGCAGCTGTTAGAGCAACCAATGCTGTCGCAATCTGGGAGCAATGCGGAGAAAACTTAGGCGCGGGTCAGCCATAAAACCGCGATCTGCATGTTTCCTAATTTGAACACATGCACGCTCACGGGCTTTGATTTAACCTAATTTGTAATATAAAAATGAGAGGTACACCCTATAGAGGGGCGGCAAGGAATTCATCATTGGAATAACTAAGGAACATAGAAGAAGAAAATCAGAATTGAAGAGTGTTGTTTCAGCAACATTGGAGAATCGTGCAGAATTACTTGGCTTTGATTTTCACCATGCTCAACTTATATTTATTTTCCTCCTTTAATTGATTTGATGTATTCTGAGACCAATATGTTTATGTTTATTTCTCTTAACCAGATTATGAACTAAAATTACTTGTAGTTGAGTGACAAATAATCCAATGGGTTCTTGACTGTTCTTATATGTTGTTATGGTATTGCTGTAGCATTTTACTTTAATAGCTTTTATGAATATAACTGTTATTTCAGTTGACCACCCATTTAATAGTTACAGTTAAGATAAAGCAGCAAAATGGCATGTCTTAGAGGACATTATTAGAGTATTACTTGTTCCTAAGTCGAGTTTTCTGCATTAGGTTATCCTAAATCCCATAAGGGCGATACTTGAAGTTAAGATTTGTGGCACTCTAGACATAAGTGTTCACCTTGTAGGGTAGAAAGATTAAATGTTATAATGTCGTACCATAAATATATGAGCACCTGGTAATTGTTAGTAGATTTAAAGGTATGAGACTTCCAACATGCGATAGCTGAGGATGTCAATTTATTCTGCCCGGTGCTGCAGCGCTTATTCTAACAACTTATGCTAATTTTGTAAACACCAGTCACCCCATTAGGAGAGTTTGATCACTCAACTACTATATTCTCGATTGAATCTTGGACACAGTTAATCTAGTTTATTTCATTACAATATTGTCTTATTTCAATGAATGCTTACGATAGAAATTGTTTGACAATTGTTTGCTTTGGTTTCAAGTTAAGTTGCGTTATTGTGAGTGCTATAGCAGTTTGAATAACATCAATCCATGTGGAGACGATCTTGAATACTTATCACTTTATTACTTGTTGTGTATACTTGCACATTGACATTGATAGTTATTGCTTATAAAATTTACCAACATTCATGTAGTTAAGAACATGGGAATAACATGATTGAATTTTTTTTAAAGTATTGGGATGAGATTAGTGGGATATTGGTCATGACTGTTATTCTTGATTTGAGATAGAAGATGCTGTTGATTAATTACTATTATCCGAAGATTTATGCAGTCGGTTTTAAAAATTAGCCTTAACAAAGCGCGAGAGTTTTGTGGTGAAACGATGAATTATTATGAGGCCAAATCCACAACTACAAGATACAGTGTTGTTGGTGAGTCTTCTTCCTCAATTGTTGTTCATTCCGACCAATCGCATATTGGTTTTGATGATATAGATGATATGGGTGATTTTGATGCATATGCAAGCCAAAATAGCCAACCTATTAGTTCGAAGTCCGACTTAAATAGGTATTTGGAGGATCCTTTAGTCAAAAGAACTCCAGACTTTGATTTTTTACAATGGTGGAAGATGAACAAAGGTAAATATCCTATTTTAGTGGAGATGTATTTGTGTTGTGTGTTATGTGAAGCTATGTTATCTAGTATTTGTGTATGGATTTGAAAACCTAATGAAGATAAATTGAGTGTTATTCAGTATTTATGGGAATGCCAAGTAGAGATAGTTAGAGATAGAGGTTGAAATTATGTCTCGACACTTCAACTTTGGTTGAGTTTTATGAGAATACTATAGCAGAGCCAAGAAAACCAAAAAGAGTAGAAAATATTTTAAGTTTGGGGAAAAATTTTGTTAAACTGTGCTTATTATGAAATAAATTATGTTCCAATGGCTTAAGTTACTGAGTAACCAGTGCTGAGAATGTACACCATTTGCAGACTTGAGTCTAAAGGTAATAAGAGTTATGAGCATTGCTTGTAGCAACAAAAAAAAAATGGTCATTTGTCTAGGATATAGCCAGGTCTGTTCATGAGCCACATGTTCAGTCTTGAGTTAAAGATATCTTTAGATAAGACTATGTTTTGAGCATTGCTGCAGCAACTCTGATATGTGCATTGGTTGAGTAATTGGATATCATCATTACCAGTGATCGACATTCACATGAAAAATCAATGATACATTGAAGAGATTTTAAGTGAAAAAAAATTAGTATTATTGTAGCACAGTCTGAGTTTATTTGTGATTTTTGCTCCCTATATGTGAATATATTTGTGTTTTACCTCTGAATTATATGCAATATATGTGTAATGTTGTAACACCTCTAGAATTTGATCAAAGTGGCAAATAGACACTTTGGACAGAATGAAGCCTAAGTCTAGAAATGAACTGCTATGACTATTTTGTGTTATTAAGAGTGTGATTTGAGGGTGGAAGAATCTTGCAAATTTGATGACAAAACTAAGTTATTTGTTGCATGATTGTGTGATTGAAGTGTTAGTATTGTTGTCATTACTTGAGGACAAATAATAGTTTAAGTTTGGAGGTGTGATAACTCTATGAAATGAGAGTTATCATGACACTTTTAGACTTAAATCAATAATACTTAGAGAGTAAATTATGTGTTTTCAATGCATTTTTGTTATATTTTGCATAATCATTCATCTTAGTTTATTCTTTATAAATTTTGTTTGATTTAGAATAAATTGTGTGCTTAAATCATATGCATAATTGTAGGTGTCTGGAAGTTCAAATTTCAAGGAATGAATGTTGATGCAATAGGCTTACAAAAGATAGAAAAGAACAAGATGATAAAAAAATAGAATCAAGCCTGGAACAGTGCAATTGTTGTAGTCGTTACTGTAGCAACCATTGCCATTATTGTAGCAATCTTCGAAAAATGACATAAGATTTTGCAGAATATTGCGATCTGCAATTTCTTAATCTGGAAGACACACGACCTAGGCTTCCATTTACCTTAATTTTTAACTATAAAAGAAGCACACATGGTAAGGAAAAATAGGGAGTCGTCACTCAAAAAGAAAAATCACAAGGAAACAAAAAAAAAACAAAATTCAAGAGAGAGATTGAGGGCTGGACAAGAGAAGAATTTGTATAAATCAATTGGGAGCTCAGTCCTTCTTATTCTTCTCTTGTTTTCTTGTTTTCTTGTTTTCTATTTATTCATGAGGATGTATTTGATGGTTGAAACTTTATTCTTTATTTTTCTTTTGCAAATCATGAACTAAATTTATTTGTAGTTGAGTGATAAACAATCTTAATGGTTTATTGACTGAAAATATGAGTTGTTGCATGTTTGTTGTAGCATTTTATTTTGATAGTATTTATTTTTATTCATTATTTCGGCTAATCACCCATTTAATGATACTAGCTAAAGAAGAGCCACAAAAAGGGTCTATCTTAGTGGAATATATCATAACAATAGTTGGTTTCACATTGAGTTTCCTGGATTGAGTTTTACATGATCGCAAAAGGGTCATACTTAATCCAAAATTAGTGATAAACTAGACATAGGGATTCACCTTGTATAGTAATTAAAACCTAAGCGTGTAATGTTATATCTAATGTTAGTATAACAATTGATCGCTATTATGTTGCATATAAATATAAAATATCAAACATGTGACAGCTGAGGATACATAAGGATTCTGCCCAGTGTTGTAGCAGATATTATAGCAACTGAGCCAAACATTAGAAAAATAGTCAAATCCATTAAGAAATTTTATTCACTCAACTACTCTATATTCCCATTAATTTTATCCTTAAATTTGACGTGATAATTTACTTTGTTGCATTTTATTTATTATATTTTTATTTTAATTAGTATATTAGTTTCATTAATTGTTTTATTTTAATTTAGAACAAAATCTGCACTGATAAAATTGTTGCAGCAAGTCTGGTACTATCAATCGTTGTGGAGACGATCTTGGATACTCATAATTATATTACTTGTTATGTACACTTGCACATTGACACCATTAGCATTTGAATTTATACCAACAACAGGTATTAGTGAAGCATGTGTGTAGAAAGATGAATTTTGCTGTCGATTTCCTTACTAGAATGGCTCTCACTCTCCCCCTTAGGTGCCATATTTTTCATTCACCTCTCACAAGCGTGCATTATTGTTTGTTCAATGATGGACTAGGGACTGATTTTTCTTGTTTTGTTTAGCTTAGCAGTGATCTAGGCTCCTCTTATACAAAAAAAAAAAAAACAGTTTGAATGTATTGAAATCTATATTTTTTATATTTTACTGACATCTCACTTAAAGTAAAGATATTCTCATTAGAAAATGACTATATATATAAATGGAAAGCTTTCCAAAGATCTGTCAACAAGCTGTTTTATGATTATAGAAAAGAAAACAAGGACACTCATCCTACAGAACAAAGCAGTGATTACATCTGAATTATATATTACAACCATGTTGCCAAATTTTCATCGACAAAGAATATATCGGAGTCTTCTCTACAAAATTAATCATAGCAAGAAAATGAGTTTCCCTTCAATTGCATAATCGTGATTTCAAAACATTAGAATTACAGATCAAGTCTTAAGGTTACAACATCATCGGTGTACCCAAAAAAGATATAATTGTTGTGAATTATATGTCCTCCTATTACCCAATCCACCATTGCACCTAATCCAACATTCCAATATGGATTCCACTATGTCACTTTCTTTATCCTATTGTGGCAGTGAATTCCATGGGCATAATCATATATATAGGCGAAGGTGGAAGTGAGTAAGTGTGTGCATTTTGAAAAATATCAAGCTTCGTAATATAAGGAGCTATAGTTTTTCTGAAAATTTATTCCCTCTAATTATCTTCTCTCATTCTCACTAAGCCTCAATTATACTTTTCGATTTCTTCCATTATTTGTTTGCAATACTTCGACAACAAATATATACTTTTATAACACGTTTTCAGTACGACTTCGCTCTAGTACATGAAGTATTTTATTTACATACTCTTTATTTTTCATATGTTTATTTAAAATTACCTTTAGAAGTAAGGCTAGTTGTTTACATTTTTATCTCTTAGTATACATTATACTAATCTTTTCTTATTTGTTTATGACAATGTCTTACTTGACAAAACTGGAGTTTAACACCCTAGATATACCTGGCAAAAATTATTTATCCTACATCCTAGATGTTGAAATTCATCTTAATGATATAGGCCTTAGTAACATAATAAAAAATAATAATGACTCAACCCTTCAGATCGAGCCAAGGTTATGATTTTTCTACGTCATCATTTCCACCAAGTACTAAAAACATAATATTTTACTATAAAGGACTCGTATGTCCTTTGGTGTAACTTGTACTAAAGAAATGATCATTTAAGGTGAGTAATTCTTGCAAACGCTCGTAATGAATGAAATGACCTTAGCCTACAAGATTTTAAGTCGATAGATGAATATAATTCTACATTATACAAAATTACTTTGGAGTTAAAATTATGTCAAGAAAATATTAATGATAAGGATATATTGTAAAAAAACATTTACAATATTTCATGCTTCTAACATGGTTCTACAACAATAGTACAAAGCCGTCAGTATACAAAATATTATGACTTGATTGCATATCTTTTAAGGATATTATCATTTTACTACTAAAGTTTTACTGACATATCATGTCAGTACTAAGTTTGCCGAAAAGTGTATTTTACTACCAAAGTTTTGCGCCATTATCAATTTACTACTATTCCGTTAAGAGCGTAAAAATTTGCTGATGTCATAAGGGCATCAAAGACATTTCCAGCTGTAAGAGTAAAATTGTCTATTAATTTGATAGATAAATTATCATTTTACTACTAAAATTTTAGGGAAATTATCATTTTACTACCGACTTTTTAAGGAATTATCATTTTACTACCAAACTCTTGGCGGTAAAATCAACTTTTAACTCGATTTCCGTTAAACATTAACTTTTTCTTAACGGAATGGTAGTGAATTGATAACGACGCAAAACTTTGGTAGTAAAATGCACTTTTCGGCAAACCTTGGTATTGACATGATATGTTAGTAAAACTTTGTTAGTAAAATGATAATTTCCCATCTTTTAATGGTAGAAAAGAATAATGAATTATTAATGAAAAATCACCTAGCCCATCTTATTAGTACAAAACCAATTCTTCAAGCAAATGCTATCCCACCTTATCGTGATAATAATTATGAAAATGGGGCGTGTCCATTGGCATAACCGTGGTTGTAGACATAATTATGGTCGTAGTCGTGGTTCTTATCGAGGTCAAGGTCATAACAAAAATTATTATTATCAATCTTGTGCTAGTTATAAGAACCATAGAAAAGGGGAAAATGATGAGGGAATATATGTCTAACATAATATTCAAGAAAACACTTGTGATAGATGTAAAGTGTCTGTTCATTTTTAAGACAATTTTATACTCCCAGACATCATATGGATATGTTTTAGGAATCCCTAAAATCAAAGGAAAAAATGTCAAAACAAACTATGTTGATGACTTGGATCTAGTGGATGTCACACAACTTGATGTTTCAGATTTCTTTGAAGACAAACATGGAAAAATTAATCACTTGATCAATGATTGAAATGTTCATCATATTCAAATATTCGACTTCTGTTTTATGTTTGTTCCTGTAATTTTTATTTTTTATGTTATCTAATATGTACCTTTTTTTTTCCTTTTGTTTAAGGATATGAATTTTAATAAAATATTTGATGGAGAAATATTAGGAGTGTTCAGAATTTAATCCAATCTACTCAATCCGTCTTATTCGTAGAAATTCGATTCGTAAAAATTCAATTCGTAAAAATTCGATTCGTAAAAATTCAATCCATGATTGGTGAATTGGATATGAATTTACGTCTGTAAATTTGCAAAAATCTGGAAATTTGCAAAAAAATAAAAAATATTTATTTAATTAAAAATTTAAACTTGTAAATATAGAATTCGTGCTCACTAATAAATAAATAAGTTAAAATATAATTACATTAACGCTATATTATATCTTATCTGATAATAATATAAAATAATAAATAAATAAATAAATATAGTTTCCTAAGCAATTAATTTTCATGTATTGATCTTATCAAATGTGATTTTTTTTCTTTTTGGTGTGCTACATTTTGAAACTCAGAATGTCTTTTTTTTATCTTTATTTAAACAATTAATTTATGTAAATCGTATTTAATTTTAAATTTGATTAGCAGTAAAATTATTTTTATATTAATTTTTTTATTTAGTTAGTTCGTGGATAGGACATAATTAAAAAATTTTAGCCCGCAAACCAATCCACAAAATGGTGGATTTGATATGGATTAAGTCAAATTTGCATTCGATCCGCAAACATATGAATTAAATTTCATCAATCTGTGGATTGAATCGGATTATAAATTTATAATCCGCAAAATCATAGATTGAATATAAATTGATATCCAATCCGCAAAAACCCTTAAGAAATATATTTGACTGATAGTGCAACTACACATGTGATCCTTCGAAACAAGGGTATTTTTCAAATTTAAATTTCATTAAAGCCAATGTGAATACAATATCAAGTCCAATAGATCTTATTGAAGGCATTAGAAGAGCAATGATTATACTAGCAAAATGTAAGAAATTAAATATTCATAACGCTTTGTATTCACCTAAATAAAAAAAATTATTTGGTTTTAAAAACATTCATCGTAATAATTTTCATGTAGAAACAATGAACAATAATAATATACAAATATCTATACATTACTTTTAATATGTTTAAAAAGAAATAAATACCCTCAAAGCTTCTAGTTTTCTCATCTGACTTATATTATACGACGATGAACCAATGGAAAGTTATGTAGTCATAAAAGATAAGTTATATAATTTAAAATCTTTTATACTTTGGCATGACTGCCTTGGCCACCCTAGATCACTAATGATGCATAGAATTATTGAGAACTCTCATGGACACCTATTGAAAGATTTGAAAAATTTATTGTCCAATAAGAATAGTTGCACTGCTTATTCACGAGGAAAATTAGTTGTTAGATCATCACCCAATAAAATTGGTTTTGAATCTCCATTATTTTTTCAAAAGATTCAAGAAGATATCAGTGATCTTATTCACCCACTAAGTAGTCCATTTCATTATTTTATAGTTTTGATTGATGCATCCACACGATGATCACATGTTTGTTTATTATCTACATATAATATTGCATTTGCAAGATTGCTTGCGCATATAATCAGGTTATGAGCACAATTTGCAGATTATCTAATCAAGACTACACATCTAGATAATGCTAGAGAGTTTACTTCTAAAACATTTGATGATTACTGAATGATAGTTGGGATTGACGTAGAACACCCAGTAACACATGTACATACTCAGAATGGATTAGCATAATCTCTTATCAAACATCTCTAAGTAATTGCAAGAACTTTATTATTACGAAGTCAACCACCTATTTCGATATGAGGACATGTTATTTTGCATGTTACGGCATTAATCCGCTTGAGGCCTACTGCCTATCATAAATATTAATCCTCATTACAACTGGTATTGGGACATTATCCAGATATATCTTATTTACGCACTTTTGTTTGCACAATATAAGTGTTGATTGCGCCCCCACAATGCACTAAAATAGGACCCCAATGTCATTTGGGAATTTATGTGGGATTTGACTCATCATCTATTATTGGATGTCTTAAACCATTGATGGGTGATGTATTTACTACACAATTTGCGGATTGCCATTTTGATGAGACATATTTCCCCCATTAGGGGAAAGAAAAAAGATCCATGATGTTAGGCATGATCCTCAATGGAAAGTGACTTATTTCTGTCATTTAGATCCATGCACATCTTAGAGTGAAAAAGAAGTGCGTAGGATAATTCATTTGCAGTAAATTACATAACAATTGCTAGATACCTTTACAGATGCGGCAAAAGTAACCAAATCGTATATACCAACTACTAATGTACCCAATTAGGTTATTGTTCTTAAAGAATAATTAATGAAAAATGCAATTGAGAAATTGTCTATGGCACGCCAAAAGCATGGCAGACCAATTGGTTTAAAAGATATTATTTCGTGGAAAAGAAAAATGATTAAATAGGGTTCTGCTGTAAATAATGCTAAAAATCTAAAATAACAAAATGTTTTAGAAAATCAAATGGTTTATGACAAAAACCTTGACAATATACAAATTCTTTTTTAAGAACAAAACCTTGAAAAGGCACTTGAAACTAAAAATAATGGGATTTCTGTTGACTATACTCAGAGTAATATTTTGAAAAGGCATTTGGTCCATACTAAGACCAAACACTCTAAAAGACCTTTGAAAGAGGCACATGCCCAAGAAATGGTACAAGCTCTGGAAGTGGCTAAATTAAAAAAATTATTATCAATGATGTGTTTCCGTTTACAGTAGCTACTGACATTGTAAATGATCATGATCTGTAAACTATTAATGAATGTAGACTGAGACATGATTAGCTTAAGTGGAAAGAGGCAATGCAAGTAGAGTTGACTTCTTTAGTTAAACGTGAAGTATTTAAACCTATAGTCATAACAACTGAGGTTGTCAAACCCATTGGGTACAAATGAGAATTTTTATGGAAACGTAATGAAAATTATAGTCATAAGATATAAAGCATGAATTATTACACAATGCTTCTCACAGAGACTTGGTATTGAATACAACGAGACATATTCTCCTGTTATATATATAATTATGTTTCGATTTTTAATTAGTTTGGCTATATCAGAAAATCCTAATATGCGTCTCATGGATGTGGTGACAACTTATCTATATGGGTTATATATATATGAAAATCCTGAAGGATTCAAAATGTCAGAGTCGTGTCAATCATCACATTGTATCTTATATTCAATAAAGCTACAAAGACCTTTATATGGATTAAAACAATATGTACGCGTATAATTGGCCTAATGAGTATTTGATAAAAGAAGGATATGTTAATGATTCTATTTGTCAGTGTGTTTTTATAAAGCAATCAGAATCTAGTATTGCAATTGTTGTCGTTTATATTGATGATTTGAATTTAATAAGAACTTCTGAAGAGCTCTAAAAGACTACTAACTGTTTGAAAAATGAATTTGAAATGAAAGATTTTGGGAAAACTAGGTATTGTCTTGGGCTAAAGACCAAGCACAAACCTAATAGTATCTTTATCCATTAGTCAAATTATACTAAGAAAATTTTGAAACGTTGTGTCAACATGGATAAATCTTACCCATTGAATATCCCGATGGTAGTCCGGTCTCTTGATCTAAAAAGGATCAATTACATCCTGAAGAGAATGATGAATAGATACTCGATCCTTAAGTACCTTATCTAAATGCAATTGGTGCTATGATGTATTTAGCACAATGTACTAGACCAGACATAGCATTTTCTGTTAACTTGTTAGTCGATTTAGCTCCAAACCAATTAGAAAACACTAGAATGGTACAAATATATTTTTGGTTATCTTCAAAGAACAATTGATTTGACTTTATTTTATTCTAATGAACTAACGAAAAATCTAAGTCTTATTGGTTATGCTAATGCATGTTATTTATCTAATCCCATAAAACTCGTTCACAAATTGGGTATGCTTTTACTTTTAATGGTACAACAATTTCTTAGAATTCTATGAAATAAACTCTCGTTACAACATCCTCCAACCACTATGAAATTCTTGCACTTCGTGAAGCTAGTTGAGCATACTGCCATTTGTAATCCATCATATTCAAAGTACATGCAGAATATCTTCAAGTTCAGATATCCCAACAGTGATATATGAAGATAATGTTGCATGTATAGCCCAATTCAAAGAGGGATGCATTAAAGGGGACAAATCAAAATATATTTCACCAAATTCTTCTACACTTATGAGCTCCAACAGAACAAGAATATTGATATCAAACATATACGCTCCATGGATAATATGGCTGATATTATTTACAAAAGCTCTACCTATATCTACATTTGAGAAAATTGTATATGTCGCCTCAATAAACTAGCAAATTAATACATGTTGCCATTAGGAGGAATACTAATAAGAGAAAGCACTCAACAAGAGGAGCATAATCTTCCAAAAGAAAAATCACAGTAATATTGATGCATATGTGTTGTACTCTTTTTTTCTTTTGACCAAGTTTTTCCATTGGATTTTACTGGCAATGGTTTTTAATGAGACAGTATTAAGCACGTCCAATACTATTACATCTAAAGAAATATAAATGATGGGTACAAGGAGAAGTTTTGTGAATTATATATGTCCCCACATTACTTAGTCCATCATTGCACCTAATCTAACATTCCAATGTGGATTGACAGTGAATTCCATAGGCGAAGGTGGAAGCGAGCAAATGTATGCATTTTGGAAAATATCAAGCTTCATAATATAGGAAGTTATGACTTCTCTAAAAATTTATTTCCTCTGATTATCTTCTCTCACTCTCACTAAGTTTTTATTATACTTTTCGATTTCCTTCATTATTTGTTTGCAATACTTTCACGACAAATATATAATTTTATAACATCTACTAGAAATTTATTGTAAAAGTGCCCGGCAGTAGCCTGATTCTCTTTTTTCCCAACAACCTTCTTAAGGGAAGGCACCCAGAGGCAGCAGCTCTTGGGGAGTTTCTACTTTCAATGTACGCTAAAAACTTCTCTTTTGAAAGATTTTTGTGGACAGATGCAATAAACGGATCTGAAAGTAAGTACGATAAAAGAAAATGCTTTACCATTTGATCATACACATAACTATGCCATTTCTTTATCATTTTAATCCCAATTTCGCCCCTCTGCCTTAATCATTTTTGCATTATCTTTCCCCTATTAGTTTATAAAATGAGCATTTTCAATAGAGTTTCATTATAAATACAAGTAAATTATTTTAAAATTTTTTATTAGTGTATTTATGTAATATATTAAATAATTTTACTGTTAAATTTTTTGAATTATATTTATGATAAACATTAAAAATTTAATAGTAAAGGATAATATTGTCCGAATAAAAAATAAGGAGTTTCTTTTCTTTCTATAATTCTATAATAAACCAAATATGGAAAAATATTTCACTCTACTGTCCTCTTCTTTTCTCTCGTTTCTTCTACTTTCCTCTCCTCTCATTTCCTTACTTTTCTTAGTAGCAAACACCACCTTCCTTTCAGCAGCAATTATCTACCAATTTGGCGTTTCCTCCTCCGTTGCAGTTGAAGCAATTGCAATGAACATAAAGTTTTACTTAAAGGGAAGAGTTCTCAAAAGGCACTTAAAAAAAAAAAAAAACAAATCAAGCCCCAGTGCTCGTCATTAGGAGGAGCAATGAAAAGAAAAAATAAATAAGATGAGAAACATAAACGAGACGAAAAATAGGAGGCACCGAACTCAAAGATGTATCAAATCCGAGCTTGAAGCATCTTTTGAAATCCTCCTTTCCAGGCTTGCGCATCACCAAGAGAGTAGTTTTCGTATCCTTTGACATCCTCCTCGAGGTGGAAAAACGTAAGTTTAATAATAAACTCAGATTATTTTAATCTGTTCAGCTCATGTACTTCAAAATCATATTGAAATCAATGGCAATAGAAATACATATTCTGTTAATTTCGTCTACTTTTTACTAATAAAATTTCCCCTTTGTGTTACAATCCATCTCTCGTCGCATCCGTGTGTCAGCATGCCACAAAATGTTCAGCTACCCTATTACTACCATCTTTTCCCGATATTAATTGACATTCAAAGAGATGAAAATGATACAGGGACACAAAAACTCTGATTTTTTTTATTCTTTTCACGAAAGGAAAATGGTGCACAGCAATATATATACAAAAGATCACTTGGTAATGACGGCAAAGTTACATAGACCTGTACAAAACATATCTTTAATTCAACCAATAGAAGAAGTTTATAGCTTCAAGGAAGAATACGAAGGGCAGGTGGGTTTCTACACCAAAACCATTAAAATTTGAGGGCATTATTCTCATCTAGGTTTTATCTGATAGACTCTGTTATACCAAATTGAATGAAGGGTCATGTGGAAGAGATCATACTTCTCAGGCTTAGCATGCCAGAGGAAATGCCGCTGTAATTTCCTGACCGCAAGCTGCATCTCAAAATACTTCTTTTCCGGTATTGAAAGCAGTATGTCTTTCAAGTTCGGGATGTCTTTCTCTGCAATTATTACTGAGAATGCTTCCCAATTCAACACCTCATAAAATGGTGGCACAAAATTGTCGGATATTATCACAGGCACACATTCATAAAAGATGGATTCGACCACCCGTGGGCTGTTGACCTCATAACCCTTGGGGCAAATACAGTATTTGCTGCTCTTCATGTGTTGGATGTAATTCATTTTGCTTGCAACTCCAGGAGGCATTGGACCAAAGATCTTCATATCAGGGTCTTTGTCTTTCCAGTACTTCAGCAAGATTGGACGTAAATACCCATGCAAATTACCAGCATAGAAGGCAAGAATGTGCCTCTGAGAAGGTGGTTTACCCCCAAGATCTCTGAGAGGATTTCTTGCAGAACGGACATATGTCTCTGGAAGAGACACATCCCTCCCCAATTTGAAGCCTGCAGTAACATCTGCATTGCAGAGGGCTTTGATGCAATGTTCCATGTGGTGCCTCGTCTCATATGGAGCCTACAAGACATCCAATGAATTAATGTTATACGTAAATGTCTAAACTAAAAATGCAGGGAAATTTCAGAGTGATCCAGCAACTTTTGTAGATACAATGGAGTTAGGACATGTAGACAATGCAATATAACGCTTTACTCTTTTGAAAGAACAGAGCCCAAAGGACCAGACTACTACTCCTCCCCCACATTTTCTCTGAATTAGCTTGAGAAACCTCAAACCACCAAATGGGATTGGCATGGTCAATGAGTTAGGAATAAGATAAAATGGTCAGTTTTGATCATAAACTTACTGCTATTTCTAGAATCACATTTGATTTTTATGGCATTATATTAGCCTCATTAGATTCTTAGCGTGGAAAGAAAGGCATGAAAGCATACCCAATCATGGCAGGCAACAAGAAAGTGATCTGCTCCACCAGTTCTATTCCAGTAACGATATTTTGCTGCAATACTTTCAGCATATTCCTTCAAGTGTTGTCGTAAGTTGGTCCGGTTGTGAGAGTTCCGTACATAAAGTGCATACTCTAGCATCCGTGAACTAAATGGCATATAAAACAGGTGAGCCTTTCGAGGGTCCTTCACTGCAAAATGTTTATTTCCCTCCATCAGTTTCATGAACCATCCCTCAGAAGCATATAAACCTTTGAGTATTGGCTGATGAAAGATGGGTTTCTTTCCATCCCTGTAGACGTAGACTTTGAGTGTGCGATCCATCAATTCATAACTCCTGAAAATGCAACCAAGTAGAAGTTTAAAACCAAAATACATACTTTAAAAGATTAATAGGTCTGTGATTCAGCAACAATGCTCATTCACCCATGAGGATACTGCAGATATTATGACTGAGAGCAAACTGATGAAAAGGCGGACAAAACGAGAAAAGTAAAGTCTCATAAACCACATTCCCTTAATTTCTTCTGGTGACCAGAAATCCACGAAGGAAAGCAGCAAATAAGGTTTTCATGTAAGATCAAAGATAATTCTGTCAGCTTACCTTTTAAACATGGAAACATTACGAAATAGTGGGGCATGAAGTTCTTGGTCACTCACTGAAACTGAAGCCTTCTCAATCTCTGTCTTGGCAGCCAAAACTTCCTTGTCACGTACAGAAGACCATCGTGGCCTCTACAATCAAATACAAAAATGGTTAAATTCTCAGCATTACTAAAGCATAGACTTAAGTATTCAGAGAAAACTATACCATTGCACGTGAAGACCGACGGTGCCTCATTAGTATATCATTCATCTCAAATATTGATGTTACTGTTTTTGGTGGCATATTACACCTCATCTTTTTCTTCCCAGGACTGCCAATCAGTGCAGAAATATTCACTGAAGTTGCGATATCACTTTTTGGGACAGCAGAATTAGCAGCGGAGCTTGCATTTGACGCCTCAGTTTTCAAATGGGATATATTTGTCAAGGAAGATACTATGGATAAAGTTTTCTCGCCTCCAATATTTGCAATTGACTGACTTGTATGTTGCTCTGGCACGCCATCTGACACAATTTCCAAGTTTGGCTGCACAATCTGCTTTAGTGGGAGACTTGGTTTAGCTTCACCGGCAGGTTCCACCGTGGCACTATTTTCACCAATTCTCTCAATTTCAAGTTCAGACAAATCATTTAGATCTTCGACATTTTCAGCTACAGAATCATCATCTACTTCTCTATCTGTGACAAGTTCAATTGGATTATCCTGGCCTTTCCCCTCAGACACGATCCCATTGTTTGTATCTCCATCTACTTCCCTTGGCCAACTGTCATCCCCAGTGTCACTTCCAAGCTTAGAATCTTCATCATCTTCCACAGACCCTTTAAACACAGAATCACTCATCAAGTCTGAAGCGTTAACCGTAAGAGGGTTGCGTACCATCACAGACTTTGAAAAAGATTTCAAAGCCGGCAGGCCACTTTCATCGTGTACTCCAACCTCACTGTCAGGCATCAAAGACCGAAGGGCTTTCCCATATGGTAGCAAAAGGGATTGGAATAACAGATGAGTAACAGCCACCACCAGCACCACAAAAAGCCATCTCCGAGTTTGAACACGAAATACTTTCAGAAATTGATTCGCGGACTCCATAACAAGATACTCACTCAACTCATCACAGAAGCATATATTAAACTATCCTTTAATCCTGCATTATCACCCAGAACACTCAAATTTAACCCAATAAAAAAAAAAGGAAAGAAAATCATAATCGAAGAAGTTGAAAACTAAAATTACATATTAACAATTTAGTACTCTGTCAAACAACTTAACAACCCTGAAACTTGATACCTAAACGAGCCATCTCGATTACTAATTCATGCATCATCATTAGCAATGTGAAATGCAAGTGAAGAAAAACGTAGCTCAACTGAGTGAAGTAGCTAGTAAGAAATTGATGTGTACTAGTTCCCTAACTTTTTTTCTCAGTAGCCAAACAAAAGTGCAAAAACAAAATCAAACAGAAAATTCTGTGAACATGACAAAGAAACCCTAATCTCTCAGACTCAATAAAGTTGTCGGCATAGGAAGGTGTCTGAGCTTTTTGCTAATCAGCCAGTTAAAAACTGAGCAAAACCAAAGTCTGCTACATAAGCGAATGACTAATTATTCAAAATTGCTGGTACCTTCTCATATTCTTGATTAATTATTATTATTATTATTATTTCTTTTAATATGAAATTCTTGATTATTAAAATACGTAATTCAAGTTCTAACACTGTTTCCAGCTCCATTATTGATGGGAAAAGCGCCAAAAATAATTGTTTCAATTTTTAAATATTTTTTTTATAAAAAGTATTGGCTGTAATTTTATCGTTCACTCTTTAAAAAGCTCGGTGGGTGATCAATTAATGAATGCTATGGAAGCTGACTAAGTTTCTGGACAATGGTATCTGCTACAGTTACGGGTAAATGCTGGACAAGAAACGCCGTCGTTGCGTTTTTAAGTCCGAGGAGTGCTACCGACAGTCGCCCTTATGGGCGACTGACTCACTCGCCAGTTTCTTTTGTTGACACATGTCCGATATTTTAGTTTATGTGTAATTTTAAATTAATATTAAAATATTAATATTTTTTAGTTTTATTTTTAATAATATTATTTTATATATAACGAATTTACCATAATATCCTTGACTTGTCTCCCTCTCCCCAGGCCTTTTCTTCTCCTTGTTCTTCCTGCTGCAGTGACTTCCTTCACTTCTTCTTCAACTTCTTTTCTTTCTTTCCTTCTCTAATGAAAGCTTGGGAAACAGAGAGAGAGGGGGAAAGAAAATTAAAAGTAGAGTCTCTTTTTTAGCTAAAACAAAATTTTAAAAAACATTTTATTTCAGAAAATAAATAACAAAAATAATTCAAGCCATGTAGATCTGACTAAACAACTAAAAAAACTATAATATTAAATCTAAAAAATATATCATATCATATTAAAAAAATATCATTTAAGTCCTCGTCTCTTTCAGTCCTTTCCTCTAGCTGTTACCAATTTAGCGCCGACAATAGCTATTAACAATTTGGCGCTGACAAAAAGGGTTGATGGGTGGTGCTGGTTAGGGATGGCAATTGTATCCGTAAATTTGTTCAAATTCATCTGTTAAAATCTGTCCGTTGCGAGTAATTTTATCTGTTGCGGACGAGTTTAGTATTATAAATTAAAACCCGCATATAAATGCAGGTGGATTTGATATTAACCTTATATCCCGGTGGATACCCGCATAGATATTCAACAAACTCGCAATATTTTTTTCAAATATTTTTAATTTAATTTTAATCTAAAAATGTATAAAGAAAATAATGTCATTAATCAAATTATCAAATAGTCAAAGGCTCAAAGTTGTGTATGTGTGTATGTGGCCCATCTCCTATTCTAAAGTCATAATCTAAAGAAAACTAAAGACATTTCCCTTCGAATTAGTATTTGAAAATATTAATCTTAATTATTATTATAGGCATTGTGTTGGATGAGTGCTTATGGTGGTGAATGAAATGAATATCTTCTTTTGGAGCTTATTTTAAATGATAATATGAAATGTAATTATTATTTTTAGATACTAGTTTGCGTTTTTTAAATAGATTTGTGTAATTTATACTTAAATTTGAGAATTTG
Organism: Citrus trifoliata; assembly: GCA_018350135.1. Taxonomy (NCBI): domain Eukaryota; kingdom Viridiplantae; phylum Streptophyta; class Magnoliopsida; order Sapindales; family Rutaceae; genus Citrus; species Citrus trifoliata. The sequence continues at coordinate 7,002,521 of CM031384.1, read as the reverse complement.
TGTTGAATTGATGTGGAAATTTTAATTTTTCATTTACATTGTTTAAATATAAAATTGAGTATGTTATATGGAATTTGAGGTTATTATTATAAATTTATATATTAAACATTTGTAATTTTAAATACAGAAACCCGTAAAAAATTCGCTGGATACCATTGCGGGTTTGGTAATTATTAAAACCCGCTGCGGGTGGATTTTTTTAAAAAAATTAAAACCCGCTGTGGGTTGCGAGTGGGTTTTTTTTAAAAATTAAAACCCGCTGTAGGTTGCGGGTGGATTTGATAATTTAAATTTTCTACAGATTTGGGTTTGGTAATGGCAAACCCGTTGCGGACAGTGCCCATTGCTATCCCTAATGCTGGTATCATATCAAAGTTAATTTAAACACGATTTATTTAATAATTATATTAAATAAGTTATTTAATAATATATATATATTTAACAAGATTTATATTAAATATTTGTATTCAATTATTTATACAAACATACATAAATTTTATAAATGAGACATTGTGTATAATTTATCCTTCATTAAAAAAAAGGAGAAGAAGAGAAAATGATGTTCAATATTTGAATTTTAATGATGAAAAATTGAAAATTAATTTAGAATAAAAAATAAAATCATATTAGATAAATGAATAAAAAACTTTAACTCTAACTTGACAAAAAAGAAATTGTATCAACCTAAACCAGTCTTATATAACAATCATACTCATATTTATTTATTCATGTCGTATTCGTATTAGATAATTAAATCATCTCAAATTTTACGGGCTTTAATTATCCTGTTATAAAGCAGTGGATTAGGTGATGATGCTTTAGTTGGATGAAGAAAAAAAAAGACTTAAAAGTAAAATACAATGGGTTCCGCTGATATTTCACATTCATTTTTGCATAAACTGCATATATTACTCAAATTAATTCCTGATGGCATCCTCCGTTGCGTGAGGATTCCTATTGAGTTATGGTAAAGAGTAAATTATCTATGCATTTTGGGTATTTTTGGCGTGCCGCATTATATAGTATTAGTTTGTGGGTCCAGCAAAAAAGCAAAATGTAGAAAACAGAGGGCATGGCACCGAACAGAAAAATTAAAAAGACCCATGTAAGTCAGATTCAATGTTTTAATTAATTGCTTGCCACAATGCCAAAAAAAACACCGCCGTGGGATCTGTTTACAAAGTGATAGCAACAAATTCTAGTCAGTAAAAGAAACATCAATCAAGCAAGTCTCTCTTTACAGGTGCTCTCCTCTCCGTGAGAAAACCTTGAATGAGAGGAAAAAGGAGTCTTTATGACTCATATAGCCACTCTTTGACAGGTGTGGTTTTTTAGTTCTAGTAGTATTGGCCTCACCTTATTCTGAGGTTGGCAGTGAGAGTCATTAAAAGGGTGACGTTCATTAAACACAGGGATTGTTGTAGGAAAATTTTAGAAGTTCATTATTGGAGTAGTTGTGAACTAGCCAGGCATGGATACAGAGGAGTTAATTCGTAAATGCAAAGTTATTTCTATCAAAGGAGACCAGCTGAATAAAATATCACTCCTGGGTAGAAAGAGTGCTAGAGGTGAACAAATAGCAGCATGCTGCCTGGTGGGCAAGATTATGCACCAAAGAGAGTAAATCTAGAAGGTCTCAAATCTGCTATGTTACAGATATGGAGAACAAATAAAGAAGTGAGGATAGAGAGTTTGGGAAGTAAAATGTTCATGTTCAAGTTTGCTGTGGAGGCTGATAAAAAGAGAGTCATGAGAGGAGGGCCCTGGCATTTTGATAGGGCATTAATAGTGTTAACGGAACCAAAAGGCATTGCAGACATAGCCAACCAGTCATTCACTCACACATCGTTTTGGGTACATCTTCGTAATATGCCAATTACATGGATGCACAGAGATATGGTCCAAGAATTGGGAGAAGTATATTGGTTCAGTGGAAGAAGTAGATACGGATGAAGATGGGAAATGTATTGGGGAGATTATAAGGCTTCGAATCTCGGTGGATATCACTAAACCACTTCAGAAAATACTGGAAGTGGAAACAAAAGATGAAGGCAACATCCCAATCCCAATTATGTATGAAAGGCTACCGGATTTCTGTTTTTGTTGTGGGCTCTTATAGGGCATCAATATAAGGAATGCATAGAGTATAAAGGGCAACCCAAGGAAGACCTCCCTTACGGCTACTGGATGAAAGCTGCAACACGAGTTGAAAAAATAAAGCAAAATCACCGAGATAGTTGGCACCGAGAACAAAATCAATTCAAGAAGGGAGATGGTGCTTCGGATTCCCAAAGTCAACAGAAAATGCAAAACAATCAACAGCACCCAGGAACTGAAAATGGATATGAATCTAAATCTAATCTTCCCAAAGCGGGTGAACCTTTAGACCCAACAGTCCATAAAAAAAATGACAGAGTAGATGGAGAACATTTAATGCAAGATGCTAGAAATTCAAGGAGACAACTCAAGTTACTAGCTGCAGAAGTTACAGAAGCTGACACGGCAGAGCAAGGCGGGAAATTAACCACAAAAGAAGGAAAAGAAAAAGAGCGGGAAAAAGAAGTCGAAAACTCAACCAAGGAGCACAACACAAGCCAAATAAGCTCTGAAGAGGGAGTGGATAATGGGCCAGTAGCGAACCAAATTAAGCCCAAACACAGGAAGTGGAAACTACAGGCTAGGGAATTAAGTAGTACTAGTGGAGCAAAAAAGGGGCGGGGAGCGGGCAATTTTTAAAAACCTTTCCTGAGGTTTGATATAATTTTACTTAGATGGTGAGTTTGATTGTATTCTCACTTATCTCCCCTGCCGTTAGTATACATACGGTTTGACCGTTAGTTAACAAAGGTAAATATGTACAAGATAAGGTGAAATTATAAAAAAATCAAATAACAATAAAAAAAATAGTTTAAAATCTATTGGACAATTGTATTAACCGATTAGACACAATATCCATTGTGTAAAAGAGTGCATTTCTCTTTCTCTTCACTTTCCCCAACATAAAAAAGCAATGGATGACATTCTCTCACCATTTTCACTCCACTCACCTACTCTCATTTGCTGGAACAAAAAGAAATATACATCAAGAGCATACAAAACCCATGAAGAAAAACATATGTGGTCGGAGAAGGCCAACGACCGGTGACGATCAACAGCGGCCGGAAGATGCCATTGTTATTAGAGTTTGTAAGAGGTTAGTGACTTTATGAAAGTCTAAAATTTTTAAATACTTTTGGTTTTCTTGTTTTTGGAATTTTATAAGTGGTTGTTGGTTGTGTTTCATTTGTCTTGTTCATGAGTTGGTGGTGGAAAAATTAATTAAAAGGAGAATAAGTTTAGCCATATGTAGCCATGAGTTGAAAAAAATTAATTATTAATTATTATATGTTTGTGATTTACGCAATACATAGCGTAATAAGGCTATAAAGCCAAAAATTTGTTATTGTTATGCAAATGGATGTGTAAAATAGAAATAGTCTTAGCTGCAATTTTTATTTTTCCCGTCAAAGTTTGCTTAAGTTGATATGTTTATAAATTTACAGTGTTTGTGTGCGCCTGTCGCAGAAACATAGTTTCTGCATTTTTGGGTGACAAGTTTGTCTCCCGTGCAACAAGTCCTTATCGCACTAATACAGATTGAGTTTTTGGGTGACATTGTTGTCGCACGTGCGATGAACTGATGTCGCTCGTATTGAATTTCTATGTTTAAAGGCGAAAAAATTGTCGCACGGGGGACAAGTCTTGTCGCACAAAAACAATATTTTTGTCTGTTGTGCGACGATATCCTCTTGTCGCATATACATTATGTGTTTTTGAGCGACAACTTTTTGTCTCCCGTGCGACAATTGTTTGTCGCACGAACGCAATTTCTATTTTTTTAGACGACAAATAGGATTTTTGGGCGATGAGTGAAACAATATTTTTGTGTTCTGTGCGGTGACATGCTCTTGTCTTACATACAGACATTCTGTATTTTTGGGCGACAAGTTTTGTCTCTCGTTCGACATTTTTGTCGCACGTACTCAGTTTTTGTTTGTTATGTGACATGCATATGACATGAAAAATATTAAAATGTATTATTATTATCATTTTTTCTTTATTATTGTAACTATTGTTGTTGTTGTTTAGCAATGTCATTGAAGAAAGCGGAACTGAAGCGAAATTCAGAAAAGTTGAGTGATTACAATTTTGTTGTTAATTTTTATGCATTAGTATTTATCCTCCAACATATCAACCACTAAGTTCAAAGTATGTTGATGATGTCATTGCTTCAAATGTTGCATCTACTGAAAACATGGTGTCAACTCAGTCCAGTGTCATTGGACATGGTATTATCCTAATAATATCATTTATATTTTGTTTAAAATGATGAAATAATATATACATGAAAATTAGTTAATCTTCTAATTATGTATATTTATAATTGAAGGACAATTAACTGAAGAGTAATAAGTATGAAGTACAGTGCATTCAGCAGCATGTCAATAGCACAAATGTCCCATTTTTTGTAAAGATAGCAGCACCCGAACTAATCTCATACAATACATTCTTTTGAGGGATCTGGTGATACAACACATTTTCAGTACGAGCAAGGCAATTGAGATGTCGTATCATCTTTTTGTACTTAGTCATAGGCACAAGATTGAGTTTTTGTATATTTTGTATATTTTGTATAAATGTTATACTAACATAGTGACAATGTCATGTATAAAGTATAACTCAGTTATCTATCATGGCACACTGTTACTGTAGTTATTATTTTTGTTCTTTTTGTATATATGGCCGACTGCTAGATGTATAGGCTGATGAAATTTAGTCAAATTGTTATTGTGACCAACTGTTAGCTGCGGAAATGCACATGTGACTGTTATTTAAGTGATGGTGTCAATTCTTGTTAGTGCTATTTTCTAATGTAATTAACTGATATTAATGTTTTTTAGGTCTCGGCATAAATTAAAATGTTTGTTATTTGTATTGTCGATTGGGTGACAAACAACTTGATGGAGAGTATAGACTATTGCCGAGAAAAGTAAATTATGTTTTTGTAGTTTTTTATTTCACCTCCAGGCAAATATCCTATAATTTGGGGAAACAACACTTATCTTCCGTGCGACATGTGCTTGCCTCCCCAAATTTCAGAATGCTTGGCTCAAAATTACAGAAACAAGTATTCTGTAATTTGGGGAGACAAGTTGTTGTCTCCCGTGCGACAGTGTTGTCTCCCCAAATTACAGAATGCTTGTCTCCAAAAGTTAGAGCGACGCATGTTCGTCTCCCGGAGATAAACGTTGTCTCCCCAAATTACAGGATGTTTGTCTGGAGGTGAAATTAAAAATAATAAAAACATAATTTACTTCTCTCAGTAATAGACTATACCAGTCTCCACCAGCAAATGATTCAATTTTGCTACAAAAACCAAACCACCAATATTTGACACAAGCTACTATCAACCTATAACACAACACAAATTTTCACCAACCAACATCTCAATAAAATTACAAAAAGAAGGCAACTCTTGATTCTCACTAAGCAACAATCAACTCATTAACACAAGGTATCAAAACAGACATAATAACAATCTTAAATATATGAATGGAAGTTCGCGCGATAGGCCCTGTCGCGTGCGCAATTTTGCAGACTTCGTAAATGCGTTTTAAGCCGTTTCTCGCAGATTTTGTCTTCCCATCAATGTGTCATTTTACTTAATTTACTTAAAATGAGACAAACAAACCGTAATAGGCATTTTGTCGAACACCTCATGTGCCATTTTTTACCTACCAATTTAATTAAACCGTTTTTTATATTTACATAACAATCAATCATAATACTCATCTATAATCAATCTTATACTCATCTAGCTATCAATATCATTTCATTTCATTTCGATATAAATAAATATGATTAAAAAAATAATAATAATTTATATAAAAGGAAGAAGGAGATGGGTTGAATCCAACTTTTTAGTCTAAATATTGAGTACTTACAGTAATAATTAATTAAAAGAGCAGTTGGGCTTGAGAAAATATTTGTTCCTTTCCTGTAAAATAAAAAAAATTAAAAAAAATATAAATTAGTTGATTAATGGAGAATGGGGGGAAGCAAGTATTGTGTAGTGTGTGTAGAATATATAGATGGAGGAGAGTCATAGTACCAAGAGCTGCAACTTATTCTAAAAAATTCGGCCAAAATGAGGAGAGCAAACCGTTTTTGCTTTTTTGTGTCATAATATTCATTTATTTATATATGAAATACGAAAATAATATTTTATTACTTTATATTATAAATTAAAAACAACAATATATGTGTGTATTTCACTTAACTGTTCTTGTCTCTACATATTTTTTTAAAAATAATGGAATGAGGAAAAAACCTTTCTAGAGAGAGAAAGGTGATGGGAAAAGAAGAGAGAGATTCAATCATACTAGAGATAGACATTCTCACCCAAAAAAAAGCACATGAACATGGTATTTTTTAATTTTTTATTTTGTTAAAATGAGAAACAAAAGGAGTTTGCAATAATAGCCAAGATTACCGGTAAGTTGGCAGAAATATTGCGGCCAAAATTGGCGGAGGTAGAGTCACGTGCTGCCGGAGATCAATTTGCTGTCAAAAGCCCGACCACCCACTGTCGATTGTTGCCGAAAAAGTTAAGACCTAGTTGAATTTGGAGAGAAGAGGAGGTAAATGTATTGTACCCTATTTTTGTCCATAAACACACTCATTGGTAAAAGCATCTGTATGAAGTTGTTGGCGCAAAATCTTAGGCTTGATTTAAGTGGTTTGGATGTTTTAGTAATTTTATAAGTCAACTAACGGTGAAACCTTATGTATACTAACGGTAGAGGAGGTAAGTGAGAATACAATCAAACTCGTCATCTAAATAAAATTATATCAAACTTCAAGAGAGGTTTCTGAAAATTGCCCGGTGGGGAGCTTCTAAACGACAAGGAGAAACAATTTCTTGGAGAAGCCCAGATTGCGAGAAAAAAAGATTAGCTAGCCCAATGGCAGCAACAGCCATCACTTGCACTGTAGCTCACCCTCGGCAAAGATTAAAAAAAAAAAATTTGTGGGTCCAGCATCACTTAAACAAATCTCATATTTAGCAATTGACTGAAACGTATTAACCTTTGCTCTATGGGGTGTGATGATTGCCGCATTAGCTAAATTCATATTTTTTATTAATAAAAACAACAGCAAAATAGAAATAACTTTTTAATTTAATAATTTAACGAGTAATGATACAGACACAAACTCTTGTACAAACTTATTTTGTACAAACTGACGTGGCATGATATCATTGGTTGAATGAAAATATAAATTAATAAAAACAAATCATGTGGGCCAAGTGATATTTAATTCAACCAATCTTATCATTACACATCAGTTTGTACAAAATAAATTTGTACAACAGTTTGTGGCTCTATCATTACTCTTTATGTATAGTACCACTTTTATTTTCTTTTATTTTTACAATATAATTATTAATATAAATTAATAAATTTATTATTTATTATTCAATGATATTATATTTTAATTTTTATTATATTAAAAATATAATCAAATAATGAATTATTTAATTATATTATAGTAATTAGTATATAAAAATTGATTATTATTTAACAATTTAACATAACTAATAATAATACTTATATAATTATTTAATATAACTAATAATAAATATTTAAATATGAATAGATTTGAATAATATTAATTTAAAATTAACAATAGTATAGATAATAATATAAAATATTATTACATATACTATAGAATTCTTACTTAGATTATTTAGCACAATTCATTTTACTAGTGAATAAGTTACAACTATTGTATTACTTTATTATTTTGCGATTATCTTATGGTATGTATAAACTTACTTTTGAACTAATTTTGTAGGTTTTAATTGTTTGTTTATGTTGCTATATTATTAAGAGATTATTTGATTAAATTATTTACTTTGATCTTTATTTCACAGGTTATATATTTAGAAAAATATTGAAAAATAAAAATTATACTTCCAAAAATTTAAGGTTATAGGATTTGATCTTTATGAAGAGTTATAAATTTTTTAACATTTATATAAAAAAGGCAGATTTCTAAATTTTAAGACTTCTAATTTTATATTTTTCTAAGTACTAATAAATATTATTATTATTATTATTATTATTATTATTATTATTATTATTATTATTATTATATATACTTTAAATTAATTACAAAAAAAATACAATACTATGCTGCACCAAATATTATAGGGCTTGTTTGATTATTGTGCTAAAGGCTCTCATTGTATTAATTTTATACAAGTCCATGTTTGGCAAAACAAAAGTTACAGAAACACCATATTATTAGGCCAAGTTAATGTGGCAACTGCCCCCTTTTTTTTTTTTTCCTCCCTTTTCTCTTTTTGCCTTTGCAACTTGTTTTTTGTTTTTTTGTTTTTTGACTTTTGACTTTTGTTTTATAGTAGTAGTAGTAATAATAATAATAATAATAACAACTTTTAATTTAATTTAATATTATATAATATTTTTTATTTTTACATTATAATTTATTAATAAATTTATAATTTATTATAACTAATAATAAATAGTTAAATATGAATAAATTTAAATAATATTAATTTAAAATTAATAAAAATATAAAATATTAATACAATTTAAATATATTAATGTAATATAACATATTAATATAATATAGTATAATATTTAATTTAAATTGATAAAAAAAATTATTACAATACAGTGTAGTACCAATCATTATACAATATTATTATAATATAGTGTTAATGCAATATAATATAATACAATACGTGTACCAAACACACTCATGCATCATTGTTATAACACAATGCTAATACAATACAACATAATACAATATGCCTACATAAAAATAATGAAATACAATATAATACGATACATTGTACCAAACGCACTTTTTAAACACAATATCAATCCCAATGGTGTGAGTAAAACTAAAAAATTCAAAAAATAAGGTTAAATTTATTGAACAGCCCACCAGTATTTGTTCCGCACACTGTCCCAAATTAGAACAATATCCTATATGTGTGTGTATGTGCCCACGCACGCATAAATATTTTAACTTATTTATAGAAACATTTTAAAGTATTTTATGTATAATAATAAATTAGCTAAATAATTTCACGTGTTAAATATGTAAATTATTTATTATTAAAATTCAAAGGACTCTAATTGTATGTACATTGCCCAAATTGTAGGCCGATGTTAAAGAAATTTAAGCTCGTTGCAATGGAATCTTAAATTAATATTAACAAAAAAATAACTATAGAAAAAACGACGGGATTCGCTAATATTTCACAGTTGAATCATTTATATAATTTGCACCATCAACCTCAATAAACAAATTTGGACTCTGGTGTGCAAATCTGAACCAATTTATTTACAAGAAAAGCAGCGGATATATAATAACCTTGTGGCAGCAAATGTGATGTTTACTTCATCTAGTGATGGCGCTGCGAAAATAACCACGAAAGGAAAGATTGCCACAAGGTCAACATTCTGATCATTCATCTGCGACAATCGGAAATACAAGTCACAGACTCAAAGTTAACTAGGAGGTGCCCGGCACCTGAAATTTCAAACAAACTCCATCAGCTTCGGCAATCGGAATGTTGTACGCTTGCGGCTTTCATGAAGCAAGAATTTAAAACCCCCCTCATCTTCATTTGGTTCTTGTATTGAACAATCTATTGTACCAGATAGAGTGAAGGACCATATGGAATATGTCATATTTCTTTGGCTTTTTGTGCCAAAGGAAATGCTTTTGCACCATCTTAACTCTCGACTGCATTGCTAGGTATCTCTCTTCTGGGATGGAGAGCAAAATGTTTCTCAAATTTGGGATATCCTTCTCTTGAACAAAAACCGAGAATGCCTCCCAGTTCAGTACCTCAAAGAAAGGCGGAACATAATTATCTGATATGATGACCGGCACACACTCGTAGAAGATGGCCTCAACCACTCGAGGCGTGTGAACTTCATAGCCCCTTGCACATATGCAATACTTGCTGCTCTTCATGTGCTCCCTGTAAATTCTTTTGCCTTCAACATCGTGAGGCATTGGGCCAAAGATTTTCATATCATCTACTTTATTCTCCCAAAAGTTTAGAAGGATCGGCCGTAGATAACCATGCATCCTTCCAGCGAAGAAAGCTAAAGTAGATCTTTTTAGAGGAGGATTGCCTCCAAGATTGTCCAGAGGAGCCTCTGCAGAACGTATGTATGTAACAGGGAGACTGGTATCCATGCCTATTTTGAATCCTTTACTAGCATCCGCATTGCAAAGAGCTTTAATACAATTCCGCAAGTGTTGCCCTGTGAATTTTGGAGCCTGAAATTCAATATTTTAAATTAATTTTAACTTCCCCACATATAACAAGGCTATAACCTAAGATCTTGAGTCGTTGTTACCAAAAATTTTGGAATGAGAACTCCAATCTCAACAACATGGATGACACGTTGAATTCATGACATAGGTATGGTAGTTATGACATTCAAATAAAATTTTGTTCATGATCCCACTGAAAAGGCTTTGCCTAATTAAATCTACAAGGAGAATGAACAGCTTCAATATATAAACATAGGTTTTAAGATTCATATATAGTGACTCATGGATAGCTTACCCAATCATGACAAGCGACAACAAAATGATCTGTCCCTCCAGTTCTGTTCCAGAATCTATATTTTCTGGAAATGGTCTTCACATAGGTCTTCAAATAATTCTGCAAGTCCTCATGATTCTGGAGTTTTTGTTCAGCTAGTGCTATCCTTAGCATCTGTGAACTGAAGGGTAGGTAAAACAAGTGAGCTTTCCTTGGGTCCCTTACAACAAATTTTCTATTTCCCTCCATCAATTTCATGAACCATCCTTCTGAGGCATAAATTCCCCTCATGATTGGCTGATGGAATATTGGTTTTTCTCCTTCTTTATAGATATAAACTTTGAGAAGGCTTTCCATCAATTCGTAGCTCCTGTAAATAACACAGTTAAAAGCTCTAGCTTGGTCCATCGGAGACAATTTTCAACAAGTAAGAAGATTTATTAACTCTAGTTTGTTATATTGCAATGTTATTGTGATACCGGATAATAGGAAAAGAAAATCTTTTAAGCATCTGAAACAGCACAGCTGTTACCACAGTGTACAATGAATATTCAGCAAAGCACCAAATGATTTCCCCCTTTTCGTGTAGGTTAAAGAGAATTATGAGTATTCTTACATCACACTAGCTGACTTTATAATAGTGATGACCTCCAATCTTCTGTTGTGCTTTTTGGTACTAATATAAGTTCCTAGAATTTCGAAAGAGCTTGCAAGTGTCTACGAAAAAGAGATCGAAGAAAGGAGTTTACCTTTTAAATATAGAAACATTTCGAAATACAGATGCATGAAGTCCCGGAGTATCCCAGGAAACCGGAGCATTTTCAATCTCTACTTTTGCAGATAGAAGTTCACGATCACGTACAGAAGATGATGACGGTCTCTAACAAAAATAACAAGTAAAGAATTCAGAGACAATAATTGATTCCTCACCATTCAAAATGATATCTTTAAATTAAATTCTTACCATAGGACGAGAAGAAACACGACTCTGAAGCAGTAATAAATCCATCTTGGATATTGACGTAGGCCGCCTATTCCACCTCTTCAATATGGAAATATCTGCTGCAGATAAATTATTTGTTGGAATACTTGCTGGAGGTTGTTTGGATACCTTAGGATTCATGGGTTGAGTTTCAGTTGTTTGTCTGACATCAGCGGTGGAAGATAAGTTGGCAGCTGAGATTGACTCAGAAGCTGTGGAGTTTGCATCCAACTTTTCAACTTCTGCTCTAAAATCTCCTGGTGATGCTCTGTTTTGAACCCCTCCCAATTCCAAACCAGCTGTTGCTTTTGGATCATCATCAAAATTATAAGTGCTTCCTACTTTTTCAACCTTCTCTAGCTTCCCATGCTCGATTTCCATAGCCTTTGTCTCAGTAGAACTATTACCCGAACTTGTCACATATCCCATATTCAAACTTTTGTCGTCCGTTACACCCTTGTTAAATGAGTTTTCACCCTTCAATTTGTAAAAAGAATCATTTGGGTAATTTTCAACACCGACCGTCAAACCACGATCCACATCTGGTTCTAGTCTTTCTTCATCACTAGCCACTGCCACATCAATTTTAGCCGATGTTGACATGTTTACAACAGATGTATTGCTATTGCCAACCACCATCATCACAATGGAACCCTTATTAGTCACTAGTGAGAAACTCTGAAAAACAACCATAACAGCAACTACCATGCCAGTAATCACCAGCAATCTCCTGATTTCAGCACGGCATGACCCGTGAAATTTTGCAATGATATCCATATTACAGGATTGTGATAACTAATATTTTATCCAATCCATCAACAGCACTCCAACACTCGGCACCAAATCATATGTTCTGCAACTTATAAATAAATAAACAAAAAATAATAATAATACACATCATGTGAAATGGAGAACTAAAAAGATTGAGCTTCTGATGAAGCATAATCAAGATACAATGAGTAGTATTAAAACAAGTTAATTAAGACGCCTAAGACCAAAAGAATAGGTGTGAAATCGTTACAATCATTCTCTCTCAGTAACTTAACAGCAGATAAGGAAGAAGAATTTACCCGTGGAGATTCTGCATGGTCAGAACCAACCCGAGATGAACTGCAGGCGTTGATCTATGCGTCGGTAACTGAGTTCAGCACTTGAGCTCAGTAGCGTTTTAGGTGAGAGAGTAATAGTAACAAGGGAATTATCACTTGCCTCCCCTGATGTTTAAGAAATAATCGTTTTGATAGAACGTTTTATTTAATAGTCATTTACCTCCTCCACTGGACCACTGTTAACTCGGAATCAGAATCATTCTTGGCTTGGGCGTTACCCTACTCATCAATGTTGTTTTTGAAGTGAAGCATGGCAGACTTGGTGTTTATGACATTGTTACCAATTCTTCAATGCTCGTTTTTCTTAAACGAGATTAATGCCAAAGTTTGTTTTGTAAAAATTACTTGCGAGAATGGAATTTATTTTGGGAGTTTAATAATATCTCAAGGACCTTCAGTGTAAAACAAAGTATTATTTTGTTGCTTGGAGATGTGATGTGATCATGTAAGTGAAAGTGAAAGAAACCACTGGTAATTCTCTAAAAATCTTTTCTTTTCTTTTTTTTTTATTTTCATCAATTTATACACATGCCATTCTTATATATTTTTTTCTCAGGATGAACCTTTTGTATATATTTTTATATTATTGAAAAGATAATGAAATTTTTGTTAGATTTTATTAGGTGGCACCAACGGTAACTTAATTCCATGCGAGTTAAAGTGAAAAAATAAATAAATAAACTTAAAATTTAGTATATGTTTGTGTTTGATGTAGTTTATTTAATGATTATATGTATTTATTTAATTTTATAAATTTTAATCAAAATTATTATTATTATTTAATTATTTTTATAAAAAAATTTAATGATTAAATAATTTATTTTATGTTTATTAGTAAAAATTTAAAAATTAAGGTTGAAATTTTTTTAAATATTTAAAATATCATTTATTTATTTTTTTATAATATAATTTTAAAAAATTTATTTATTAAAATAATTTTATAATTTTAAAAAAAAATCTCATCTACAATTAAATAAAAAAAATTTATATAAAACCCTACAAACAAAAATTTTATTTAAAAAATTATATCAAATAGAGCTTTATATTTTTATTTTCTAATACCTACATGAATTTCAATTAAAGTGACCTAGGCAATATATCATTAATCATCCTAGTTTACATACTAAATTACATGTTTTACTATATTATTATTATTATTATTTCAATTTTTCCCAATATTACTTCACAGACTTATAATATGCATTGTTGAAAGTTTTTTTTTTTTTTCGGTTTTTCCGGTCTGCAGCAGCTCGCTAGCCAAATAATGGCGCTAAAATTAATCATCCCATTCCCAATCTTCTCTCCGCCACCAAACCATAACCCGAACCTGAATCCGAATCCGCCTAACCACCGCACGGCCACCGAGATACGATTCTCGAGGTGGAACAACGCCAACGCTGAGGAATTCAACCAACGCCGACGCACTCAACAAGAAATCGAAGTTGACATCCGCCGACACCGCCGCTTCGACTCCGCCACCAAAATCACCCAAAGTTACGACTCTTCCACTTCCACAGCGACAAACGACGTCGCGTTCAAGTCCGCAGGCACGCCTTCCTCTCCTTCAAGGCCCTCAATTCCGGGCAGAAAATCCAAGTACTCCAAACCCGCCACCAACTCCTCCGTCGACCATCCCGCATTCCGAAAAATATCTAAACGGGCGAAAACCACAATTAAGTCCCAGGAGAAACCGGCCGCCTCGAAATCGAAAATTTCCATAACCGAAGACGGCCTCTCTTACGTAATCGACGGCGCACCGTTCGAGTTCAAGTACAGCTACACCGAGGCCCCGAAGGCGAAGCCGCTGAAGCTGCGGGAGGCGGCTTTCTCTCCGTTCGGTCCGACGACAATGGGTCGGCCGTGGACGGGGAGGGCTCCGCTGCCGCCGAGTAAGAAGAAGTTGAAGGAGTTCGATTCGTTCCAATTGCCGCCGCCAAACAAGAAAGGAGTGAAGCCAGTGCAGAAGCCGGGGCCATATTTGCCGGGAACAGGGCCCAGGTACGTCTCGACGAGAGAGGAGATACTGGGCGAGCCGTTAACGGCGGAGGAAGTTAGGGAATTAGTGGAATCGGCTAAAAGATCCAGCCGGCAGTTGAATATGGGTATCAAAATATGTTTTTGGATTCTCTTCTGTTACAAGTTTTACTTATGTACCTTCTTTTTTTTTTTTAAACACAAAGCTTATAATTTTATTTGCATTTGGTTGATCGTTTGGTATGTTTTAGGTAGGGATGGATTGACGCACAACATGTTGGACAACATACATGCTCATTGGAAGAGGAGGAGAGCGTGCAAGATTAAGTGCAAAGGAGTGTGTACAGTGGACATGGACAATGTGTGTGAGCAATTAGAGGTTAGTTGCTTGGCAATTTCAGACTCTGTGCTTGTAATAATTTTGGCTAATTTTAGTTCAAGAATTCAGTAATTACCCCGAAAAAGATTGGGGTCATTAGATATAGTACCTCATTGAGTGCATATGCAGTGTAATCTGAGGTTCACTTGTTGGATCCATAGTTTCTCAAGTTTTGTTGGTTGAACAGTATCTTGACAGTTTGATACTTCTAGATTCATTAGCTGTGTGCAGTTTAGTAATAATATTCCTTGATTTTGCAGGAAAGAACGGGAGGGAAGATTATTTATAGAAGAGGAGGAGTGCTGTATCTGTTTAGAGGCAGAAATTATAACTACAGAAGTCGTCCACATTTTCCTCTGATGCTCTGGAAACCTGTTACTCCTGTTTATCCGAGGTTGATTCAGCAAGTTCCAGACAGTCTGACACTGGAAGAAGCGACTGAGATGCGCAAGAAGGGACGAAAATTAATACCAATATGCAAGCTAGGTAGAGTGCCCATTGCCATTGCTTAATGAGAAAATGAAATTAGAAGTCAATTCTTCTCACTAGGAATGAATTAGACTTTTGTTTGTCTTACAGGGAAAAATGGTGTGTACTGTGACCTAGCAAAAAATGTTAGAGAGGCATTTGAAGTGTGTGAACTGGTCCGGATCAATTGTCAAGGAATGAATGGCAGCGACTACCGGAAAATTGGTGCAAAACTCAGGGTATACTAAACCATACATGTTAACCGTCATGATTATCTTTTTTGATTAATTAACTTTTTTTTAGCAAATAAAAAATTGCAATATGCCTTATTCTGTATTCCAGGATCTTGTCCCATGTGTTCTAATCTCTTTTGAACGTGAGCACATACTAATGTGGAGAGGACAGGAATGGAAGTCCTCTATCCTAAATCCGGGAAATGATTCTGAGGATGCAAAAGAATCCAAAGTCGATGGTTCAATTTCTGTTGCACCACCTACAGCAGGCAATGGATCAGCACCATCACATACTCAAATGCTCTTGGTTGAGGGGGTTAGTCTGAACACATTCAATTCAAGCATTTCCCCTAAAGGTTATGAAGAAGTGCAATCTGCATTACGTGAGAATTTGTCATCCATAGATGGGGAGGAACCATTCTCAGTTACTAAGAAGTTGTCCTTTGCAGATGATAATGAACGACTTTCAGCTGCTGAGAGTTTGTCCTTGGCTGATGACGATGAGCCATTCTCAGACAGTGAGAATTTGTCCTCTGCAGATGATGACGAGCCATTTTTTGCTTCTGATTCGACTACAAATGTGATGGAGATAAATGAAACCATATCAGCCACAGGCTGCTCAAATGATAAGTCTGATGCCATGAAGAATATCTATGAAAATGTGAGCAAATTGGAAAACTCTGGTGTAGGTAATGATACCTCAGAACCTGTAAGTGATACAAATGAATGTCAGACCATATTGGATAATAAGGGCTCTGTTCTTGGAGAGTCAGCAGCTTTGTCAGTTGGATCAGAGACCACGCTGGGAAGCGCTGAGAGCACTAGAGATCAATCAGAGCATTTCTATGTGGGTTCTTTAAATCATGACTATCAGCAAAATCCTTCAGAAGTGCCTGAAGATCACAATGTCCTGACAAGGTTGCATGGTCCTAGTTTGGAGATAGTTTTACATCTCATGCAGCAGGCAGTTGAAAATGGAAGTGCCGTGGTGTTAGATGATGCTACATTGGATGCAGACAGTATTTATGAAAGGTCGGTTGCTTTTGCTAAGTCAGCTCCACCTGGACCTGTATTCCAGCAGCGATCCAGGAAGATAGCTATTCAAAAGGGAGAGAAGAAAGAAGCTGGGCATTTGAAAATGAAAAGGGAAGTTCCAAATATGGTTGTTTCTGAGAATAGAGGGAATGTGAGACAGTCTAATAGGAAAAAAACTAAAAATTCTGATGAAATGGAGCATGGTTTAGATGTAGTACTACCACCTCAGGGAAGCCTGAAAATAGATGAACTTGCTAAACTGTTAGCATAGTTGCCGGAAGCTCTTTGGTCGATGTATTCATCATTTTGTTACCATAAGAATTTTTTTTTTTTTTTGGTTTTTTTTGTGGGTGGGGGGTTGTTAATGCTAACTGATTCTTGTTCATAGACATCGACTCCCTTGTAACTTTTCATGTTTGTTTTCTGTTTCTTTTACCTCCTCTTTTTTATGTTTTGAGATTTGATGCAGGTTCAAGCCCATGGAAAAATTAGTGATTTATCAAAACAAGTACACTTTGAAAACTACTGAATGTTGCATTACTCATAATTGCATGACTGAACTAATTGCCATTCAAACTGGGAATTGTAGATGATAAATAAATAAATATGAAGAATCTTTTATTTTTATTTCTTGCAGTATATTCACGGACTCTACCAGGACATTCTACTCATTTGAGTGAATAATATAAGCTAAATGAAATTTATAAATTTGTTGTTAAAAACAAAGATGGGAAAAGAAAGAAATCTTGATTGTACATTATTGATAGTGTTTTTCATGGATCATTTAGGTCAAGAGCTGAAAACTTGCAGGTTTCACTTAACTGGTTCAACAAACTTGCCATTATCTTCCTTGACTATCCTCTTCCAGAACCAGTGATTTTCAAAGAGAAGATAAATTTCTTCAATTGGAACTTGCTTTGTTTCTGGCAAAAAGAAGTAAATGAAGGTGCTCATGATGACAACCAAGCCACCAAAGACCAAGAAAATTCCGAATTTGAGATGACAGAGCGCGGCGAGGAAAGCTTGTGCTATTAAAGCTGTGAACAAGAGGTTGTTACAGACCACCACACTCTGCCCAGCTGACCTCATTTCCAAGGGGAAGAGCTCACTTGGAACTAACCAACCTAGAGGCCCCCAAGATCTTCCGTAAGCCAACACAAATAAACAGATGACAATTACAAGGAAGATACCTATTCCTTTTGGAAGAGCCTTTCCTTCTCCAAATTCCAGAGCCAATGTTATGGCAACAATTACCTGGATCATCATTACATCATTCAAACGAGTAAGTATGCTAATAAATAATGCATGCATTCACATAAAGAATGCTAAGGAAAAAGAATGAATTTGGATTGTATTGGAGTGTAGTGTTGTTACCATGTATATAATCATTTCAGCACCAGCTTCTAAGAAGAAAGCTCTTCTTCCAAATTTGTCCACAAATGCCATTGAAATAAGTGCAGCAATGCAAAGAGCTATGCCAGTAATGACAGACGAGTAGAGAGCTGCCCCTGAACCAAAACCCAAACTCTGGAATATGACAGGAGCATAAAAGAGAATAGAGTTCATTCCTGTTAGCTGTTGGAAAGCGGGGATTCCCAGGGCTCCAATTACCAATTGAGGACGATTTTTCTTTTTGAAAAGATTCCTGAAAGGATTCTTGATGGCCCGTGCTGCATTGCTTGCATCGATAAGATCAGAAAACTCTGCGTCAACATTTGCGGTACCTCTAACTTTTTCCAACACCTTTCTTGCTTCGTCTAACTTGCCTTGTTCTACAAGGCTGTTAGGAGTCTCCGGAAGAAAAAGACCTCCGACAAACATGAACGTAGCTGGGACTGTGGCTAAACCAAGAGATAATCTCCATCCCCACGGATGAATCTTTTCAGTTCCGTAATTGATCAAGTTTGCTACAAGGATGCCAAGGCAGGTTGTTAGTTGGAAGAGTTGGTTAACTGCTCCTCGGATCTTGGCAGGTGCCATTTCTGATAGATAAAGAGGAACTGCTTGGTTGCCAAATCCAATCCCCATGCCAAGGAAGATGCGTCCAAGGAGCAACATAGAGATGTGTACGGCACATGCATTAAGAATTGCTCCTATGAAGAAACTGACTGAACCAACCATAATGCTAGCTCTTCTACCTCTGCTTCTGGTGACATAAGAAGCTCCAAATGTGGAGACAAGCCCAGCAAAATATAATGAGGATGTGAAGAGTGTGAGCACTTGGTTATCGTATTTACAGTAATCTGTTTCAGTCAAATGCGCTTGCTTCCTTCTGTACACTTTTGGGAAAAATTCCTTCAAGAAATCATCCATCGAAGTCACTCCACCTGAACATGAAATTCAATTGCAAGTTTCTAATTATTCTTTGATTAATTGTACAAGGGCACCACCATTTCTTTGTTGATTTGGATTGGAGGAAACATAATGATAAACAAATGTGGGGTCCGTGTGTAGGTGAGGCTGCACATCAATGGACTGTATTGCAATTTCTAACTTTACTGAATTATTGAAGATGCATGATGAAACTCAACGACCCCAAAAACGAAAAATCCACAATCATCGTGATCACAAACAGATGGTTGTTGCCATTTGTTTTAAAGCTAAACAAGACAAGATAAACAGACTGGCCTAAAAAATAAATATTATTGCTATTTTTATTTTGGGAAAATATTTGAACTAAGGTCCAACTTGTGAGGAAAAAGAAAAAAATAATAATATATATATATATAAACTATAGTTCTAAGTTTTGTAATATCAGTTAAAATAGCAAGAATGATAATGAGAATATAAACAAAAGAAAAATTACATTGGTTATCATAAAATGATGACTCCAGAAACAAAAACAGTCTTGATGATGATACTAACAATAACAAATAAATTTCTTTTTTGTTCTTAAAAACTTGATGAATGAAAAAAGAAAAAGAAAAAAAACTCAAGTTCATGAGTTGATAAACATTCTAACAACACTTCGCAAAGAAACAACAAGATGAAACAGAATAAACCCAGAATGGAAGTGAAAACGTTAATGAATGATTAGAAATGAGGGAAAAAAAATAAACAATAATTAAAAAAACAGACCAGAAACACCAAGATCATAGCCGAAAAGAGATCCTCCCATGGCAGCAACCATACAAGCTATTATAAAATAACTTGTAATCCTGTACTCATAGAGATGAGCTCTCTTCAAGTCACCAGCATCTGTAAATCCTCCTCCAGCCATCTCTTAATCTCTGCGTTTTGTTTTCTTTCAAAAATAACTTTTTTCTCTTTTTTGTTCCCTTCTCTTTTGTGCTACATATATATTCTGAAAAAAAAAAATGAAACAAAACGAAGCAACACAACAATGAGTGATCGAACTGTTAAGTACAAGGAATGTATAAATAGCCAAAAAGAGTCAAACCCAGATGAGGTCACCTTTCATATAAAGAAATAATTAACTAATCAATAATATTAATCATAAAAAAATCAATATTGTTTTTTTTTCTTTTACCTGAAACTCAAATGAGAAGGGAGTGACTGTGACAGAGACTTGTATTTGGATTAATACTCAATATTGGCTTTTATAAACATACCCAGTTTGTTAATAATCCCTGTACAGCTAAAATTTACAATGCCCCAGCCATAATTATATAAGCTGTTTTAATTATCCTGATCCATAGCTGCATTCTCGGGTAATATTAATCCAAAACCAACTTTTATGGTTCATAATTTTATTAGTAGCTAAACTTAATCCAAATCCTCTAAAATTAATATCAGTTAACAATATTAACGACTGGATAGTGGATAGAGATGAATGATTCAGCCTTTAACTATTGGGATAATTAGTCTTTTTTGACTCGGTCTTTTTTTTCCTTTTCGGTTCTCTGTTTTTAGCCAACTATTTTTATGCTAGTTGTTATAAAATATAATTATCCCAATAATCTCGGTAGGGATATTTACTTTTATATCATAAATGGCAAGTTGTGTAGCCCATATTTTAGATTAAAATGCCTCATTGACTTTGACTCTATGAGTTGTCATGTATATTTAATTTGGATAAAAGTTTATTTAAAAACAAATTGTGTCCAATAATTGTCGTACATTGTATTTAGTTGTTTAAGAAATAAATCATTAAACGTGTATTAATTGGTATAAACTTTATGATTTTGAAGAATTACACTCACAAAATCAACCATAACTCAGAATGATTTTGAGGGATTAATTCGAGCCTCACATGACTTATTTGATTCTCTATATTAAAACTAATGAATTATAAGAAAATTTCTCTCTAATTATTTATGGAAATAAATTTTTTAACTAATATTCTGCAAGTATCTCCATTGTATATTACAAATAGAGAGAGAGAGAGAAAGAGAGTTTGACAAGTCAAGCATGAAATGGATCGTTTAGAATTTTTTTTTTTTTTTGGCCATTAGTGTACAGTTTATGGCCCACAGCTCCCTTTGAAGACAAAAGTGAGAGTGGACTGATAGTAAATTTAAGATCTTTATTTTGTATTGGATTTAATGTCTTGATGTATGTTACATTGGTCAATAAATTAGAAACTATCAAATATTTTAGGCCCCAAATTTCCATAGAAAGATTATATTAGAATGGGACATATGGACCACCTTGCTGTAAGTGAAAGCGATTCAGTTGAGACTTTTCTTCATCGTTCTTGATCGACCATTGCTTTGGCTTTCATTTGAAATAATCATTTTGTCAAATTTCATTAAGAGACGCCACTAACTAAGCCTCCATAGTCCAATGGCAACAACCCTTTACTCACTGGGAGTGAGGTTTGAAACTCTGAAATAACACGCATTCACAGTCGTGTGTAAACTACGTACATATAAAAGGGACCACACCTGAAATCTGATCAAATTTTAATTGTTCAAGTTAACCCTGTGGTACTATGGAGCAATTAAGCTTTATTAGGCTACTCCTGGAGCAATTATTTTTAGGCACTATGGAGCATTTCTCCACAAAGGTAATAAATTAGTTACATTTATATATGAAAAATTGAGATCCTGTGATTTAACACGGGGTCTTTCAAAAGTAAAACAGGTGTTAGAAATACGTTCGTTTGATTTACTATTAGGTGGGTGTGTATGTGTGTCTGTATATATATTTCTTAAGCATAAATACCTTTTTTTTTTCTTTTTTATGCGGACACACTATTAAGTTATATGATTTTATAATTAATTGAATTGTGACTTTATTAAACCATATAGCTTAATACTGAATATTGTATCAATTAATTTATAAGACTTAATAGCATATCGACATAAAAAAATGAGGACACTAGCATGAGAGTATATATATATATATTTTAGGGATCTCACATTTTATTAAAGTATATTAAAAGTATTTTTTTTAATCTTTTAACTTGTTTTTGACTTTAATATAGCCAGTAGTTCTTGATTTGAAGCTATATATATGAGTGTGCTCCAATCATCCTTAACTATATAAAGTCACGAATAAAGTAAAAGATAAAAAAAAATACAAACTTCAATGCATGTATTTTATTCTGTAGTGTATTAAAATTTATTTCTGACTTTAAAATAGTTGTTTTATTCCTTACTTTAATATAGTTAAGGATTCGTGTATGAAAATCCATATGTATGTGTATATCCCTCAGTATGTTCAATGGGTAAACTTAAATTTATTTTATGATGATAGACACAAAAGTTATGATACTATTTCGAAGTGTAGCCTTATTTTTATGAGTAATGATACAGCCACAAACTCTTGTACAAACTTATTTTGTACAAACTGACGTGGCATGATATCATTGGTTGAATGAAAATATAAATTAATAAAAACAAATCATGTGGGTCAAGTGATATTTCATTCAACCAATCTTATCATGCCACATCAGTTTGTATAAAATAAGTTTGTACAAGAGTTTGTGGCTGTATCATTACTCTATTTTTATTAGTATTATTATACTTTTTTCGCAGTCAAGGTGTAGTACTACTTGGATAAGAATGAAGACTTTCTTCTCCATTAAAATTACAAATGCCATCCAACTTCTCATACCAATAGTTCTTGCGAAAATATGGGCGCAAAGAGTGGGCTATTTTGACCGATTAAACACTTTTACGCCCATATTTTCACACACCCTTTTTGTGAAGATTATTAATACAATATTTTAAGGATGAAAATATTTCTATGGATGGATATATGTTACTTAAAAAACTGAACAACTAAGAGGGATCAAAATTGAAGAATATGTCGGTTACGTCGTAATAAAAGCAGGATTATTTTTGGATTTTTGAAGGATGTATGGAGTAAATTAATTAATTTTTTGATAGTTATAATTTTTATATGGGACGAAACCATGGGAACCGACCCGTTGTACCTTACGCCTCTTTGGTCTTTTGTGATTACACCCCTTGTTTTCTTTTGTATTTGTTCTTTCTTCTTCCCTCATCTGCTCAATTTTCTCCATTTTCAAATCATTAATCAATTAATTGCAGTCAACAAGAGCCAATTTGACATCCTTCATTGCAGGGCTTTGCTTGTTTCCTTAATAGCTACCATATTCATTTGCTTTATAGCTTCATAACAACAATGAACTGAATTTACATATGTGTAAAAATAAATCAATATATATATATATATGTTCTTGTAACAACACAATATTCATTATCTACAAAGATGCAAACCCAGATTTTGAATAACAATAGTTGTCTTAATCCGTCAATAATTGTAACTGATCAATTGAAACAATAAAAACCAAACATATAAAGCAAAGTATAGTTGCAGGTTGTCACGGGATGGGGGTTTTGCGCAGCAAACCCGTGTCGTACTTAGACGACTCCAGCACACAAGTCGCTAAGTAAGCTTAAAAGATATGGCCAAAATATATTTTGTTACCCACTAAAGAATAAATTACAAGAGAGCTAGAGAGGTTGTGTGTGTGTTGGAGTGTTTGTGTGTGTGGTATGGTTGTTGGGCAAATGAGGGGGCTCACCCCTATTTATAGGTGTTGGAGTGCTAGGGGAGGAAAATTCCTTGCAACTTTCATAAATATCCTAGGGACATATATGGAGAAGCCTAGAAATTTATAGCTTATTTACAATTGTAGAGAATTTTAGATTTTGGTCTGGGCTTGGATGGTTGCTAAGCGCACCACAGTTGGTTAGTTGTGTTGACAACTCATTTTTAAGTGCATCCAACTTTTAAGTGCATCTCGCCTCTTGTGCTAAGTGCAACCCGCTTCTAAGCGCACTCCACATCTAAGCAGATTTTTGCTAAGCGGACTTGTATGCGCAGAATTAACCTACGATTACTGGAGATTTGAGCAGCCCGTGACAAGATGCCCAAATTAACAACATAAAATATTGTAACAAAAACTCTTCTTCAACACTTTATCAAACTCCTTATGAGAATAACTTCCTCATTACGTATTTAAAATAAATAAATATATATATATATATATATATATATATATATAATAATTATTGGAACTAGTTTACAAGACCACTGCTGATACAATTAGATAATTATTGGGACTATTTTACATGAGAAGATTGTCTTCACTCAATTAAATTATTAAGACTAGTTTACAAGATTAGTACAAATATTATTGAGATGACTGTCTTTACTCAATTATGGATATTATTGGGACGGCTGTCTTCACTCAATTATGGAAATTACACAATACTACTATTGATATTTAGAATTAGATTATTTTTGTGACCAGTTTACATGAGAAGATTGCATTTACTCAGTTAAATTACTAGAACTAGTGTACAAGCTAATACTAATGTTTATAATCAAACAATAATTGAGACAATTGTCTTCACTTAATTATGGAAATTATTGAGATGACTGCCTTCACTTAATACTCAATTATGGTAATTACTGGGATGATTATCTTCACTCAATTATAGAAATTGTTGAAACTAGTTTACATGAGAATAGTACCATCACTCAATTATTTTCCATAATTAAGAAAAAAATTTGTGAGGGCTCTAGCCACTCGGCCAAAATGTACTTGTCATTAGTTAGATGGTAAACAACATACCTTTTCACACATTTGAGAATAAATTCGAGTTCCCCGTATGTGTCAAGGAGAATGTGAGAATTGGTTTATGTATAAACTGTGTATATTTCAATATTTAAAAGTAAATTTGGTTTGCTCCAGACCTAAATATTTAGATTGTGATACAAGAAATTCCGATAAATTTCTAATTATAACTTTAAAAAAAAATGAATATCACCTTCAAAGTATGGCCCCTCTGGGTTTGATTCCCAATGATGCCAAATATGGCCGAATCCTATCATTGATTCATTGTGTATAATGTATATATGTGCACGTAGCTCCTGATGCTTATTTTCTCTGTTAATTAATAATGGTATCAAATAATAAAATTAAAGAATATCAATTAATGTTCTCTGTTAATTATTAATGGTATCAAATAATAAAATCAAAGAAAATTAATTACTGAAGTTGTAATCTTCTAATTTTGGAAATTTATTTTTCAATAACTTTCCTTTCGGAAATCGATTTATACCTGTTATTGCTTTCCTCTTGATAGAATACAAATTCCTGTTTACTTTTCCTTATCGTTGATAACTTCGAAAATTAAACTAACTCTGTTTAGTCCTTGCTTTTATCCACTTTGAGTTCTACTATACAAATAAGTACACAAAAAAAAAAAAAACTTAAAATGCATGAATAAAAATTTGTTCTCGTTGAAAACAAAATTATTATTGGATTTAATTTTGTATTTACTCCCTTCTCAGTTCTGTTACTTCGTCTTGCTCAATTGGCGAATAATCTGGTGGCAGCTCTAGAATTACTGGTAAGTTTTTTTTTTTTTCTAAATTTTGTTTGAAGGGGACCAGAACCCTAATCTTGAAATATAATTAATCGCTAAATTGACACCATAGCATGTTTCTAGTTCTTGTTTTTAGACGAATCAATTAAATTATCTATCAAAATTTAATTGGTATTCGAATTTATAATCAGTTCTTATTGTTGAAATATTTTCGTGATGCATGCATGCACATTCATATGACGTATCTTAATATCTAAATAATTAGCAATTCAACAGATTAATTAAATTATTAGAGAGTATGCACTGCAAAAAATCTTGTGTTATTCAAGTGGTGGGATTCGTGTTTCAAATTATACACAATGCATATGTATCTTGAATTATGTTTTTTTTTTCCTTACTTGAGTTATTTTGAAGTCAGAGATTCCTAAGATCATTGAATCATGAATCAAAATTCAAAGGCGAATGGCAACAACTATCCTGAAGAGTTGAAAAAGCAAGGAGCTGCTGCTTTAGCTCTAACCTGCATCAAGAATAGGAGATTGGACAAGAAGGCAAAAGCCAATTTGCATAAATATTTGAAAACCACTTATCTCGGTAAATCAATTTCAGTCCAAGTTAATGATAATGCTGCACAAATAAATAGAACCTCCTCATCGCCGTCATCAACAGCAGAAGCAGCAAACTTAAACTTAGTAGAAGATAATGGAGATCATGGTAATGGTTATGTTGATGGTGATGATGACTACAAGCCGCCAGATATCCCTCCGGTGCAGAACCTGAATGGGGTAATTGGAAACTGCAGCAAGCCTTTAGAGAAGAAATTGACGAGTACTGATTTGAAAGTGAACCAATGCAGGCTGTCAATGAACAGAGGCAAAGTCCTGGAGCTTTTGGTGCCCTTGTTGAACGAGGAGGAGTATCGGGTTCTGAAGGAAGGCATCCCGGTGACTGTGTATGATTTGGACGGAAACACATTCCCCATGAGCTTTAAGGTTTGGAGTGAGAGCAAATATTATGTTCTCACTAGTGGTTGGACTAAATTTCACCAAAACAAAGGCCTTACCGACAAGCATGTTGTTACATTATGGATGTTTCGACATGTTGAGACTCAGAAGCTTTGTTTTGTAATTTCTTGGAGGGAGGCTATTGTCAAGAAAATTAAATAGTGTAGTTAGTTAGTTAGTTAATTGGTATATACCAAGGTGATCAAGTTAGTATATAGATATTATAAGAAATTAGTTAATTAAATTTTCAGTACAGCCTGGCTTGAGTTGAGACGTTGGAGATTTTTTTTGTAATAACTAACCCAACAAATTGATTATGCTTATCTTATACAGGGCTAGTTTGTGATTGCAGAGGTTGATAAAATAAGTTGCTTGTGTTGTGCAGATAAAATAAGCTACTGATTAAAAAAGTAGCTTGGCGTTTAGTAAACTATGTTGTTGCAGTTGTTGTGAGTTTGAAATGTAGATTATATGTGTTTAGTAAAATTTATTACGAAAGTGTTATTTTATTATATAATGACCAAAATAGATATACGTTTTATTACTTTTTATTTTTATAATATGTTTAATAAAATTATTTAGACATATATTTTTTCTTAAATATGTAAAATTACATTAAAAATTCAATTAAAAAAATCTAAAGAACTTTATAATATGTTACATAAAATATGATAAAAATAAAAGTATGATTTATATATTAGGGTTTATGAATAAATAATATATAATTATCTTTTTATTAAAATCTAGGGTTATAATAGGAATTTTAAAAAGGTATGATAGCTTATTAATTAAGTTGCTTATGAAAAGCAGCCCTCTACCTGCTTTTAAAAACTACTGATCTAATGGAGAAAATTATGAAATAAACTAATTTTACAAAACTTACCGAACACTATTTTTATCAAAAATTATGAAATAAGCAACTTATTAAATTTCAACCGCAATCCCAAATAGTTTCAATTCTTTTTTTTTAATACATGTGGTGATCAGTCAGCTATAACCCCAAAACAGTCAACAGGTTGCACTTTTTTTTTAATTATATGAAACTATTATTTATATTACAACTTATATTATATAAGATTATAATTAAAAATCAAAATATTAATTATGTCAAATTTTAACGCTCACTAATATTAAAGAAAAATACTGCTTTCCCTCAATTATGCATTATCATTAAAGAAAAAATAACTCCCTAAATGTGTTCGTAGGTTCGAACTGCTGAACCACCGGCTAATTGCCGAGCCGCTGCACTTTAATTAATCTCAAGTTCTGTCTTGGCCATGGCCACCATGCATGTCCGACAACTAGCTATAATTAAGTCAACAGTGTTTTAAACAACTTGAGAGATAAAAATATCTAACATTGACTATGATTGGATATTGGGCTGTGTTAAATTAGGTTGGGACTTAAATACAATTTTAACTTTTTGAGTTAGCCTTTAATAAGGCCGTTTCAGAGTATCTTAATAACTTTTAAAAATAAATCCTAAAAAATAAATAGTCAAGAAGAGAGAAATATATATTTTTTTAATTATTGTGATTCCTTATTTGCTGATTTTTGAAATTATAAGATTTTAAATGGAAATTAAAAGATAAGTCAAAGATTCTAATATTAAATAATTAATTTGTTATACTAAAATGGTAAACAAATTTATTTATTTTTTCTTATTTTGAAAGACTGTTTGAAATAAACTAAAACTGTGTTTGGTTACTGAGAAAATGAAAGAAAAAGAAAGGAAAATAGAATCTGCTTTCATTAGCTTACTTCAATGACTGAAATGAGTACAAACAATCATATATATTTTATATGCAGACGCTATTGCATTGAATCTACTTCTTAGAGCTTGCTAGAAGCTTTATGCACACAACTATAGCTGCTGAATTGGTTATAACTAACTTGCCATGTCTGCATAACAGGTTTGCTAAGCTGCTAGCTATAACACCAAGCTTATCATGCTCTGTGAGCTCTGTATCATCCTCATCACCATATATGCTAACAAAGACTGATAGAAATAAATTAATGGTTCGACAATATTGTTAATAATAGCTGTTTAACATTAAGGTTATTAAATATATGATTATATTAAGAAAAAATTAATTATATGAAAATAATTATTAATTAGAGTGTTGTTTAAAAATAAGTTTCTCCTAGTATCTTAAAAAAAATATTTTTATTAGTTAAGAGTACTATTAAAAATAAGACCTCTTTAAAATATGAGTCTTAATAATTGTCTGTTTTGTTCGCCTCTAGTTAAAATCACATCTATCCTTCATTATTTTCTATTAAATAACAAAAATAAGCCAAAAAGTTGATTATTGTATTGAATTTAGTAACGAGTTACATGATGAGTTTTTATTTAATAAGGCAAACATGAATATGCTTTTCACCCGCAGTCGACTAATTAGAGTAATATTATTAGTTAGGGATCAAAATTGATACTTTGTGGGTAAATGATTAGAATTAAATCAGGCACATATCCTGACACGTATACGGTCTGAAAATATAGCTATTTATATAAATCCAGTATTAGTAGAGAAGGCTTCCTTCAAATTCTTAAATTCTCAAATTCTCAAATCTATCTGGATGAGAGTTTTTTTTTTTTTTAAATAAGAAAAAAGAAATATGGATAAGAGAAATCTTCCGGGTCATGATTTTATTTTATCCCCACGCCATACACACGTTGTCTCAGGCATGTTAATCATGTCAACTTTTTTTTTTTAATTTGTATTATTATTTTTAATCATGTCAACTTTAATCAGCTAGATTTGTTGTAATTATTTGCCCTTTGGCTCCAGCCGCTTTACCCGAGACACACACACACACGTTTGGCCTGGCCTATGCACCCACCAATAAAGCGATCGAGCAAGATAATCAAATCCAACCACGTTGTTTTCTAATTTCAATTATTATTTAATTTTCTACATACACCTGGTAAAAATACCTGCTCGATCTGGATCTGGACCATACCTGGCATTGTGAGTTGGGTATTAGTCGGTCTGAGTATGAAGCTGGGTCGGTCTTGAATATCACTTGATGATCTCGGAACCTGGATTTTATTAAAAAAATTATAAAATATATATATTTTTAAATATTTATATTTATTTGACTTATTTATTATATATAGATAAAGTTTTAAACACTTAAAGTTTATATTTTCATGTCAAATTTTATTGAAATAAATTTAAAACTTATAAAATTATCAAAAAATAAAAAATATATACACATAAAATATTAAAAAATAGAAAATTCGAATACCCGAATTAAAACCCGGCCTGGACCGGTTGCATCTGGGTAAGGTTCGGTCATTGTAATACCCGGACCCGACCCGGAGTTTTGTCATCCCTACATACGCCCCCCCCTCCCCCAAAAAATTCACAAGTAACGTGCACTCTATCTACATACGGCCTGGAATATATATAGCCATATAATCTCAAATGAAGTGTATGTAATTGCACAAGTATATTTTTTATTCATTTTGTAGTTAAAAACTATAATTCTATAAATGAAGGTAAAATTATAATTTAAAATAATTCACTCCCAATCAAAATAAAGTGAACACTTTCATTCGGATTTAAGTAAACAATATACTCTTACTCCCAATTCTAAGATTCATATTACTCAGAATTCCCACTCCAATTCAAGAAGTAAATACTATCTATTAAAACTTTGTCCATTACTTAATTTGTCAAAGTTGAAGTTCAATTTAAAAAAGAGGAAGAAGATATGTTTTCACACACACACAAACTCACGGGGATATTCACTCTTTTAACCTATATATTAAGGTAAAAAGTACTATCATCAATTAGCTAAATAGTGTTTTTTACAATCAATGGTTTATTTTGCGAGTAGCGAGTTTGCATGATTTTAATTTTTACCTCTCCACGGTGGATGAAAGTGTCACACTCATGCATGCACACTCTCTTTTTAGCTGTTCATTTGCCCAACTTTTTAGGGAGCGTACGGACTTTGAAGAGCTGATCTTGCACGGGGAGGACACTCGTGGCAATGTGACTGCTAATTAATGATATTACTCTTGTGCATGATGGTTGGAGGAAATGATGTATTCGGCTAACTTTACCTGCCCTGCCAATTGCCTCCGGACCGCCGGGATGGATGAAGTTAAATGTTTTATGTAATCACAAAGGATTAGTGATGGTTTCAAGGAATGATCCCGATGTATTTTTTTTGTGACATTGATATTAATTGTAGAGACAAATAGGTTACGCTTTGACTTACGACTTGATACTAAAAACGATTTATTTCCGTTGATTATTGATTAGTTAAACTCTTTTTGTATTATTCAATTGGTATTACGTCGGTATAATACTTATATTTAGAAGTGAAAACTTATAAGTGATCTTAATTTTAATGGTATTTATTGTTTTTAAAAAAAATATCTTAAGTTGAAGGTGATCTTGATTTTAATGATATTTATTATTATTATTTTTAAATATATCCCATGTGTAAATAGTATAAATGTGACAACCCAACAAGTATCATAAGATATCATGTCATTTAGACATTTTGTTAGTTTAACAAAAGATTAACAATCATGCTAACAAAGTATGGTACTAACAGATTATTTGAAATGTTGAATTTTAGGGGAAAAAAGTATTGAATCTAAAAGATTTTGTGGTACTTTGATACTTTTAAAAGGTAAAATAGTCAACACTCACATTAAAGCAATCTTTTAACTGTCTTAGATAGTAAAAAACATAAATCTGAAAGCAAAAAAAAAAAAAAATTAAGAATAATGTAATTTGATTAATTCCCTCAACTTCTTTCTTGTTTGAATTTCTTAAAAAAAATAATATGAATTTATTGATTTTTAATAAGAAAAAGAAAAAGAAAAAGAAAAATGTGCGAGTCAAACGTCAAAAAGAATCTCCATGACAATCACATGCTCAAATTATAAAGTTAAAAAAAAAATTAATAATAATAATAATAAGAAGAAACAGAAAAGTAGAAGTGGTGTTTGAACGATTCTTACACGAACCTGTACCAAACAAATCCACTTGTAATGCCCTCTCTCTCCCTCTCTCTCTCTCTCTCAGTAACTATTACAGTTCTCTTTGACCTAGGGTTTGTTCTTAATCGGCTTGTCACCAATTCAGGTATATTTCTCCTTATTTGCTTCTTCATTTTTACTTTTTTTTTTCAATTTGGGTACCTTCAGTTTTTTTAATCATTTTTGTGTTTTTTTTTCTATTTATTGAATATATGGGGGGATTTTGATGAAGTAAGTTCACGTGGGATTTCGATCCTTTTGGAATCTTATTTGATTTCACAGCTGATTTTGAATCCTATTGATATCTGCTGTTTCTGGGTACAGTTTTTATATGGGTTGCTTTAATTTCTGTGACATTTTGGGCTTGCATGCATGATTAAGTAGTGAGGGACAGATCTGGGAAATTATTGTTTGGTAGCTGAGAAATGAGAAAAAAAAATGAAACATTAAAGTTGTTTTTCTCTTGATATAAAATTTTATTTGACTTAGCTAAAAGGTTTTTCTCTTGATATAAAATTTTATTTGACTTAGCTAAGAGGTTTTTTTCCTTTTTAGCTCAGTCAAAGCCTTTTTGCGGTTTTAAGGTCACTTGTGTGCCATGATGTGGCTGATGGGGTCTTGGATAATTGGAAATTTGAGGTTTGGTACTTTGCTTACTTTATTTTTCGTTTGCTTATTAAGCAAACATACAAAATCTTAGAGTCTATCTCTGATCTTATGCTGGTAGTTTAGTGTAACCCTTTTGCTGGCTGTTTCAGTTAGTTTCTATTAGCTTTTAGGATGTTCAGTGTTTATTAGAATATGTTATGCTCGATTCTCCTAGTTTTTGGCCTTTTGGGGTAAATTATAGTTGAAATATATCTTTTGCTGTGCCATGTAGCAGTCTGGATTTCTGAATTATTTTAAAACTTGTATAGTTAGGCTTATGGTACGATACTAGTCACCATTTTTCTGACCAGAGAACCATGACCTCTGGGTGTTCTTATTTATTGCATGCAAGTTAATCAACAATAATGATTGTGCATAGTGATTAAATTTGAAAGATTTGCATTTACTTTTAGATATCAATATGTTTCTTTGGATTGGTTGAGGTTTCACTTCTTTGTGTCAGTGATTTTTATTTCAGCCTCTCTGTTTATCAATTTATTTGTTTTACATGGGCAATTTTTCTTCCCCCCCCCCCCCCCCCCCCCAAACTGTTCTTTGTAATAAGATTGAATGTTCTGCAGGCTTGTACTTTTGTGGTGGCAACATTCGGGTTCATGATAGTAGAGGGTAGTCTGTAGGATTGAAAAAGGTTATGCTTGACCCTCATTGATATACATCAGTCCTATAGCATGGAGGATGATAATGGGCTTGAGCTGAGCCTCGGCTTATCTTGTGGTGGATCAGCTGGTAAATCCAAAAGTAAAAATGGTAGCCCTTCAGATACTTTTGCAGAGGAAGTTGACAGGGGAAACAAAATCGGAGATGATTTTAAAACTTTCCTCCATGGCACCACCCAGAAACAGGACTCAGGTGCTGGGTCTCAGAGAAGTGATTCAGTGAAATCTCAAGAGAACTTCTTCAATGACCTATCCAAGGTCTCTGCTGAAGCTGATGCTTCTACTAACTTGAATAGTAGAGGACTTTGGGTCTCAAACATCAGCAGATCTGCCGAGATT
Source organism: Citrus trifoliata (assembly GCA_018350135.1). Classification (NCBI taxonomy): domain Eukaryota; kingdom Viridiplantae; phylum Streptophyta; class Magnoliopsida; order Sapindales; family Rutaceae; genus Citrus; species Citrus trifoliata. Next base: position 6,969,255 of record CM031384.1, on the reverse strand, counting down.
GAGGAGGAAAAACAATCAGACGCTGGTAATAAACGAAAAATGCTGTTTGATGAGGTAAATAATAAAAAAAGACTTGAGAGAGAAGCACTTCCTTCTGATTTACATGACAAGACAAAGACGTCACATATTTCCATAACAACAACAGAAGGCTCGACTGCTGAAAATGAAGATGTGGCGGAGTCTGAAGTTGAGGGTTCAACCTCAAGGATGGTTTCTTACCAAGATGATGGCTCCAAACGAATCATTACAGTTGGTGGTTCCTCTGAGGTTCCAAAGGAGGTTCGGGGGTTTTCTGATTCGAGTGTTGTAGACGCGCATGGACAAAAGAGGTTTAATGGTTCTTCAGAAAATGAATTTAAGGTCGGAAACATAAGTTATGGTGTTCCATTCTCGGTTCAACCAATGAACATTATGAATATACCTTACACCATATCTGTGCGGGAGCCTAACTCAGCTGGAGTCCCTGGCACATCAGTAGTTGGCATGACACAGAAGATGCCTACTGCAAGTGGTGAGCGATCAGGAGCCCAGCCTGTGAACCCTGGAAACACACCGGTTATGTTTGGCTACTCGCCTGTCCAACTTCCAATGTTTGATAAAGATAATTCATGGGGTTTGGTTCCTCAGTCTCAGCAGATCCACCCTTCTTATGCTGGTAGAGGTCCACAAAACTCAGATAAGCATAGCGATGGAATAAAGATTCCTCAAGGTTTGGGAGCACATCTTTATTCTTCTTATTGATGCTTTAAGAAGAAATGGCTAGTTTATTTCGTTAAGTAGATAAATTTATAGAAGCTGCCACATCCACTGCTTTTGAACTTAATCAGCCCTTTGTAAAAAGAACTTACTTTTCCTCACATTTAAACACATGGCCTGAGCTTGATTTTGACCAAGGTTCTTTTACCTCTAAAGAAAACTGATTATTTGATATCAAACATTTTTTTGAATCATAGGAAGCCATGCTGATGATGCTCAAGACTGTATAATTGGTTTGTTTTTATGGTTTAATTGGTGAAAGAAGTACGGCTTATGCAATTAACCCACTCCTATAATACTCTTGAGGATATTTGCTCATATTAAGTTTACATTGTTGGATGTTTGAAGTAAATTCTGACTATGTTTTTTCTCATGTGTTATTACATTTCTTGAAATTCTATTGACTCTTTGCTGCTGATGCTAATGCTGTTTATGTTTTCGGTATATTGTATGACATATCTACTTTTTCCATTACTGTCAATGCCTATGATTGAAAATGGATTTCTTTATTTACCCCTGCTTTATGAATGCAGCTACCATGCAAGCAATTGGACGTAATTCATCCGAGGCTGCACAATTTGATGGAAGAATGATAGAATGGGCCAAAGGTGAAGGGAAACAGCATGCTGCAGAAGAAGGCTCCTCTGCTCGAGCAGAAGATGTAAAAGTAAGTGGCATGAACCATAGGGCAAACGATATATCAGACAGATCAACGCCAGAAGGTCTTTCTCTTGATTTATCAGCTATAAAGCCTGGTATTGCTGCTGAAATAAAATTTGGGGGATGTGGTTCTTGCCCAAATTTACCATGGGTGTCATCCACAGGTTCTGGCCCAAATGGTAGAACAATTTCCGGTGTTACTTATAGGTACAGTTCAAACCAGATCAGGATTGTTTGTGCTTGCCATGGAAGCCATATGTCCCCAGAGGAGTTTGTTCGACATGCCAGCGATGAGAATGTTAACCCTGAGAGTGGCACTGTTGTGGTCACACTTCCAAGTTCGAACCCTGCTGCCTCTGCTCAGAGCTGAAATGCGCCATCTTTTTTTTTTTTCTTTTCCAGACTAAAATTGATTAATTGACATGTGGTCGAGGAATACTTGTGTATAACTTTGTACAACCAGCGAGATTCCTCAACTTTCTTGTTATACTCTTCTTTTATCTGTTTGTCTCAACTACAAAAGCCGATTCTGCTAATGTATGTAATAATGTGTTGCATAATTTTGTTGTCCAATAGTAATGATCTGCAGTAAGAATAATCTTAAACAAAATAGTGGCATTTGGGATGTACTCGATTGATTTGAAAAATCAATGACTTCAGGGGTGGCAAAGAAGCAGGTTATATAGATTTGAAGAAGGCGTAATAATGCATCAATAGAGATGAAGATGGACAAACTTCATTTCACCAGCAAACAAGGTTTGCTGACTTCTTTGATAATTATTTTTCTCTGACTTAACTGGCTTTATTTATGTTTTATCACGGGTGTTTCTGCTACTCAACCCCATCAACCACCCGTACTTCACATTTTATGTTGACGTGAGCATTACTTGTTATCAGATCATAATTATCTCTAATTACTAATTAGACTTGATTAAGCAACAATTTATCCTGTAGCTTGTGGAAGTACCTTAAGTACTTGGTTAACAATGAATCCCCAGTAGACATCAAAACCCAGATCAACTAACTTTCGGTCGTTTCAATTTCCTAATGAGACACGAGCAGATGTACTTGTGATAATGTTGCAGAAAATGGCCCCTTAATTGCCCCACAAATGTCAAAGATACGTGTGTAGTTGGTACCAAATATTTTTCGTAATGCCCACGCATGTTTATTATAAGGGAGTTTATAAATATTTTCAATGTGCTTCCTTGGGGGAATACCTCCGGATTTTCTTTGTGTTGGGCTTGTTCCTCACAGCTGCGTTTACCAGTGTATATGATGCAATTATTTGCCTTGACCAAACACAAGGATCTTATTATACGATACTCTGTCTTTGACAATTTTATCATTGGATCATGACACAAACTCTGTCGCAAGGATAAAATGTTCCTTGTATCAAGGTTCCAGCTGTTCAATTTTATCAAAACACTCACTTTCATAACACAATAATGTGCATGTGTGTTTAATTAATAAAATATAAAAATTCAGAAAATTGCAGCGTATATATTAACTTTTGTTACCATGCCATAAGATGGTTAAAAATATTAATAAAATCTGATGATGTGATAGTATTCAAATTGTTAAACCAGTCACAGCCTTTTAAGCTTACTATAGCTAACTAAGCATATGCCTAAATAATAGCTGCGCAATTTGAGACCACCACTTGCCTACAAGCAGAAGCAAATCGTTTTTTTCATTGACTTTATTTGGTATTCTAAAAGCAACTGATACTGACTTTTACTTGCAATACATGTATAATGACCTCAGTGATCTTGTCACAGCAACAAAAGGGAAGACCTAGAAAAATCTCTGTAAGAAAACATGTGCATCAGATTTGAATAATTTAAAAAAACACGTGGCTAACTAGAAATTTACCACAGCAGAGAAAAAACAAGGCTCCAGTAACTTTTCTTTTTTTTTTTAATGCACACCCTAAACTGAAATTTTTTTTTTTTTTAGATAAAATTATTGGTGGCGTCGTCGAATGAACAAAGCATCTAATCCTGTAACTAAAGGATAAGTCAAATTCATCTTCATAACATGGTTCTTTTTCCCCCCCAGAACAATGCTTACCAAGTCAGCTGCCAAATTTCTTTTATTAGTAATAAACAGCTCCCCCTTATCATTCACCATCACTACTGAATTTCAAAGTTTAAAAATTTTGCACTACATTATAAAAATGATTTATAAAGTGAAGACAGACAGACACAGCCTCAGAAGAAACCAAGAAAAACTGACAAAGCAGAAAAGGATACTATATTGTTCGATGACATATCAATAAGGCCATGCATAACCAACCCATTTTTCAAAGATTACCCTTTAAAGATCTAATAAAGTTTTTGCATCAGAATTTCATACTTATCAGAATAAATGCTTGCCTGAGGACTCTTGAATCCTGCAGTTTCTGATTCTGATGAATCAATTGCGGTTTCTTTGTTTGCTTCTTTTGTTCCTGCTCTGCCATGTTGAAGCTCAAAGGGTTACAGATGATTCTCCTTCCCCAGACACTGTCTCAAATTTTAAACCAAGTCTAGCTGTTGTGATTGGAATCCTTTGTGTTATGTTTATACTAACATTTATTCTGCTCCTTTATGCAAAATTCTGTCACAGGGCATCCTCTTTTTTCGCCAATACACAAATTCATAATCCTGGATTAATTCGCTCAACTTCTCGATTCTCTGGTATCGATAAGGCTGTGATCGAGTCCCTTCCTTTCTTTAGATTCTCGTCTCTTAAAGGGTCAAAGCAAGGCCTTGAATGTGCAGTCTGCCTTTCAAAATTTGAAGATATTGAAATCCTGAGGCTTCTGCCAAAGTGCAAGCATGCATTTCACATCAACTGTATTGATCAGTGGCTGGAGAAACACTCAAGCTGCCCCCTCTGCAGGCTCAAAGTCAACGCGGAGGATCCAACAATCTTTGCATATTCAAATAGTATGCGGTTCATGTTCAACAATTCCGCGCGGAGAGAGGACTCAAACATAGAGCTGTTTATTCAGAGAGAGGAAGAGCATCGAGGGTCATCAAGATTCAGCATCGGAAGCAGCTTTCGAAAGAATAAAGAACCCAACAAGGAAGAAGAACTGTTGATTCAAGAAGAAGCTGTTGATGGGGATGATGATGAGAGGATCCTGCACAAGCACAATCACAAGATTATTGTTTCTGATGTTATTTTCAAGAACCGATGGAGCAGTGCGAGTTCTTCAGACTTGATGTTACTGAATTCAGAATTGATTAATGACATGTCAAGCAATAGATTCTCTAACCCAAATGATTTTGGTCAGTTCTCGACAAAAAGAGCAATCGAAAATAATGAGCAAATTCTGAAGATTAAGGAGGAGATGGAGATGAAAAGATTGTTTGAAAACAAGTTTAGTACAATCAGCAAAACTACTCCTGGAGTTTTAGTACCAAACGTTCCTTCTTCATCAGGTTCCAACAAAATTATATCAAGTCTTAATACATCAAGAACCATTAATCCAACCACCGAGAGAAAATCAGTGTCAGAGATCACCGCTGTTTCAAGGTTTCAAGATTTGGGCATGAAGAACAGAATTAGAGAGTCGTCCACGGATGGAAATGAAAGAACAAGAAGGCTTTGGTTGCCGATTGCACGAAGAACAGTTCAATGGTTTGCAGATAGAGAGAGAAGATCTCGACAGCAGTCCCAGGACAGAACGCAGCCACCGTTAGATGTATAATTTTAATCTACAAGTATGTTGTTCATTAACATCATAGTTTCTTTTGTTCACATAATTAAGCAATATCATCAGATTCAGCAGGAAAATATACACATTTCATTTGATTATTTCAGATGATTGATGGTGTTTGTGCCAAAAATTAGATATGTATTTGTACATTACAGGAATATTGTATTGCGGTTGTGTTAGATATACCAAATGCGATCTTGTCAGCTAATCATGTAAAAGCTACATATATATATATATATATATATATTTAATTTTGTCTTCACTTTATAAAGAAATTCCAATATCGTAAACAGAGAAGCTTAGGCAAGAAGAAAGTGTTTGCCACCCTGGTCTTATTAATCAAGCATGTTCTTTATTTTCTGAAACAACGTCTTTAATGGAAAAGCCTGTGAATCCGGTTGTGAGAATCTTAATTCTCATGCTATCAATTATAAGACGCTATACAAAATTGAAACAAGTTCAATTCCTTAAGCTCAAGCTCCTTAAAATATATGCCGGGCTTAGCTGCCCAGTGGTGATCCCATGCCGTCACGAGAGTGTGAGTTAGAGCACCCCCAATGGGCACTCATTTCTCTGTACAAAAGTTTGGATACAAAGTTGATATCTCTTGGATGTCATATGTTTGAGTTAGCTGGGTTGCACTACGAATGAATGTATGTATCGAGACTCCTAGTAGAATTTAGATTATAATACCTTAAAAAATGTAGTTTCTATTAGACCCATTAGCATTAGAACCCAACATGAAGACCAATTAGGTATATAAAATATGCTGCCGTTCCTTGAATTTATTTTGATTTATTTTTGGTATTTTACTTTTGAATATCTCCAAATGGCAAATAAAGATTTAATGCTGATGATGTAGGAGAAGAAGGCTGCTAATATGGTTTCTGATGAGAACTGCCCAAGTAACTTTCATTCACCAAATATTGAATTTAATTTTGAGGTTTAACATTTTATTGGAGCTGCAACATTTTTAAAACAATGAAGTTGTCATATAGCTTTGAGTCAATGAACATATATGATGTCTCCATGTCTCCATCCATGGTCATAGGAGAAAAATTATTGCATCACAGCTTTCATCTTTTTTTTTTTTTTTTTTACTTTTTCATACAGTTGTAAGCTTGACATATCATAATCACAGATTTAACTAAAGTAACTGCGTCTGATTTGATTCTTTCTAGCTTGTTCATTGAACTAAGATTGATGTTCCCACTTTGTTTTCTTAAGTGTCTGGCAAGTCTGCGCTTTTGCCACTAGAGCTTATTTAATGATTTGTAGGTGAGCAGGAATTGACAGAACGATTAAATTTTAAAATTTTTATAAATGAAGTTTTTCATTCAATGAATATTCTTGGAACTCGGATTCTCACAATTTTTATTAAGGATAAAATTTGAGAAACAACCTACTATATTTATATGATTATGAAAACTTAAAAGGTGGGGGATTTACAGCCAAAATACTCAAAAAAACTGAGGAACTAGAGCGTACTTTGACCATAATATGTTGCATAACTATCCAAAAATCTGTAAGAATTTACGAAATTACACTCATTTAACAAATTAAAGACTAGTAAGTGCATTTGGGTCCAAATTTGTACCAAAGAAAGTACTTATTTGTTAGTTTCTCAGCTGTTAGCTGATTGTGTTTCATGCAAATCTTGCTGTTTCTGGAGGATTCTATGCTCAACTAATTTCTTGTGAATTTTTTGTTTGGCAAATTAACTCTCAGAGTCAGAAGGCCTATAAATACTACTTGTAGTCGCATACTTTTGGCTCTCTTTTTACAGTTTTTTTTTAACTTATTTAGTGGTCATTTAGAATGAGACATTTAGGATGAGACATTTAGGCTGAGAAAGAGATGTTATTGTGAATGGTGTATGTAAGAATTGGAGGGAATTGATCAGATCAGTATTTTTTTTCCATAATTGTTTCTGTTTAATTTCCTCCAATATCTTATGTCCACCCTTTACTTGTATGCGTATACACAAACTTTTGGGCTAAATGGGTGCAACCGAAGGTGAGAGAATTGGAGGAAACAAAATTGAGTGGCAATTTTTTTTTTTTTTTCATTTTTCCAATGCTTTCTATTTGGTTTTCTCCAATAAATCATCTCCAGTCATCATCTACATTGAAATTGAAGCTAAATTTATCAGCTTTCTTCATGTCCCGTCTCTAGCCTTACTTTTCAAATTAATGCCACCAGTTAACAGAGTTCATTTCTTAATATGAAGATTGTGCTTAAGCATTATTTATTTCCTCCGCTGCTTTATTATCTTCGATTTTCCCAGAAAGGCCATAAGTTCCCTTCACTTGAACTCTAAACAAATATGTGAGCTGTCAAATAGACAATACTTGTAATTAATTTTTTAAAGAAAGATGCTACTTGCCACTTTTTTACATTACCAAAATGAAAATAAAAGTAGAAAGCTAGAATTACAAATTCAAAACATAAGGGAACCTGGCTCATTTACATATTTACGTATTTACATCACTTAAAAAATATAAAAACTGAAAAAAAAAAAAACTACTAATTTGGCTTCTCCAATGAATTAGTTAGATGGCTAATTACGAAAACTGCACAATTACTCAAAAGAGGTAACCAACCCCCTTCGCATCATCAACTACGGCACAAAAACAAAATCATAGGATTATGAGCAAATGTAGGCCTTGGCTGCAACCTGCAATTCTATTTTTGTTTTCTCTATTGTTTACCTACTTCTGCTTCGAAATGTGTGCTCTTCAAACTTCCAAATAAGCCAAGAGCCAGGCAGGGAAGAAACCGAGGAAAGAACTTCTGGGCAAGACGTAATAGCCTAACAGAACCAAAACTAAAGATACCAATCATACTCTTACCAGTCATCAAGCCATTCAGGAACATTGAGCTCTTCAACATCTCGAGGTGGAGAAGCTTGAAAAACAGGAGAATCCTCAAAATGACTATCCAGGTGTTGACTTATGCGAGACATTATCTCATGTGGAACAGGAGAAGTAGATTCAGCAATCCCTTTCCAATCAACATCTCTGAACCATGGGTGAGTTTTGACAGAAGTGGGACCTTGGCTACCAAGTCTTGTATTTTCATCAACTACGAGCAACTAAAAATGACCAAAAAAGAATGTCTATGTGATATATGATTATGTATAAGAAACGGTTTGCATTTTCTCCACATATCTTAAGGGTAAAAGAGAACTAAATAATTATAATACACTACCTTTGTAAGGAGATCAACAGCTTCAGGGCTTAAATTCTGTGGAAGACTTAGCTGCCCTTTTGCAATCTTTGCAACAATATCTATTTCACTCTCTCTCCAAGATCCAAATGGCATTTCACCTTGTAACATGAAATAAATTAGGACTCCCAATGCCCACCTGCAAAGTGATTACCCACGTTTAGAGTCACAGACGAATAAAAATTATAAAATATGAAAAATTAGGACTAAAACTAACACCATCTAAACTTTCAAGACCATTGTAGTGATGAACTACAATACAGAAAAAAGTAAGGCCCGGTAAGGGCTGGAATTCATCTCAAAATTCCAGTTGATAAACATCTACTATTCCACTTATGATGTTAAAAATGTTATAAACACAGACATGTACAGGGGCATTTTTACCAGTCAGCAGCGAGACCATGGCCTTTTCCCTGAACTATCTCTGGAGCTAAATAGTCTGCCATTCCACAAATTGTGAATGTTCTGTTGCCAGATAAGCCTTTCCCGAATCGAAAGTCTACTAACTACAATACAGTAAAACATAATTAATGAAGATCAAGCATAATCTGTACGGTTGACTTGGTGGGTGAGAGGACAAGGAAAATGTCAACATACAGTTGGTAGACATGATAACACTGAACAAGTTTCTACCAAAATGTGGAACGAACCTGTAAATGTCCACTTTTGTCCAACATTAGAACATCGGGAGACACACCTCTGTAGAGAACACCTCTCTGAAAACGAATTAGAGAAAAGGCACAATTATATTAGAGAAGTGAAACACACTCAGGAGCTCGAGAGGAGAAAATTGGTAAAACAAATTTTAGACAGCAGACCTTGTGTAAATCTTCTAATGCAGCAACGACCGAGGCAGCACAGAATCGTGCCGATTGTTCATCGAGTGGTGTATGAAGTATTGAAGCCAGAGGGCAAGCAAGATATGTGTTCAGTAGCAGGCCAGCGTGCATACTGTCAGCACATGTGCATAAAATCTGAGGGACACAAGCCGAGGGGCTGACACTCTTCATCAGATTCTTCTCCTTTAACACCTGGACTTCCTTTCCCAGGCATTTAACCTTCTGCTTTGAAAACCTTTTCAAGCTAAGAAAATTCTCTGACAACCACTCGCATTCACAAAACAATCATTTATCAGAATATATACTGTTCAAGAAGAACAAATGTATTTTCCCTTATTAACAAGCACAAAATCCTTGGGTTTTTTCCGTCCATACAACAAGACCAACCTGAGTCTCTCAAAAGTACAAGCCCAATCTCACTGCAGTCGGTAGAATATAAACACTTTCTCCATTCCTAAACAGAAAATCTCATCAGATAAGAAAAAGATCACTTTCAGTGTTAGATAAAATGTCTACACAACGACAGAACAGCATTCATTACCATATCGGTGAGGCTAACTTTAGCAAGAGATGAGATATCAATACTTTTGGCAGGTTTCTTCGGAATATCAGAAGAATAGTCTTTTGACCTGGATGGTATGAATCAATAATGTCAGTATATGAAATAGTTTAGTTCAAAATAGATAACTAAATCACAAATATAATTCAAAATCGAGACCCCCATGGTTGTGGGAATAAAATTAAATAAAAAAAGAAAAAAAGCAACACATGATGAGGTACTTCATAGAAGAAATTACAACATACTTTTGATCATCATGTGAGATCTTCGTCAAAGGACCAACAACTAAATCAAACTTCTCCTTTGTTAAAATAGCACAGACAACATCATAAACTGCAACTGCAGTTAAAGAACCCGTATGTTCACCAAGTAATGTCCATTCACCAAAATAGCTACCTTCGCTCTTCTCTACAGAGAGCTCTTTACTACTCTGTGTACCATCATCCTCTACATGAAGATCTGATTTCAGACTGCACACATTTGCATTACTTAATAAGTCTGCATCAAAAGTAATTCTCACTTGTCCCCTCTGAATAATATACAATGCAGCAACGCCTTCATTCTGTGAATATATTGCAGATAAATATCAGGGGAAAATTTTGTTGGGGGGGGAGGAAAGAAAGAAAACTAGGTAAATGAACAAATTTTCAAGACATCGAGTTTACCATATTAACTATTGTCTGCCCAGCTGAGAAGGAAACTTCAGAAAGAGTATCTGCAAGGTGACTCAGCTGTAAGATTGTCAACCTAGAGAGCAGATCCACTGATCGAAGCAACTTCAAAGATGACAAATTAGAAAACTCAGACATCAAAATTCCACGAAAATCTTCTCTTTTTAGCGCCCAAAGCATCCCATTAGTCACAGCACGCACAGAAGCCTGGAGTGGTTTATTATACCTTAAATATCAAATCACAAAGAAAGCCAGTGTGAGTATTTATATGCTACTGCAACAAAACCAGCAATCAGTTCTAATTTGGAGGGAACATTTAAACAAAATCCGTAGTCATTATGCACAAAAAGTGTGTATCATTATCATATAAGATCTCCGGTTTTATGACCTGAATGCAACTCTGTATCAATAAATTCTAGGAAAACCAAAACAATGAAATCATTTAATGCTAATAAAACTGTCTTCCTTTTAATGGAGGGGTATAGAAAAGGAAAATACTTAAGAAAGAAACAGGTAGAGAAGAGAAACTCACATAAGAGCCAGCTCCCCGAAAGACGATAATTTCTCAGCTGTATACCGCTGCAAAACTCGAGCTACCTCTCCATTCTTTTCTTCCTGCCACGACAGATTCAAGTTGAACACCAATCTCAAAGATCCTACTAAAACTAAAAATACATATGAACTCAGCAATAATACATAGAAAACACCACTGCAAGAACATTTATTAAAGGATACCTGGGTTGCCATAACCTCAAATTCTCCACCGCCAACAACATAAAAGCAGTCACCTTCTCCACCCTGCAAATAGCATTGAAAATTCTGCTCAAGTTAATTCCAACAATAATAACAAATCTAAAAAGAAGCTAATCCGCAAAATTTCTCTTATTGAAGATGAAGGGCAGAAACAGACACTTGTCATGGCACTCGTTGATGAAACTGCTAGTGAGCTAGAAGAAATATCTTGACTCATCAGAATCTGATGAACACACCCTTTTTGTAATATTGGCAAAGGTTCTATAGTCCCAAGTGATAGAAATATGAAACTTGCAGGAAAATTTCTTGATGAAATCAGAGACAAAAAACAACTATAAAGGTGTTTGGGAAGTCTCAAGATTTTTCACATCCTTTGTATTCTAGGCTAAATAAAAACCCTCCAGCTTGTGATCTCTTGCTTAAACCTTCCACATCCAAAGTTGTTGAAGCAAATGCGTCAAATTTGGGGTATGAAGGAATTTTTAAACAAAAGATTGATGGCAATGAAACATTAGCTCTATTCACTTTTGAGTGTTTGGAACTAAACTTAGCATGCTACAGTTTAGCAAGAAATTATTTCAATCGTTCTTTGTGTTACTAAATTTCAAGATGATCTACTTAATCAGAAATTTATGACTATACTGTAAAAGCGAAAAAAAAAATTCTTTTGAAGGATGTGAAAAATCTTGCCTCTAAGCAAATATTTGCTTAATGGCAGGCTTTATTATCTATTTTTTAATTTGAAATTGTATTTATAAAGGAAGAAAACAATTCTCTTCCTGCTTCCTAACCCGTGAGTTTTCGTATGGCTCCCAAGAAAACCACCACTAGAAAAGAGTGAAGCAGGATAGTCCTCAACAAATACGCTGAAGGATCAATTCCCTTTTCATAATTCACTCAAGAACCTTAGGTCTCGCTTAGTCAAATTGACTACCAAAGAACTTGTGAAAATTGGAGGTCCTCTTTCCATGGCAGCTATTTTGGACTCATCTAGAGGCCAAAAATCTAGCCTAAACAAATAAATAAGAGAATTGAAAAAGCCCTTGATACATTTAGATCTAGCTCATAGGGCTCCAGCAAATCCAACCCTAATTACAGTCCATATGGCAGCCCAATGGCCTAGAATCCTTATGTAATGAGACCAGTTCGACTCCACCTATTTCAGGACACATGGTCTCTCTTTTGAGTGTTGGTGGAATAATAGAATGAGAATTTCCTTTTACTATTTCCTTAATTTAAAGCATTTTGTTTGGTTGCTCCTGGTCAAAATAACTATTTGTCTTCTCACGCGTTATTTTCAATGTCTTTTTATGACTTTGCCATTGTCACTTTATGACTTTGTTTACTGCACCTTATATGTTAGTTATATATGTATATATATGCAATAATTTTCCAATAAGGGATCCCTTACTTTGCTAAAAGACAAGAAAAATACACTTTAATGCAGTGTATTTTATCCTGTAGTGTACTGACATTTGTATTTTTCTATCTTTTATCCTGTCCCTTATCATATTAAACTAAGGGAAATTGCAATGACCCCGATGAATATTGTATATATTCTATTGCATCAATAAATGTCTTAACTAGTGATGAAAATTTCATCCTTAACAATATTGATTAGATATCAAGTCCGACTATCAAAAGACAATAACTTCAGCAATACATTGAGTGGTACAAGGAGAAAAGAAAAAGAAGAATGAATCCCCATCACAACGACCTACTGTGGCACAACATCATCCTCTCTTAAAGCTATTTGATAAAGTTCAGAAAGAATCTTTTTGTGAACCTAATGTGTATGAACTAAAATCTGAAATTAGCCAAGTCAAGAAGAAGTTGATCAAGCTAAAGACTGAGGTATCTTGAGATACAATCAATAAAATCAGTAACAATAGCAAATATATAGAAAGACATTGAAGATAAAACGTGAAGTGACAAAAGTGGAATCTTTTGTCTCCCACTTAATTTGACTAGAATCAAGCAAACAAAATACTTTAAATAAAGTAAATAGTAAAAATAATTCTCTTTCTACCATTCTCTCTGACACCCAAAAGGGAGACCATGTGTCCTGGAGTAGGTGAAGTCAAACCAGTCTCTACATCACATAAGAGTCCTATGCCATTAGGCTACAATATGAATGGTAAGCAGGGTCGAATGTGGTAAAGCTAGACCCAAACTCATCAAAGGCTATTTCAATCCCATTCTTTATTTCTTATGGGGCCAGAATTTTTTCGTTTGCTTAGTAAGGTCTGATGTCATGGAGGGAGGGCATTCAATTTTCATAGGTTCTTTGGCAGTTAATTTGACGATTTTTGGGCAACTAGTGAATATAGTCATACTTTGGCCACAAATGAATCTTGATTGCCCATAAAAGTACTGGGACAATTGGTCTCACAGGATTATGTCTAGGTATGCCACAAATCCAACCTGCTATAAATGTGGTAAGAACGGACACTGTGGTAATTGCCATCACACCAAAGAGAAAATTTCGCTTACAAAAGACGACCGCTATTTGCATGTGAAATTTACACCCAATTGAAACCCAAGTTATGCATTGTGAGCAAAAGCTTGATAATAGCTGTAGGCAGGCTGTTAGCTCAAAGTGCTGATGCAAAGTAAGAGAAATAGGCCAAGATGGATCACCTGTTTAGTGAAGTATCATGATTTTGAAGCACAAATTTCCTAAATGCCAAATGTTTTCTACTCAGAATAGCTTCATAACAAATTGTGCTAGTCATTTTTGTTCTCTCCAAGTCAATTATCTTCTAACCATTTGAAAGTTCATATGCCCTAATGCTGTCCAAACATGAATATTCGAAGTATCATACTAAATTACTGCTTTCATGCTAATACGTCTGAAGACAACTGGATTACGTATCATAGCAGAGCTCCACAAATTATTATTAAGTAAAATTGGAACAAAATATCAAACCTGTTTAACTACAATATCCCCTGCTTGAACCTCAACCCTTTGCATGCAATCCAATAAGACATGACACTGTGAATCAGTCAGTTTTCTGAAGAGGAAATGGTCATGAAGTGCCCGTTCAATGTGTGCCTGTAAGATATGAACATGGAATAGTTTAGAAACTTCAAAGCTAAATATACTTTCTACAACTCTTTTTCTTTCTATTTTATGATAAATACAAAAGCAAAAAAAAAAAAAAAAATCATACTTCTTCCTCCCAAGTTTTCCTGTGGGCTGAAGATGAAGGAGCCCAAATTTGCCCATTCTCCAGTGAGTTCTCAATGGCTCGAAGACGTGCACGTGATAAATCATGCCTTATACGTTGATTCCTAGAGCTCCATCCAAAGGTTGAAGGAGACTCTGATCCTGTAACCTCTATAACTTGAGGAACAGGGGTTCGTAAAAAAGCACCAGGAGCTATTGATTGATTAACGGCAGTCTAGGAGGAAAACAATTCAATGAACAGCCGGTGGTGAAAGAAATAACCACACAAGACAAAATTAATTCTATAGCAATGAATAATTCAAAAAGAATAGAAAAAGAAAAAGAAGAAGACTCTTACATTTTTTAAGCCATTAATATGCACAACTATCACTGTGATATCATCTGTACGAGTTTCATACTGTAACCAAAGTCGATAAGATTCAGCCACAATTGCAGCACAAGCATCACGGGGATCTTTATATTTTGCAACCTGGAAAAACAGAACCAAATGAAGAACACTGATAAAAGGAGTAAAGAGAATAAAGATGAGACCTGTTGTTCAGTAACTAATGTCACAATAGTGCTGAAATGAAGAGAGAGCCAGCCGAAAACAAGCTCAGGAAAAAAATAAATAAATAAATAAAAAGAAATAATATTAGAGTAAAAAAATGTACGATCAAGCCTAAAAATAGGAAAAAGAAAGTGTACATAATAAAAGTTAATAAAAGTAACTTATAAAATAAATCATAGACCAACATGTGATATGCGACCTTGATTAGATAGGTATCAAATAACTAATAATCTAACAAAGTCCATTTATTCCATTTTATATGACCCATTAGACGATGGGTCCTGACATCTTCCAAGATTCTAACATGACAAGCTCCCACGAATTAGTGAGCTTATAGCAAGCAGCTAGATATGTACATATATGGTCATGTTATTGCTTTAGCTTCTATAAATATGAGAATCTTTAGCTTTTTTAAATATATGAATATCAATCAAACTAAAGCTATTTCTGTGATGACCTGAAATTTTAATACCTCCTGCTTGCATTTTACTCAAAAGCATCTTGATAAAATTCTGTCATTTTTTTTTTGGGGGAAAATAATTCTGTAAAAGTCTAATACGCTATAAATTACACCAGCATCATAGATAAGCAATTTAATTCAGTACATTACGGTCTACTCTAACCCATTCTATTTTATAGAGTAAAGTGCGACACACTGAGCATTTTGCTTTTTAGTAATTTGTATAGATAATCCAGCATATAGCATATTATTCATTTTTCCTATAATATACCATCCGTGTGTTTGTGACTCCAAAATTTCCAAAAACATGCTTCCACGGAAGCCACAGACTTCCCAAGCTCAAGTTCAAAGGGGATATTGTCCAAAGTCCTCAAAATAATAACATACTGTTTAACAAAAAGACCAAGTGATCACATAATTGTTCAAGGTAAAACATTTTAAGCCACAACAAGTTCAACATAACTGCATGAATAACCTAAACAGGGTATGATTACAGAGTTTCAAGAGCTAACAAATAAGTCCTCTCTCTGGATTTCACATGCATCTAACATTAATCAATTAAAAAAGATACCTTACCATGTCAACGACAGCTTGGCTTGAAAGAAACTCAAAAACTCCATCACTAGCTAACACAAAGAAAGGATGATCATTGGTTAGCTCCCAAACAACAATCTCAGGATTGGCAACAACCCCAATTGTCTCTGCGATCGAGTCACCAATGCTCCTCGTAAATGCAGTCCCGGGATACATTCCATTTGGGACCCACAATCTAGGAGGATCACCATCATCACCCTCTTCGGTATCCCAGCACTGCACATCAGGATTTTTTAACCCCTCAATTTGGTCCAGAGTCATCACTCTAGCTCCAGAAAGCTTCACTCTTTCCAGCTCATCCTCTCTAAAAGGTGTCTGATCTATAGACAAATCAACGGCCACGATTTCCTTCCCTCTTCTCTCGGCCAAAACTGCCCTCGAATCACCGGAATTCGCCACATAAATCTTCCTCCCGCGGACTAAAACGGTAACAGCAGTGGTCCCGCTCATGCTATCATCCAAAACATCTGCGTGCAACTGCGAATTCGTGGTTAAATACGAAGAGTGGCAAGCGTCAACGGCGTCCACGTGGAACTTATTATTCCGAAGCAAATTCTCACACAACTTCCTCTTAACGAACTGTGAACACTGCGCTCCGAACTCTCCGTGTCCATCAAAGACTCCAAAAAAGTGATCATCTTGACTGGTTCCAAACGGCGTGTGAATACAGAAACTGTCCTGATTGGCCTTATCGAGCGCATCTGGATAGTAACCTCTTTGCGACAGAAACGAATATCTCAACTCGTACTTAGCCGACGGAACTTTAACGGTCCTCGAACCTTCTGGAGGAAGAAACTGGGACGAAACCCTAGAAAGCCTGGTGATACCGAGCTCCGGGTTCAGTTGGCTGATTTGGTCCCTTGTCTCGGCGTCTGGACCGTCTGACGACGATGATGCCGGAGAGAAAACGGCAATCTCGTTTGTCGTTCTTGATGTGATTTGCTGAGGCTCTTTGATTCTAATTCTTGCATCTCTCGGCGTGCAAATCTCGCCTATGCATGCTCTCGAATACACACAACCCATCGCTCAGTCCAAACTAGAAATGTCGACCCAAGCAGGTTGTGAAATCATTACTCGCTGAATTAGAATCGCAAGACGCACTTACTACAGTTCAAAGTTGTAACAGAAACTGCTGGAATGATCGAAGTTTTGAAATTGAATTCTCGATCTACTGTTTATACTAAACCGTTATATGAAGAAGAAGATAAATAGAATAACACTATTAAACACTAATAAATTAATAATGATTTTTAAAAAATCAGAAAAGGAAAGAAGGAGACGTGGATAACTCGAAATGCGCGGAGATCGGGATCACAAGCAAGCAGAATGATATTGTGATGCGCGGGGTGCGTAGTGCGCGAACAGTGAGTGAGAAGGGATGATTGTAGTAGAATCGTAGTTTGGAGAGTGACACGTTGTGGCTTTTGTTTTGTGGATCAGGATTCAGTCGTAGGCTTATAGTCCTCATGGGAGGGCCGTGGGGCTGTTCCAAGGAGAAGACGTATACCACAGTCGCTGCATGTGTGCAAGGGTCACGCTCATCACAGCTTTGGTAGCCGCTGCCCATCACCACGCGCCTGCCTGCTCGTGGACAATAGAAATTGTTCGGGCTTGCGGCCAAATGTCCGTTGTACTGCTACGCGTCTACGCTAATGTGTATAATTAGTTTAATCTCAATTTACTCCTAATAAATTGATAATTCTTAATTGGCCTTAATTATATTGGAGACAGTCGTACGATCATATTTACCCCCTCTAATCGTTAGACCATGGTTATGATCGTACAGCTACCGAAGTTGTTCTACTTTAAAAGAAACTCTAATATAGCCGAATCTTTTTTAATTTACTCTCGAGTTATTTAATTTATCTTGAAATTTATTAATTTTTCGTCAATTTTAATAATCAGAAGGACAAAATGCATATAATTAAATGTTACCAGTATATGTTTCAAGATTCTTCTAAGTTTGAGAAAGCCAATAGACCATCTCGTAAATAGTTTTAAAGTTTGTGAGGTTCTGATTAAGGGTAAATAATAATTTGAGTCGAATCAAAATTATTGAGTCAGTTCAGTATATAATTTTTAAGAACTAAACTAAAATTAAACTAACTTGAAATAAAAAAAAATTTTGACGATGTCCCTAACTAGAGAGAGCTTGACTTGATGGTTTGATTCATCCATTTCTTACTAGACTAAAATCACTATTGGATACTTTGTAGGGGACATGGAGATCAAATTGTTTAGAAAAGAGCAACACCTTTCAATTTAACGATGAGAATCTTTAGATCAAATGAACTTGTGTAGAAAACTCTACCAATTGGGATTTTCGCTTCATAGATGTACATTATAGTTCGGTTCGTTTCAATTATTCACGTGTTTATATTTTTTATTTTCTTGCAAAATTTAACAACATTAGGACATGGTTTTACCTTCTATGTCCTCTTAAATCATCCCTTGTGGTACTATTTTAATATAATATTGTTTTTGGTTTTGTTTTGATTATGTGAATTTAAATGAGAACCAAATTGAATTTTTTTTATATTAAAATTATCAAATTTTTTGTTGGGAGAAAAAATAGGAACCACCGCCCACCCCTAATCATGATTGATAATTAAAGGTTTAACGACATTGAGAGCTCCAAGATTATTTCAATTTTCAGGATAGTTTTATGGATAAAATGAAAATTATCAATTTATAAAGGGACAAATTGAAAAACTAATACTTAGTTTTTGCTTTTAACTTGAGAGGATCTTGCTGCTTATGCATTTGGGGAATTGGAATCATGTGCTAATTGGTGAATCATTTGGAAACTTTCTTTTTGATTGGAAATCGTTAGGGATTAGATGGTAACAAATCGAAATTAAGGTTTTTAAAAAAGGTCATTTAATTTTTTTCCCTTAATTGCACATTAGAACGATCAACAAATACGTAGTCATTACTCATTAACTTCATTTCTTTGGAGAGTGTAAATAAGATTTTTTTAACATACTTATGTATATCGAATCAAAAATATTTTTTTATGATTACGTTGAAGTAGCCTTCCAAGAAACGAATGTAACACGACAATTTATGAGATTTGGTATCGTAACCTTCCAAATAATTAAAGATTGAAACTTGCCAGCTTCCATAGACAGCGTATCAACTTTTATTAGGACGTAGGAGTTGCGTGGCCAGCCGCCAGTGGCCAATGCCGGCGGAATATATATGTAATAATTTTTTTTATGAGTGTCAATAATCATAGTTTTAATTATTTTTATCTGCATACAAACAAAGTAGAGCCAATCAGAAGAGGCTGAGAGCGCCACCCACGTTCACTAATTATCACTTTTGACTTTGCGAAGCGGTCCCTCTCGCGAATCATGGTTCATGATCACGTCCTGAATGCACCACAAACGCTCTCAGCAGCAGCTCTCACGTAACACTAACCGTGACTGTAACTGAATCATGAGTTTTGAGTTGAGTTGAGTTGTACGAGCTGATTGTTTGCTTTTTTTTAATTTTAAATTCTAATTTTTAAGTTAATAATTAAGAAAACGAGTCCACGTCACGACTCGCGACTCGTCACGCTTCGCTTCATTAATAAAATATGGCCCGTGCCCAACTACGACTATTTTTTTTTTTTTGGGGGGGGTAATGATTTAAGTTTAAAATATCATAATATTTATTAATTTGATCATAAAATGATGTAATAAAAAATTATTTTAGATGTCGTAAAGCAAAAGTCTCATGCGTGCATGCATACTCTTTTGTTTAATGAACATTTTTTAAGAGTATGCATGCGTGAGATTTGACATTTGTTAAGGCGTAAAAGACAAAAATAGGGGCACAGTACAACTATTGCACAACAGCGGAATCCCGTGACATTACGAAATTGTTAGCCCCGAAGACTTTTTTTTTTTTTTTTTTTTAAATTTAAGGAACAGATTGCTCTTTTCTTAAGATATCCAAGCAGTCACTTTCCCTAATAACGTTACCCTAATAACAAAAAGCAGAAATCAAAATTATAAAAGGACCTGTCTATGTTACAGAATAATTCTGTAACAAACATCTCCCGTCATCCCACCATCCGATTTTCTTTTGTTTAGTTTCTCACTCCACATCCAACCACATCCAACGGCTGATGCTGCAGTCTGTACCTTACAGAATCTGTAACGTAGTTTTGTCCCTTATTACAATTAACATTCCTACAAAATTGACAACAGCAAAAACCCAATTACATTCATATCCTCGTAATTCAAGTGATCAAAACGCGCCAATACGGCTGGCGTAGCTTTTGGCCACACCACATACTTTTTCAGGAGGGATTTGCAAAATGCAGATACGCGCCAAATGCATTGTGCGCGATTTGTCAAAGTCACATCAGCTTTAAAATAAGCCCACTACCACACCGCCTACTTTATGGCACCGCCGGTCCGCTTACTCGCCGCCATGCATGTAGTGTACGTCTGAGCTGTCAGTCACTAATTGGCTAATAAGACTACTCTTTGGGAAAAGTTAAAAATAACACTGGTCCCCCACGTTTAGATACATTTTCTCTGAGGAGCACGAGAAAGGTTTCCTCGTGAAAAAAATATTGAGTCTGTGATGCGAAGTTGTGCGTTGCTCCGTTGTCTGATCTCGCACGAACGGACCAATTGTTAATGGCCGCACTGACACATGTTAGTCCTTTCTTCGCAGGTGCAAGCAGTAATGGTTAAGTCTTAATCTTAAATACCTGAAGGATTTGAAAACGACAATAAAAATGACAAACAAGTTACGTGGCATTATAGTGTTAGTTGAAAGATGATGTTAATTTTTGGCTTAATACTATAATACTATACAATTTTATGATAAATTTTATTATCATTGTGTCAATTCTTCGGTTCATATATATAATATACTCTGCTTAAATTATCTGACAATAACTAGAACTGGGACAGCATGCAACTTATTATGGGCTCGAAACACGCTGGCTGCTTTTTGTTGCCAATTTTGCAATTGGGCTTGTCGTAATAGAAGAGACTGCTAACAAATGGATCCTGGTGTCTGGGCTGAATGCTTAATGCCCTAATGCATTCATGTAAAGTAACTTCTGTCTCTTCTCTTTCTCTTTGCAACATAAATATCTCTGTCTGGATACTAACTAAAAAGATTCTTAACTTATAAGAGAATGATAATTTTAGATCCTATTAAATCTGCTCTTTCGAATACATACATCATGCATGATGGATGCATTAAGTTATTAACAGCAGCATAAATAGAAAATCATAGTCTTTTTGCATTTATACAAACTAAGTTGTGTCTCTCTTTTCCTTTTCCTTTTTCCATGTTTTATAGGTTGGATTCGCGGCAAAGAATTTATTGCTTTTGATTTTGCAATATAAACCGACGGATTATTTCTTTATCTAATTACATATAGATTCTTAACTTATAAATTAATTTTTTATGGTATTAGTAGTTTCATGTTTTGTAACATATGGTCAAACTTTGATCTGTATTCAAGAGAAAAAAAGATAAAAATAAAAAAGAAGGTTCAAGTGTTTACTATATCTGATGATTGATTATTCACTCATATTGGCCCAACAGAAAAGGGCCTGCCAAGAAAATAAAGTCACACCCTTCATTTAGCTAAAGTAGTTACCATTTAGGAGCTTCGGGGGTGTATTTAGATTTTTATATCAAACAAGATTTGCGGGCTGTGGATAAACGTAACTCGGAAACCAAACGCTGCTCTCGTAGTTTCGTTCGTTAACTGGATAGTTAGTGGAGACCGGAGAGAGAATGGATGTCAGCGTCCGGTGGGGTTCTCGCGAAACACGTCCTTCCAATTGTACGGTTCCTCGAATAAAAAATTATTAAAAAAAAAAAAAAACTCGAGAATCGGTTCGGTTCAATTCGCATCAGCTGAGTTGACACTTGACACACACAACAGATTTCGCTTTATTCTCAGGAATTTCGCAGTCCGAATAAAGACAAAATTAAAATCGATCAATAATAAAAAAACTTATCTCATGTTCTCCGACCTCACTCTCTAAGACACTAATCAGTAAATCAATCTTTCTCTGCTGTGAAGTGTTAACCTCTTTCTTTGACGACTGCACAGCATCAGAAGCTGAGGGAGTGAGTGCAGTGAGCTGAGTGAAGGCGAGCGAGAATCAATAAGTAAGGAGATGGTAAGGATAATATCAATGGCGTCCTCAATTCGGCCTTCACTTTCCACCTTCAGATTCTCTTCCTCCTCCCGTTTTGGACTCCCTCTCTCCTCCTTTACTCCTTCACGCAACCTCGTTTTCTCTCACCTTGCCAGCGGTATCAGATTTCTCTATGTATTATTGGCTTTTATTTTCTCAATTGTTTTTTTTTTTAAAAAAAAAATTTGTTAGTTTCGTCAGCTGAACTTAGGGCCAGAATCGTGTTTATATTTGAATTTAATTATTAGTATTATTTATTATTCAGCTGTCCCGCAGTCCCAATTATTCGGTTTGAGGGCTGCTAAGCCCTTGAGAGGAGATGTGAACAGCACAGGGGTGGCGTCGTCGGCTGGGAATGCAGCGCAGGCAGGCACGAGTGCTGCTCATGAAAGTTCCCTGGAATGGGTCAAGAAAGACAAAAGAAGAATGCTTCATGTTGTTTATCGCGTTGGAGATTTGGACAGGACGATTAAGTATGTATATGTTTTGTTTTTTTCACCTTATAAAACCAGCTCTCTTTTTTTCTTTTTTTTTTTTTTCTTTCCGTTAATAGTTGTATTACCTGCTGGTGATGGCAGATTCTACACTGAGTGCCTCGGGATGAAGTTGCTCCGTAAACGTGACATACCAGAGGAGAAATATACAAATGCGTTTCTTGGATACGGACCAGAAGATTCTCACTTTGTTATTGAACTCACTTACAGTAAGCTATCTGACTGGCGCTTTACTTTTGTAACCCCTTTGCTAAACTCTGAAGCGACTGAATTAGAAATGAATCTTTGTAAGAATACCGGATGATTAAAAGAATCAGCACAAATGAACTCAATAGTAGATAACTACGCGATCATTTTGTCTACTAAATTGATTAAATGATGCTTCCAGATTATGGAGTTGACAAGTATGATATCGGAACTGGATTTGGCCATTTTGGTATTGCTGTGGATGATGTAAGTTACTACTTTTTCCTCCCATTTTATATATATTCCTCTTAAGGCTTGTATTTGTAAGCTTCTTAGTTCTATGCCACATTTTTTGCTTTTGGTTCTTGGACTATACAGTGGTTGTTGACTCTTAAAATGCCAAAACTTGAATCATCTTCTGACTAGGTTGCCAAGACTGTTGAACTCATAAAGGCTAAAGGAGGAAAAGTAACCCGAGAACCTGGTCCTGTCAAAGGTGGCAATACTGTGATTGCATTTATTGAAGATCCTGATGGTTACAAATTTGAACTGTTGGAAAGAGGGCCTACCCCTGAGCCCTTGTGTCAAGTAATGCTTCGTGTTGGTGATCTTGATCGCTCCATAAATTTTTATGAGAAGGTTAGTGTTGTAATGTGAAGGTTTGGACATTGATAATCTGTTAGATTCACCTTTTTTTGTGATCATATGAAATTTGCTTTTGTTTACTATGTTTGAAGTATAGTTCTTAGTAAATCACTTCTATCTTTCAGGCCTTTGGCATGGAGCTTCTTCGTAAAAGAGATAATCCAGAATACAAGGTACTTTGACATCGTTCCTTATTTCAGCCACTACATTTCATATGTCAAATTGTTATGTTTTTTCAGTAATGAGATTCTTAAACCACAAGAGAGTCTGTTTGCTGTATTTTTTGGGAATGGGCGATCCTTTGTATGATTCTTGAACATGAAGCTTCAGTTTCAAAATATAGGGTCACGGCATGGGATAGAAGAGCTGTCTGGTCTAATGAAAAAATGATTATGCAGCAATGGGATCTAGAAAAGTTAATTTGTTTTTATTGTTAAGTAAGCCAAAATCAATTGTCGATACATGTTCCCTCAAAAGTGTTTTTTTGGGGGGGTGGGGGGGGGGGGGGAACTGTAAAAAATTATCTGTTCTTCCTCACATTGCCCCTTCACATTCTTCCTTGAGCTGTTCTCTTAAGGAGAATATTATTTAGTGAGTTTGTTGGCTGTATTTTAGGGAATGGGCGATCCTTTGTATGATTCTTGAACATGAAGCTTCAGTTTCAAAATATAGGGTCACAGCATGGGATAGAAGAGCTGTCTTGTCTAACAAAAAAAGGATTATGCAACAAATGGGATCTAGAAAAGTTAATTTGTTTTTGTTGTCAAGTAAGCCAAAATCAATTGTGGATGCACGTTCCCTCAAAAGTTAAAAGGAGGGGGGAAAAAAAAAGGCCCATAAACAATTATCTGTTCTTCCTTGTATTGCCCCTTCATATTCTTCTTTGAACTGTTCTCTCAAGGATAATATTAATTAGCAAGTTTATTCCCACCAAGTTATTATTTGCAGAATGGATATATTTTAGCCCCTTTTTCCCTTTCAATATCTTTTAATCAATTTAAATCCGTTCCATGTAACAAGTGCCTAATTGTAATCATCGCACAGGCGCATCTCTCCCTTTGCTGATGTAACTTATTGTCGTGTCTTTTCAGTATACAATAGCCATGATGGGATATGGTCCCGAAGACAAAAATGTTGTGCTTGAGTTGACTTACAACTATGGAGTCACTGATTATGATAAAGGAAATGCTTATGCTCAGGTAGAATAACTTCTCTCTTTGTTTTTTTTTTTTTCTCTTTTTCCCTCTCCTCCTCAGGCATGTTAGGCAGAATGTTTTGCATTTATGGACATGCAAGATATTGAATTTTACCTCGAATTTTGTCCTTTAATTTTATCTTTAGATTCTACGCTTTTGTTGCATAATTAGTTTTTATGCTCACTATTTTTACCTTATTGGCTGTAATTTTGCGCATCAAGTTAATATATCATGATGAACAAATTATGTTGAACAAATTGGAGAAATCTATCTTACTGGACAATTTGGATACTAAATTCATTGTTCTTATGGCAGATTGCAATAGGCACAGATGATGTTTATAAAACTGCAGAGGCAATTAAACTTTTTGGTGGGAAAGTTACACGGGAACCTGGCCCATTACCTGGTATCAACACCAAGATTACTGCATGCTTGGATCCCGACGGTTGGAAAGCGGTATGCAATCTAAAGATCTAATGCCTTTATGGTCGTGCCTAATCAACTTTTTTCATGGTTGAACTTGTGTCCTTGCTAGAAATTTTTGAGACCAGCGCAGTCTGATATAATAATCTTATAAGCCCTTAAGGAGCACGAATTAATAGATGAATTGTTTATGCAGGAATTGGCACTATTTTTTGGTATTTATTTTTAATTATTTTTTGAGTTTTTGCCTCAAATATGAAATGGAATACGATAGGATTACCTCTGAGACATGGTTGTGTAACAACCTTTGTGGATCTTATTAACAGTTATAGGCCAAGACTAATTAAAAAATAGTTCAGCATTCTGTTTTTAGGATCTGCAGCACAGATTTAGCAACTGTATGAAATGGGGGAAGACAGAGAAACTTTGACTCATGATCTCATATAAAACAAGGCAAATGTTGCTGCTGACTTGTTAGCAAACAAGGGACTGGTGCAACCTAATCTGTTTTGGTCATCCTCAATTATGGATGTGCAAAATGCTCATCATTGGGCTATTCCAAACCATCAATTTGCTTAGCTTAGTTTATTTTGTTTGATGAAAGTCATTTGCCTAGCCTGGGTTGTTGTTCTTTGACAAGTTGAGAACCAGTGTGTCATATCATACAGGATTTAATATGCAAGCAGTGACTGTACATGCACTCAACTTACTATCTAAGTGTATATTTATACTACTGGATTTGTTAATGAGAATTATAAAGCAGCTTCTTTCCTTCTTTTTTAAAAGAAAACAAAACTTACTATTACTTTTGTGAGATTCATTAGCTTTGGTACTTGATTTATTTTGCAGGTTTTTGTTGATAATGTTGATTTTCTCAAGGAGTTGGAATGAGTATTGAGCATCATCTTACCGAGCTTATAACACTGAATTCTGAATCTGGGCTAAGAAGATTCCTGGAAGAAGTTCCAACTGAGTGTGTATCCAATCCCATTTTGTTAGTATTGTTATAGTATAGTTCTCCCTGATAATCGCAATAAAATGTACTTGCTGTTGGCTTTAGGTGCAGCAAGAAGGAAGTTTGAGAAATTGATTTGCCTGTTCGTATATTCATTCTTCTCGTTTGTTTCAATGGGAAATCTCATTCACAATCGTACTAGCTTGTGTTTCCTGTTTGAAGGAGCTGATTGTTGTTAACGTACTTAGTTACATACAGAAAAATACCCAAAAAATGTGTTTAATACAGGAAAATCGTTTTTAAATTCTTCTGTGTTCTATCTCCCTCCGAAATTCATCAATCATCATCAGAACGTTGCCGGCGAATGTTTTCTTCAAAACTTTTTTCTGTTGTTTTTTTCCCCTTTCCATACTAAGCTTAAAGTTCCATTTTCATTCGACACTGAGGTGAAGTGACTAATAATCCTTAATTACTATGAGATTGAAGCACTAATTACCAAGTAAAAATAGGATTAAAGAGGCCAGATATGAATGTGAATTTATGTGTATTTGCTACCTTTTGTTTTAAAAGGAGTGATGATATAGTTACAAATTTTTATATAAATTTATCTTGTATAAATTTATTTGGTATTAATTCATTAGTTGAATAAAAATAAATCATGTGAGTCAAATGATATTTAATTCAACTAATTTTATCATGCCACATCAGTTTGTATAAAATAAATTTGTACAAAGATTTGTTGTTATATTATTATACTTTCAAAAATAATCAGAATATGCTTTTCTGTGATGACTAAAATGCCCTTCAAATGAAATTTGAAAGAGTTTAGCTTTTG
The DNA here is from genome assembly GCA_018350135.1 of Citrus trifoliata. Taxonomy (NCBI): domain Eukaryota; kingdom Viridiplantae; phylum Streptophyta; class Magnoliopsida; order Sapindales; family Rutaceae; genus Citrus; species Citrus trifoliata. The sequence continues at coordinate 6,942,385 of CM031384.1, read as the reverse complement.
ACACCCCTCAAATTTGCTTATAAAACCCCTTTGTTAAAAGGTACCACACTACAAGAATTAAAAAGTTTAATGAATCTAATAACACCATTATAATTCTAAAATTTCCCTTTTATATAAATTCTTTCTCAAACTTTACATTTTTTTTCATACGCAATTGCTAGAAAGATTAAAAAGATGTAAAGCTAGGATAGTAGCTAAAGGTTATAAAGGTTATACACAAAAAACCTGAGATAGGCTATGCAAATACTTATTCCTCAATGGCTAAATTTGTATCTGTAAGATTTCTTATGACTTTATACGCATCATGTATTGTCAAATATATAATGGAGATTGCATATAAAGCTTGTCATATGGATCCTCTGACCAAGGGGTTGAACTTGAATAACTTTAGCAAACATGTATGTGCAACTTGGCTCTGATATCACTATTGGTCGCTGTGAAAGTAATCATGAGAGAATTGTTATTAGATTAAAAATCACTTATAACTAAGAGTCATTGAGACAAAAGAGTTTCTAGGAACTCTCAGAGTCTTAAACTCATAGTTTTGGATGATTTGAATAATACAGAGTCTATTTGTAAACTCTTTGTTTGACTTTCATCATACCTTTTGACCCTTAAGTTATAGGGAAAATTACGTCTCTTTAGGATTAATGATGTCTCTTAGTAAAGTAATTATAGTTTATTTAAATTGTTTTAACTTAATTAAAGGCATACATCCCTTATGAATATGTATGTTCACAATACGTTACACACACACATATGTATGTATACATGTATATATGTATATGTATTTGTTCATCAGCTTCTCCGCTGAGATGCAATGCAAATGTGAATATGTGATTAATTAAGTTTTTTCTTTAGGTCCTAGATGAATTTAACAATAACAATTTGGTGCAATGAAACTACTACGAAAAAAGAAAATTGTATGGGGTACATAACATCTTATAGAATATTGTGTCTATTTACATGACTACCGTCAGGGAAATTGAGAAAATGAATGACTATATTTGAGTAAATGGGTATAGAAAATGTTGGTGTTACAAAATAAGTTGGTTGGTGTTAAGGTGTCATAAATATTTGAAAAAAAATACATTAATATAATGTTAAGGTGTCATACTAGCTAAAACTTTCTTTTCATTTACATGACTACATTATTGAGTAAATTAATTAAATACACGACTATAGTATGTAGTTGAGCAAACTGGTCAAGAGCAAAAATTTGTATTATAAAATCATGAGAACATGCATAAGATTTTATTAAATGTAGTAAAAAATATATTATATACAGTAACTTGATGTAAAAATGAGGAAAATATGAGTTATTTTATTGTTTTTTCATTAAGTAAACTAAACCCTAAATATGTATAATATGGTGTGAAGAAGATGAATCAAAACCATCTGCACCAAATTTAAACTTTACAATATCTTGTACAATGCACCTAATTACAAACTAAGAAAACTCAATAAAAATGGTTTTTCATGTGTTATTTTGATGGAGTATTTTGTAGTGATGTTTGGTTGAAAGAGAGAATGAGATCACAAGAGTAAGAATGAGGAGAGTGAAGAAGTGCCTCATATTTCTCACCGAGGGATATATGTAGATATTTTTGAAGTATGGGATATAAGTAGATAGATAACTATATTTTGGGGAATATTTAAACAAGAACCCCATTGTACCAACCACTTAAATGGTTATATTTTCAAAATTAAGATGAAAGATGGCAGTCACAAATGGGCTGCATGTATGCAAAGTTAGATGTTGTATATTGCCATTTGTATTTACTTAATATCGTGTTTGGTGTTGAGATTGAACAATTATATCTTAAAAACTATATTATTTAAGGGTAGTAAACAAGGGCTCCTATAACTTAAAAGTTAAATTAATTTTAGGGTAATTTGTAACCTACCCCCAAATAAATTGACATTTTGCAAAGCGTCCCCAACAAATTTGACTTGTTGCACTGCACACCAAAAAAATTGACATTTTGCACCACGCCCCCAATTCCGTTATTTTCTCAGTTAAGTTTAACTGTGGAGGGGTAAAATTGGAAGTTTATTCCTTAAATTAATTTTAATGGGAATTCTCTTTATTGCAATTAAAATAAAAATCTTTAAAAAATTAAAGAAAAAATAATAGTGGTGACAATGTACATGGTAATAAGAAATTTTTTTATTACAATCAAAATAAAAATCTTAAAAAAATTAAAGGAAAATAATAGTAGTGACAAATATACATGTAACAAGAATTTTTTTATTAAAATTGAAATAAAAATCTTTAAAAAATTAAAGAAAAAATAATAGTGGTGACAATGTACGTGTAACAAGAAATTTTTTTATTGCAATTAAAATAAAAATATTTAAAAAATTAAAGGAAAATAATAGTGGTGACAAATGTACATGTAACAAGAATTTTTTTATTAAAATTGAAAAAAAATCTTTAAAAAATTAAAGGAAAAATAATAGTGGTGACAATGAACATGTAAGAAGAATTTTTTTTTTATTGCAATTGAAAAAAAACTTTAAAAAAATTAAATGAGCTAAAAATTTTGTTTTTTTACATAGAGGGGCATTTTTGTCATTCAATCAAAAATTAGACGGAACCGTTAGAAATAACTGAAAAATTAACGGAATTGGGGGCGTGGTGCAAAATGTCAATTTTTTTGGGTGCATGGTGCAACAAGTCAAATTTGTTGGGGACGCAGTGCAAAATGTCAATTTATTTGGGGGTAGGTTACAAATTTCCCTTAATTTTATCTAATACTTATATGATGGAAAACTTATAATATCTTTATTATTTTGTAAAAATTATTATTAGAAATTACATATACTATGAATTTTTATTTTATAGTTATAGTTTTATTTTTTCCACTACAATTGTGACTTAAAAATTATAGTACCTTAATTCTAAATAGAGTCTAAGCCATGCATCATTAATCAAGAAATTACAACTTAGGTTGCTACGAATGCGGTTATTTAAATTTTTTTAACACTCAAAGTTCCAAGCATAATTCATATTTAAGTTTTATTTGGTATTATGGCTCTGCAACTATAGTTTAACATATAACATTAAAGTATCTAGTAAAAACTTGATGTTGTGGTTTAAAAGTTAAGTTGATCGTATCTCACATTTATATGATGAAAAATCTTTAAAATCTTGAATATTTTTGTCAAAAATATTATTTAGAAGTTATTTTTAATTTTTTACTATATATTATTGACTTTTATTTTATAATTATGTTTTTTCCATAATAGTTGTGGTTTAAAAATCACAAAACCTTAATAGTCAATACAAACCAAACCTTAACATCTTTAAGCTTGAAGTAGTTTTTTTTTTTAATAAGGAAAATTATTTCTGCATCATCTTTTTTCATTGTTATATCCATTTAACCACCACAAAATTTTGACATGTATTTTGCACCACTTTTTTTTTTAAAGTTTGTATCAATCAATCATTTTGACACTAAAAAATGACCATTTTATGCTTAAATGAATTAAAAGACCATTTTATTTTATAAAATTTTAAAAAATAAAAAACTATAATTATAAAAATATCCATGTGTTTAATAAAAGAAATAAATCTTAAATCTAATATGTTAATTTTTTATAAATATAATTTAATTTAAAAATTTTCATATTAATTTTTTATAATCATAATTTCATTTAATTTGTATGGAGAAGTTTCTTAATATTATTTACAAGAAAGTTTACAATAATTATAGAGAGCTTTTCTCTTCATGTTAATTTTTGTAAACTTCTTTATACTTAATTTAATTACAAAAATTAAATAAAATTATAATTACATGATGTTCTTTTTTATAGTTATAATTTTATTTAAAAATTATCATCTTAAATTTTGAGATTTATTTGTTTTATTGAATTTAGGGGCATCCTTATAATTATAGTTTTTTTAATTTTTTAAAATTTTATAGGATAAAATAATTTTTAATTTATTTATGGGTAAAATGATTATTTTTAGTGTCAAACTGATTGATTGATACAAATTTAAAAATAAAGATAATACAAAACATATATCAAAATTTTATGATAATTAAATATACATATAACAAAAGAAAAATAATGTAAAAATAATTTCCCTTGTAATAAACTCTCAAAGTTCTCTTTTGTACAAAATATGTACATATTTACAAATTCTGTGTAAACTTATTTTGCAATCCATTTCAACCCAATCAAATCAAAAGGCCAATCTAACAAAAATTAGTTGGTCCGGATTGGATTAAAACACCTTTAAAATTGATAATATTTATTTTTCATAATTAGTAATTATGAAAATATAAATACAATCAAACACAATTAAATAAATATAACTAATAATTTTATTAGATAATTTTATTTTCATTTAAATATTTAAACATCAATTTTTAAAAAATATTATACTTATTTAATTGAGATATTTAATTTGTATTAAAAATAATGTGCCGCTGTCTTATTAGTTAAAGTACCAAAAAATTATTAAACTTTATTATTTTTAATTTAAAAATTAATTTTTATTAATAATAAATCATATAAATTAAACATCTCAACTCACAACATCTCTCTTTTTTTTTTAAAAAAAATTAATAAGTACCAAAAAAAAACCTAATATACATATCTGGATTTGTATGTTTGTCATAAAAAAACTCCATTAATAATTAACTCGTATTTCTGCACATTAGAATTGAGGATATATAATAATAAAACCCTAATTACAATGGTCAAGAAAATAATGGAGAACAAAGTTGAAGAAGAAGAAAAGGGCGAAGCTCAACAACTTAAGAAAAGAAAGGGCAAAGACGTTTTTCCCTTCGGCAATTACAAAAACTACTACGGTTATCGCGTAATTAGTTTCTTTCTCTTTCTTTGTTTTTTTTTAATATTAATTTTAATTTTTAAAGCTAATTATATAAATAAATGCTGAGTGTATTTACTTATCTGTACTACTTCTTCAGATTGGTCAGGGCTTGAACGAAGATCCTCGATTTAAAGTGTTGAAAAAGGAATGGTTTGAAGGCAAAGATTGTCTCGACATTGGCTGCAATAGTGGCATCATTACCATTCAAATTGGTACAATTTTTTTTTTCTTTCTAGATATTTGCACTAGGGGGTGTGGTTTTTGGAAAGTTCAAGTTTTGGGTTTTAGTAGCATTGTTCATTTTATAGTGAAGTGATTATGCTTTTCATGTTTGTTCTGCAGCACAAAAGTTTAACTGCCGGAGTATCCTTGGGATTGACATCGACTCTAGTAAGATTTTACCTACCCTCTTAATGTTTGTTTGTTGCAAATATGATATAAGTCGGAATGATTCATATTTTACTATCTTTATAAATTCTTGGGTTTTGATTTGTTCAGCCTGTTCCAGGGAAGGTGATGTTGTTTTAAATTTGTATTCTAGTTGGGTTTTGAAATTAGAGTTTTTACTCATTTCATTGTTGGTGCCCTAATTGCATTGTCTTTAGCCATGATATTAGTGATGAGTGCCCAAAAAATATCGTCAATTGTTCTTGTTGGACACAGCATACAGATTGGCAGACTTCTAGTAGTCTGTTTTCATGTCTAGATGGTAGATAGGTATGGGTAAATGTGCAAGAATAGCATGTGTGCATCTGATTTTGGATTTCTTGTTCTTAATGGGTAAAGGGGGAATTGGTGATTGCTTTTGTTTTCAGTTTGTATTAATTTTCCATCATGACTCATATGGAGTGCTTAATTATTAAAGTTATGATTGTTAATTTGATATGATGGACATATCATATGTCTTCTTTTCTCTTGCAGATCGTGTTGCGGATGCATATTGGCACCTTAGGAAAATTGTAAGAACGGAACATAATGAGAAAAGACGAGCAAATGCTTCTAGAGTGGAGGTTATAGAGAAAGGAGATGGTTTAGAGAAGAACGTAACTGCTGCAGAAGAAGAGAAGAAGGCAATTTCAAGGAATTGTTCTCCTGCAGAAAGAAATCTCTTTGACATAGTTTCTTTCAAACAGGAAAATTTTGTACATGGTCGGGACTCACCGGAGAAGTACTATGATGCGATTCTCTGGTAAGTTTTTCCTTGTTCTTTATTACCCTGTGGTGCAACAGGTTCATAAATAATAATACTACAAGATAAGCTTTGTTCACAAATATGCTTTTGCTGAAGAGAAAATTTTGTTCATTCTTTTTTTTTTTTTTAATTTTCCTTCTCTCTTTCTCTCTCTCACAATGAAACAGTTGTTCTTGCTTTTGAAAATTTGGGTTTCACATGAGAAGAACTTACCCTATCTCTTCATGTCTGTCATCTGCATGCATTTATGCACTTATTCATGTGTGTTTTCTTCTTTCTTCTTCTTTGTTATTTTACACTTGAATTGGTGTTTTCAACTTGTCATATGCATTCTCGTTTCAGTAGTTCTAATTATTCAAAGTTTTTTTTTCCTTCTCTCTTTCTCTCTCTCACAATGAAACAGCTGTTCTTGCTTTTTAAAATTTCGGTTTAACATGAGAAGAATTTACCCCTCCTCTTCATGTCTGTCATCTGCATTCCTTTATGCACTTATTCTTGTGTGTTTTCTTCTTTCTTCTTTGTTATTTTACAGTTGAATTGGCATTTTCAACTTGTCATATGCATTCTTGTTTCAGTAGTTCTAATTATTCAACCCAATGACTCTTCTGTTTTGAGCCAATTTGCCGTACCTTCATCATCAACTAAAGCTCTTATTTATCATTAAAGTTTTGATTAATCTCTATATGCTGCTCATATACTGAAATGTGTTTGTCCTCTGCAATGCAGTTTGAGCGTAACAAAATGGATACATTTGAATTGGGGTGATGATGGATTGATTACTTTATTTATGAGGATATGGAAACTTCTTCGTCCGGTAAATTCTTATATCTATAGTTTTATACAAACATATTTGTTTTCTCTCAATCTGTACTTAGGATAGCTATGTTTATGTAGCATTTACCCTTATCTTATGAAATGGTATTGTGAACAATGACTGAGAAATTATGCACCATTGTGGGCAGGGTGGCATTTTTGTGTTGGAACCTCAACCTTGGGTATCGTATGAAAAGAATCGTCGTGTGTCTGAGGTACTATTCTTTTTGCTGTCCCATAATCCATCTTATTCAACAATTACTGGGATGATGGTAAATGATATTTTTTTTCCTTAGTAAATGATTACTCAGAAAGGTCAGGTTAAACATTTAATGTAACCAGCAAATGAGCAATGATTTTTTCTTTTTTTCTTTTTATAAAGGGTGGAAGGGAGAAAATATGCCTGTTTAGTTGTGCTAGTGTGTGATGATTATTGGAAGCATTGTTATGGTAATCTTCCAAATTTATTTTTGGGCTCTACTGCCAGTGCATGTGTAAAACTTTTGTTATTAAATTCTTTCAAATATTTGATAAATTTAACATCTTCACTTTGAGAAGGGATTTTTTATTTTGGGTTAATACAATGGCCAATTCAATCTACTTTTGCAGACCACAGCAACAAATTTTCAAAATATCAAGTTGTATCCAAAAGAGTTCCAGGAAATTCTTCTAGATAAGGTATCTATTTTGTTTTGTTCGATTGGCAGTGCTGTGAGTGGAGGATGGCCTAATGGTATTACTTAAACAATTTTAGTCAGGTGCATATGTTGTAAATCATTTTCTGAGATCCAAGATTTTTGATATTTTGCAGATTGGATTTAGAACTGTAGAGGACATCGGTTCTGGTGGTTTATCCAGCAGCAAAACTGGATTCAACAGACCGATATTTTTATTCCGCAAATGACTCTTACTAGTAAATCTGCTGCTTCTGCATGGCTCCTGGTATAGGAAGCTAATATCTTTCCTTTTTAAGGTGAGAGTATGTGTAAGTTTCTTGGAGTTAAAATTCAGTTGTCAAATATTGGTGCAGCCTAACATAAGAAACTATATATCCATTGATAAAACAGGGAAATAATTACTGTTTGATGATCCATACTGTTTACCTCAATTGCAGCTTGGCGATCCACGTGAAATGTTGCTGTATTGGCAATAGGGTTAACATCTTTCTGGAGTTGAATGTATATTGTTCTGGAATTCGGAAAGCAAAGGGAAGTTCTGTTTGTGTATCAATTGTGGAATATGTAGTGTTCTGCATATGTGTAATATACTCACACAGTAGGCGGTAAAGAGTAAATTCTTTTATCAGATTGTATTTTACTAATTGCTTACCTGATGCGCATATATTTTCACCAATTTCAGGACTTGTGCTTTGTTATTTATTCAACTCAATGCATTTAAATTGATCTTTTAGACATTGGCATTGTTGATTTCATCTTGACTGTAGTTACATTATTTTATTAGCTCTTATCATGGTATTGGTTAGGTGCAAACCTGTGTCAAACTTGTATCCCTTCATTTAGTCCTTATATTTTTAAAAATACCTCAAAATATCTCTGCCGTTAAAATATTAATACTCTTACCATTATTTTTTATTTCTTTTGTCTTATTTTTACAATATTATCTTTTTATAATAATTTTTTTGTTTGGACTATTAATAAAAAGAAAATAGTTAAATTATCAATTTAACTTTAAAAAAATTATATTAATTTTTAATTATAAAAAAATATATGTAAATTACTAAGTGTGCAAATGGTGTTTGCAAAAAAATTAATATAATTTTTTTAATTTTCTAAGGTGAAATTGGTAATTTAATTATTTTTTGTTTATTAATGTTTAAATAAAAAAATTATTATAAAAGAATAATATTATAAAAATAAGTCAAAAGAAATAAAAAGTAACGGTAGGGGTATCAATATTTTAATGGTAGGGATATTTAGAGATATTTTTAAAAATACAAGAATTAAACGGATATTAATTTTAAAATATAGGGACTAAATGGATTTTTACCCTTATTAACACAATTAATACAAGCATTGTATAATTGAATATAAATGCATCTCAACGTAAATGTGCAGGCGAGGCTAGTTGAAAGACTTTACTTCCACTAAAAGCACATTTTCAGTTCTTTCCTAGTCAATTACCACAACGGATTGAAAAAAAAACAACACATTGAGGAGCCAAAGCTGTCGTCTCATGGTGAACACTGAACGCCAGTATATAGTCTTTGATCGACATTCGAACCAACCATTCTACCATTGCAGCTTATTACTCTGATCTGATGCCCAATCTAGGAACTCTGATTTCATGAAGCTCGTGGCCATCGATGCCCTTGAGAGAACCAGATCCAAGTCCCAGAGTCTTTGCAGACAATGACCAGATGCTCACCCGAGCTTTCTGTGATCTCTAGTGAAGAAGATTCTGACACTTTAGTTGGATGCTTTGTCCTCGATTCTTTTATCAAGACAGTGCTGATACATCTGACGAGGACTGATGTGTCAACGAGTTCATGCATGGTAAGGTAGCAATATCAAAGCTCAAGTCATTGGCAAGGTTGGTTGGAGTCGACCATCCGCAATCCGGACCTTGGGATTGTGCTGACTAGGGGTGGGCATTTGGTTCGGTTCAGTCCGAACCGAACTAAACTGAACCATATTATGATAATTTGATTCGGAGTAAAAAATCAAATGGTTCAGAAATTCTGAATCATTTGGTTTTTATTTGGTTCGGTTCAAAATCCAACTAAATTACCAAACCAAATGGTTCAAGAAAAAAATTAAAATTAAAATTAAAAAATAGTTCATAATTTATCTTTTTTATTTTTGTTTGTTAATTAATACATGATATTATATATATTATATCATACACTTTATTTTATTGTTAAGCTTTGTTATTTTAATTTATTATTGTTAGATTTAATTATATTGGTTATTATTTATGAATTTTTAGATTGTCTTTGGAATTTATTATGTTAATTTACTATTGTTAAATTTTATTATGTTGTTTATTGTTTGCTAATTTATAAACTCAAGATTATTATTGTATTAATAGTGTATTATTATATTATTATTATTTTTTATTGAATAATGAATATATAAGATAAAATCAAATAGAACCGAATCAAACCAAACCAAACTAAATTATAGAACCGATCGGTTCGATTCTATAATTCGGTTAGCATTTAGTTTATAAATTCACGAATCATTTGGTTTCAGTTTGGTTCGGTTCAGCCTCTAACCGAACCAAATTGAACAATACCCTCCCCTAGTGCTGACTAAAGCCGTGGGTGTCATAAAGGATTTGAATAGTAGGGAGCAGCGTCTTGGTAAACTGTTCTTGTTTGGCTGTAGTTATTTTTACCATATCCCTTACTGTAAATCATCTACCTTCGGGAATGGAAGCAAGGGTTTACGTGAATTTTATGCACCTCCACAAGACTGCTTGGACATAGCGTACGATAATCGTATAAAACCATTATTTCACATTCTGATCTCTCCTAAGCAAGCTTTTAAGATCCTAACACCACACGCATTATTTGCTATCTCAAAATTCACTCCGACGTGTTAATGTAAATAATAGATGAAATGAATAGAGGATCAGGTCATATTGCTAAAAGGTTATAAAGGATAAAATTGTGATTTTAAAAAAAGAAAAAAAGAAAAAGCAACATTTCACATGAAATTGTTAAGCAGATTAAGTATTACTTATTTATTTACTTATTTGTTTTTATATAAAATAGTTCATTAATATTTTACCCATTTGATCCATCACGTCAAACAAAATTGTAACAGCGTCAAACAATGCAATGGTTGGTGAGCAAAAAATTCTGGTGTCTAATAAGTGGCAATTCTGAAAAAGTCCGACGGCACATAATTAACAAGTTGACAGTATTGCTAAAATTATCACCACTTGCATATGAAATTTGAATCCATCTATGGCTCAAAACCTATATTCTACAAGCAGAGAGGATTGGAACTCTATTGATTGTTGCTATAAACCCAGAACCAAGGCACTCATGCACACCAATTAACGATGGTTCGCAAGCCTGGATCAAACTGCTTGGAAAACGAAAACTAGGAAAGTGTTAAAGACAGCTCACATAGCAAGCCATACCACCCCACGCTGCACCAGACAAGGCAGCAACTACAAGCATGCCCACATTCCCTAGTAAGACACGGTTTTTCTCTGCTGGCTTCCTGTTACACAAATGCCAAAAACAGAGGGACAGTTCATGGTACCCTAAAGAGAATGAATTGAAACAATAATGCATTTCTGCGGCTTTGTGCGGCCACTGACTGATGTTAGCCTACTTTTACTGGATAGGCTAAACTGTCTTCAGAATCACAAATCCATTTCCAATCCAAATCTTCTCTCCATGTTAGCCTACTTTTACTGGATAGGCTAAACTGTCTTCAGAATCACAAATCCATTTCCAATCCAAATCTTCTCTCCCTCCCTCGGGATAAAAGCGCTTGTAGAATTAAAGGTTTGAAAAGCACAAAACAATTCCTGGGAATACCACCAATGAAACAACCGGTCCGAAATTTCACAAAGCTTAAAGGCAGCTTATCCCTTCACAATGCTTTTATGAAGGTAGAGGCAACCAAATCAGTGATCCTGGAACAACTCCAACACTAGTGCAATCACGTCACTAACACACTGATGTTCAAAATCTCCGATAGAGGTAGCTGTCAGCCACTGACCGTAGAGAGCCCTGTATATCAGACAAATACGTGCTTTCAGAAGTCCAACATCTAAACATATCTGGGAATGCAAGTACTGAAAAACTAAATCAGAGACCAATAACATCGCTTCAGAGATTATGGACTGTTGAAACTTCCGAGTAGGACAATTCATATTAATTGCCTAAAAAATTTCCATCCTGAGAGGAACTTCAGAAATCAGTAGCACTAATTGATCACTCATACAATTAAATTTATCAACCATTATAATCCAAGAAAATATACGAATGCTTATCTCCCTCATAAGTACCTAAAATCTATACTTGCATAGTTGCATGATTTCTCACTCAAGAGTCAAATTACCAACACTACAAAACATCCCAAATGCTTCAGTTATCTCCCTCATAAGTACCTGAGATCTGTATTAATATTGCTGGACAATTAAGTTGATATGTCAGACCAATTGCTGGCCTGGGCCTTCTTTAATTCCCAGGAATTCCATTCAAACACACAGTCCTCACATTGAAAGTCACATGGTTGATAGGCACATACCATTTCCTGTGGACAAGAGAAATACAGATTTGTGATCTCTTGTCAAAATCAGAAGGAGACTAGAACCATACTGCCCAGATGTCGAGATCTGCAAACTTTTGAGCCCACATAAAGACTATTTTTCATTAAATGACATCCACTTCATGCAATTTCCCACTTTCAGCAGTTAGCAAACTCTTCTTCAGTCAGAAGTAGCCATAGGCATATGTTTATGATCTTCAAATGCCATCATAGATGGCCTATTCCTGTCATATTCCATCCTTCAGACAATATTGTAGAGAGAAAAAATTCCTGCAAATTAAAAAATATTAACTGATAATTGAGAGGGTTATTTAGAATTGCTTTTTACTCATGAACATCAATACGGAAACATTTCTTCAAAATCTTGACAAATTGATAAAACAAAACTGGAAATATTCATCATCCCTTAAGAATGAAGCTACATGATAATCTTGATCTCAATTTATAACTTGAGCAAATTGAGCCACTAATTGACTTGAAGAATCAATTAGAAGGCAGAAAGATGGCATCAAAAGTAAACTGAAGCCAAAATACATCGACAACCTTCAACAATCTTTGAACACATCAGATAGCATTTCCAGAGTCTCCTGCTAAATGTAACACTACTTCGTACAATTTCATTTTAGAAATGACTAATTCTAAACTGAGAAGATAGAAGGTTGAGAGTAAAGCTGCTAAATATAAAGAGAACAATGGATGAGGAAAAGTAAGAACAAATACTGCCAGAAATCCACCTTGTGAGTAAACAGAGAATCATATTAAAATACTTGAGAATCCAGAGAATCATGACATAACTCTAAATTGCCCTAAAGATGGCATCAATCAGATATTGACATAAATATTGCTTTTTCAGTAGAACACAGTAAGCAGAAAACTGAAAGAAATTAAGGGAAGGAATCATGTCCTGGAAAATCAGACGAGCTCAAATCATTTTGGTGACCGTTGCCCCAAATGTAAACCACCACAATAACATCATATATTTGAATGAATAGAGTATTGAGCCATAAAATTTCCTTCAATTAGATAGAATTTCTGCAATAATCTTGATTGATCTGGCCACTTATAACATACAGCTCTTGCTGAAATCCACAAAAATGACAAATAGAAAGGAGGAAAAAATAAATAAATAAATAAATAAAACAAATGATTTTATCTCCTAACAACCTAAGGATTCTTCATATCTGAGGACATTATACATGGCATTGGAGCTAAATTCATGCTGTTTCCTACTCGGATTTCATTAATGAGGTTAATTAAGTACTGCCAGATAACTGGGACAGAAGACAACAGATACTAAATTTGGAAGATTGCACCAGAAAAACATAATCATGGTTGAAGCAAAACAAAAATTCTATTGACAACCATATGGCAAAAGCAAACTGAATAGTTAAAAAAGGGGGAGGAGCTGAGGGGAAGGGGTGAGAATTCTTCACATATGACTAATGTTACAGAGAACCATTAATACAAGGTTGAAAGTCATTCATGACATCTATGTACAGCTCAGGAACCATGCTTTGAGTATCTGTATTTCATATAACAGCCAATGTATCTGTAGTCACCTTAAGAGGAAAAAAAAAATGCGAGCTGGGATCACACTAACACAATTCTTCAAACCAGCAGCACATATTCATGAGTGTGACACAACTTTTCCACCAGAATCACAGTAGAAACATAACCTCAAATAATCACAAATTTGTTGCCTCCACAAATGCAACTCTAGAATCTTCGTGACCAGTTCCATAGCTAAAGACATTAATGAGAACTATTTGGTCAACACACTGATGGGTGAGGAAAAAAGCAGCTGCAATAAAAAAGAATCCACCTTTTAACACATGAATTTTCCCCTTCACAAATGGGAGCAGAAAACCCAAAAACTGTATGAACTAGATAATTACCAATTCATCACTTGGCAGAAGAAATGCGCTGCAATGAGGATATCCAGCTACTTGAAGGACCGACTTTGTTGCTGTGTCCATGACTAGTATTTGCAGCTTCTGTGGGCATCATAGGTTTTGAGGCATTTCTTTTTGAGGCAACAGCATATGAAGTGGATGGCATATGTGCATCACTTGCAATCTGCAAAAATTAACTTTAATCAACAGTGATTCATTTGAAGTCTCTAGGAACATAACATAAAAAAATATATCAAACAAATGCATGGGTATTAAACCAGCATTTGATAACATGAGTAACATCAGAATCACAGTATTATAAAAATAAAAATAAAAAAAAAAAATCCTACAGGCAACTAACATATTTCTAAATGGATGTGCTACTCAAACTTTGTAATTTTTCTTTCCATTGTGCGGTTCCCAGATAACTTACATTCTTGTCAACAGTATAATCAGCATTCAAATGCTTTCCTAATGCTGATTTGAACTGCATGCGCATGCCAGGAGCAGTCATATTGCTCGATCTAATGTGCTCTGTCACATCAGCTGAGTGTGGACCATTAATGCTTCCTGTCAGTTACAGAAAATGCAAGTCTCAGTATTATTCTAAGCAACAATAAATTATTAATTCCCACCTATTTAAAAGATACCTTGTAACACTCCTATGCAAGTTATGATTCAAGATTAAGGAACAAAAGGATCTTAGACTGAGGCTCATAATTGTTTGATATGTAAGAAAAAAGTGAATCAGTTGACCTTTTGTAATTTATTAATGTTTTTTTTTGAGGGGGGGGGGGGGGGGGAGGGGTAGGGGGAGGAGTAGTATTAAGTTACTATTAGGGCTTTTGGGCCCAAGTGATGTCGCTATAATTTTAAAGCCCATTATGTTCAGGTTTCAAATTGTTATAGTTCTTTTAGACTTCTACTTTCCACGAGGCCACAGCCTTAAGTTAGTCACCACATGCTGATCTAACCTTGGCGGTTGTTCATATCCATTGGCACTGCATGACTGCTCCCTCCAGGGACTGGCTGTAAGGCATAAAATAGTAAATCTAGTCAAGATCATTAATATACTATTTACTGCAAAAAGAGCTACAAAAAATATTTAGAGCAGCTCATGTAGAAACTTGTAGACAGTATCCATCAATCGTTAAAGTGAAAATACATAAAGTTAGGATAAAAAAATAGAGTACAATATAGAAATAAGCAGAAAAAATACTAACAGATACACGAGGTTGAGGTCTATTTTTCTGCGCCTGCTGGAACTTTATGATGGTCCAATCAAATATGTAATCAAATTCATATCCTGCCATGAGAAGAGACAAATATTAACTGTTTGTAACAGAGCACAGAGCATAACTTGATAAATTGCAATTTCTACCCAGATTCAACTTATAAAAATAGGAAACAAGGAAAACATGTTCAACTTGATGCCCAACCCCCTAGAATCAGCAGCGAAGCATTCATCATTTACCAAATGACATCAATCTTATCTCCAACCAGGAGACAACTTTAATCTCACATAACAAATTTAATGTGCATATAATTAATCTGACTAGGAAAGATATCTACCGTGTCAAATTCAAGTTCACATTATGGTTATGGCAAGAATGTTTAACATATGCAACTGCACAAAATAAGTTTGAAGGTTTGTCCCTCAATACCTTCGCGAGAAAACAAGTCACGAAACAAACGCTTTAAGAAACCGTAATCAGGTCGCTGATCAAATGTCAAGGAATGGCAGTAATGGATGTACGACGCAAACTCGACAGGGTGAGATTTGCACAGAACCTGAGGAGAAAGAAGTCAAACCAATACAATTTATTCTTGAACCAAAATACACTCATTTTCCTACACACGTAATTGGTACACAAACCTCAATAGGAGTTGATAACTTCTTCTCACATATTTTGTCATACTTCTGTTTCTTTGTTGCAGCTTTTAACCCCTGCCATGGAAGGCTGCTCACAAAAACATTCGAGTCAATTTCAAACACAAATAAGCAACCCAAAATTTGTTACACACTAAAAGAATTTTTTTCATACATCCTGTCCCTCAATAGGTTGAACAACAAAAAGCTTATAGGCATAGGAAATAAATACCAGAAATTACTATTTCAGAGAACTAAGAACTCAAGGAATAGTTGCTTTAATCAAACATGAAGGGGGAAAAACATGTACCTTCCTCTCAGAAAATATAAAAGCACGTAGCCAAGAGACTCCAAATCATCCCTCCGACTTTGTTCTGAGATGGACACACCAAAAAATAAAAGGAAAAAAATATGAGCTCAATTCAACCAAGCAAGAAATGGAACTTCAACAAATAATACCAAATAAGAAATTAATATACTCTCTAATTTTTACCAATTCCAAGGTGAGTATTGCAACTTGCATACCGTGCAGTTCCCGTTAAGTTTTTGTTTTCCCTGTGAAAAACAATGGTTATTATACATTTTGCAAAAATTGAAAGGTTTTCCAACGAATTACCCCCTCTGCTAGCCTAACATGTTCACTGGAGATAATTAATATTAGAGGTCTACAAGGCACAAAATAAGGATAACTTGTGTGGCAAAGGGGTTTTCAAACATCAGGTAAGAAGGAGGAAACCGACAACTAATAAATAACATAAATATAAAAAGAAAATACCTGTAAGGAATATGTCGATTAGTTGTAGCATCACGATATCTTTTTGCAAGTCCAAAATCAATAATGTAAACCTGATAAGGAATTACAAGCACAGATTTAGAAAAGGGCAGAACAGAGAAATCACTATAAAATAAAAGAGATGGAACAATTCGAGTGAGTTGACAGGAAAGAATTTGTTGAAAAATTGATACCTGATTTGCTTTACGACCAAGGCCCATGAGGAAGTTATCAGGCTTTATGTCTCTATGCAAAAACCCTTTAGAGTGTACATACTCTATTCTTGTAATCTGCAACAAGTCAAAGATAATATGATCAAATAATTAAATATAATTAGTACAAGCTCATTTCATTGCAAATAAATGGAAAATACAAGCTCGCACTGAAAAATTTATCAGTGATAAATACATACTACTTCATCATATTACACTTACCATTTGATCAGCCAACATTAAGACAGTCTTTAATGAAAACTTCCTCCCACAATACACAAACAGATCTTCAAGACTTGGGCCCAGCAAATCGAGCACAAGTGCATTGTCTTCCCCATCTACACCGGACCATTTTATGTTGGGAATTCCACCTACAAAACAAAATACAAAAATGAAAATAACCAAAAAAGGAAAATAACTCTCAAATCCACATTTAAATAAGTAAAAAGGAAACTCAATTATAGAACGACTTGTGCTTACTTCCTCCTTGAAGAATATTGTATAATTTGGCCTCATAAAGCAGTTGCGGATGCTTTGTTTTACTATTTTCCTGCCAAAAAAAAAATGAAAAACAAAAATAAAAAAGTAAGCAAATTTTCAACTGAGAAAGAGTTTAAAATACTAAAATTGCAAGCAGCTAGGTATATAATCCGTGTTATCAAGTGATAATTCAATTTAGAAAAGGAAAAAAAAATCATAAACAGGTCATGAACTAGATGTTGCCAATTCTAACTCAAACAAAAGGACAGAGTCTCAAATAGAAACTTACAATTTTAATAGCGACGATCTCAAACGTATCCATATGCGTAGCTGCAAACGAAGAGTTCACACGGATGATCAATCAGCTCCATACAAACATATTATATACAGATTCTTTCAAACAAATAAAAAGCAAAAAAAAACAAAGACACACCGAGATAGATTTCACCGAAGGAACCGCTGCCGATTTTTCGGCCGAGTTTGAACTTGCCACCGATGATCCGATCCATGCTGGCTTAGATCGGCTGAAGAATCAGAACATGAAAGATGAGGCAAATGTTTTTTTTTTTTTAATTTGGTAATTGGATTTCGTGATCCGATAAAAGTAACCGAACGAACAGAAAGACTTTATTTGTTTGTAATATTGTGTGATATTATTATTATTATTATATAGTATCAGTCAGAGAAGAATTTGAAGCCACACAGAGGAGAACTCGGCAGCAAGCCGACACATTGGAGACGCTGTTGGTTTTGGTTTAGAGGATAAAGATGGACATTTCGGAGGGTAGTTTTGGAATTCGGATTAGGTAGGTGTGGGGTTGACTTGTTGACTAATCACGTTTATATACTTGTTTTTTTTTTTTTTTGATAAACTTTTATATATTTGTTGAGGTAAGAATGAAGGCGAACCCACTTCCTCACTAATATGGGTTCGAGTTCGGGGGCTCTTTGTAATTTTCTCCCAATTGGTAAAAATAGTTATCTTTGTTATTGAATCGCAGGTAAAATAAATATTTTTTTATTAAAAAAGGGTAAAATAAATATTTTGTTAATATTTACGAAAGCAAAAATTTAAATTGTGGTATAATACAACTTAATTTAAGTGATTCCAATAATAAATATGGTAGGTGTTTGGATTCTTTAAATTAATTAAATTTTTATTGATTAATATGGATGAGGCAGGGGGAAAATGGATCGCGAAGGATAATATTAACAATTTTCTGAATTTGTTGACAAATCATAAATGAGTTGGGATATTTAGGGCGGTTTAGTGGTGTTTTAAAAAACTATTATCTAACTACAGTTGATTGGTGTGAGTTGACTCCTTCCTACATTTTTTCCCCCTTCCAACTTTCATTAAATCACATAGTACATATTTTTTTTTCTTTCATATTCCATTAACCAAACATTTATACATTTACTGAAATGAAATTCAAGATAAGGGGAAAATTTTGATCCCTCATGTATTCAAAAAATAAATGAGGGCGGAAGTTGGCTCTTTAATAAGTCGTATTGTATATTGTGTAGGCTAATGCGCAAATCATTTAGGAACTTTTTACAAACCAGTTGAAGATATTGGGTCAGAGTGCAAATAACAACCAATTGAAGGATTCAAAATGCAAAGAATTCTAACATGGCAATTGGTTAGTAAAGATAGATCAGTTTGTTATCTTCGTAACAAACCCAGAACTGTATAAAAGAGCTGATTTGTTAGCTCGATTTGTAGAACTTGTACCCTTTCTTTTCTTGTAAAAATCATTACATTATTGATTTTTTGGTCAGCATTACATTTTCCCCGTATCCAATTTATCTTGAACTGTATGTTTTGATCAATAAAAGTGTGCTAATTTTTCCTTTAAAGTTTCTATCATATACACTCTGTTTTGTAATTTTATTTCTGTTTTTGTCATCAAACTTGATCTTTAGTCAAGCTTCTATTTCCTAAGTTGTGATAATCTTGAAACTACTAAAAGTGATATTAGAGCTTCTAAAACTCGAGATTGATAAGTTCACCATTAATCGACTTCTCTCTTTAGAAAATAAAGATGAGAGCCCTGCTAGTTCACCAAGGTCTTGAAGCAGCTTCAGAAGAAGAAGATCCCATAGGAGCCTCAACTTTAATGTCTAGTGAAAAGAGAAAACAGATCATCAATAGAGCTCGCATCCCTCTGATTTTAAGTTTAAATGATTTATTCTAAGAGAGATCTTAGACGAGAAGACAAAATTAATATGGAATAAGGTTAGAGCTCTGTATATTAAGAAGTCTCTATCTCATAGGTTGTTTAAGGGAAAGAACTTCAATACAAGATTATTTTGATCACTTTAACAAGATTGTACTTGATCTTGAAGGATTAGAAGATGTCAAGATTGAAGATAAAAAAAAGGTTTTCTTCTACTAAGTTCTTTGCCAAAATCTTATATGGGATTTTTTGATACTATGCTTTATGGTAGGCACATTCTAACCTTAAAAGATGAGAAAATCTCATTGAGCTTAAAAGAAATTGAAAAGAAGGAAGCAAAAGAACAAGAATCGAGGAAAAAAGTCAAGGAAAGAATCAAGAAAAATGCTAAAGATAAGAAGAAAAAGAAAAGAAAGTAATTCTACTATAGAAAAGAAGGTCATTACATCAGAGGTTGCATAGAAAAGGAATGCCAAAAAAGATCTAGAGATGTCGTTGTGCCTCAGCTACTTACAAGGTTAGTGGGCATTGGATTCACATTGTTCTTTTCATATATGCCTCAATAGGTCACTCTTTTATGAATATTAGTCTATTTATAGTGGTAGAGTCCTTATGGGAAACAACAGTGGGTGTAAAATTGTTGGCATTAGATTTGTTAAGGTAAAGATGTTTGATGGGGTCATTAGGATTTTACATGAGGTCAAACATGGTTCTAGAATAAAGAGAAATTTGATTTCATTAGTCATGTTAGATGACTTTAAGTTTTTAAGTCAAATAATGGTGGGATTAAGATGAAAGGGCATATTGTTGTGACGAAAGATAAAAAGAAGAATGGTTTTTATGTATTGATTGGTTCATCTTTACCAATAAATGCTATGATGGCAACCGAATTTAATAAGGGTTGGCAAATAACTTGACTCGGCCCAATCTGATCTAAAATTTTTGGGTTTTGATCAAATACAAATGAAGGCCCCAACTTACTTGGATCGTAATCGGATCAGATTAAACCCAATCTAATCTGAAAATCTTTTTGAGTTGAAGAATAAAATTCTAACCTAAATATCTAATCTAATCGACTACAAACACATACACACAAACTCACTCACTATCTAAATCCAAACTAAAGCACAGAAAAGATAAAAAAAGTGAAAAATATAATCAAATACAACATACATATAGCCAGCCAGCTAGCCCAGCCTAGCCAACTCACCACTAAGAAGTTAGCCCATTGCAACGCAACCTCTTCTCCACTACGACACAATCTGCTCCACCATGACCTCATTGCAATATGCTCCACTATAACCACTGTTGCAAGTTGTCTGATTTCAACTGTACCGTCTCGAAGTTGACCGACCGCCACTTTCTTAGATCCAAGCCTAGCTAATAGCTAAGAGCGAAGATTTGTTTCATGATATATATTGAATAATTAATTTTAATTTCGATTACATTTTTATTATTTAAATTCAATTACTTTTTATGCTTAATTTTTTTTGTCAATTGCTTCTTTATTATTAATAGTTTCTTTATGATCAATTACAGTTTCCTAAGTTGGTTTTGGTTTAAGATTCTCTAAACCAAAAGATAATCAGTCGAGCTTTTAATTAATTTTTTATAGTTATGATAATGATGATTGTTTGTTTTAACCAAATTTTAGATAACCCAATTAAAACAAATAAAGTAATTTAACGAATGAGGGATGTAAAGCTGCTTTGATATATTTGAGGTTCTCTATTGCAAGATGGAGGAGTTTAGCTAGGTAAGGTGAGTGTTTAATAAAAAAGGGAGGAAGATGAGATGAAAATGAAGTTGAAGGCCACTAAACTCGAGCTAAATGAGTCCTGAAAAACAAAGTCAAAACTAACATTAGAGGTAGAGTTAGTAATGGCCGGCAACCACACTCCAGTACTCAAATTAGATTTTAAATAATAAGTGATAGTCTTAAAGTCAAATAGACTTTGAAGCTATCGACAATGGTGAATATGCTTCGAGGAATAAGATGAGTGAGTAATTTTTGAGTAATGAGACACTATTTGGGAGCAATTCTTGAGGTTTTGTAGAGTGTGTCTTAGGTTTTGGTAATTTCAGACGCATGGCGCTTAATAAATAGTTGTCCTCCCTCAAGTGAGGGCATTTCTGTAATTTTTTTGTAGTCACAAAGATGGTGACATTTATAGGCTTGGAAGGCAAAGAAACCTCCAGCCGGCTTTTTGTCTTCAAGATAGAGCATATGGTAGTTTCTTTAATTTGTAGTCCTTGCTTTTTGGGGCACTACAAAGGGTAGTTGACGTGGTGTTCTTCTATTGTTATACCAAGGAATCTTCATTTTTATTGGCTCTTTATTCTTAGCCAAACGTGGATATTTTTTATTTCTCACATGATGGCGTGCACTATTAACATGCGGGCTCTAACCACCAAAATCTAACTTTCAATAATTCCCTTTGACAGTCTATTTTATTAAAACTGTCTTTTCTTCAAAGAGCTTATCTCTCAATTTTCTATGAGCTATCTTGGTGTTCTGGTCAAATGATATAGTTTTTCTCAGTTGACCTTTCTTTCCACATGTCATTGGGTTATTGGTTCGCGTTTGCACCTATATTTTCCTTCGAACATTATTATTATTATTATTATTTTTATTATTTTAATATTTTAATATCAAAATTAAGAAATCAAACATGATTATTTTGCAAAAATGAAATATATGGTGCCTTAATGGTGCAGTAGGTTCTTTATTAAGAGGAGTGCTAGGGGACTATTGTAGATTCTTGCTAGTCTTTATCTTTATTATTTATTATCTGAACCTAACTCGATCCATGTATAATCCTCACTTGATATTAACTAAACTCAATCCGATTTTTTTATTGGATTGAATTATATTACAAATTCAGATTAAGTTTAGATTTTTTTTTCCCAACTTGATCAACTCAAAACCTGATTTGAACCCAAATTTGCCTACCCCTAGAATTTGATATTGGAAAGACTAAGTTGTGGTATCTTAGACTTTGTCATATGAGTGTTAAAAGGTTTCAAGAACTTAAAAGACAAGGCTTGCTATGTGGTGATAAGATAGGAAATCTTGAATTTTGTGAAAACTATAATTTTGGTTAAGCATACATATCTAATTTCCTAAAGGGTGTTCACAAGTCTAAGCATATTTTAGATTATGTTCATTCTAATCTATATAGACCAAGACATGTGTCATTTTTATCAGGGGACAAATATTTCATGACTTTTATTGATTATTACTAAAGAAAGGTATGGCTTTACATCCTTAAAATTAAAACTAAGTATCGAGCTCTTTAAAGGTTTCGAGATTGGAAAGTATTAGTTGACAATCAAAGTGGGAGAAAAATTAAGGTTTGGACAATTGATAATGGTTTGGAGTGATGTAACAAGAAATTTGAAGAATTTTGTCAAAATTATGGAATAATAGGACTGTCAGATTCACTTCCTAGCAAAATAGCTTAGCTAAAAGAATAAAATTGGACACTTGTGGATATGACTAGATGCATGAGATTAAATTTAAACTTCCAAGAAGTTTTTGGTTGTCACTACAGCCTGTGATCTAGTTAATAGAAGTCTATCATTTGTTATTGGGTTCAAAACATTAGAAGAAATATGGTTATAGAGGCCTACAAAGTATGACAATTTTAGAATTTTTACCTTCCCTGCATATACTGACATAAACCAAGGCAAATTGATGCTAGAGCCTTGAAAAGGGTTTTTGTTGATTTACCTTGATGGACTTAAAGGATTTAAGATCTCACGTGGACAACATGGTAGGTACATTATTAGTAAGGATTGGTGTCTAGTAAAGCTATATTAATTAAAGAGAATGTTGTAAGTGACACTGATGTATATACTGATAATAATATGAATAAACTAGTTGAAACTTCAAAGCTCAAGGTAGAGTTTTTTTAGGATAAAGATTATGAAAAGGAAGCATATGATACTGAAAATGGACCACATAATGAAGTTGAAGACACTAAGGTACTAGATACACAACAAACTGACTTGCAAGACTATTAGTTGGCTAGAAACAAGGGTACAAGATAAATTAAATCACATGTGAGATACAATTATGCTGATTTAATTACCTTTACTTTGATGAGTGTTGATGATATAGTAGTTAAAGAACATAAGAATTAGACTAAGGTAATAAAGATTAATAAATATAAAAAATGGCATGAAGTCATGCAAGAAGAGATGATTCCTTATAAAAAAAAACCATGCTTATACTTTTGTGTTAAATTTAAGTAATAAGAAGATTGTCAGTTGCAAATGAATCTTTAAGAAGAATGATGGAATTCCAAGTGTTGAACTTTCAAGGTACAAGGTAGCGCTTGGGGCTAGAGGGTTTATAAGAAAAAAAAGGTGTAGATTTCAATAAAATCTTCTCCTCCTATCAATCATAGTTTTACTAGAATCCTTTTAGTTATAATAGCTTTACCTAACATGGAGCTTGAGCAAATAGATATTAAAATTGCCTTCCTTTATGGTAAGCTTGAAGAATAGATATTGATGGTTCAACCTCAAGGCTTTGAGCATAAAGGAAAAAGACGACTATGTGTGCTTGTTGAATAAGTCATTTGGATGGTCTCAAACAATCTCCCAAACAATAGTATAGAAAATTTGATGATTTTATGGTCACAAATGGTTGCCACAAAAGTAAGTATAATAGTTGTGTCTACTATAGAGGGTCAGATCATGATGGTGTTATATATTTGCTTTTGCATGTGGATGATATGTTTATTGCAAGTAAGTACAAATTTGATATAGACAAACTGAAAAACCAACTAAATGGAGATTTTAAAATTAAGGATCTTGGGCTTGGCAGTGCTAGAAAGAATTTTATAATAGAAATCACAAGGGATAGAGTTGCTAGTACTTTGTTATTAAGTTAAGGAAAATTTATCAGGATGGTTTTAGAAACGTTTCATATGCATTACAACAAACATTTTCTAACTCCTCTTGGTTATCAGTTTAAGCTATTAGTAACTCAATCATATAAGGCTATTAGATAAAAGTTTTAGATGAATGAGATACCATTTCCATAAGCTTTAGGGAGCGTTATATATGTAATGGTATGAGCTAGGCCTAATGTGGTCTATATAGTGAATGTTGTCTGCAAATTTCTAAGTTGTCCAGATAAGACTAATTGAGTTGCCATCAAATAGATAATGAGATATCTCCAAGGTACTTCTACTTATGGTTTGCTCTGGGAAGCCAAATACTGGTGTAAACAAAAGTATGGGTTATGTGGACTTTGACATTGTTGTAGATTGGGACAAGAAAAAGTCTATTATAAGCTATTTGTTTACGTTGAACAATTGTGTGATAAGTTGGAAAGCATCTTTGTAGCCAGTGGTGGCATTATCTTCAACTGAAACTGAATTTGTTACAACTACAAAGACAATTAAAGAAGTTGTAAAGGGCGTTGTGAGTGTTTTTAAAATCTACAAATATGAATCTAGTTGATACACTTAGTAAGGTGCTTTTAAAAGCTAAGTTTGAGTTATGTGTAAATCTAATGGCTGTCTTGTTGAATCCAAATTGAATTCAAGAGTGAATTGCGGTTGTTTGAAGGTTTTCTAGAAGCAGCTTGTGAATGGGCCAATTGGGTCAATTTGCAAGGTAGAGAACATTGTGTAGGCTAATATGCAAATCATTTTCGACCTTTTGCAAACTAGCTGAAGATGTTGGGTCAGTGTGCAAATAGCACCTAATTAAAGGATTTAAAATGAAAAGAATGCTGGTGTGACGATTCAAGACAGCTAATAACTGATTTGCTAGCTCGATTTGTAAAACTTGTACTCTTTCTTTTCTTATTAAAATCCTTATATCCTTAATTTGTTGGTTAATATTACATTTTCCCCGTATTCATTGATCTTGTACTGTGTGTTTTGATCAATAAAAGCGTGCTGATTTTTCTTCAAAGTTTTTACCGTATGCATTCTGTTTTGTTCTTTGATTTCTAGTTTTTGTCATCAATCAAGCTTTTGGTTTCTTGGTTGTGATAATCTTGAAACCACAACATTGTATATAAGTTTTTGTTTACGCCAAAATTTTGTAAAATCAAATGTAATAATATTATACTTACTTAGTTGAGATACTTAATTTATATTTGTAACTCACATGACAACCTATGTGTCATTATCTAATTGATTGAAGTAATAGATAATTATTAAACTTTATTAATTTTTTTTAAATAATTAATTTCTATTGGTCGGCCAAGTTTATTTTTACAAACACGTAATTTTACCGTTTAGATGGAAGATTATCCAATTTGCACTTAAGCAAACACTTTTGTGCTCGTAGAAGTGATTAGCAGAGACAAAATATTGTTGTTTTTATATAAGTAAGTCGTACTCGGAGTTAAAAATAAAAACAGACAAATAATGATACATAAGACTTAAGACAGTTGAAACTAGTTCACCACTGGAAGTAGCTCTGCAGAGGTCGGATTCAGGGTTTGATATATGTTTTGTTAGACTACGCTGACTGAACTATTACAGAGTGTTGGATTATATATCCTGAGGTGTGCAAAATAAATCCACACAATCTAACAAGCAAAATTATATGGAGTTGTTGTTTCTTCAATCAGCTAATTTTTACTTAATCTGAAACCACATTCCAGGGCTGGGAACTCCTTTATAAACCGCATATAGGAGATAATACCCAGGAGGAGTAATTACGCCGGACGGCGGTGCCTCAGCTACAATCTTATGTTCTCCAGGGGCAACATCGTTTATAACTTCAATCAATCCTAAGATAACCAGCCTTTGATTCATAGAGGTACCGTGGGTTGTAAATGCTGGAGCGTACATTGTTATCCGAATATCACTCTGTTTGATTACTTCTGTTGTTTTAACTTGTATCGATATCCTCTGTCCGTATCCAACCATACAGTCCGATTTGTCCAGCACGATCTCCGGCCTAAGATGAGCTAATGCTGGATCCAAATAGGGAGGCGAGAATTTCTCAACTCTAAGCTCTGTTGGGTACTTTTGATCAAACTTGTATCCATCATGAGTGTTACTTCCTGCTATGAGAACTTTTCCATCAGGTAATAGCACGGATACTGAATGGTACATTCTGGGAATGGTTGTTGGGGCTAATTCCTGAAACCTATGGTGCCGCTTTTCTTTAGTCTTATATAACGCGGGGGCTAAAGCTGGTTCCTCTGCATCATTCCATGCTGATGTACCATTTTGTGCACCATTCACCAACAGCACATCTCCCGTTGGAAGGATTGTCATGTCGCCCATTACGCGGCGTGTTGGCATCATTTCCTTCTTCCAAACAGGATTGGGTTCAGTGATTCTGATTCTTCCGCAGTCTTGCAATGCTGGCCAAAATTGTTTCTTGTCCTCCGCATAGTAAAATGCGTCCCACGCAGCACCACCACAGACCAAGATATCGGAATGGATTATCTTTTGGTGTCCTGCGTGTAGTTTTATCGGGAGGAGGACGGACATGCCTGACGCAGGGTAATTACGGGAGCCGCCAGTAAGGACTGGATACTCGCGGATAACTCTATTCGCTTTTGGGTCGAATAAGATTGAACGGTTGTTGGAAAAAATGAAGAGATTACCATCTGTGACTAGATTAACAAAAGGGTATAAATTGTTCTCAACTCTGTAGAAGTTTTCCGTTCCGAAATGTCCCGCGAGCTGATCATGTGTTTCTCTGAGCAAAGGGAGGTAGATGGATTGCTTATTGGATTGTCCTTGTGGGGGAATGTACTCGTAGCTAAAGGCACCACGGCCACCCACAACAATAAATCCACCGTCAGGTAAAGTCACTTGTGTTGAGTACCATCTAGGTTCTGCAAGTGCCGTTGGGTACTCAATCCAGTCGCATGTATCACATGTCCATAGGTATCTCACTGTGTTTGCTCCTCCTTGATAACCTCCGGTGCCAACCAAATGTCCGTCTACAGTCAAGCCTCCTGATGAGCACCACGTGTCCGTCTGAATCTGTAATCAACAAATCAAAATAATGATAAACATATATTACTAAAATAAAGTTTGTTCCCACTTAGTTTATTAATCATTCTAGGTGGGGATATTAGCACTTTATAAAATTTAAACATTCGCACCAAAGGAGGACTCTGTTATTGGTGGTATTATAAAAGTGAATTGTAACCTTGAGTGGTTTCAATTTGGCTGTTTCAATGTCAAACAGGACAGAATGTGCCCAACAATCAACTTCGTTTGTCTTGGGGTCAATAACCCGGCAAGGCATTTTCTCTTGCGGCAACGGGATCTTTGATATTTTCCAAACTGTGGCATCGTACATTAAGACCTGGTTGACTTTGGGAAGCAAGATTGCATGCATGGCTGAGACGCCAGAATTAAGAGATACCAGCTCCCATTTCCCGGGAAATGGCGTTTTAATAGCGTTACGGTTGATTTCCAATTCCTCCCTATCGATATCTGCAATATTTTCATTGTGCCCCAAATTCTTCTTCACTTCAAGTGGTGGAATTTCAATTACGGGATCGTCGTAAGGATCTGGAAGGAGTGTCGCGTATGCGGAAACCAACAAGAGAGGAAAGATATAAAGAAATTTGAACATGTTTTCCATGGTAAAAACGATGATTTTAATTATTGCTATTTGATTAATCTGCTTGCTTTGTTCATGCAAAACTTTATTTATACTATTCTCTCGCTTCCCACATTTCACTCTCCGTCTTTCTCATGACTTGAGGCTGTGAAGAGTTTCAGGTTTGTCCAAAAATATCCTTAACTAAAATAGCATGTGTTCTTGTTCAGAGGACATTTGGATAGTCTTTAGCCGCTTGAAAAATGAAAATGAAATATGAAAGAGGTAGGTTTTGACTGTGAATGTTTTTAAGAAAAAAAATTTCCTTCATTTCTTGAATTTGGACCTGCTAATAGAATGCCTATTGTGATTATCTTTCTAACATTCTATCGTCATATGTAATTATATATGTTGGTATCAATTTGCAATAATACATGTACATGATATATAAATATTGTAATGACGCGATCTACTAGAAAGATAATGTTGGCTTTGTGCTTTACTCACGCGTCCTTTACTCTTGCGGTTTTGTTCCTATTAGTCATGCCAAGAAAATGGAACCCGTCTGACTTGCCAAAAGCCAATGCCAATATATTCTCCATTCTCAAAATTTCTTGAATTATGCACATCCGCGCAAGAAATACAGCTGGCTGATCTGAGTAGTCTCCCGCACGATATTGGACATTTCCTCTGTAAAATTCCCACCGCATCCCAGCTAAGGCTCTATTCATCGCCGGCCCATTCTTTAATCACTCTTCAAACGTCAGAATTTCTAACTTACCGACAAAGTAATTAATTATAAAATTGTTTCTAGACTTAAAAAAATAATTAATTATTGATGTACAAATTAATGTAGCACAATAAAATTCGCTGCATGAAAACGTCAAAATATAATTTTTCTCGGATATATACAGTCCAGGAAGGACCAATATTTCTGCAATGGAAAATAGAGAAAATTTAGCCTGAAAATCGACAGCAAGATGCCTCATTGGACGCGCTAACCTGACCAAACACTCAATTTTACCCGGTCTATGATAGACTCTCTTTTGAATTAATTTAAATTTTTCTAGCTATTCTTCGAAATAAACATTTTTGGATGTCAACAAAGGAACCAATGTCAGCAGGCTCCAAAATTACATTATTTATTTATTTATTTTTTCAAATCCCACCATCAAAGCAGCCAACTGAGCTTGGTAATACCAGGGCACTACTTGCAGGGCACAAGCTATATAAAGCCTTCAAAATGCACAGACAAAGGCATCCGATTTCAACTCCAAAGCTTGATAAAGCATATAGGACTCTACTAGGATTTAAATGGCAAGTTTGCAGACTTTCTCGATGGTTCTTTTCTTCACTGCAATTGCATTTCATCTAGATTTTGTGATTGCCAAATTTTCCAAGAGCATGTATATCAACTGGGGTGCTCATCATTCCGCAATTGTGGGCAATGGTGAAGACTTGAACCTCGTTCTGGATCAGAGCTCAGGTGAAATTCATCAGCTTATCATCCATCAAAATATTATATGGCAACTGTCTTGATTTTGACTTTTTTTTTTTTTTGTTGAAATCAAGCAGTTTTACAAAAAATAAAACCATTTTTCTTAACTCTTAATACAACAATTGTATTGCCATTGGTTCAGGTTCTGGTGCCCAATCCAAGATATCATTCTTATTTGGAAGCATTGAGATGCTAATCAAGTTAGTCCCCGGAAACTCAGCTGGAACAGTCACAGCCTACTATGTAAGTGCATTAATTTGAGCTACAAAGCAAAGTCTGGCAAACATAAATATTGAAATGTATCATTGTCAATAAAGCTTTAATGTTGCAAGCTGCCCATCAGAACATACAAACATTCTCTCATGCCTCCAACAATAGATATTAAAATCATGAAGTGCTGAAACAGGCATTATAACCAGAAAAGAGACGGAAAAGAACTACATGGTAAGGAATTCTGACCATCTCTGTTATCATAATTGTGCAGCTAACCTCTTTGGGGAGCCAACATGATGAAATAGATTTTGAGTTCTTGGGAAATGTTTCTGGACAACCTTATATCGTCCACACAAATATCTACACTCAAGGAAAGGGAGACAGGGAGCAGCAATTCTACCTTTGGTTCGACCCAACTGCTGATTACCACAACTACACCATACATTGGAACCCCACTGAAGTTGTGTAAGTTAACATCCCAGGCACTTGCTTTCCTTTTCAGTAAGTCATCATTATATGGAAATTCAAGACAGCTGAACCTAATTTGATACGATTTTCACATTGATAAAATGAAAAATAAACATGGCAGAGTTGTTACTCGACAAAACTTTTTGTTGTTATTCATCCCAAATTATGTAACTAACTCATGATCCAACCAACTATTTGCCTGATCCCAAAATGAACCGGAAGCCAAATAAAAGCTAATATTTGAATGGTCGATGTACTTTCAGGTGGTACGTAGACAGTGTGCCAATTCGTGTTTTCCGAAACTATGAAAAGGAGGGTATTGCGTATCCTAACAAGCAGGGAATGCGGACACACGTCAGCATATGGAATGCAGATAACTGGGCAACTAGAGGTGGACTTGACAAGATCGACTGGAGCAATGCACCCTTCATTGACAGATTACGCAGGTTCAGGGCAAGAGCTTGTAAGTGGAATGGACCAATCAGTATAAACCAATGCGCCGCCAAAACCCCTGGCAACTGGTGGACCTCACCCACTTATAGCCAGTTGAGCAGTGCCAAGATGGGTCAACTGAAGTGGGTCAGAGATAAGTACATGATCTACGACTACTGCAAGGATACTAAAAGATTCAACGGAAAGATGGCTCTGGAATGTTCCAAACCACAGTTCTAATATCATATTTGCCATTCAACTTCTCATTTCTTTTCCTACCACAAGCATCAAGCTTAAAATATAATTTTTTCCCTTCACAAATGAATAAATCTTTCGTGTCACTTGTGTCCCAAACACATTGATTTTGTTCCTTTTTCTTTATTTCCGCTGAAATCAATTGTAATTTTATACTTCATTTCTTCAATCGAATGTGAGAATTTAATTTAATTTAAGCCAAAGACAACTTGTATACATTAAGAAGCTAACAGATTGTTTCTTACAAATTAAACATCATCAAAGAATGATTGAGAAGGTAGCAAAACAGAGATCAAGTATTAATACAAAGCCAAACACCGAGAACAATAGAAGCCATACCCAACAAGGAGAACCCGATCCGGGTCCGCTCGCCTAACAGCAACCCGAAAAAGGCGGTGGCAGCAAACGTCGTCGCATTGGTGACAGGAACAGCAAGGGAGATGGGGGTGTGACTGAGAATAGCAAAGAAAGTGGCAGAGGCAGAAAGATTTAGCAAGAAAGGCACCGTATATTGCCAGATTACGAGGAGAGCAAGCCAATTTTTCAAAGAAGCAAAGAGCTTCTGGTGGAGCTTCAGTGATGAGCTCGATTGAGTCGAGAGTCTTTTAACGGATTGATCCCAAAGGAGCGCGCCCCGTCGCATCAGTGCGTTGGTGGCGCCCCAAACTAAGCCCACTGCTATCATCTTCTCTACGTCGCCGGTCATCGATCAGGACCAGGCTCTGCTCTCAGGCTTCAGTATACGATGTGCCCAACAAATAACTAACAGAATCGATTTTTCGGGATTAAAATGTAAAGCGACAGCGTTTTCTTCTGCCGATTAAAAAATTACGGGTAATTTTCAGTTGTCTCCCTGACGTTTGAGAAACTAACACAATTCCAAATATGTATGATAAATTGATACGCACATCCCTGGCATAATTTATGTTTATTTACGAATAATATAGAGTTTATTTTTTTTCGGTCTATTAAACCATTTGATATATGAAAACTAAATTTAGTCCCGACTTTATTATGAGTAATATAAAGTTTATTTTTTTGGTATCCGAAGACTAACTTGAACCCCAATTTATCTATATTCGAGTTAAGGTAGGACCAGTAAAGTAGTAAAATTCTCCCAACAAATATTTGACACAACTGTATTTCTAAGTTTTGAATAAAAAATATTATTTAAATTAGAATAGCCTCATTTCAACTGATCTACGTGCTTGTTAGTAGAGTTTATTCAATTCATCTAATGTATTTTTAAAATTAACCAACCAATTGTTTATTGAATTCACAAATTATATTAGCTTTGAATAAACAAAAATATATATATATAAGAGGAGGGTAGACAATACTCGGGCTGTCTAGGCTCAGGCCCACGACATGACCTGATCTGGACAAAAATTTAAGGGAAAAAAAGCTCAAGCTAGATTCAGTCCTCTATTTTTTAAAAATAAATTTATAAAATTAAAATAATAAATTAAGAGTGATGCTATTGGCACCCCTCTAAACCTCTCACAAAACCCATTCTTTGAGAGAACCCCATTAAATAATTTTAAAAAATTATTATTTTATTTTCACATACTTTATTTCCAAATATACCCTTTTGTTATTCTTTTATTATGCCCCATGATTAAGATATTTCTTTCCTACATGCATATATGTATTTTTGTAATTGCTTTTTATCCCATAAGAATTGTGATTTGGTATTTAAAAACTTGATTAAAAATTAAATTCTATATTGCAAAGTTCGTTCTCTTTTGTTCTGATCTTTAAGATAAAACTATGGTATATTTAATCAAACCCAATATCAACTAGAGATTTTTTATTCCCAATTATTTTTTTAAGTAAAGAACAAATACCCAAACTCCTATATGAAAAAAATATATTATTAATTAATGTTAAGTGTTTTCATTTGATTAATTTGTATTTTTGCTGGCTTTATGTAATTTTTTTGGTGCAGATAATGAATATTATCATGATTGAACTCTTAAACTTCATAGGCGAGCAAGAGTTTGTAATTTACGCAATAAAAGATTAGTGTTTTCTTAATTATGTTGCTTACTTTTTTTTAAAAAAAAATTGTTCCAGGACTCTCTTTATCGTAAATGTTGTTAAGATTGTCAATGGAATTAAAATAAATATGTTAAATTTTCTAATTATATGATGGGGGCGGTAAAAAAAAAGGGGTTCGATGATTTTTCAAGGGGTGCTAATAGCTACAATATAAATTAAAATTTAAAAATCATAAAAAAATAAATTCCTAATTCATAAATCAATAATGATAAAAAAATTTAAATTATAATACTAAACTCTCTCTTAAGTATTAATTAATTAAGAGGGTGCTTGAATTAGAGAATCTAGTATTAAAAAAATTAAATCTCTAAGTTGTTATTTACTTCATTTTCTTTATTTATTATTTTGTTTTAACATATTTATTTTTTTTAATTCATAATTGATTATAATAATTTGTTGATTATTAACTTATTTCAAGTTTACAACAATTAAAAAAATTAAAAAAAATAAGTGAAAGCCCATGTCGTGCAACTATAGTTGCTTTAGAATAGGTTTGGAAAAGCTCGGTCCAAGCCCGCATTTTGCCGTCCTTATCTAAGAGCTTTTTAAAGTGATTTTCAAGAAATTTTATTTGATTAGCCATCCGATTTCGACACGTGGAAAAAGAAGGAGATTAAAACCTCTCTACCTTCATCTCTTTCCTCTTCTTTTCTCTTTCGTTTTCACTCATTTTTTCTATTAAGTATTGTCTTAAATATTATTGTTGGCTGCTAAATTTATCAGTTTAAACTTTTAAGTCATTCTGTTTCTTTAACATGATATCAAAACTAAGGTCTCAAGTTTGAATCATTTAGGAGTTAGTTTCGGGCTCTTGTGTTTCGACCCATCTACGAGTTCCTATATTAAATCTTATTTCATGTTTCACATGAGGAAGTGGTTAAAACTTACCTTAAAAACTATGCACAAAATCTCAATTCAAATATATAACTTTTGATCTAACAAAATTATAAATTCCAAGTAATTGAAATCATATCTTCATTTCACTTATAAGAAATCTAGCATTCACCGGGAACAAAGTGCATGCACCAAGGTTTGAAAGTGGTTGTGTTTACCCAAAGAGTGAAAAAGACATATATATTTGAAATCAAGATAAATCATTTTAGTTTATATTTGTGACATTTCAAATCACTTGAGAAAAGTATGAGTGATGAGTTTATAAAAAATGACCACTCTTAAACTAGTACACTCGGAAAGAGTTTGAATTAGTAAATGTTCCCGGAAGAAAATGACATTATAATAGGGAAACAAACGAAAGAATTTCATGTAATTAAAAGTACACATTTAAAGAGGCTTGAAATCGTTTCACTTGAGTCTTCTATCCTCTATTTTATGCTAGCATGGCTACTGGCTAGTAATTATTATATAGCAGGTTTATAAATAATTAAACTAGGAAATATACTAAATCAAACACGGCAGCTTGAATCGGACTTGGAAATGGGGTCACTTGATCTGAACCCACATGGCCACGCTCGGAACTCCTTTATAAACGACATAAAGAAGATAATACCCCGGGGGAGCAACTGCACCTGATGCTGGTGCCAGAGCTATAATGTCGTGAAGTCCTTCTGTAGCTGGACCAACGTTTTTGATCACCTTGACCAAACTCAAAATAAGCAGCCTTTGATTCATGGAGATACCGTGTGTGGTAAAAGCTGGTGCGTACATTGTGAGTTTAAGGTCATCCCTGTTCTTTACCGTCAACTCATTTGATTTAACCTTTACTGAGAACCTCTGGCCATAGTGAATCACTTTGTCCGAAGAATCTACCACGATGCTTGGTCTTAGCCAAGCCAACGATGGATCCAAATAAGGAGGCGATAATTTCTCGACTCGAAGCTCTGTTGGGTACTTGGCGTCGAGATTGTACCCGTTATGAGTGTTGCTGCCTGCCACAAGAACTGTACCGTCCGGTAGTAGCACAGATGATGAATGGTACATTCTTGGAATGGTTCCAGCGGCCAACTCCTTAAACCTTTGGCGTGATGGTCCTTTGGGCGTGTATAATGCCGGAACCAAATTGGGGTCCTCGGCATCATTCCATCCTGATGTGCCTGTTTTCGCACCATTCAGCAATAAAATATCTTCTGTTGGAAGAATAACCATATCGCCCATCACGCGAGGTGATGGCATTCTTTCCTTCTTCCAGACAGCATTTGGTTTTGTGATATCGATTCGTCCACAATCTTGCAAAGCAGGGAAGAATTGTTTCTTAGTCTCTGAGAAGTAGAATGAATCCCACTGTGCTCCTCCGCACACTAAGACTTTAGCCTTGGTTGCGGTTGCGTTGTTGGCCCTGAGCTTCAACGGTAGAAGCACAGACATTGCGGATGCAGGGTAATTGCGGGAGCCGCCGGTGAGAATTGGGAGCTCGCGGACAACTTTGTTAGCTTTTGGGTCAAGCAAGATGGAACGATTATTGCAGAAAATGAAGAGATTGCCATCAGGGGAAAGATAGACAAAAGGGTATAAGTTGTTTTCAATTAAAAACATTTCTTGTCCGTCGATTCCCTTGAGATCATTAGTGGTATCTTTCAGCAAGGGGAAGAAGACGGGACCCTTGTTGGATTGTCCTTCTGGTGGAATATATTCATAGCTGAAAGCACCACGACCACCCACCACAATGAAGCCACCATCAGGTAGTGTTACCTGTGTTGAGTACCTTCAAAATTTACAACAAGTCACAATGAGTAGTGAATTTGTGAATTTCTTGCAACATAAAAATTGATATATCATGAAGTTTTTCTGGAACAAACATTAAGAAATGGAAGAATTAAGGGGGGAAAAATTACCATCTAGGATCTGCAAGTGCTGTAGGGTATTCTCTCCAGTCACAACCGTCACATGTGGAAAGATACCTTACAGTGTTTGCTCCTCCTCCAAAACCGCCTGTGCTGACCAAATCTCCGTCTGCTGTTAGGCCGCCTGATGAGCACCATGTGTCGGTTTGAAGCTGTCATATAAAAGGAATCAGATTGTTTATGGTGATCAGCTAAAAAAATAAAAAATTTGCTTGAAAAAACCACTGGATCAAGTTCCTGAAAGATAAATAGTTCTCAAGTTCAATTGGTTAGACCTTTAAAAGGGTTTTCAAACTGGAATTTCATTTTAAAAATGCAAACAATTAAGTGTAACAATTATAAAATGGTATTCTAACATATGTAGAATGCACCTTTAGGGCTGTCAGTTCTGATGTTTCAAAGTCGAATAGAACTGAATGGCACCAACAATCCAGTTCACCGGTTATGTGGTCAGCAACACGGCAAGGCATCTTCTGAGGAGGCAACGGAATCTTTGATGTCCTCCAAACAGTGGCATCGTACATCAAAACCTTGTTAATTTTCGGAAGCAAGATGGCATGCATAGCTGAGACACCGGAATTTTCAGATACAAGCTCCCATTTGCCGTTGTATCCAGTTTCAGCCATTTTGTTGCCGTCGTCATTGGCATCACTCCCCGTTTCAACTTTTTGAATGGCCTTTGGTGCATCTCCGAAGTCAAAGAAAGGAAGTGAGAATATGTGAGCATACGCAGAAACGATCAAGAGTGGTAATACGCAAAACGCTTTGAAGATGACTGCCATTTTGAAATGGCTTCAATTTTGGATGCACAATGTTCGTAGAATAATTCTTTCTATTTATACTGTTCTCTTCAACCCTTTACTCGTATCCTAAGAACGTTAGATTGCACAAAGTTGGCACAACGGTATGCCAAAATATAGTGTATTGTTGATTTTTAGGAAACTAATTGTACGGTTGTTAGGTCTTCATCATAGGTGGAAATGACAAGGGTTTTTAAACGATTAAAACGAGTCAGTTTCTTATCGGTTGGTTAATATTTGCCAGAGATATCAGTACTAGTTGGATGGCTAATGGGATCCCGGGCACAACATGCCACGGTCGGGCAGGTCTTTTTCCAAGCCTAGAAATACTTATAAAATTTTAAAAATAAATATTTAAACATTTTTAATAGTTAAAAAAATTAAATATTTTATCTTTTTAGTGGCCTTTTGGATTCGGCCTTAAGATTTTTGTTATAAATAATTAATGTATTTACAAATAAAATTGGCTGTATTTGAAAAATTAAAATAAATAACTAGGTTGGCCTGAACATTATGACTTATTTGGGATTGAGGTTGACCATGTGTATTTTAAAAGTAACAGCACTAAAATATTTAATAAATACTAGCTGCTGTAATTTGAAAGTTAAGTTTATTTGATTTTACACTTGTATAATGAAAAACGTATTATATCTCTATTAATTTTGTTAAAATTATATTTAATATATAATATTAACTTTTATTTCATACTTATAATTTTTTTTTTCATAATAGCTGTATCTTAAAACTATCCCACCTTAATTATAAATAGGACCTTAAAGTCCAGGCACGATCATCCAACCATTCGGTTGATCCTTTATGTCATTCTCAAAAATATAATTAGACAAAATGACACCTAAATTCCTCACACTTTTCATATTTCTCACTCATGTCTCTAGATTATTTAATTACTCACTACATCTTTGATGTTATGATTTCAATGTTCGAACTTAATTTACAATTGAAGAACAAATGGCATTTTTTAACAAACAAAATTTCCCATACTTTTTTTCAAGCACATCAAACGGGATGGCGTTTGTTTTCTCATATATTACATTTATTTATTTTAATCTAAAATCTAAAATTTTGAATACATACGAATTTAATTGAAATCTGAAAAGATATTTATTTATAAATTTGAATTATATGTATGTCTGTTTTTTTTTACATCAGAATAAAATATATAAAGATAATCAATTATTATTTTTTACATAGTTATATTTTAAGATAGTATGGACAAGGAAATAATAATAGAGAGCATACTCCAAATCCATTTCAGCCCTACATGAGTAAATAAAAGGTGAACTAATAATAACATTGTCCCAAATTTTGAATTAATGACAAACTTACCATAAAAATTTTCCTTGGTGGTTGAAATGGGGTTCATTTTTCTATTTAAATAAGGTAAAATATTTTGGTTGATTAGGGAATTTACATTTGGTTAAGTGTTGAGTCAACAAAATTAACCGCATTTAAACAAAAATGAATTTGAATGTAGTGCTGAGTTGATCTATGTTCAACTTTCATAATCTTCTGTGACATGTGCATGTACAGTCATATATGG
Source organism: Citrus trifoliata (assembly GCA_018350135.1). Taxonomy (NCBI): domain Eukaryota; kingdom Viridiplantae; phylum Streptophyta; class Magnoliopsida; order Sapindales; family Rutaceae; genus Citrus; species Citrus trifoliata. The sequence continues at coordinate 6,904,243 of CM031384.1, read as the reverse complement.
TTAATGTTTAATTAATTTTATATAATTATCCAATAACTACCAATTGTATATTTCTAAAATATTACCAAAAAGATCAAGTCAACACTGAATGTAAATTGAAAAAAAAAACCCAACTCTATTCAAACTATTATAAAAAAATTTGGTGTTAATTTTTTTTAAATATTATAAACTTTCATATAAGAAAATTACAGAAGATGATACGTTCTTGGGGAACATCCTCCATCTAAATTTGGGGATTATTCTCAAATGACGAGGCCATCATAGCCAACCAACATGTGCGCCACAATATTGCACTCTCTAGGAATAGCTCTTACAACAGGACACTCTCCCTTTGAAATAAGCTTGCAAATATCTGATATTGTCCACATAATTTCATACCTGCTAGCAATGTTTCCATTAATTAGATTGATAACATTCACTGCATCAGATTCAATTTCCAATGGCCAAAGCCTTGTGTTCTTTGCCAATTGCACACCCTCTTGTATTGCCATAGGTTCCACTTGCTCCGCATCGCCAATCATTTTTATTCTTTTAGCTCAGGAACCATAACTTTACTAACGGAATTTCTGATTGCTGCTCCTAATCCTGCAAGCCATTAGATAAATTTGTAGCTGTACTCATATACAGTTTGAACCTGTTCACTAGAGGAGGCTGCCGATTGATAGTTTGTAGGATTGTATTGGAGTGATTTTTAATTCAAAATTGAAAATGAGCTTATTGGAATTCTTCCAACAAGTGCACTGCACGGTTGAGGGTCAATTGTAGTTCAAAATATTCCCCATTGTTTGTTTGGTCAGGTCTAGATTGACCAAGATATCATAACAATGGCTAAAATTGGATTATACAGTTTTCGGGTAAAAAAAAAGAAGCATACAATTCGAACAATAAAAGTTATATTCATTAGAAAAACCCAAAAGAAAAATGATACGGAGAGAACATTTTTGAAAAGGTTCTTGCCTATTGTGCCTCGTGTAAGCACCTTGGGCACTCTGTTGATGCTTATTAGCCCCAGTAGCCTGTTGGTCAGGTGCAGAATATAATTGTTTTGGATAAGGGTAAAAAGCCTTTGTCAAATGCAGATATATAACCTCGAGTGGCTCTTGTTCCTTAGTATATAGTTGTTGAAGATGATCAGTTCCAAGGGTCGAGTTTCATTCTCTTTTATTATTTGGATATTACTGCCCACGTTCCTGTGGATAAGGGTTAGAGCTCTGATTTAGTTTTACAGCCTAACTCGATTATTGATAATATTGTTCCTTTTACTGAGGCCCTGGATGTTAAGGTTCAGGATTTTAAGGCCCAGGTTGCTAGTGACCTTAGGATTATGGTGATTTCTCTCTATAGAAGCCAATCGATGTGATAGGTGACGACGATAATATGGTTTTGGATGATCCAAATGCTCAGAGGGTATCCACGGGCTTTACTTTTTTCTCATCTACGATGGATGATATTTGCATGGGTTCTAATTCCACTGTGCAGAGATTCCATCTCATTTTGATAAAACAATTTAGTTACGAAGGGAATACTATAGTTGATAACTACTTTTATCTAAGCGTGAGGATACTTAGGATATGGTTTTAGCCCTAACTTTAGATTATAGATAGAGAGGTGATGAGAGATTGAATGGCATAAAAAAATGGTTATTTTTAGGGACCTCCTCTGAGATTTAGTGTATTAACACCTAGATATAATGTATTCATGTAAAATATGTTTCATCTTATACCAAGTTTTTTAAAGACATTTGTACTAAAAAGAAAAACATTCACGTTCAAAAGAAAATCTTTTTAACAGAAAACGTTAGTTCTATACTAACATAGGGAACCACACAATTGAGGAATTGTGTCTTTTTCTTATTTTTCTTCTTTTGTTGTGTAATCAACTTGCTTGTAACATATTTCAAAAGTTTATCAAATAAATAGAGTGTTGTGTTTTCTTTCAATATGAGTGGCTAATTTTATTAAGTTGAGGTTGTTGTGTAAATTTTATTGAACTCACAAGTGCACGAATCTATTGTAGTATAGATCAATAGTGACGAGTGTTGATCCCACGAGGAGGTAGATTTTAATTGTGTGTAAAATTAATTTTCTAAATGGGTGGTTGGATTTGTGGTGAAAATGATTTGGATTATCCTAAAATTCAAATTAAAATAGCAATAATAAATTGAAGTGAAAATCTATTAAAATGACGTACTTGGGTATCTGGATCTGCATCAACATGCACCATGGGTTAAATATTTCTTATTAATGCCAATTAAATCATGAGGAGGGAATCCACACCTCATGAACCACACTCTAATCAATATGGTACTAAGGGCTTATCGTGCCAAATAATAATAACCTTATACTAGGGAGCCGGTGAAACCAGAGCGGTATCTAGACAAGATTATTATTATTTATCGACGAGAAGTCAAAACATCCACAAAAACTAGAGGGGAAGAGAAAATAAATTTACCAAATAAAGTTCATGACACATGTTGAGACTTCACCTTTAACCCATACTTGAAAGAAAATTAGCTACTCATAATTGAACTAGGGGCAAAATGAAAATTTATTAAAATACATAGAAAATACAAGATAGAGAAGGAATTATAGAAAATGGAGTCCAAAAATAGATTCAAAGATGCCAAATTAGGTGGGGAGGCCCCATTTTTATAGATATATTGAGTAAATCATGACCATCAAATTAAAAACAGTTTGGATATTCAAGATTGCGCCACGTCATCAATCAACAGTACGCGATTTGACCACGCGATTTAAATAGTGAGACAGTTTGAACAATGACGCGGTTTGATTGAAAATAATCTAATATATTGCATGTACCGTATGCGCGATTTTTGGTCTACTAATAAGCTACCACGTCACCATTAATAGTACATAAGAATTTTAGTCCAATAGAATTGTGACACCTCATCAGTTAATGCCACATCATCGGTCAATGCCACGTCATCGTTCCGTATATGTAAATAGTGTCATGAACAGTAACATAGACAATACCGTACATATGAATAATACCATACATGTGAACAATGCCATTTTTCCTTTTATGCTTCTCCTAAAGTTTTCGACTGTCCTGAGTTCAAAAGTAATGTCCGTTTTGCTGTCTGATTTCTCGTTCATTGTGAAATGATCATGATGCCCCTAAAATACTTAATTAAAATAAAACACACATAATTAAATTACAAGAAGTTTAAATACATAAAAGTAAGGGTTGTTAGTAAGACTTGAAATGTAAAATGACAATTTTCTCATTTATAAATATACATTTTCTAACACTGAACAGTGCTAATACACTAAATCTTAAGGGAGGTCCCTAAAAATAACAAAAAAAAATTGAGAGAATTCTAAATTGAGTGAATAACAATTTAATTATAGAATTGTGAAGAGAGTGAGCAATTGGAGAGTGTGTGTAATTGAGAGGTTTTTCTTTCAAGTGTGTGTGAGAGTACATGGTGTATTTGAGTTTTAGGAAGTGAGATTTTCTTTACTCAAATATTGTACTATAAAAATTGTTAGTTATACAATTATTTTCTCATACTCCTGTGGACCCAGACATATTTCTAAACCATGTAATATTCTTATCCTTTATTTTTTTGTGATTATTTGGTGTACTGGGTTCTGCATTCCACGCATAAAAAGTAGTATCAGAGCCGACGGTTTGTACTGGGGGGATACAGTACTGTTTATGTATACAGTACTATTTATAAATACGGTGGAGACGACCATTTATACTTGGGAGATAATTTATTGTAAGTAGCGTGTATTTATGCATGTCTAGAAAATTTTTTGTCAACAAGATGATAAGAGTATAAAGACTTTGGATTTTAAATGGGACTATTGTGACCCTACCATTCTCCTAAAAACTTTCTTGCTGCATTTATTCACGCGCGAAATTAACATCATAGAGGCTGCTCTTCAAGTGGAAATAGTTCGTTGAAAAATGGTAGAAGGTGAAACTTTCAGAATTGGGAAGAGATCTACTCATACTATTTCAGGAGACACTTTAGATGGGAGGCGAGATTTGTTAAATTGCCATCCAACACCTATTTAGGAGGCAAAAAGATCGATGTTGAAAAGTTTGATAGGAAAATCAACTTCGGCATGTGGAGGCGTGAAGTTATAGATGCCCTTATTCAAATCGATCTCGATGTTCTTTTGAAAAATAAAAGACACTTGTATGATGAAAAAACTTGGGATCGTATGAATGAAAAAACATGTGATTAGATTAGATCTTACTTGACCAATGAGGTGAAATATTTGGTGAAAGATGAGGAGTGTGAGATGACTTTATAGCGTACATTGGAGGAGAAGTACATATTAAAAAGTCTTGAAAATCGCCTTTATACAATGAGCCAAGTATATAGCTTTCGAATAAAACATGAGGTGTCAATGCACAATCATGTCTTAAGATTTGAAAAGTTACTTGCTGATTTGAAGAATCTTGATGAAGATATTAATGATAAAGTCAATGCTATGATTCTGTTACACTCATTACCAAAGGAATATAGTTATTTTGTGACTACCTTAATATATAGAAAATATGTGATCATCTTTAAGGATGTATGCATATTATTGACTAATTTAAAAATTTGAAATAATGATAAACATTCCAAAAGAATATCATCTGAAACTTTGTTAGCTAGAGAAAGGACGGTGGAGAAAAATAAGAAACGATATGGAAAGAATTCTTGATCCAAATCGAGAAGCAGAAATATAGATCGAGATGAGTGTGCTTTTTATCATAAAAAAGTCATTGGAGGAAAGATTGTATGAAGGCTCAGAAGAGAGATGAGAAGAAACTAGAAGCAGCAAATATGACACACAAAGATGAAGACTCTAATTATTCACTAAGTATTATGCCTACAATACATGTGGCTAGTTTGAGTGAGTACATACTTGATACTAGAGCAACGTATCATTTTTGTCCTATTAAGGAATGATTTACGAATTTTTGTAATTTGGAATCCGGTGTAGTTGTGATGAGAAATGATTAACCTTGTTGCACAATAGGGATAAGAACAATTCGGCTCAAAATGTTTAATAAAATGGTCAGAGAACTGAAAGAGGTTAGATATATTCCAACTTTAAAGAAAAATCTAATTTCTGTGGGTGCGCTAGAGGCTAAACGTTACAAGGTTGCTATTGAAAATGGCACAATAAAGTTTACGTATGGGGCTATTGTGATTTTACAAAGGGTTTGGTGTCACAATCTGTACTATTTGAAAGTAGGTACAACTGATGAAACAAATGTTTCTAAGATGCACAGTGAAACCACCAAACTATGACATGTACGACTGTAGACATGTTGGAGAGAAGTCTTTGCAAACTCTGATGAAGCACGAACTTTTAAAAGGTACCAAAACCTGTAAATTAAAGTTCTGTGAGTATTGTTTATTAGCCAAGAAAACAAGGGTCAAGTTTAGTACGACTAATCACGATACTTGAGAGATCCTTAAATATATTCACAGTAATGTACGGGGACCAACTAAAATTGTATCAATTGACAGAAATAATATTTTGTTACATTTGTTGATGATTTCTCTAGACGTGTATGGGTGTACACCATGCGAGAAAATAATGAGATTCTAGAGATTTTTATGAAATGAAAGAAACTAGTAGAAAGATCAAAGTATTGCATTTTGATAATGAGAATAAGGGTACAAAAAGACATTTCACATTGAGATATACTCCGCAACAAAATGGTGTGCTGAGCATGTGAATCATACTTTATTGAAGAAAGTACGGTGTATGTTATCTAATGTTGGTTTATATAAAAAGTTTTATATTGGGGTTGTGAGCTACGCAAGTCACTTGATAAATCGGTTACCTTCTACTGCAATTGGAGGTAAAACTTTTATGAAAATGTGGTCTGAAAAGTATACACAAAATTATGACTCCATTCGTGTGTTTAGGTGTCTAGCTTATTATCATGTAAAGAATGAGAAACTCGATTCTCGTGCAAAAAAAACTAACTTTGTGGGATTCAAAGGTGGAGTTAAAGGTTTCAAACTTTGGGCTCTTGAAGATAAAAAGTTTGTGTATATCAAAGTTGTCACTTTTGATGAAACTTCTATGTTGACAGCTTCAAGTTCTCAACAAGTGGAGAACAAGACCAGTGAGATATTATAGCTGGTGGAGTTTGATTCAACTCCATATGTACCAGTTAATTCTACATAAGAGAAGAGTTCAACTTTGGAAAAGACCCCAAGAGTAGAAGAATAAGTTGTTGATTTCCCACAATAGAAAGAAACAACTGAAGATGAAAATGCCAGTATAGCAACAAGGAGACTAAAAAAGAGTGATAAAAAAAATCCAAATTGCTTACTAAAGATATAGTAGTAGCCTATGCACTTACAGTTATTGATGATGACATTCCCAACACTTTCGGTGAAGTATTACACATTAATGAAAGTAGTCAGTGGAAGTTAGCCATTGAGGAAGGGATAAAATCTCTTCATCAAAACCAAACTTAGGAACTTGTGAAGTTACCAAAGGGAGAAATGGCTATTGGCAATAAATTGGTCTACACAAAAAAGCAAATATCTCCAAATCAATCAACTTTTCGATACAAGATAAAGTTCGTTGTGAAAGGTTTTTCTAAAAAAAAAAAAAGGTATTGACTATAATGAAGTGTTTTCTTCAGTTGTAAAATATACTTCCATTTGTATCATATTTGCCTTGGTAGCTGAATATAAGTTAGATTTTACTCAATTGGATGTTAAGATGACGTTCTTTCATGTAAATTTAGAGGAGGAAATTTATATGACTCAGCTTTGTGGTTTCAAAGTTGCTGGAAAGGAGAATCATATGTGTAGATTGATTAAATTTTTGTACAAATTAAAGCAATCACCAATATAGTGGTACAAAAGATTTAATCAATTCATATAAGGGTAAAAATTCACAAGAAGTGAACATGATCATTGTGTTTACTTCCGGAGATTACAAGATAGAGCTTTCATCTATTTGTTACTCTATGTCGACGATATATTTATAGTTTCAAAGAATAGAGCTGAGATTGAAAGACTAAAGAAGCAATTGGCTTTTGAGTTCGAGATGAAAGACTTGGGTGATGCATAGAAAATACTTAAGATTGAGATTCATAAAGGCAAGAAGAATGAGAGCGTGTGGTTGACTAAAAAATCTTATTTGAAGACGATGCTAGAAAGATTCAGTATGGATGACAAAACTAAACTAACATGTACTCTTTTAGTTTCTTACTTTAAATTAAGCTCTTATTCATGTCATTCTTCTCAAGAGGAACATGATTACATGGCTCATGCTCCATGTACTAGTGTTATGGGGCAGCCTTATGTATGTTATGGTATGCACAATGCCTAATATATCTCAAGCCGTTAGTATGGTTAGTCGATACATGCATAATCCGGGTAAATACCATTGACTTACGGTGAAGTAAATTCTTCAATATCTGTATGAAACAGTTGATTTTGGGTTATTAGTCAAGAAGAATTATGGTCAACAATGTGTTGGGTATTGTGATTCTAATTTTGCTGGAGACTTAGATAAGCGAATATCAACAACGAGCTACGTATTCACATTGGGTGGAGGTCCAGTTAGCTAGACATCAATTCTACAATCGACAATTACTTTGTCCACTACGGAAGCAAAGTACATGGCAGCAACTGAAGCTGTAAAGCTATTTGATTGAAAGACTTGTTATGCGATTTGAGAGTAATCTAGGAGAACATTGCAGTCTTCTGGGATAATCAAAGTGTGATATTCCTTACAAAGAATCAAGCATATCACGCTAAAAAATATATATAGATGTGAAATATCATTATGTAATAGAGATTATTGACGGTGGTGATGTGTTATTAAAGAAGATCAATACCAAAGATAACCCATTAGATATGTTGACAAAGGTTATTTCTGAAGTTAAATTTCAACATTACTTAAAGCTAATTCACATTCTTCGAATGTGTTGAGTTTGGAGAATTTTAAATTACGGTTGGCTGATTTTGTGTACGCAGGCAGTCATAGAGATGCAACTACTTTAGGATGATGGTTCATTAGTAGTCGGTTCAGATTTGACCATATCTTTGCCGAGGTAGAGAATTGTTGAAAAGTCAGCACCAAAAACCAACTTTTCAACAAACATATAGCTGACATGCGAGCTTACCACAACTAACATGCAAGCTTGCTATAGCTAGCATGCACAATGGACAAATTGCCAAGTTAAGTCTTGGTGATTATTTAGGCTATAAATAGAGAGGTGATGAGACATTGAATGGCATCCCAAAAAAGAAATTGAGAGAATTTTAAATTGAAAGAATAACAATTCAATTATAGAATTGTTAAGAGAGTGAGAAATTTGAGAGTGTATGTAATTGAAAGGTTTTTTCTTTCAAATGTGTGAGAGACTATTGGGTGTTTTTGTGTTCTAAAAAGTGAGGTTTTTTTTTTATACTCAAATATTGTACTCTAATAATTGTTAGTTATACAATTATTTTCTCTTACTCGAGTGGACGTAGGCATATTGCCGAACCACGTAAAATTCTTGTGTTCTTTATTTTTCTGTAATTATTTGGTGCGCTTGGTTCTGCATTCCGCACACAACAAATTAAAAATGTATAGTTAAAATTATGTTAATAATGTGTCTTTTAAACCTATCCCTATATATATTACAAAGAAAAACGTCCATATTATGGATAAGAAGAATATTTTTTACATGATTTTTATACATTGAAATAGGTTATGCCCTGAGAATATACCATTAAGTTAACCGCATCCAACAAAAACCGAATAAGTAATTTCAATTAAATCATCCAAGAAATGGTTGGTTCGCTAAAAATCTTCTTTCAAAAAGTCGTCCATCCATCAAGTGCTCGATATATTAGTGTGATGCTCACAGTGACTATCTTCTTCATTTATTTAACATAGCAATGGCTGAAATTTCCGGATAAGATCCTCTACGATAATGCAACATGAATGCATACGGCTGGAAATTAAGGTTGTTATTATAGACAAATTAAGTAAGTAATTTTTCTAAAATATTTAAAAAGATACTAAGATACAGGACGATTATAATATAAAATAAAATAGGTCAATGGTCATAATATTTGAAACCGATTACTTAGGAAGGCCAGACATTTTGTAAGGCAAAATGGGCAGGCATTGACTTGGTTACATAATTTAGCTGCGTGAAAAGAGGAGAAAAAAACAGTAAATTAGAGTTGGGGCGCAGGGCTTTAAATAGAGCGGAGAGACAGAGATGTACGAATGAAGCAATTGTCTGCTATTTCATAATTAATCTGCCATTGTTGCCACAGAGCAATGGCAAGAGCAAGTAGCAAGAAAGTGCAGAGTCTGATACTGTTGGCTGCCGTGTTATTGTTGGTTAATAATGCGGCGACAGCACCTGCAGGTGGATTCATTGGGTCATGGGAGTTGATTTCACAGAATGCAGGGATATCGGCAATGCACACGCAGTTGCTTCCGAAAACGGATCAAATTGCAGTCTTCGATGCTTCGGTATGGCACATCTCAAGGCTACAACTGCCTCAAGAGAAGAGGCCTTGCTTTTGGCACCACAACAAACTTACGAACCAGACCGCAGAGGATTGTTGGTGCCATTCGATATTTTACGACTACAATAAGAACGCGGTTAAGGCACTTAAGGTACAATCAGACACGTGGTGCTCATCGGGAGGGCTGTCCGCGGATGGACGACTGGTTAGCACAGGAGGTTTCCAGTATGGAGCAAAAGCAATAAGATATCTGTGGGGTTGCGACACATGCGACTGGGTTGAGTACCCCGAAGGACTTGCAGAACCTAGATGGTATTCGACACAGGTTATGTTATCCGATGGTAGCTTCCTTGTTTACGGTGGCCGGGACTCCTTTAGCTACGAGTACGTTCCCGTTGAAAAGGAATCCAACAAGGCTGCCATCGCCTTCCCGTTTCTCTTTGAAACGCAGGATTTTCTAGAGAGACCTGGGAATCCCAAGGGAAGATTTAGGCTTGAGAACAATTTGTACCCTTTTGTCTACCTTCTCCCCGACGGTAACGTCTACGTTTTCGCCAACAATCGCTCCGTTGTCCACGATCCGAAAGCTAATAAAATCATACGTGAGTTCCCACAACTCCCGGTGGCGCCCGCAGTTATCCCGCAACCGGAACCTCCGTGCTGCTTCCCTTGTATCTTCCTCGCGACACCAACAAACCTGTTGATGCTGAAGTGCTGATATGCGGTGGCTCGGTACGCGAAGGTCTGTATCTAGGAGAGGAAGAAAAAAGATTTGTGAATGCCTTGGATGACTGTGCAAGAATGGTGGTTACAAGCCCGAACCCAGAATGGAAGATAGAAAAGATGCCAGCACCCAGGACTATGGCTGATGGAGTCCTTCTTCCAAATGGGGAGGTCCTCATTATTAATGGAGCAGACCTCGGTTCAGGAGGATGGCATTGTGCGGATAAACCTAGCTTGAAGCCCATGTTGTACAGGCCTAATGCGCCAGAGGGCCAGAGGTTTGCAGAGTTGGCCCCTACAGACATTCCAAGAATGTACCACTCAGTGGCTAATTTACTACCTGACGGTAAAGTCTTTGTGGGTGGCAGCAACGACAATGACGGATACTTTGAGTTTGCCAAATTCCCAACCGAGCTCAGGCTCGAGAAATTCACTCCTCCTTACTTGGCTCCGGAGTATGCTGCCTTAAGACCCGCCATCTTGGAAGATCAATCCGATAAGGCAGCTACGTACGGCAAGTGGGTCTACTTGAGGGTTAAGTCATCTCAGCCGCTAACCATCAATTACGTCCAGGTCTCAATCGTTGCACCCCCTTTCGTTACACATGGCATCTCCATGAATCAGAGGATGCTTTTCTTGTCCGTCATCGAGCTCAAGAACAATGTTGCCCCAGGGGTTGACGAAGTTGTTGTTGCCGCCCCACCCACCTCAGCACTTGCTCCTCCTGGTTACTATTTGCTTTCTGTAGTTAACCAGGGAATTCCAAGCCATTCAATATGGTTTCATCTCAAGTAGATGATCATCCCGGGATAAATATATTTTTCCACACCTCATGCATGCATGCATTCATTCATTAATTAAAAGCTTTTTTTGATTGTTGTTTCTTTATCTTTCTTCCCTATTTTTTCCTTTTTTTTTTCATGTAAATCTTTTGGGGTTACGTTGTGTGCGATTCTGGAGGAGAGGATACCCCATTTCTTTGAAATGAATTCAAATTATAAATTCTTTGATTAATTTCAAACAAATTTTTTACGATTTCAATCACAAATTGGCTAGCTGATCGAAGTACGTTGTAAGTTGTAACTCATCCCGGACTGTAATCCCGAGTTGAAAATTATTTACACACGCAATAACTCTAAATCTATGTGTCTTTATGAAGTTCCAGCGTGTTGAGTTAGGTTTGCATGTAATCTGAAGGTTGTGTTCGTAGCAATTCATCATGCCTTTGACCGTTTTTTTTTCCCGCTCTTAATTTCCACTTATATTTTATCTTATTATAAAATTATTTTCATTTATTACATTTTTTTTTTGAATGATTGTCAAAATATGGGGTTAATTCATTAAAATAAAAATCAGTACGAATCTAGAGGACATAATAAACCTTGCCTGTAAAATAGTCACCAAGTTAAAAAGCAACAATAAGTGCAAAAGTAGCAAGATAAATGAACAGAACCGGAAAGCAGAAAAATCATTTGGATCATTGGACAAAAGCTTGGAGATGGCTTGTGGCGGAGAGTCCCACCATGTAAAATTACCACAATGGACTCCAAATTAATATAAAAACAAGTGGCGAAATTTTCACCCATTATTTTTTAAAATATATCCAACTTTATGAAAATAATTATTTCTAGCAAAGTGGCATGAGTTTACCAAATTGTGTGGTGGAAATATTACCATTCTATAAAAAGTAATAATAATTATGAGAAAAAATAAGTATAGCCTCCTAGTTGCTTCATGAAACTTAAGGAAAACCTTTATGATGTTTGAAAATAAGTCCAAACCGCTACCGTTATAAGGTGTTAATTTTATTAATTAATTTTTACTAACCCATTGTCTAAAAGTTGGTTATAGAATTTGAATATTTTGGTAATGTAAATAAAGTACAATGACTTATATACATTTAGTGCTTGAATTATTTTAATAATAAATTAATTTTTACTATCAATTAATTTGTTCGATTAATTACATTTACTAATTAGTTTAATGTATCGCCTAACTAAAATTCATAAAGAATTGATTACAGAGACAAATAGAGCATGAATAAGAGGCATTTCATTATAGATGAAAACTTTAATGATTAAAAATACAAAGCTTTAGCTTATTTATACACAGAAACAAATGGGATAGCTAACCTAAGGGGTTACATTTGGAAATAACTACAAAGTTGATCCATATATGCAACAATCATTAGCCAATCATTTTGAGCTTTTAGATTTAGGATAACTATTTTGCAAGCTCAATAAGTCCAACTCATTTTCCACATCAGCTGGCTAAGTCCAGCTCATTTTCTACATCAGCTGGCTCTAGAAAAGAGTAGCGCAAGTGGCATGCCAACATGGCTTTAAGGATAGTTGTTGACTTTCCACAGCTGATGCTTTCAACACTCTCTCTTAAGCTCAAGGTCTTGTCAAAGACTTTAAGTTTGCTCTTAAAATGGTTGAATTAGTAATACCTTGGTTAGAACATGTGCAATTTGATCTTTACTGGCAACAAAGCTTATCTTCACCTCTGGTTACTTTGTCTCTAATGAAATGAAGATATATATGAAAATGTTTAATGTTTGAGTGATACATAATATAGGCAACTATAGCTGCTGCACTGGTGCTATTACTTAGAAACATTGGAATCCTTTCAATTTCTATCTTTAACTCATTAAGTAAGGAAATAATCCATGTGATTTTAGTACTATATAAAGCCATAGCTCTATATTTAGATTCTGCAGTGGATCTTGCAACCATACTTGTTTTCTTCAACTCCATGGAACCAAATTATTTTTTAAATATACACAATAGTCACTAATTGATCTTTTTTCAATTGAATCACCGCCCAATCTACGTCTGTGTAGGCAACAAGGTTAAAATACTCTCATTTTTTAAATTTTAAACATATATTCATTGTGTTCTTGAGGTATCTTAGTACTCTCTCTTATGCTATCTAATGTGGTTGCTTGGGGATTTGACATGAATTTGCTAAGCTTGTTCATTAAGAAAGCAAGCGCATACCTTGTAAGTACTACATATTACAGACTTCCTATGACACTTCTGTAGAGTGTAGGATCATGAAATTTAATCCATCATCCTTTTTTAGCTTTTCTGAAGTGCTGAAAAGAGCTTCCATACCTTTGTAATCAGTTATCTCTGTCTTAGCCAACAGCTCTTGAACATACTTGGTTTGAGAAAGTAAAATGGTATCCTAATTTCTGATAAATTGTATCCCAAAAAAGAAGTTTAAGTCTCCAAGATCCTTTAAGGCAAAGGTTTTATTTAAATTCTCTGGCACTACTTTAATACCTTTGCTATTGTTGCCGGTGATTATTATGTCATCAACATAGATAAGTATAATAAATATCTTTGACTTTACACTTTTACATAATAATGATACGTCACGCTTGAAGTTCTCAAATCCCTAAAACTTTAGAGTACTTTTTAACTTATCAAACCATGCCTTACGACCGGGCTTGCTTAAGTCCATACTAGGTTTTCTCCAACTTGCATATATGTTTTGGCTTGCTTCTATCATTAAAACCTTCAGGTTATGGCATGTACACAGTCTCTGTCAAGTCACTATTTATAATGGCATTATTTATGTCTACTTGTCTCAAAATTCAATCATTGTTTACTGCCAATGTTAAGATAATTATGATTGTTACAACTTTGACAATTGGGCCGAATATCGTTTTAAAATTAAGACTTGGGGTTTGCATGAATCCCTTTACACAAGCCTATCATTATACTTGTCAATGGTGTTATCTAGATTCTTCTTCACTCTATATACCCACTTATTTCCAATTAGCTTGTAATTTTGAATGTTTGGTATTAAGATCCAGGTTTCATTTTTCATCAAAGCATTGTATTCATCCTTCATTTTAGTTCTTTTAAGACTTCAATGGTGTTTTGGGGGTAAAGTAGTTTGGATTTGCATAAACATCTGGTATAATTTTGGTTTAAAAATACTTGTCTTAGACCTTGTTATCATAGGACGAGAGGGCAAACCTTTTTGTGTAGAAAGATTTTAAGTGTTTGAGTCTGTAATGGAAGACAGAGTATGGTTGACTTTTAAATTGTTTGGCTATGACTGGTGAGTTGAGTGAGATTGAGACGAGTGATTACTTAATATTGCATCAGTGTCTAAAATCTATTGTATTTTATTTTGGACAAGACTTAGGGCATGTTTCATGTTTTCGGCAGTGTCTTGAGAATGGCTACGAACTACTATTGCATGTGTCAAATCATAAGAATCATCAATAGAAAACAATACAACTTAAAACCTTTCAAAAAAGGAGCAGCAAAATCACTTTGACTTTTTGACACTTGTTTGTTGAAATTTCGTTCATTTGAAAAAGGAAATGAGTTCTCATTTAACCTAAAACTTGCTTAAATGTAGACTCTACCTAAATGATTCATACAAACATATCATTTATGAGCAATGTAGACTCCTAACAGAATGCATTTGGAAGTGTGAAAGTCGAATTTGTGTTGGTTGTATGGTCTTAAGAAAGTGAAGCATTCACAATAAAAAAAACCTTAATATATGAATAATCTGGTTTGAAAGAATATAATAGTTCAAATGGGATTCTGCTCCTACACACAGGCGAAACTAGTCTGTTAATGATAAAGGTAGCATAACTGAAAGCTTTCTGTCAATGTTTCAATTAAGGGTGGGCATTTGATTCGATTCAGTCGGAACTGAACTGTATTATGGCAATTTGGTTCGGAGCAAAAAACCAAATGGTTCAAAAATTTTGAACCATTTGGTTTTTTATTTGTTTCGGTTCAAAACCGAACCAAATGGTTCAAAAAAATTAAAATTAAATTAAAAAATAGTTCATAATTTATTTTTTTTTATTTTTGTTTGTTAATTAATACATGATATTATATATATCATAGCATACACTTTATTTTATTGTTGAACTTTATTATTTTAATTTATTATTGTTAGATTTTATTATATTGGTTATTATTTATGGATTTCTAAATTGTTTTTGGAATTTATTATGTTAATTTACTATTGTTAGATTTTTTTATGTTATTTATTGTTTGCTAATTTATAGACTCAAGATTATTGTTGTATTAATAGTGTATTATTATATTATATTTTTTATTGAATAATGAATATATAGGATAAAACCAAATGGATTAATTTGGTTCGATTCTATAATTTGGTGCGTATTTGGTTCATAAGTTCATGAACCATTTGGTTTCAGTTTGGCTCGGTTCAGGGTCTTGAACCGAACCAAATTAAATAGTGTCCACCCTAGTTTCAATGGCATTTGGGCTTGAACCAACAATGTAAGGCCAGTTTCTATAATTTGCCTATGTTTTCTCTCAACCTTGCCATTTTGTTCATACAATTAATGATATAAGATTCTCATAGCTATTCTCTCATTTTAAAGATATGGTTCAAAGATTTTGAACTTACCTCCCATGTTTGTCTGTAATGCCTTAATTTTCAGGTTTAATTAATTTTTTTATCTAATTTTTTAAGGCAATGAATGTGTCAAAGGCTTGAGATTTTATTATCATAAAGAATAACCAAGTGTATCTGGTTTTATCATCTACAAAAAATATGTAATATCTATGCCTATGAGTTGAGGGAATTGGTGCTAGTCCCCATAGGTCAATGTGGATTAGTTTTAAAGCTATTTTGATTTTGGTCTCAATGCTTTTGAAATTTTGTTTTGATTGTTTTCCATCCTAATATGCCAAAAAAAAAAAAAACAACATTTTTTTTGAGCTAATTATAAGACAACAAAACATTTTTCAAAGCAAATATATTAGGTTGCCCTAGTCTAAAATACCAAAGATCAATATCTTTTAAAGCTCTCAGATCACTATTACTTGATTCACCAGCTTTACTGGACTCAATAATATTAATACCAATTAACTCTTTAATATTAGATCTGAAAGAAACTATGAACACTTGATTACAATTTATTGACTCAGACATTGAAGATGAAGACAATATAGTAGCACGAGTAATTTTGTTGTTACTCAGGTGAGTAGGCCAACTTAGTAGCTCATATATCCCATCTTTAGCCACCCATTTCACCAGAATTTTCCCTTTTCCTCTTGTCCTTGATAAAATAAAATAAAATTTTGAAACCCATCATCAATATCATTGTCATGTAACAGTTTAGAAACACTGATAAGATTCCTTGTAATATTGGGCATACATAATATATTATTCAAGATAATGTGTTTGTGTGGATCATAAGTGGGTAATACAGAGTGACCAATATGAGTGATTAGAAGTTTCTAATCATTTCTAACAGTAAGCTTGCATTACCTAGATATTTTGAGTTTATGTTTACGTTTCCAAGAGCACTGGTCATATAATTGATTGCTCCACCATTAAGATACCAAGCTCCACTACTTTAGCCATCTGTAGCAGTATATATGCACTTCTTGGATCTTTTCTTCTATTTGGTGTGGAACATAGCTCTTCTTAATCTTGTGCCAACATTGAGTAGTTGTGTGCCCCATTTTCAAGCAAATCTAACATGGCTTTTTACAATTTGAACCCTCATCATCAGTCACATGTTTTTTTTCTTCCCTTTATGATGTGATTTTGGCTTCTTTGACCTTCAAAATCCACTTCCTAAGCTTTTAAACACTATACCAAGTTGGTTAGTAAACATATCATTGCTACTCTAGTTGTTCATTTCATTTCTTATTTGTGCCTAATTAGCTTCAATGACTCCTAAGCTAAGATTTTGTTCAATCTTATTTTCCTGAGTAAGTAACATGCCTTAGACTTCTCAAAGTGGCGGGCTATTTTGAATTGAAGTAATATTAGTGACCACTAATTCATACTTAGGCAATATGTTGGCTAGCACACACATGACAAAATCACCATCACTCATGTTATTTCCAACAGCTCTAAGTGCATTCAAAATTATTTTCATCCTAGAATAATATTCACGGATGGTGAGTGATACTTTTCTGGTGGTCTGGATTTTAGTTATAAGATACATTATTTTAGCCCTTGTTCTTACACCAAACTGACTAACAAGAGTTGTCCATTACCTTAGAAGATGTAGAGCAATCCACCACAGTACCTAAAACCCATTCACTAAATGATGACCGTAACCAACTTATGAGAATATAGTCATGTTCTTTCCTAGATCTGATATTTAGGATTAGATATGGTTGTAGTTATTTGATTTAGTAAGAATTTAGGAGGACAATTGTGGCTACCATCTATGAGTCCTTCAAGCTCATTAGCTCTAATGCTGGAGATAATTTGTGATCTCCAAAGCACAAAGTTATTTCGGTTCAGCTTGATAGGAGTGGTGAAGATAGAGGTATTACTGGTAATGTGTTGGGTAAACGATGGACTCATTACTATCACATTTCTAATATTAAGGCCTAAGTTCTAACGTTCAATATTTTTGGATGAATTTTAATTTTGATTTTAATTCAAATCATCTATTTGATCTCTTGGATTTATCTATGCTTGATTCATATTTGTCTATGTATTGTTATTGCTTGCCATACTCAAAGATGACTTTGATACCAGTAAAAATTTATAAAGAATTGTTTATTGAGGCAAGTAGAGCATAAATCAAACAAATTTAATTATAAATGAACACTTAATTAGCTTATATATACACATAAATAAAAAGGATAGCTAGCCTAAGGGGTAGCATTTGGAAATAACTAAAAGAATTGATCCGTATATACAACAATCATCAACTAATCATTTTGAGCTTCTAGAAACGACACCTTCTGTACTTATGTGCTTAACCATTTTGCCAGCTCAATGTGCCTAGCACATTTTCCACATCAGCTGGTTGAAGATAAGAGTAGCTCAAGTGGCATGCCAACATGGCTTTAAGGTCAACGATCGACTTTCCACAACTACTGCTTTCAACAACCAAAATAGCCCTTTTTACAATAACCATCAAACCACTTAGTACCAATTCATGATTAAACATTTCCATTGTTGCAACAGCCCCAGATTCCTTAAACTCCAAAAGCAAAATGTTTATGGTTTCATTGTTAAAAGCAAACCAAAAGAGCAATACAAGAAGTGAGACATCCACTCCCAAGCTTGATTGAAACATCATACATGTGAATAAACCTAAATTCGTTTAAATTATGAATAGAGACGAATGTTTGAATCTAAATGATATGTTTATTTTTTTTGTATGAATTGCTAAAAATAAATATTAAATTGTTTGTTTGTTAACTTAAAAATTTTGAAAACTAGTATTATTACGTTTGTACCTTTCCAATAAACATCTTAAAGAAAATAAATAAGACAATATATTATCATAATAGAGATCATGTTCAAATCTTTTAATCTTCTTGATTAGTATATGTTAATCAATTTTATTTTTATATTAATTTGGAGTCCATTGTGGTAATTTTACATGGTGGGACTCTCCGCCACAAGCCATCTCCAAGCTTTTGTCCAATGATCCAAATGATTTTTCTGCTTTCCGGTTCTGTTCATTTATCTTGCTACTTTTGCACTTATTGTTGCTTTTTAACTTGGTGACTATTTTACAGGCAAGGTTTATTATGTCCTCTAGATTCGTACTGATTTTTATTTTAATGAATTAACCCCATATTTTGACAATCATTCAAAAAAAAAATGTAATAAATGAAAATAATTTTATAATAAGATAAAATATAAGTGGAAATTAAGAGCGGGAAAAAAAAAGGGTCAAAGGCATGATGAATTGCTACGAACACAACCTTCAGATTACATGCAAACCTAACTCAACACGCTGGAACTTCATAAAGACACATAGATTTAGAGTTATTGCGTGTGTAAATAATTTTCAACTCGGGATTACAGTCCGGGATGAGTTACAACTTACAACGTACTTCGATCAGCTAGCCAATTTGTGATTGAAATCGATTTGTTTGAAATTAATCAAAGAATTTATAATTTGAATTCATTTCAAAGAAATGGGGTATCCTCTCCTCGAGAATCGCACACAACGTAACCCCAAAAGATTTACATGAAAAAAAAAAGGAAAAAATAGGGAAGAAAGATAAAGAAACAACAATCAAAAAAAGCTTTTAATTAATGAATGAATGCATGCATGCATGAGGTGTGGAAAAATATATTTATCCCGGGATGATCATCTACTTGAGATGAAACCATATTGAATGGCTTGGAATTCCCTGGTTAACTACAGAAAGCAAATAGTAACCAGGAGGAGCAAGTGCTGAGGTGGGTGGGGCGGCAACAACAACTTCGTCAACCCCTGGGGCAACATTGTTCTTGAGCTCGATGACGGACAAGAAAAGCATCCTCTGATTCATGGAGATGCCATGTGTAACGAAAGGGGGTGCAACGATTGAGACCTGGACGTAATTGATGGTTAGCGGCTGAGATGACTTAACCCTCAAGTAGACCCACTTGCCGTACGTAGCTGCCTTATCGGATTGATCTTCCAAGATGGCGGGTCTTAAGGCAGCATACTCCGGAGCCAAGTAAGGAGGAGTGAATTTCTCGAGCCTGAGCTCGGTTGGGAATTTGGCAAACTCAAAGTATCCGTCATTGTCGTTGCTGCCACCCACAAAGACTTTACCGTCAGGTAGTAAATTAGCCACTGAGTGGTACATTCTTGGAATGTCTGTAGGGGCCAACTCTGCAAACCTCTGGCCCTCTGGCGCATTAGGCCTGTACAACATGGGCTTCAAGCTAGGTTTATCCGCACAATGCCATCCTCCTGAACCGAGGTCTGCTCCATTAATAATGAGGACCTCCCCATTTGGAAGAAGGACTCCATCAGCCATAGTCCTGGGTGCTGGCATCTTTTCTATCTTCCATTCTGGGTTCGGGCTTGTAACCACCATTCTTGCACAGTCATCCAAGGCATTCACAAATCTTTTTTCTTCCTCTCCTAGATACAGACCTTCGCGTACCGAGCCACCGCATATCAGCACTTCAGCATCAACAGGTTTGTTGGTGTCGCGAGGAAGATACAAGGGAAGCAGCACGGAGGTTCCGGTTGCGGGATAACTGCGGGCGCCACCGGGAAGTTGTGGGAACTCACGTATGATTTTATTAGCTTTCGGATCGTGGACAACGGAGCGATTGTTGGCGAAAACGTAGACGTTACCGTCGGGGAGAAGGTAGACAAAAGGGTACAAATTGTTCTCAAGCCTAAATCTTCCCTTGGGATTCCCAGGTCTCTCTAGAAAATCCTGCGTTTCAAAGAGAAACGGGAAGGCGATGGCAGCCTTGTTGGATTCCTTTTCAACGGGAACGTACTCGTAGCTAAAGGAGTCCCGGCCACCGTAAACATGGAAGCTACCATCGGATAACATAACCTGTGTCGAATACCATCTAGGTTCTGCAAGTCCTTCGGGGTACTCAACCCAGTCGCATGTGTCGCAACCCCACAGATATCTTATTGCTTTTGCTCCATACTGGAAACCTCCTGTGCTAACCAGTCGTCCATCCGCGGACAGCCCTCCCGATGAGCACCACGTGTCTGATTGTACCTTAAGTGCCTTAACCGCGTTCTTATTGTAGTCGTAAAATATCGAATGGCACCAACAATCCTCTGCGGTCTGGTTCGTAAGTTTGTTGTGGTGCCAAAAGCAAGGCCTCTTCTCTTGAGGCAGTTGTAGCCTTGAGATGTGCCATACCGAAGCATCGAAGACTGCAATTTGATCCGTTTTCGGAAGCAACTGCGTGTGCATTGCCGATATCCCTGCATTCTGTGAAATCAACTCCCATGACCCAATGAATCCACCTGCAGGTGCTGTCGCCGCATTATTAACCAACAATAACACGGCAGCCAACAGTATCAGACTCTGCACTTTCTTGCTACTTGCTCTTGCCATTGCTCTGTGGCAACAATGGCAGATTAA
The DNA here is from genome assembly GCA_018350135.1 of Citrus trifoliata. Classification (NCBI taxonomy): domain Eukaryota; kingdom Viridiplantae; phylum Streptophyta; class Magnoliopsida; order Sapindales; family Rutaceae; genus Citrus; species Citrus trifoliata. The sequence continues at coordinate 6,883,201 of CM031384.1, read as the reverse complement.
TTATGAAATAGCAGACAATTGCTTCATTCGTACATCTCTGTCTCTCCGCTCTATTTAAAGCCCTGCGCCCCAACTCTAATTTACTGTTTTTTTCTCCTCTTTTCACGCAGCTAAATTATGTAACCAAGTCAATGCCTGCCCATTTTGCCTTACAAAATGTCTGGCTTTCCTAAGTAATCGGTTTCAAATATTATGGCCATTGACCTATATTATTTTATATTATAATAATTCGTCCTTTGGAAATGGATTAACCCTGTATCTTATTTAATTTTTTTATTATTTTAGAAAAAACGTTACTTAATTTGTCTAAAATAACAACTTTATTAATTTCCTACCCTATGCATTCACGTTGCATTATCCTTGTCTTCTGATCACCTATATGGGAATTTGAGAAATCTCTAGCCCGTAATCCGTGGTTTTGGCAAATGTACGCTATAAGAAAAATGATTTTCATTGACGCTTCTCTCATGAAACTTCATTAAAAAGTATTTGTATTTACAAGCATTTGGGCCATTTTTTGTTTTTAACAAATAAGTATCATAAATTGCTGATACCATAGCGTCTATAAATTAAATATCTAAGATCCACAACATTAAGATATTAGTAATTAAAAATATAAATTTTTAACTTTGTATCTACTAGTAATCGAACCAAATGCCTCTAAACTATAACTTAATTTTAGAAGTTAACCCACTGACCTACGAGTTGCATTTTAAATTTTTTAAGTAATAAGAAAATAAATATTAAAAATTAAAGTAAATTACCTAGAAACCATTGATCCTATGTTGTTTTAATGGATGGTGTACATGGAAACCTAAAACCTATCCCTATGGCGGCATACTTCCTTCTAAGAGAACTTAGGCTCTTTTCCCTCACTCTCTCTTTCTCTCTCTCTCTCTCTCTCTCTATAGCAATGATCTACCTCACAAGCCACCAAAGCCAATATCCTTAAGCAAAAATATCCTAAAAAAGAAGCCTAAAAAGTATTGTGAATAATTTGAGCAAAGTTAGGGTTGGAAAGTCCGAATCAATATTGCAATAACTCTTTATCTCATTCTCTATTCTCATATCGTTTAAGTGTTTATGTGTTAATTGATTGATGTTTATTAAGTACAAATGAGACCTTGTACTTGTTTGGAAAGGGTTTTTGTTGCTTGTAATCTAATTTAATATTTAATAAAATAAATAAATAGGTTGTTTTGTTATAGGTTGAATTCAATTTATTAATTAAAAAATGATTGCAATCGAAAATTATGGATTCAGATTGAATGGAATATTTTAATTAAAAGAATAATAACAATTGATAATCATGGTTTTGGTTCTTTTTTAAAAAAAATCCATTCAATATCAGTCAACTTTTACTATTATTAAATATAATTTTTATAACTTAAAAAAAGGGTGATGTTAATTTGTTACAGGATGGCCTTAATTGGCATTAACTCTATATCAAATTTTGATTCTTGAACTTGAGAAATTCTAAAATACCTCAGATGTATTACAATCAATTGATGCATGAATGACATGTGTAGTTGAATTTAATACAACCACTACTTGTATGATAGTTTTTCAAAATAAATGCACACATGTCATGACATTATTTACTTGTTGTATGGCTGACATGGTACTTCAACAAGATTAAGAATTATTAAGGTTTTAAAAACTCAAATTATTTTCATACATTTTAAACAAATCATTATTTTGATAATATAAGGTTTTATACTTCAAGGAAAAATGATTTTATAGAATTTGTTAGTTTTCAAGTTCATGGTTAAATTGAAAAAGTTTTGAAACTCTGGAAATAGATTTATTTGTAAAGTTTTATGACAATTTAGGCCATAGTATAATTATAAAAAATTTTAGGGCAAAACTATAATTTTTGAAAATAATTTCATTGTAGCAATCACTGTAGCAAACGGCAAACCGTTTACTGAAAATGGCTAACCGATAATTTGCAAAAAGCATGTTCTGCAAAGTATTGTTAAAATGATGGTTCTGAAAAATAACGATGAACCGTTTACTGAAAATGGTGAACCGTTTGTTTCCATATTGCTAACCTTGAACCGTTTAGTAAGAATGGTTAAGCCAAATTTGTTTTACGAGATTCTGAAAATTAATGGCGATCCGATAATGCCAAACGGTTAACCGTTTATTTGAAATTCAGTCCAACGGTAACTTGGACCAGTCAAAACGGTTAACCGATAACGACTAACGGCGAACCGTTTTCGTGTAGAAAGTCAATAACTGCTAGTTTTTAGCTCCAAGTATAAATAAGCTCAATCCAATTCAAACAAAGATAAATCCAAGAGTTATCATTGAGCTGTCTATTGAGCATAAAACTATTATTGAGCTTTGAACTTGTTTTTGTTTCTTTGATTCACACATTGAGCATTCATTTGTAATCAAACACATTATGTGAGAGAAAATTCATTTGTAATATTTATCCTTGAGAGGTTGTAAGTGTTGGGATACACTTGAGTTAAGAGATTGGGGATAATCTCTTGTTGTAAAGGTCCATTAACACCTTGGAAGTGAATTGTAAGCGTTTGAAGCCTTGAGAGGCTTGGATAGTGAAATCCTCAAGCTCGGTGTGCTTGGAGGCGCGGACGTAGGCGGGAATTGCCGAACCACGTAAAAATCATTGCTTTTGTTTTCTCTTCCCTTACTTTCTTATTATTGTACTTGATTGAATTTATTTATTTTTTTATTCCATTAAGGCATTAGATTAAATTATTGTGTAGTTTGCTTAATTTAAATTTTTAATAACTCAATTCACCCCCCTCTTGGGTTGCCTAGTTATTATTTCAAGATGTATTCTAGAATTTCTCCTTGAATTTTTATGTGTTCAACATTAAAAAAAAAAAGGGCTAAAGAAAGAATAGCTCTTTACACGATAATTAATGCAGTTTGAGTTGCACTTGACATGTGATAAAGGGAATGATAGCGTGATACTATTCTAGTTTACTAAATTATTAAAGAAATTTGTGCTTGTTTATCTGAGGATGATTGAGAGAACTCTTTCTAATGTATTTTTGTGATCTCCAATGAAAAATAAAGGAAAAATCAATATTCAGTAAAAGGATGCATATTATATATATATTAAATGATCTAAATTGAACAACGGTTATTTAAGATATATTTTCTATTTATTATTTGTTTGATATTTTTGCTTACAAGATTTTGGGTGGGATTAAAAATTTCAAAACAGATAGTATCTAGGAATGGCAAAAAAGCATGGGTCGGCTCAAGCCCGAGATGGCCCGGCTAGGGGTGGCAAAAATACCCGCCTGGTCAGGACCTGGACTGCACCAAGACGTTTTGGGCCGAGTATGTAACCGGGCCGGTCTTGGGCATCATTTGATAAACCCAAAACACAAATTTTATTAAAAATATATATTATTTTAAATATTTATATTTATTTGACTAATTTATTACACATATATAAAGTTTTAAACACTTAAAGTTCATATTTTCATTTCAAATTTCATTAATATAAATTTAAAACTTATAAAATGACCAAAAAAATATATACACATATAATATTAAAAAATATAAAATCTGGGTACCTGGATTAAAGCCCGGCACAACCCAACTCGGGTATCTATGCATCCGGGTCATGTCCGGTTATTGCGATACCCGGACCTGACCTAGGGTTTTGCCATCCCTAAGCCTGACACATTCCTATTAGGGTTGGCAATGAGATGGGATGAGATGAGATTTGTCAATCTCAGTCATGTCCCGTATATTGAATTGGGACTAAAAAAAGTCACATTCCTGTCCCTTTATTTTTTTTTGGGACAAAAATTTATCCCAATCATGTTCCATTAAATATCTCGTCCCATCCCACTATCCCGAATAATCTCGAATGTAAATAAATAAATTTTAATTTTTTCTTTTAAGGGTCATCATAAATCAACATATAGCAAATAAAGAAACAAAAAATTCAAAGTTCCGAAGCTAATCCAAATCAATCTAAGTTCCAAAGTTCAAGCAAAAGTTAAAAATTAACATAATCTTCCAAAAGTTGAGTTCAATTCCAGTTCCCACTTCATTAGACAAGAAAACTTCATACTCTAACCACACTTTTAAATTTCTGTATAAACCTACAAGAATTTAATAAAGAGAGGTTAGAGTAAGACTAATATTTTGATAATTACATAATAATTAATCATTAATGTTCAAAATTATTAATAAAATCGGTTACCTCTTCAATCTCTGCATCAACTTTTTCTTCATCTGCAAATGTAGGATTTTCACTAGAAGTTGCATGCCCATTGTCTTAGAAAACAAAAAACAAATTAAAAATTAGAAAAGAAAAAAAAGTTTGAAGATTTAAAATATGCATAAATTACAATCAAATAAATTACCTCTTGTGTAAGCATTCAACCAACTTTGAGTGCACATCAATGCCTCCATTGTTTATGAGTGTAGTCTATTATGAAGTGGGCTAACTACTCTAACACGTGTGCTAAAAGCTGACTCAAAAGCAATTATTGATACTGGGATTGCTAGTATATCCCTAGCAATAGTAGATAACAAAGGATATTGTATTGCATTTATTTTGCACCACTCCAAAATATCAAAATTTTTGTCCTTGATAATCAAGACATATGCACCTAAATATGACTCAAGCTCAGTCTTACGGTTCTCAATCATATTGGCTTTCAAAAAAATAATCATACCTACTTGAAAGTTGTTCCTCAACATGGGACATAACGACTGAGGACTCTCATATACTAGAACTAAAAGCACCCGCACTAGGATTGCTTACATATAATTTGGCCTTAAATTCATACTCCTTTATTAATTCCTTAAAAAGCTTTTGACCTCTCTCAATATGAATATTTGATTCATCACTATATAACAATGGAAAGTAAAACTCAATCAATTTCATTTTATATCTAGGATCCAACATTGTTGCCACGGTTAATACCCCATTAACATCTTTCCAATATTTTTCAAATTTGTCAATCATGTTAATTGCCATTTGTCTAACTTCATCATGCTCACATGTAAGCCAACTACCTAATGATAATCTAATCTCACAAATATGAATGAAAAAAAAATTGGATGTGGGGTACTTAGTTCCAGAAAATACCTCAGTCATTATAAAATGATTTCAAATTATTTGACAATATACGAGCTAACTCCCATTCACTTTCACTTGGCAAACACCTATATTGTGCCTCCAATTGATGTAATCTATAAAAGACATTTTTATACTCCAGGGTAACAGAAATCATGAGATAAGTAGAGTTCCATCTAGTGATGCAATCAAGAACTAACTCCTTACTACATGGAATATTCAACCTACGAGAAATCTCTTTAAATTTTTTCCTTCTTTGAGGGGTAATTGTCCAAAATGCAACACTAGCATGAATTTTAGCAACACCCTCACTAATAACACTTAACCCCTCTTTGACAATCAAGTTTAAAATGTGAGCAGTACATCGCATATGAAACAACTTGCCACCCATAAGTAAATCATTTTTATCAAGTTTATCTAGTAGAATTTGAATCATTCGATCATTAATAGTGCAATTATCAACAGTTAATGCAGATAACTTACGCTCAAGATTAAGATCCATTAAACATCTCAATAATAAATCACAATGTACTTGAGAAGTATGTCGAGTTTGCACATGAATAAACCTACATAGAAAAAAATACAATTAATTACAAATATATTCAATAAATAAATATAATGCACTAAATATTTCAATGTTAATTAGAATTAAACATAGTACCTCAAAATTTGACTCCGTAGGGTCCAAGAATCATCAATAAAGTGTGATGTAATAGCCATGTACCCTTTTGTTTGGGAGCCATAAGTCCACATGTCATTTTTTATTGCAACTTTACTATTGTTACTCTCTATTAAACTCACAACCTTAGCCTTTTCCATCTCATATAACTCCATAATATCACTTTTTATAGTTTTGCAAGATACATTTTTCCACATTGGGTTTAAAGAAGACAACACTTTTCTAAACCATTCGTGCTCAACGCAACTTAATGGGTACTCATGCATAATGATCATACGTGCAATCAATCCCCTAGTGACATCAGGATCAAAAGAATAAGTCTCTACCTTCACATTTCCCTGATCATCCTCAACTGTTTTTAACTTCTTTGAATAATGTGTTATCTCAATTTGATTACGCCGAGGGCATATTTTCATGTGGTCGTTCAAGTGTCTTGTTCCATCTCTAGGACCTCCAACATAGTCTTTACTACAATGCTTACAAAAGGCTCTTATTTTTTCATTTTTTATCTTTCTTTCAAAATGTTTCCAGACCACTGATCTTAATCTTGATGTTAAATCATTGTCTTTAGCGTTTTCTTCAACATGCACATCATCATAATCGAAACTTTCATTGTCCACTACTGGAGGAGAATCCATCCTTTAAAGCAAAAAGAAAACAACAATCCACAACTCAAATAAATGAATTAAATATAAATTAACCTTGTACAAACATCAAACCATATAAAACAAAAGTAATAATAATATGAGACCACAAGAACCTTTATTTTAAAACTCAATACTACTTAAACAAATATAATAATCATTATAATATAACAACTTCAACTAGATTGCCGTATATAATATAATAATATTTAACAAATATCAATTATATGGAAAGAGCACAAAGTTGTGAACAATAAAAACAAAATGAAGCCAAATTATAAATGTTAACTTATGGTGTGGAGGCTGACAAGCGAGAATTTTGTGGATGAATTGCTAGCAGAGGCGTAGTGGGCAAGTCGTGGGTGGCTGCTTGGGAATTTTTGTGGTGGAGGCAAATTTTTTGTGGTGAGGGCAAGGGGCGTTGGGCGGTCAACACTTAGGGTGCAGTGTTAATTTAGGAAATTGGCTGAGTTTTGAAGGGTAATTATTACTATAAATTATTAATTTTATTTGTGACTTTTTCACTTTTTATTTTAAATTATAATATTAACGGGATATACAGGACATGACGGGATTTTATAATTGGTCCACCTCCTATCCTATAAATAAAAGCGGGATTTATTTTTATCCTTATCGTATCCCATTTTAATTTGGGATGAAAAAATATGTCCCAATCTCATCCTAAACGGGACGGGATCCTGCGGGATCCTATCCCAATGGGAAAAATTGCCATCCTTAATTCCCACAGGCTTTGTCCCGGGCATCCCACATGAAGGCCTGGACAAGAGCTTAGGAAAAAAAGCCTCGACCAGCCCCAAGCCCTTTACTTTGAAAAAAATAAATTTATAAATTAGAATAATAAATTCAAATTTAAAAAATAATAAAAAAATAAAAAGCTTAAATCTCTAATTAATTTATATATCAATAATGAATAAAAAAATTAAAATTATAATATTAAACTCTCTTTTAAGTGTTAACTAATTAAGAGAGTGCTTCAATTAGAAAATTCAATACTAAAAAAATTAAATCTCTAAACTTTTATTTGGTTTATTTTTAATTTTGAAATATTATTTGAAATATTTATTTTCTTTAATTCATTATTGATTATAACAACTTGATTATTATTAACTCATTTCAAGTTTATAACAATTTAAAAAAATAAGTAAAAGTCCAAGCCCGCCCTGTGCCCGCAGTAGGCCATGCCCTTGCCCTTTTACTCTAATGGGCTTGGGCCTGGGGTTGAAAAAGTCTAGCCCTGACCCTTAATTTGCCAACCCTAGTGGTATCAAAGCTAAAGGTTATTCTACAAAGCAATAATGTATGTATATAAATTTTCAAATCATGTGAGGATTGAGGTTGAAAAGTTTGACGGCATAATCAATTTTGGCGTGTAGCAATTCAAGTCAAGGATGAATTGGTTCAATATGGGCTACACAAGGCTTTGAAGGGCAAAACATCCCCTAGTTCTAGTAGTGACTTTAGGAAATCTATTATTACGAGTAATGAAGATTAGGAAGAATTGTATGAAAAAGTGGCAAGTGCTATATGATTATGTCTAGTAAAGAATGTTTTGTGAGTGTTGAGAAGATTTCTTTCGCAAAAGAACTTTGGGTGAGGCTAAAAATTTTGTATCAGAGAAAGAACATCTTCAATTTTAACTCCAATTGCTCCTAGTTCTGTCACGATGTCATTAAGAACACTAAGATGATTAGAAATTTTTGTACGTTCAATCATTCTCAGCATTGAAACTACTCTTTAAGGTACAAAGCCTTATTTCTTCTAAAAGTCAAGTGCTAGTAATTTCTTCAAGATCCATAGTCTTCTTTCATATATTAAAGTAGGCAATAAATGCTTGTAGGAAGTTGGAAGAAGCCACAATAGTCTAAGTGTCTTGTAGAATTAATGAAACTTTTGATAATTTGGCGTTGACAATTGGTAATTAAAAGAAAAATAACTCTAAGAAAAAAAGAGTATGCTAGGTGTGTGGACAATCATTACACCTTAAAAAGGATTGTCCCAAAGTAAATAGAGCAATTTCAGTAATATATGAGGAAACTGATAGTATCACTAATAGAAAGTCTCTCATTATTGTGGGAGAAGATGGTCCCTATAATTGACGACGAAAACATCTTCATGACAAGTTTCTAGTGCCATGAAAAATGATATATTACTACTAGCGGGTCTACAAGATTTGTACACAATATATGGTTTGACATTTATACAAGGTGTGTGGTAGAATTTTTATATTGATGGTTGAGAATTTTTATTGAAGTAAAACATGAGAGTAGCTATTTTCAGCAAGGCGGTCGACATTTAGCGAATATGTGTACTCTGGATAAGGTGGAGTATAATTTTCGATGTAGAGAATTATGGCTACTAGATAGAGGATAAGATTCTACTCATGGTGGAGTGATTTTTATTAGGGGTGGGCATTTCTCGATTTGGTTTGGTTCGGGGCTGTAACCAAACTGAACCAAAACAGATTGTCTCTAAAGATTTCAAACCGAATACGAACTGATTTCAAAATCGAACTGAAATTTATTTATTATAATTTTCACTTGATTTAACTGAATTTTACAATTTACACCCGTACTTACTACCATCTACACTCTATACACATAGTAACACTAATATAAATAAACAAGTACAAAGTTTTTGAGTCAAAAGCAAAATAATAAAAGTCCCAATATGGAATGGTTACAATTCATAAACACACCTAAATTTAAAATTTATTACAAATTATAAATCCATAACAATAAAAAAACAAAACACAACAAGTCCGTAATACTGCATCGACATTTGATAAAACTCCACCATAACACAAGCCCCAACTACATCGACCATCTATATCACCTACATCAAAATTCAAAGTGAGCCAAAGCACTTAATTTAATTACCTAAGAATAGTTTATCTTGAGCTGCAGTTTTCATGTTAACCTACCAAGTTGGTCGGTCGTTGTTGATTTGCAAAATTCTTCATAAAAAATTAACAAATTGAACAAGGTTCAAATTACTTAAAAAATAAAATCAAATAAATATTACACAAATTGTACAAGGTTCAGAGTACTTAAAAATTAAATTAAAATTTTACAAAATATATCTTCTGTAAGCTGATCCATAAACTCATTTTCTTCAATTAATTTATTTAAGTTTTTTGTTATATCCACAAAAGGAGAAGAATACAACCAATTCTGTAACAATATTAATATTTCAACCATGTCCAAAGTCAATGAGCTTTTATATTGATCTAGTATGTGACCTCCAGTACTAAAGGCAGACTCAGGGGCAATAATAGACACCGAAATAGCAAGAATATCCTTCGCTATACTTGACAAGATTGTTAATTGGCACTGTTCACCCACCACCATCGCAAAATATCAAATTTAGTGCCCAAATTACTCTTTACAATTTTTTTGGTCTTCTCCACCACGCAAAGATCCAACTCATTTGACAATTTCGTGCTCGCTTCACCAACAATAGCCGCTTTATTGAATTTAGAAAAAGGATCCTCAATCATAACATCATCATCATCACCAAAATCCAAAAATTCGAACTATTTCCACTTCAATAGCTAAATTTTCTCTTCCATTTGTACTTCCACTTCCACTCCCACTTCCACCTAATTTACACTGTGCATTATAAGACTCATAAAACTTAGTCAACAGATCTTTGATCATTTAATTCATCTCAATACATTTGGCATTATCCTTGTCATATAATTTCTCAAAGCAATGTGTTGCGAATTTCGTTTTTCCTCGTGGATCAAGTACAGAACCAACAATCAATAACTTATTTATCTCCAAACAACCCTCTCAATACTTATCAAATTTTCCTTCATTTTAATTGCCATCAAACCCAAAAGGCTATCATTACTTGCAGACAATTATGCCAAAAATTATTCAATTTGACATATTAAATTGTAACAAATATTTAATGTCACCTTAAAAAAAAGCAATGTTAATAAAGCTAAAGTAAATTTCATATCATATATCAAAATTAAAAAATTTAACAAACATTCGATGTCACCTTCAAAGATGAAGAAAGTTGCAAAGTCGTATCACAAACATTCTTTAAAATCTTGACTATGTGATGAGCATTCTTCTAATTATTGTACAATGGTGATCCTTCCCTTTTCTTCTTCCACCCTCTTTTTCATTGAAATAAGCATCATAAAGCTTATCTTCAAGTGCCATCTGATCAAATGTTTACTTAAATTTTAATGTTATATTCAACATGGAATATGTAGAATTCTACCTAGTAAGACAATCCAAAATCACACTTCCTCTGTAATTAATCTTTTCTTGTTGCACACGAATTTGAAATGCTTTGCATCTTGGAAGTGGAAGATCTCACGTATTTCATAGCATTTCGAACACTCACTATACCCTGCTTCAATTCCTTCAACCCTTTAGTAATAATTTAATTTAATATAAGTGTACAACAACGGACATGCAAATAATCCCCATTTAACACTAAGGCATCATCCCTCCAAGTTTTTACTCTAGCAGTTAAATACCTAAGAGCACACTCGTTTGGACTTGCATACACTCGCTCGATACCCCAATCAAATAAGCAATTTTCAAATTGCTTACCGATTGTCTCTGTTGAATGCTCATTGACAGTATTAAAACTGATGACTAGCAATCGTAATAAAAGTCTAGATATTAGTGGTTAAATATACTCGTTGCTTATTTCCAACTAATAAGCTTTTCATCTTAACATTTTCCTCTACATACATCTTAAAAGTATCTATAGTGATGGTTCTTTGTGATGAGAGAAGACCACTGATGAGCATAATTTATATACATATCTTACCTTTAATTATATAATTGCTAGTTATTTTTATTTTTTATTTTTAATTAATTGAATTATTTTATTGCATAGGGAATTAATTGGAGATTGGAGAAAAAAGTGCATAAAGAATAACAAGTTTGGGAAAGTATCAATCAAAGCCGTGACACAATTAAGAGTTTATAGCATGTGAAGTAAAGAGTAATTTGCACTAAAAAAGAATTTCAATTTTTCAAGTGACCTAGACGTGCATGGCATTGTAATGCATGGAAAGCAACTTAAAGGGACCCACACTTGGCTTTCACAAGTGAAAAAGGAATCCTAGTGCAAGCTTAATTGGTGAGCACATGAGTGAGAGCAAAGAAAATTTAAAGGCTAAGCCTTTTGGCTTAAGGAAATAACAAGGTCGGCGGGGCCCATTTTAAAGAGTAATATAAAAGCAGCTTTTGACTTTTGAAAAGGAGGACGCGAGACATAGAGAATAGAGGGTAGCGGTAGCAGCAACAATTCGGCTTCCATGGAAGATTTTATTTCTTGTGTTGCTCTCAATTCAAGTATGTCTAGTTAATTTTCTTATACTGAAGTTAAAGATGAAATCCTATTCAATGAAATAATTATCTTTTTATTTAATTAATTCTCTATATATGTTCTTTGATGATTATGGTTTTTATTTCACATGATTAATTGGATGTTAATAAAATCTTTTCATTAATTCTGTCATACATTATTGATTGTTATGATTAATATTTGATTAAATTTATGCTTGGATTTATAAAGTTTATACATGATTGTCTTTGATTTTATGTCTTTCGTTAAATTGTTTACATAGAGTGATTTGGGAAACTTTGACCATTTGTTATTCAATATGTTTACATGAGATTCTTAGATGTCATACTATTAAGTAGAAAAAGAACCTACATAAGATTAATTTTATTTGGGTTTAATTGTTATATCCATTAGATGACATAGATTGATTTTAAGTTGTCACTCTAAAATTGGGGATTAATTAATAATTAGATAATTACTAGTTGAATAATAGTGGATTCTGAAACCTTGGTAATTCTTATCTTATTGAATTCTCCTTTATTTTAATTGCTTTCTTAGTTTAATTGGTTTAATTTTCATACAAACTCAATTTGGTCAACTATGTTAGAATTAATATTACTTTTAGATTTAAATTAGACTTTTCAATTTATAACAATCCATGTGGGATCGACCTCGTTATCACTATTTTATTTCTAAATTCGTGCACTTGCGAGTATATTAAAATTTTCACAACAAGTTTTTGCGCCGTTTCCGGGAATTGTGCTATAAAGTCAGTTTAATCTAGGTTGATTTGATTCTTCCACTAGTTATAATTTAGGTTGTCTTTTATTTTTTTAATTTAAAAAACAAAAAAAAAATTGTCTTTAAATTCATTGTTTGGTTGTTTGATTTCTTTTATTTTAAATTTCGTTTATTGTCATTATTGTCGGTTTATTTTATTTTATTTTTCTTTCTTTCCTTGTCTAGTTAGTTTATGAGTGTTTGGGAACGTGATTCAACAAATCGTTTGGTTAAAAGAGAGTCGAAAATTGATAGTAGTCAAGCTAGTTCTTTAGAAGTGATGGATGACCCAAATAGACTATTGTCAATACTTCCACTAGTGCAAGCAGAGAAAACCCTTAGAGAATATTTTTCACCACTTGCAGCCAACCAACCATCTTGTATTGTGTTGCCACAAACCACAGCAACACACTTTGAACTCAAGCCCTCTGTTATTCAACTTTTACCATCTTTCCATGGGTTAGAGAGAGAGGATCCATATTTGCACATTAAGGAATTTCTTGACATATGCTCTACATTTCGTTTTCATTTTGTTTTCCTTGATAGTGGTGATTTGGATGATGAAGATTTTTTCCTCTTGTTTTTGTTGGGGACAACTATTGGTGAATCATTTTCATTATTATCAACTTCAACTTCATGATCAAAATAATTGGCTTCACAATCAAGGTTGTCTTGAACTCTTGAATAATTAGATATCTTAAATGAATAAAATAAAAATAAATAAGCAATCTTGATTTATTATTTTATTTAACAAGCTATTAAAATGAAAAAAAATAAATAAAATTTAACTTGTTTTCACAAGAACAATCAAACTACACCTACATATCATAATTTACTTTTAAACATTGTTAATTAATTTACAATTACATGATTATGGCTAATGAAAGTATAAATAAAAAATTATGTGATTAGTGATCCATTTAAAAAATAAAGCATAGTAGCATATTATGAATTACGAAATAAGTTAAAGCATGAATTATGAAATAAGTTATAAAGCGTACATGCCGATTGCTGCCAATGCCATTAGCCCATTATAACAATATTGGTTCTTGAATCAATAAATTCCCAACTATATATTTAACTTTTGTCTCCATATCTAATTTTCTCTTCAAAGCTCTTCCGCTAAGTAATTTTTTGTTATCACGAACAGTCATATTTTTGAATTACAAATCACAATTAAAACTCCATTAAATAAATCATTCAACTTTTGAAATATTTTCATTAACATCTGATGCAATAGATCAAGCCAACCTTGACATACTTTCAAATTCAATGTTATTGGGAAAAAAAATTAACATTTTAATTTCATTTAGTAACACCAATATAAAAGCAACCCCTCACAAGTTCTATACAATTTAATTTCATTTAGTAACACCAGCACAAAAACAACCACAAAGCCAAAATTAAAAAAACAAAAAAAAAAAACAAACACTTGTAGGCTATAGCAGTGAAGAAAGCAGGCTGATGGCAAGCAGTTTAGACTCAAAAAAGTGAGAGGAGCATCACGAGCGAGGTGTGAGCGATGTCTGCTGAGAGTGAGAGGAGCGTCGCAAGTGAGGTGTGAGTTGTGGCAAACGAGCATGAGACCGTAAGGGTGAGTGAGATGACCATGCATGAGGGCCTAGGCTAACCATGCTTAAGGGGCTGCCGCGCTAGGCTATGGTCATGATAGCGTCACTGTGAGGTTGTGACGAGGAGCAAGGAAGAGCGATGGATGTCAATTGATTTTCGGTTTAAGCCGTGTAGCGAATTAGGCTAGGGATTGCAATTGGAAATTGATTTTAGGAATTAGGATTTTTGGTTTTTATATTTTAAATTAAAAATATTTTTTAATTAAATTCAACCGAACCAACCGGCTTGGTTCAGTTCGGTTTGGTTTTGAGCCAAACCGAATGCAAACTGATTCATTCAGATATTTTCAAACCATTCAGTTTATAGCCTTAGAACCGAACCGGTTGACTAACTTTATTTCTTATAAGCCCTACGTTAGTGAGGTTTTGGTGGAGTAAAGAAGGTGGAGACGATATAGTTGTGAGAATACACGGTGAATCATGTTTTGTTACCTAATTGAAAAACTCACCAAAGTAGAGATTGTTAGGAAATATATCTAATTTTTTAATAAGGATTTCTTAGGATATTTTCTTCTTTATAGGATTTTTATTAAGAAATAAGTAATTTCTCCTTTGAGATCTGACTTATTTAAGGAGAATACAACTAGTATAAAAAAAAAGAATATTTCTCCTGCAAGAAATAATCTATATATATATATATAGGGAGGTTGGGTTCACTTATTTATATAACACAACAATTAGTTCTTTACAAGTAGCCAGTTTTTAGTGTGAGAAAAACACTAGGTCAATTGAGAAATTAGCTATTATTGGAGTTTTGGGTGTGAGAAAAATACTAAAGTGATTATAGTAATTTTTTACATAGTGAATTTTTCTCTTGTTGTCCTTGGCGGCCGTGATTTTTCTTTAGTATAGAAGTTTTCCACATAAATTCTTGTGTTGTGTGATTGGCTTTTTCTCCATCTATTTTCTATTTATTTTTTGTTTAATATTTTTGCTTACAAGATCTGAGGCGGGATTAAAAATTCCCTAACAAATATCACTACCTTCTTGCCTTTAAAAATATTGTTGTGTTTGTACAAGGTCTTGTACAAGTAAGAAACAAAGGAATAATTACGGCAGTTGATTTAGTTCTTGTCACTACCCCAAAGGGCGGATCGGGTTTAACCAAAATCAGGAGAAAATCTTACTTTTTCGTTTTCATTAGAATCATTTGGTATCCAACTTTAGCTAAAACGATCGAGTGTTTTTTTTTTTTTTTATAACGGATTTGCTTCTAATTGATCCGTGTTCCTAATTGGTTGCTTGCTATGTCCAAATTACATTTAAGTAGATTTTGTTATGCTAGCTTGGTTGAATTAATTTTTGTTAATAATAACACTTATATTTTTGTTTCTTTATATATTGGCTAATGTAAAATTAGTTTTTGAGATTTTTTTCTAAATTATAGGGGAATATAAAAAGGGTGTAGAAGTCATGGTCAACATCTCTTGCCGAAAATTAATGACAAGTAACCATTCTTATTCTCAAACATTAAATTTCTTATTTATGAAACCCACTAATTGTTGAGCTGATTTCTTGTGATGTAATTATATGACTATACTTTTTTCGGAAGTAAATGTATTTACTCTCAAGTTCATATAGACTTTGAGATTTTATATTTTTATCTGGATAGAAGTAGTTAGATTGATAAAATTAAAAATTCTGAGCCTTTTTTTATGCTATGCTAGTCTCACCTAATCTTTGATCTATGCATTGTGATTAAAGGGTAAAAATGTTATTTTGTACTTATATTATAATTTACATTTATAATTTTGTAACATATTATGAATTTCTAATTATTTTTTAAAATATTTGATTTTGTGTATTTTTTGTGTTTATTAAGTAAAAATAATAATTTTACGCAATTCGAGATTTCAAACAAATGTATGGATGTGAATTTGGATACCGAAAGTCCGAGAAGTTAAGTTATTGTTGAGTAAGGTCCATGACTTTTGTTGTAAAATTATAAGTTTTTACCACATTAAATATGGTAATTGTAAAATTATAAATTTTTACCATGTTAGGTGTGGTAATTGTTAGTAGAATGAGTTGGGTGTGATTGAGTGGATTAAGTTATGTTTATATTTTGTTAGTGGGATAAATGTATGGCTAGATGTAATTAGCTTTATTTAAGTGTATGATGTGGATTAATCATGTATTAGTATAGATAGAGAGGGAGGGGGGGGGGGGGGGCGGAACACACCTCTCTACATCTTTTCTTCACTTCTTTCTCCTCAAATTCTTCTTCTCATCTCTCTTTATAATATATTTTTAATAAATAAAATTACTTTTATTTTCAATTTTCAAATACAATTTTTAATTATTTTTTTTAATTTTAATAATTCGCTTTATTTCAAATATGTTTAGCTAAATACTAATAGTTAGGGAAAGGTGAAAAACTTAGTAGAAAAATATGATTTAATCAAATTTTATTTTTAATTATATAAATTAAATTATTTTCTATTTAATTTTATCCATATTTTATATTTTGAAATTTTGATTTATTGTAGAGAAATATGGGAGTTTAGCACAATGAATTCTTAATATCTTAGTATAAAGTATGGTAAAATAGTATTTTGATAAGTTAAATTTTGGCACACTAAGTACTTAATCCGTAATAAAATTAATGGAAATATAATTGTACATAATTTATACAATTAATCTTTTAGAAAATAAAATAAAAATAATTGATTAAATTGTATTTACTACTAAGAATGGATCCATAGCCCTAACTAATTTAATTTCATAGTTTTGCTTAAATTAAGTTGCATATATTTAAATTTTATTTTCATTGTTTAGATAAATTAAAATAAACAAACTAAATATTTTCTCTATAGATTGATCTCGGACTCACCGAATTATAGTATAACTAGGCATTCTTATATTTCGGAGTAAATTAAACACTTTTGAGTCATGTCATTGTAATTGAACCTTGAATGCTAAAGCTAATAAAGTTGAAACATTTTCATGTTAAATATGAATATTCTATAAAGGAATGTGCAAAGGAGATTAGAATCTCTTATTGAGGTAATGCCTTAAAGCACTTTCTTATCCCTTATTTAATCAGTACTAAGGTTAATTGGTTGCTAAATTAAGTATCATATATTTTTCTACCTCATATATGCATCAATTTGGATTTTATTTGTATTAAATAATATTTTATTTGATATGGATATTGGGTACATAGCTGCTATGAATTCAAACTTTATTCACTTATAAAATATATCAATTATTGACTATTGAATTATATTATCCAATTTTTGCCAATACTTATGTGGCGATACATCTTAGTAAAATTATTTATACTAAATAATTATTATGCTCTGAAACGACTCATATTACGTGCTTGCCATTAGATTTTTTCTCATATATATATTAATGCAGAGACCATTTGCAATCTAAATTGATCATAACTTCACAACTTCAAGCATCATATTTGAGGTTTAACCATTGGAAGCTTCAAATTAAATTGCTTTATTTGTATATGATCTAACAAGTATTTGTAGGGATGGAAAAATCTGAGTCTGATCTAATTCAACATTCCCAGTTCCAAACATGGATACCAATTTATTCATACTAAACTCGAATATAAACTTGATTTTTCCAATTTCGGTTCCGGTCCAGGTTAAACCTGAAAAAATATGAGTTCCTGGATTGCAAGTTTTAAACTGAGATTACTTTATGATTTTTTTTATACAGAAATTAAACTCAATAATGTAATAGGCAAAAGTTGCAATGGGCAATGACACAACTCAAAAGTATATTACTTCCAAATATAAGAGTGTCTAGTTATAATATAACCTAGTGAGTTTGGGGTCGAACCACCGAGAATTTTAAATCTAATAGTCAATTTAAAACTAAGAAAATTAATTGTGGGGAAAAAATTATTTGAAATCAATTTAAAAATATGCTAAGGTTCGGGATCCACTCTATGTTTTTAAACTATAATTTTAATACTCTCTCATTTATATTTTTCCTCATTTTTACCAGTTAATTATTATATAATTTAATTCAATGTATGTGGATAAATATGGAATAAAGTACCTAATATGTCACACTATATTAATGTGTCGACATTGTGTCAAAATACCATACATATCCTAAAGAAATTTATAAATTAACATGACATAAAAAATAACTAGAAAAGAATAAAATAAAATTTTAAACTCATTTAAGAAAATAATAAATTTAATAGTTTGAAACATTGAGTTTCACCCTTTATCTCAACTTAATAAAATTAGCCACTCATATTGAAAGAAAACACAACACTCTATTTATTTAATAAACTTTTGAAATACGTTACAAGAAGGTTGATTACACAACAAAAGAAGAAAAAGAAGAAAAAGACACAATTCCTTAGCTGCACTCTATTCTCTTTCAATTTAACCTCTCTCTGCCCAGCTCTCTAACTTCTCAATGCATCGCTCCTTGTATTTCTTGCCTTTTATAGGCAAGGAATCCATTATGTTTATTTATTTTATTATTATTATTATATATATGTACATTGAAATGTGTAATGGTCAAGAGGCATAATGGCCTCCTGACCATCAGGAGCAACCAAAGTGGTTGCTTTTTGTTCTTTTGTTATTTATTTTTTATTTTTTGATTATATGTCCTTAATAATGCTTTCAAATTGCTCCAGCATTCTTTCTTTATTCCTGCTTTCAATTCTAATTTCATCTTTATTTCTAAAAATATTTATAAGATAAAATTAATATATTACGAATTAATTTAACATAATAATATATTTGGGGAGTATTAAGATAATTTAGAAATAATGAGCGCATTTAATCGACACAATAAGTGTAAAACTAATAATTTTATCTTTATTACACGTACACTTTTTAGTGTTAATCATGCAAATTAAGTTTCAATGTCCATAAATCAATTGGCAAAGAGATCCGCATCCTCTAACAATAACAGCTATCAAATAAGCTCAAATCCACATACTATGTATATTATTAGAAAACAACATGGGGTGAAACAAACATTTTCTTTCAGCCAAAACAAGAAGACAGTCAGTGAATGATGATTCATGGAGACCACTAAAGAAATTCTTTAGCACTTGGAGCAGCGATCCTTAAACTTGACAACATCTCTGCTCCTCTTGATTTTCACAGAAGGTGCATCCTTCCTTCTGGTAGCGAGAATGAAATCCTTGATCTCGTGGATCTGATGATGATGATGATGAGCAGAGGCAGTGATGATGATGATGGTGAATATAGAGAAGAGGAAATGGTTGTTGAAGCGATGACGATGACGATGACGATTTGATTTGATGAAGAGAAAAGGAAATGTTTGGCGGTCGTGAGATTTTAGAAGAGGAAAATGTGAATTGCAAACTAGGGCCTGCTGTGATAGGGCTATTTTTTTTTCTCTATTTATATTAAAAACAATTTTAAAAATTTATATTAAAATAAAAAGTATCTAGGTAGGTTCCGAATATACAGGTTCACATGAACACAAATCCAGAATCGGAAATATTTGGATTCATAAAATTGAATCCGGATTCTAGATTTAATTTACTCTGGTAGGGATTGAACTTGGCCTAGATTATGCAGGGTTTATCCGAGTCCGGACCTAGTCCAGATTATTTTGTCATTCCTAAGTATTTGAAACTTATTTTCTCTTTACCTTGTAATCGGTACTTATATTCTTATGTTACACTCATTTATTAATGTAAATAAAATTTAATTTGTTTTTTAATGTCTATTATTAATTTCATAGTACATTATAATCTTACTTGCAAATAGGTAATATTCAATTTTATTTTTTTAATAATAAATCAAATACTAATACCATATTACTAGTAATCACAGATATTAATATAGTATCGTAACATTCTGATACTAAAATGGCATAATTTTGGTGACGTTGTAGTGATAATAATCACTATCACTATATTTGTGACACCACAAATAAGTATCACTGTGTTCTCACTGCTATATTACTGACATAATTAACAAGTATAATTTAAAGTAATTATTGACACTATTCTAATATCAGTAAAGACTTTTTTTTTGGGTAGTTTTTGTCATTTTTATGTTTATGATACTGATTTTGCTTGCTTTGATTGATTTGTGCATATGCATAAATAAAAAAAAAAGATCAGTTTTATATTTTATTTTTGGGTTAATTAAATTATTTTTAATTCAATTTAAAATTCTGGAAGAATTGTCAATATGTTGCTCCATGTATAAAAAAAAGTGATGAAATCATATGAGCATAGCAATAAATTTAGCATTTGACATATAGATAAACGGTAAAAAGTAACATAATGGAATTTTAGTACCCATTTTTTTAAATTTTGAGGGGTCTGCTTGATCATTTCATCAAACTAAGACGTATAGCTGTCGCTTTGCAATATCTTCACACCAACTTCATATTGGAATGATGATTAATTAAACACTAATTCTGTAAAAATCAATCTTAACAATATGCCTTTTTTGTCATCACCAATCTTTTCAGTGATTGACATTAATACAGCTGTTTGGCCGTTAATTATTTTCTTTAATTTGCTTAATCATCAGGATTCCAAAGTATCGAACTTTATTTCAAACTCTAGTGAAAGCAATAACATATCAAGTTCAAGGGTAATTTCAAAAATATTTATAATAATAAATTAATACATCAAGGTCACCTTTGTCCTGGTTTGGAAAGATGGCAAGAATAATTATCTTATAGACTCAGGCCGCGTCCGCTTAGAATATCAAGTATGTTTCCTTCCTATCTTTGATCAGATTTTTTTTTATAAAGAAAGAATAAAAAGAGAATTGTTAAGGACATCCAGCATGGACATTGTGATTTTTTCCCTAAAAAATGCATATTGCTAATGTAAAAAGGAACAAATGCCCGACAGAAAAAACAAGCAAAAAGCAGATTGAACAATCAATGAAATCTGTATTTAGGGAAACAATTAGCGTCCTTATTGAAGAGTCTTCAAATCTCTATTAGTGGAGACGTCCACCAAGTGAAGTCATGACAAAAAACGTCAAGACTAGCCGTAATATTAGCCACAATATTATTTTCTCTGTAAGTGTGACAGAAGCGATAATTCGTACCATACACAAGCTGAGGATGATTATACCAACAATTACGATTAACACAAGGAGGCTCCACAATTTTTAATGAGAAAGTTGTTTAAATAGTTTTAATAAGAACAATGGTTTCCTTTGCCGCTATTTTGAACTCAAGGTTTAAAATTTCCTCCTGTGACTGAAAATAAATTTATCAGTAGATAGTATTAAAAAAAAATTACATGTAGTCCATTAGGCATGGCAATGGATCATGTTTAAGCAGTTTCGTATTGTATTCTCATCGTATCGTGCTAAATTATAAATATCTAAACCTGATTAACTTATTGGGTCAAAAAATGAGAACCCGCACCATTCATTATCATTATCGTGTTAACCGAACTGACCCATTTAAGCAGCTAATTTTGGTATTATATCTTTAGTTAAAAGGACTATAGAAATTTGTAAAACAAAACTCTTTAAGAATATAATTCCAAACAAAATAAAATATTAATATTCTTAATGTTTAACATCATTAAATTATTAATATTCTTCATATACAAAAAATTAACTATTTAGTTCTAAACACTGATATCATTAATTAAAATCTTTGGATAAAAAAACTATAGAAAGATAATTGCATTACATTAGAAGATGCAAATGTACAATGATGACTACAAAATTTAAATACTTGAAAATTTTAAGGTTTGTCATAATTTTATATAAGTAGTCAATTCATTTTTTTCTTTTAAATTTTATAATCTAAGATAAAAAAAAATTGATTCAATTATTAATATTAAATGTTAATGGGTAATGGATGAAATAGATTTTTTATCTTAAACCCTAACCCGACACCTTATGGAATGGATTTTAATTGCCTGACCCATTACTAACCAGATCCATAAAGATCGATCTGAAAAAAAAAATTATCAAGTGAATTCGTGACATATTAATGGGTCATATGAATTTTTGCCAGGCTTATATCCACATATTAGTTGCAAGATTTTTGAGATCCAAGTTTCATGTCATCCTAAGGTTTTTCTTTGATATAGTTTATATAGATTTAGTAAAATATGAACCATAATATTAAGGAGGTTGCCAATTTCTCTTAATGAAATTAATAAATACTATTTATCTTTTATTGTTTTCATAATATCCAAAATGTTCTTATCACTAAAAATTTAAAGGAAAAGAGGGATTAATGGGTCATTTGTTTGATCATTTATCTTGGGAATATAAATTATATATTTATTTTAAGAAAAATGTTTGAAAAATAACAAAAAGTACTAGAAAAATATATTTTTATTAATTTTTATTCACACTAAAAACATATTTTTCCTATTTTTATTACTTAAATTTTTTATTTTAATTGATATTTATGTGATTTATTTAATTTATAATAAATATGAATAAAAACATATTGAAAATAATGGTAATACAGTAAAATTATGTTCTCAAGAGAGTTATTGATTATTATGAAAATAATAAGAAAATAAGTTAAATATGTTGATTTAGTATAGGGGAAATAATTATTATTATGTCATTTTTAAACCACCCCTACATTTTAAACTGAAAAATCGTGTCATTTTTTTCTTATAAAAGTAGAGCCAAGGAGGCAAAGAGGCTGCTTCATTCTTCATCACGTGTTCCATGACATTCTTGATGGCTGGTCTAATTCAAATGAGATCGAATCAATGAAAATCACTGAAACGATAAAAGGGCATTATTATTCTTTTTAGCGTTGTTTATGGAAAAATTTTTGCAGCTAATTAAAATCATAAATCATTATCACAATGTGCTCTAGGTTCTTCACTATCACTATCTATTATTCATCTTTTATTTTCCCCCACTGGCTCTAACCTAACTCCGACCGCCATCTCATGCATGCATAAACACAAATTAAAAAGATCTTTTAATCAGTTGAATCACATGACTTAAAAAATAATTCCAGGAAGCTGAATTGAATTAAAAATTAGTTATTTTATGTGAATTTTGAGTTTTCTCCATTCATTTTTTTATATGATCTTTGTTATAATTTACTAGATTTTTTCTCCACTGTAGCCTCACTGACTGTTGGCCCTTAATTTTGCAGATTTTATGTTATAGATTAGTCAAGTTTTTAGTACTTCCATTAAGGTCCCGAAAACATAAATTCTGGTTATGCGAAGACTAAACCTGATTAATCTCCTCGGGGCATATCCATCTCTTGCTTGGTATCATTCTCATATATATTTCCATTTATCTCTCAATATTTGATATTTATGCTCATCTTGCCTAAAAAAATGATATGTTTCTGAGCAAAGTTGAGAGGTAACGGAGGCAGAAGGGAAGGAGTTGTGCAGTCTATTCTCATGCGTGTGTACTACAAGCTATACATAGGAACCACATATTTGGTGATGAAACTAGCTAAAATATAAATTGTAAATGGAATGCAATCAAATGTATGATTATTTTAATGTCTCACCAACACATGAATTGGAGTTTTACGTACAAAAAGTAGAATTCCATCAAACAATATCAGTATTTGATTAATATTTGATAGAGCTATAAACAAATTAAATATACTAAATTTGGGTTTAATTCCTGTATTTAACTGGACAGAAACCATTTGCAATTCTGATAGATAACCCTAATTTGACCGCTGAATCTGATTTGCATATATTACAGAAAGATCCTAAGATTAATATGCAAAGTGTTCTACACAAACATTGATCATATCAAAACTACCCCATTGCACATAATTCTTCAGATCATGCAATGGATGCTAACAATTAGCTAGTTTTGCTCAATTGGAGAAATATTATGTCTTTCTCATTTCTTTGACAATTCATAAAAAGAAGAAACTAATCTCACTGTCTTATGAAGAAAGTCAATCAACCTTTCATCACACAAGATTCTTTCACATCATGAAATTACTTCAAACATTAAGGTGCCACCTTGTTTGTCACCTTTTTAATGAAGAACCTGGAGCATTATTTCTCCGAAGCAACTAGTTATCTTCAACTTCCAGTTATATATGTAAAAGCAAAGAGTACGAATCCATCTGCTTGAGCGTGGCAGCAAAAAGAAACACCACTCAAATTGACAGTCTCAGCTCCAAATCTACTTCTTGAGAGTCACTTGATTCAGAATTCTGACTGCTTGAACCCATTGAGCGACTCCCATGCTTCTTGCTCCTCTTTAGCTGTGGATCCTATCACATATAGATGTAAAGTATATATAATTTTCAATTACATCAAAAGCATACACAGGCATTAAGTCAATTTTCAATATACTTTTGAGTAAAATCTACAAGGATTAACTATTACAACACCTCAACAGGCAGATTTAAAACATGTCTATTCATGTTTGGCTGTGTAAAATGTTGAGTCTCTGAGATTCCAGTCACAGGGTTCCAACTGCTACAACCAAAAATTCAGCATATTAATTTGAAATTTGACAGGCCCTAGCTAAGAGATAATTAAATTTGTAGATTTAACATTGAAAGCCCTTGCTTATTAGAGTAATTTCATCAAATTGACCTGATCATTAATAACTTACGTTGCAGTAGTGGTAGGCTGTGAATCACCATATATTATGGTCGATCTTTCATAATCACCTAACCCCATCTGTATAAGGAATTAAATTTTGAAAAATTAATTTAGGAACCATTCAAGATCATTAGCATAATCCGTAATTAATTAATTAACAAATTCATTTGTTAATCCAGCTAGGGTTAGGACCAATAAATAAGCAAAAACTTGCACAGAATTAGAAATGATCGATTCAAAAGATCTTCAACATCTATATAGATTTCACTTCAAATTCATTAAAAAAAAAAACTGCTTATATCAAGGCAATACTATTTCCTTAACAAAATACTTAGTACATCATCATTAATTACGCAAGAAAAATAAACACCAAAGTGGTGAAAGAAAAATCAGGTCAAAAAATATATAGAAAATGACCCATCAATGTTATTGATGAAAAGAAACTGTGGCTCAAAATAGAAACAAAATGAATTATAAATATACCGTGATGCTAGGATGGTAACCATAAGAAGTTGGGGGAGATGAGGAAGATGAATAAGAAAAAGATGAAGATGGTATTGATGAATAAGGCGTTTGCACTCTCATATCCTCCTGCATGATGAAATCAATTTTTGCCGAAGTCATTACAATAAGAATGAATGAATTACTAGTACTGCAGGCTCAAGAAAGAAACCAAATTAATCATAATTAAAAAAAAATTTAAGTACCTGGTTGAAATTAGTAGTAGGGTAAGGGGTATGGAAGGAATTAGTTATAGGATGATAATTATTACAAGCTATTTGACCATGTAGTCTAATCTTCTCCAATTGAGCAACACCAAGTCCTCTTTGTGGTTGCTTTGGCTTATCTGAATTGCTCTTCTTTCCTTTCCTTGATGATGATGAAGATGAAGAAGATCCTCGTTCATTTCCCAAGTTTGGCTCTCCAAAATAACTGCTACCCATATCTTCTTCTTCTTCTTCTTCTTCTTCTTCTCTTTAATTTGTTGCTTTGCACAGAAATTTAATCCCAGCTAGGTAGCTGCTGCACGCTTAATTAGAGAGATCTCTATGACCTCTTTTTAAGCTGTTTCGAAAACAAAGTAATTATTGCATCGCTGGATCAGATTGTGTAAAGATTTATTAGATATATACACATAGATTTTATGCTCTTTCCCCCCCCCCCCCCACTTTCCTATTTGACAACTTCTATAAATTGTTTATTACATTACATATAAAAAATAATAGCCATGTTTTTATTATTATAAAATATTTCTTGTCCTTAAAGTTTATATATATATAGATGCTTGGACTTTGAAGACTATGACTTGAAATCGATTGTCTCTCTATTAATCTCATACAATAATCTGGTAAAAGAGCTTTGCTATCCTACGCCCCATTTCATTGTAATTAATACAAATAATACTAATTTACATGTGATATTTTGCTTTATTTAGCATATTCAGCTAAATTCTTTCCCAACTCATATGAGTAGAGTTTAAATTTCATATCTCTTATTTTCAATCTAAAATTTTTTACCAACAGCTAAATTAGTTTATACTAACAAATAAATCTATATGTGATCGACTTCTAATTATATAGTAAAATCCTTTTATCTAATTGAAAAAAATTTTAATCTAATTCTAAATTAAACATAATTTATATTTATAATTTTATAACTTTTGTTATATATGTGTTTATAATAATATTCGACTAAGTTCATATATTTCTTATTCGTCCCTAATATTATAAGCAATGAATCGAAATTGGACTGAGAAACCCTAATATTAATATAATATATGATAATAAGTAAACCCCAGCTGTGAAATTCTTCTTTTAAGTAAAACATAAAAAGAAAGGAAAACGTTAAAAGGGGGAATTAAATAACAGATTCTAGAAATCTTATTAGCAGCCTCATAGGGATTATCAAATGTGGGGTGAGAAACCAAAATCTCGTCATTATATCTAAAGCCGAATCAATCTTTAATTCTGAATGGTTGTTAAAAAGAACTTTTATGTAAAATATATGTTACTCAAAAGAGTTCAAATTCCAAAAGCTTAGTTTCTAAAAAAAAGATTAATGTCAAATTAACGTTTATGTAGTTAATTATCGGGAAAAAGATCGCGATAATTTGAATAAGATATAATTAATAATGTTAAGAATTGCTCTTTACTAAGAACCAAATCTAATTGAGCTGTTTCACGCATGATTTGTGGGTCATATTTTATGAGTTGTTTGTTTGGTGGAAAGTGAGAATCCCTCCAATTTCTTATACAGACATGTGAACTCATGCAATTACCAATTAATCCCCATTAATACCTGCCAAACTATGTTATTTGTTGGTTAATGAAAAGCAAAATGTGATTTAAGTTTGACTTTCAAGTTTCAACATAGTATATGATACCATAAATAAATTGAAGGGACCCAAAACAGTGCATCATTTGTTAGTAACAGCAAACACCGTTTTCGTTATTGGATATAACAGTGTTGTTGCCCATCGTAATTGTTCAGTAAAACACATTACGTGAATACATAAGCTGTGTATATATATATATATATATATTATTAATTAGAAAAAATACTATAACCAATGTTACTTCCAACTACTGTAACTCAGTGACTCCCCAAAACTACTACAACACAGTCAATCCCCAAATTAAATATACTTATACAAGAATAATAATAATAACAACAACAATAAAATAAAATATTTAATATTTTATTTTTCTTTGCAAGAAGATCAGAAGTTTTAATTTAATGGGCTAGGAAGTCATTAAAAGAACGCAACCCCAGGTTTAGTTTCATTACTAAAATACAGTGTAGTGTGGTTCATCAGGAAATTTCAAATATTAGATGTTTGAAATATATGAATAGAGAAACCGATAAGTAAACATCTTACAATTTTATATATAAGAAATATGTTGTATGATGCTAATCAAACACTTAACTCTGGGTCCTCAATAATTTGGATGAGTGATTTGTAAGTAGTTTTATTTAGCTAATTACTCGATCGAATTTAAATTTTTAAAAAATAAAAAATTAAGAAATTAATTTAAACTTTATCCACCTCTAATTAAAAAAAAAAACACTTATTAGCTCATGGTTGTTCGTTTTGATTTTCTCAATTCGTAAATTTTATTAGATTAATTACCAATTCTTGATTCAACCTGCGAAAAAAAAAATAATGGAAAAGGAATAGTCCCCTTAGGTGAATTGGGGTGATATTAGGCAATTGGAATTTCCCAATAAAAATTAATAATTAAATTGATGTCGTGATTCAGATGATACTTAAAAAATTGTTCTAAATTGTGATAATATTTATTAATTTAACCTACTCTCGCTCATTCCTATATATGAAATTAAGAATTCGGAATGGCAGGTCTTGACTAACAGTTGTATGCCACGTGTTGCAGTTTCATCACTGACGTATGAATATTCGTTACTTCATGTAAACAAAAGTATGATGATTAATTTAACCATCAACACCTATATAGCCACACATTTCTTCGACAACTAAAATAATAAAACATTGATTAACTTTGAATAATAGCTTTATAAGCCTCAATTTGTTGCTAGCTTCTTCATACGTACAATCCTGTTAAGATTGAACAATTAATTAGAATGATATTAATAAAAGATAAGGAAAGCAAAGAAAGACCGAAAGAGAGAGAAAGAGAGAGAGAGAGAGAGAGAGAGAGAGGAAAAAAGGGGAAATTATTTTGATTAGGTGTGATTTGATGAGTGATGTTATTAATAATAATATTATAATAAAATAAGGAAGAAACAAAGACAAAGCTTAGTGGAGAGAGATGTAGAGAATATCATATCTACTGTAGATTGTGGGCACATGCAAACTTACAAGGTGCATTACTTCACACGATTTGCAAAGCAATATTATCCCTTGGAAACTGCTGTATATGTGTCTGTGAATTGCCTTATTTAAAAAAAAATTAAAGAAAAATGTTCCAAATCCATTCAACAATAAAACCAAATCAATCTCTATCTCATATTTTATTAGATTCTTGATTGATTATTCATATATATATGCACGGGGACTTGTACCAAACATCTTATAGAATGAAGGGTTCCTTTTTTCTTTCTTCCCCCCTCCCCCCCTTCTTTTTCTCATCAATTGTTAAGCTTAAGGTTAATCTGGATGAATGATGATCATATCTGAGAAAGAGTAGAGTCTAGGTATCTTAACCTTCCGAGTAAATTATAAAAAAGAATCCCCCAAGATTCTTGAAAAAGATTGATCCAATATATATCAAATTTGCGTGCATGTTTGATGTGATCTATACTTTCCTTAACATTCTTTTTTCGATTTTGCAGTTTTATGCACTGAACTTCTTGGCAAATTAATGCATATATATTTTATAAGAAAAAGAATCACGGCAACCGCCAAATTAGTATTGGTGTAGCATATGAAACTGGATTGCTTAAATCTTCAGATCAGCAGTTCAGGCTTGTGATCTGGTAATTCTCATCAATCTCTCCAAATTATTGCTTGCATACTTAGCAAGAGGTAAAATATCATAATATCAGTATCATATAGGAAAATTGTTTTCTTTTATTGACTTTGACCTATGACCTAATTATCATATAGAATAATTATTTTGAAATTTTTTTTTCTATATTGACTTTGACTTATGATGTAATTATGACCTACTTCTACACGGCATGATATTGTCTGCTTTGGACTTGCACGATTTTACTTTCAAATCCATCTTTTGGATTCATTCAGAATGTTTCACTATGTTTTAGAATGAGCTAGTCATATGAGTAACAATTATTTCTAACTAAACAATGTGGGATTTTAACACCCCTATGGATATTACAATTTTATCTCCAAGTTTTTTACCAAATCAAAACATTCTATAAGTTCTTTATGATTTGATTAACACAATGATTATTTTGATTTTGCTCTCTGAAAGCTGTCATGAACTATCATATAATTAGAGAAAAAAGGATGAGGCCATGGGACAAAACCCTTGTAAATTGGCTAGCTAAAAATATCCTTGCCCTCTGAGTTTTATGATTCCCAATATTCTCCAAGTCTTAAAAGCTAAATATATTGTGTAACTATTTATTCATAATTACTTTTCATTTTATATAAATCATTTACAATAAAAATTAGATATTAAACGATTAATTCTCCATCTTTGTTAATAAATTCAAAGATTGATTGTCAATACTTACAAAACTTGATTCTCATGCATACCCGCAGAGAGAGAGATTCTAGAGTATCTCTATTATACTATTCCGACATAATGTATGTATGATATGTGTGTATTTGTTTTGAAAAATCATCATGTGATTAGTAGTTATATTTAATTTATACACATATGTCATACACGTTGTTGTCAAATTGCTAATTATACCTTCCATATGTTGTTACCAAACATCCACAGAGAGGCACATTACAATATTTGTATGCTTTTGGCCAGAATCTTATTAAAAATGGGAGTATAGGGGTAGATTCGAATCAATATGGAACTATAATATAACAGAGGTACTCTAAAATCTCTCCCCCGTGCAAATAAAGTTTCCATTCTTCAATCCTAAAAACATTCTCATTCCCTCTTCTATTTTAACAAGTTAACACAACCAATTATTCTCATTTTGAATTCTAATTCACCAATGCTACAAGTAGATATACAAAATGATTGATTGACATTAATCAATCAAATTCTATGATCATGGTTGTATCTTCTATGCATTGATTGTTTGTGCTCAAGAATTAATAGCAACGAAATTAATTTTTTGTCCACGATTCTCAAAATCTTTCAATAAGATGCAAGACCTTATGGGTTTGGTGGATCATGTGGGCATATTGTACTAAAATGCTTTTAACTAAAGTGGCATTATTGAATCAATAATCGAAACATAAGAACACAAATATATGACATCCTTTAATTGGCTTCCAAAGCTCTGCTAAATTAAAATAATGTCTATATATAAATGCATGTTAAGCCTAGGTGGAAGGTTTTCTTTTGGCATAAAATATATCAAGTGCAAAAAAGTCCCGCTGAATTGTATATAATTAGGATGTGGGAGTTGGTACAACTGGAAATGGGACCTCGGAAACTGCAAAGAGAGGTCCTGACCCACATGTGAAGACGCTGTGGAATTGACCACTTGGCAACTTTGGATATTCCATTCTTCATACAATTTGGAGGGAAAACAAAAAAATAATAATAATAATTAAAAAAACTAATGGCTCCACAAGTGACTTGGAAATGTGGCACTATTAATGCATTTGGTCATCTTGTCTCCCATGCCATTGAAAAAACAATCTCAAAACCAACATCCTCAGTGCTGTTATGATCTATCTTGGATACGATTTGTTTTATTGCTTATTTTGAAATCCAGTGCTGTCATTAACTTAATTTTTCCATTATTGATATTCCAATTATCTGTGCCCAATTAGTCGTTTCTTATATTGTCAATCATGACAAGACTTCCGCGTTTTGATTCGATACACATTTACACCCACTAGGTTTAACTTACTGGCATAAAAATTGTATTAATTCTTGAGATCCGTAATGGGATAGGCCAATGATCTTTTGAGTTCTGTTTTTCCAAATTATATGGCTATAAAGTAAAGAAGAAGTTCACTCAAACAGGTTTCCGTTTGCACACCAACCCAAGCAAGACGATCAACCTTTTATATATATGAATGTGTTCGGATCCACATGCACGAGAACATATCTTTTATTTCTGTTTTGACCGAAATTTGGACGAGCTAAAACTCGTATTAAACACAATGAGAGGTTTATTTGTTCAGCCGGGGAACCGGGAACGGTGAGGTAAGTTATTGATCGATTCAACAATACAGTTAAGGCGTGCTTTGGAGAGCTGAGCATTAGAGAGTTTCTTGGAGGTTTAAAGGTCCAGAAAATTTAAAATGAGTTTTGATAAAACCAAGAGAGAAGATAACAGTATTTGATTAAGATTTAATTAATTTTTACTTTTGTATTCAATAACCATGAAATATGAATCCCATGACTATCTTTGTATTGTTTGGTTGTGACGACATATTGTAGAGGAAAAGAAATTCATGATAAATACTTTTTAGTTGGACATGTTTACCTTTTAACTTCAATTTTTTAAATGTCGATTTTTTATAAGAATTTCAGGTCAAAATCAAATTATTTGTAATGTAAGTTTATCTCATCATAATATTTAGGAAATATAATCAAATTTATAAGTTATCAAATGAACGTACATATTATTATTCAAAAATAAAAAATTTTGTATTTAATTGAAGCATAAATATTTAAATCATTAACAAATGTAACATCATAAATGAATATAATTATTTTATTCTCAACTAAGCGTACTAAATTTTTTTATCCAGTTGCTGTTGCTGCTACTAAAAGCATCTCCATTAAGGGCGTAAAGATTTCTCATCAAGACCGGAAATTGTTGATATATTTACATAATTAGATATCGATTCGGTGCTAAATTGACTTTTTTACTAAATCCTAATCTTGCAGGAAAATTTAATTAATAGTTATTAAAAAAAATTAATTAAATTTTAATCGTATATTACGTTACATGCATGTTTAGCAGAAGATTATGAAGAGCTGCACACAGGTCACTCGCTTAAAAAATTTATTAAATATTTTTATACTATACACACGAATATTGACTAGGACAGAGTTATTTCATGACGATCTACCGACATCAATGACGATTTCCATCATGCTCATGGTGACGGTCCCAAGCAATAGCAATCATTTTTATAATTACGGTTTTTAAGATTCTCAAATTAATTAAAAACATAAATTAATCCGATCAAAATGTCATTTTATTTATTTGGATTCATGCTTATAAAATTTAGTTTTGTAGCTTTTGAGTTACAATTAATTATGAGTGAGGAATTCGAATTTGGTATACTACAGAAAGGAATCCTAGTTGTTTATTTTCGTGAATTGGATTCCACCATCCTCTACCTCGACAAACGTGAACTAAAATTAGTTGAAGATTATGCACATCAAACCCTTGGTTAACTCTAGCTAATATCCTGATTTATAGGAGATTAATTAAGACAAGAGATAGGACTAGAAGTATGATTCCACTAAAGATTTACTTAATTTATTAATTCATAAGAATAATCAAACATTTAATTATATATTTTAGTAGACATTCATATTGCAATCAAGATAATAAGAATTCGCTTGTAAATAAATAAACAAAAATCACCAATTCCCACGAGGGTGAGTTCTTCTAACTTTGTTTATATAGCATCGGGAATAAAAGATCGTATCAGCTCATAAAAAGCTTCATTATTTAACAAACACAAATGTTTATTTTGTATCATCTTTAATTATTAATTGTTGATGATTGATGATGTCACACTCCTTCACGGATGGACCATAGTGATGGTGAATTAATTATTTTAGTGTATAAAGAGTTCTAACCCATTCTCACATGATTTATTTATTACTTCTTCATGTACTTACGGAATTAAATTTGATTATGCGGCCGAACTTTTAGAATAAGCTTTCCTTTTTGCATTTTAAAATTAATAACCTAGTTTGCATGCATGCATGTAGTCACTTTGGAATTGCTTTTTTGCAGCACTTAAAAAATGTGTTTCAGGTTTTTGGTCTGATAGATTCTTGATTTCCTTGCCCACAAAAAGCTTTCTGATGCTCAGTCATAAAAAATTAAAGAAAAACTAGAATAAATAAATAATAGTAAAAGTATGATACTATTCTGAAAACTTGGATCTAGACAGCAATGGGATCTAAATTCTAAACACTTATCATGCCACCATGGGCCAACATCATGCTTACAGTTCACTAGAGATCATATTCATGATCACCAGATCATCGACAAGATGTCAAGCTCATAACTTATATAAAATGGTTTGATTCAGAAAGTGATAATATTATGAAATTTTTGCCAAGGAATTGACCGGTTTGGGTCTATTCAAATAAAAATATTGGGGAGATTCTTAAAACAAAAAGCTTAACAATTCTAAGAATTCGGCTGGAACACTCCTCATGAAAGTGACATATTTGATTTTGGCGTCACATTTAACAGTTAACATAAATTAATACTACTGTATCTCCGGCTAATGTTATGTATTCTTTATATTATTTTAGTTAGATATTGTAATGATACCACAATTTTGAATTTTAAAGGGAGATGGTCACTTTAATTGCCTCTCCTAATGAAATCGGATTTACTTTTTATTTCGTTACTTCTCATAATGTTCACATTAGAGTAATGATACAACTATAAACTCTTACATAAATTTATCTTGTACAAACTGATTTGACATTAATTCATTAGTTGAATAAAAATACAAAATAATAAAAATAAATCATGTGAGTCAATATATATTTAATTCAATTAATTTTATAATGCCAAATCAATTTGTACAAAATAAATTTATACAAGAATTTATGAATATATTATTACTCTTTTTGTAAATGGGTGGCGATATTTCCACCTAGAATGATATTATGTGTAAAACTACCCTTTTTTATATAATTACAATATTATTATTGTGTGAAATGACTAAAATAGGTAACGGTAAACTCTTTTTATTTTCTAGATTTAATTCAGCAACAAGCAAACACTGACAATACTTTTTAACGTCTTTCAGGAATTTATTCAAACTCTATTAAATAACTATTAATACATATACTACAAAATATTTACAATATTAAATTTACAATCAACGAGTAACTAAAACATTGAGTAATGCAGTGAGACAATACGAATTTTACCTTTATTTGAGATATGAATGAATAAACATGCCAAGAGATGTTTGAGTTCCGTTTAATGGTAGCTTTTTGAGACAAATTTTGAAAGAATTAAAAAGAAATGAAAATTTGTTATTTTTAGTATTTATAGGCTGGATTTACAAAATTCATTAATTTTTAATTTTTTTTTAATGGAGGGGGTTAATAAATGGGATTGTTTTACAACTAGAGGGGTGGAAATATCACCACCCTTTATGAAAAATGCCAATCTAACAACATAGGGAATGAATTTTATGTCATTTGAGATTTAAAATTTTGAGACATTACTTGACAAGTATAACATTGCTAGAAATATTATAGCAAGTTTTTATTTTGAGTTTTAACAATTTCAAAAAGTAAATACGATTGGTGGTACTCACGTCCTGCAAGTCTCATTTCATTCTAAATTCTAACAAAATTAGATTGGGTTAAATATCTTAAATAAAGTGGGAGTAATTTTTTTTTTTTTTTGGTCTGAACCACGAGGTGGTCCTGAGTAGGCCTCAATTGTAGGAGACACCTTTAATCTCGTACCACAACTCAGACTAATCCCCGCTTACACCGAGTCGGCCCGTAAGGAGTAAAGTGCTTGT
This sequence comes from Citrus trifoliata, assembly GCA_018350135.1. NCBI lineage: Eukaryota > Viridiplantae > Streptophyta > Magnoliopsida > Sapindales > Rutaceae > Citrus > Citrus trifoliata. The sequence goes on along the minus strand of CM031384.1, from coordinate 6,848,192 downwards.
TAAAGTGGTAACTCCATACGAGAGCGGGACTTGAACCTCTGACTTCTCTTAAGGAGTGAGAGTGTCGAACCACTCACACCAACCAATTTTTGTTAGTGGAAGTAATTTTTTGAACAACTGTATTACAATTTTCTTTTAATTTTTTTAATTATTTAATTTATACAACTTTAAGTGTAGTTGGTTTTCGGTAAGTTACAATTAAGCTGTTCGTTGGTTGTTTATTTATGGATTCATGGAGCATGATGGATAACATGTCAATGCTTGATATTTTTAGGCCTGCAACTCGAAACCAAAGCTCTATTTAAAACTTGATGTTATTTAATAAAAAAGTCTCTTGAGTAGAATTATTTTAGCTACTTGAACGATGGATTTAGAAATTTATCAGTTTCTCGAATAACTAAACTTATTTTTGAGGTCCATGTTTTTTCGAATTAATCTTTATTTTGATTTTCTTCTACTTGCCTCAATTTACTGTTACGAACATTTGTAGGTATGTTATAACGCTTGGTAAACCTCTAGGTAGACTCTCAGAAGACTCCACTTTGTGAAAAAAGTGACAATCTTTGTCTTATGATAAGCATACAAATGTCTAGACTCGTAATAGACTTCGAATTGTAGGACATCAGTGAATTAGAACAAATTAGCTCTGGCCATTTTAGTTCATATGATTGGATTTCCAAAATAACAAGACCGCTAGATGAACTCTATTAGATGAACCTTGAAGCTGATAAGCAAAATTGGGCTCTTAGCACATAATCAACGGGCCTTAAACTCGGCCCTCGACTGGACCACTTGTCTGCTTTATCTTCTCGTCTCTGTCCTTTATCTCGAACGTGGGGTCCCCAGAATTAAACTTCGAAAGGAGCATCATCGTAATTTTAATCCAAAGAACGGGAGCAAGTACAGTGTGGTTCATAACTTCATATAGATAAGGATTTGAGGCCTTACCTTTCATTTTCCTCTTTTTGTTCAATCCACTCTTTTATCGTCAACAAGAAGCTCCACAGTTAACAGCCCTTTTGCTTTTCGACTATAGGTACTCTGTCTTATTATTATTCACTTGAGTATCAGCTAATGATGAGTACTTGTTTCTCAAGTTTCTTTATGTTTCTCTAACTTACCAATACACTCGATAGTGTTTATTTATCTGGGTTTTTGTTTTCCCTTGGTTTTGGAAATTTTGAACTTTCAAATTGTTTGCTCAAATATTTAAGCTTTATTACTAGCCATTGAATTGGAATTCAAATGGCAGTTGTGGTTTGTTTCAGTTAAAGATATGAATTGGGTTTATTTATTTGTCTTTGGTGTGTCTTTATTTGCAATGTGGCTTAAGAAAGTAGTTCTGTATATTATTTCTTCTGCATGGTATGTCCATAGATTCCAGTTGGATGGTTTAATTGAATGATCGTTTGGTAAAATATTGCAGTGTCAAGCTCAAGAGTTTAGGGAAAACTGGATTTTGGTCCTGATGATGTTAATGTAAATAATGAAAATTTTGTTAATTTTTCTTGTCGAAATCCTCTAATGGCTCTCAGGTATTTGAATTTGTATTTGGAGTAAGACATGAGAAATTCTGAAAAAGGATATTTGTGCTTGTGCATTTCCAACCTGGGAATAGACATATCATTAGTGGTTATCATACAACTAATGTCAGTAATTTAAAGTGGCCGGAGGATAAAAAAAATACAAAAATTGAAAAATTCATCTTAAGTCCAAATATCTGATTGAGGTTTTTTGACTGTTATTCGACTGGACCAATATCTTTTAGATGATAATGCTATATCCCAACAGTCTTATATCTTAGTGAGCCAACGACATATATAATTGAGCTTGAAGGTGACTTGTGGAAAAGACTTAATCATAGTGCTCTAGCCCAATGCTCAGGCCTGTGATTGCAAATCTTACTTGTGGAACCATATGACACTCATTTTGCTGTAAAATGTTGTTATGCTTGTTGAATTTCTTGGACTTGATTCTTGATATATCATGCATAGGGTAGATTCATGATCTAGTGCATATTCTGTACTTTTTGCAGGTGAAGATAGGGATGAAGTACTTGTTTTAGCCACAAGACTAGACCATTAATCTGGCAGTTGAATTGAAGATGACGCCTGTAATCCCATGTTCTATAAGCAGTATTTCATCCATTCCTGTGACTGCTTTTACTATAAAAAAGAACAATTGTTTAACAAGATACAATTCAACAAGGAAATCTACAAAGCAAACGATATCCTCACAGAGATTTCTTTTACCTCTTCCATCTTCTGTCAGATTCTTTTCACAATTCCAAAGCGGGTCTGCTTTACAGCATAAATCTGCTCTCCACATATTATCAGCCACAGGGATCAATGTAGCCGTGGAGGAATCAGATTCACCTGCTGCAGATGATTATTCTGCTGGAGCCTCAGACATTCCGTCTGATGTGGAAACAAGTGAAAGTTCCTCTATAAAATCAGAGGCCAGTCCCACTCTAGCTCAGTCCAGACAATCAAGAACAGCTAGGAAAAGTGAGATGCCACCTGTAAAGAATGAAGACTTAATTCCTGGTGCAACATTTACTGGTAAGGTAAGATCGATCCAGCCATTTGGTGCTTTCATTGATTTCGGAGCTTTCACAGATGGCCTGGTACATGTTTCAAGACTGAGTGATAACTTTGTTAAAGATGTTGGAAGCATTGTGTCTGTTGGACAAGAGGTTAAGGTTAGATTAATTGAAGCAAATGCTGAGACAGGACGTATTTCTCTTACCATGCGTGAAAGTGATGATATTAGCAAGCTGCAACAACAGAAGGATGCTACTGCCAGTGGTGACAAGGTAAGGACTGCCAGACGGAGCACTTCGAAGCCTGGTCAAAAAAGGGATGAGATGAAAACCACAAAGTTTGTCAAGGGACAGGACCTAGAGGGCACAGTGAAAAATTTGACCCGTTCTGGTGCTTTCATATCTCTTCCTGAGGGGGAGGAAGGATTCCTTCCTACATCAGAGGAATCTGATGATGGGTTTGCAAACATGATGGGAGGCTCATCATTACAGGTAGGCCAGGAAGTCAGTGTCCGTGTACTGCGTATCTCAAGGGGACAAGTAACCTTGACAATGAAGAAAGAGGACGATGTGGGGTTGAACCTACAGCTCACCCAAGGGGTTATCCATGCTGCAACAAACCCCTTTGTGCTGGCCTTTCGGAGCAACAAGGATATTTCTTCATTTTTGGATGAGAGGGATAAGTCAGCAACAGCTGCTAAAAAATCAGAGAAACCAACCCCTATTGAGATAGGGGGAGAGGTGAGCCAAATGGAAGCTGGATCAAGTATCCCCAAGGTGCAGGACCAACCAACCAGCAGCGACGATGGTATGGCCAGTGTTCCTTCTGCAGTGGGTGAAACAGTTGAAGATGATGAAGCTCCGTCGAAAGAGAAGGATGAGCTAGCTGACATTGCAAACAGAAATGAGGACCCCCAAAATGTAATGTCAGGCTCGTCAGAAACTTTGGATGGTGCACTCCAAACCATCGAGAAAGAAACAGAGGAGACTACTTTGAATCAGACAATTGAGGAGACTCCTTCTACTGACGTATTTGGAGAAATAGCCGAACAAGCCCTGTCCACTGATGGTCCAAAAGCTGGAGAATTTACAGAGAGTCAAACTGAAGATACGATAGCAAAAGATGAAGTGCAGATACTAACACCTGCTACAGAAGAGAAAGAAACTGAGGATACTACTGAAGCTTTGGCACCTGAGGGGAGTGTATCTACTGAGAAGCAGATAATTGGGGAGGCTGCTTCAACCAACTTATCTGGAGAGATAGCTGAACAAGTCTCAGTTTCCGACAGTCCAAAATATGAAGAAGTTGTACAAAATCAAACTGATGATGTCATAGCAAAAGATGAAGAGAAAATCCAAACACCTACTACAGAGAGTGAAATTCCTTCAGCTGGATCACTCAAAGAGAAAGAATCTGGACCTATCCCTGACAAAAATGGCAGTATCACCAGCTCAGGGGAAGAACCAGATGTTTCGTCTTCCCAGAAAACTAAAGGTTTCAAGCTAGGCTTCCTTTTCTTTCAAAGTTTTTCTTTTAATAGTTGTTTTTATAATTTCTGTCTCAGAAATTTATATTTTAGTGTCCAAAATGTCAACCTGAAACCTTAAACGTAATTCTTCTAAAGCAAAGAGATGATACGGTATTTAACTCGATTGTGCAAAATAAGATAATGAGCTGAAAGTTGTTTAGTTAAGATATTCAGTTAGGAAACAGTGACAGGTTTCATTCACATGTGGCCATAACTGTCCAAGTAATCAGTTTTCATGACCTCTGGTATAGCATAGAACACATCATTGTAGTGTTTGCAGTTCAATGGTGTCTTCTGATGATATCTTGGCGTAAATTTAAAGTAGGGATTTTGGACAATCTATTGCAATATTTTGTAATTGGAGGGTGTTTCAGGTGGTTTATGCATGATCATAATGTATCATGGTTAATCATTTAATGTCCAATCATGTTGGTGATGCAAGTCTTATTGAAACCTGTTTCCTATAGGTACTATCCTGATTATTGGAAACTTCTACTAACACTGCCTTTAGGCCTTAGTGAAATGAGGAATCACATTACAATTAAAAATATACGAGTGAAGTTAAGTAATGCTTTCAGCTTGTTGTTCTAACTGTAAATTTTGCCAATGTTTTGTGTGTGTATAATTCACATAGCAGTTGCAGTGGTACTAGAGCGTACTGACTTCCACTATCTACTTGTTTTTGGTTGACGACTGCAGCAACTGTATCACCAGCTCTAGTAAAGCAGCTTCGTGAAGAAACAGGAGCAGGAATGATGGATTGCAAGAAAGCACTTGCAGAGACTGGAGGGGACATTGTTAAAGCTCAGGAATTTCTTAGAAAGAAAGGGCTAGCAAGTGCTGAAAAGAAAGCCAGCCGTGCCACAGCTGAAGGAAGAATAGGTTCTTATATTCATGATAGCAGGATTGGTGTCATGGTAGAGGTGAATTGTGAGACAGATTTCGTCTCTCGAGGTGACATTTTTAAGGAGCTGGTTGATGACCTAGCCATGCAGGTGGCTGCATGTCCCCAAGTGAAGTACCTTGTTACAGAAGATGTTCCTGAAGAGATTGTGAACAAGGAAAAAGAAATTGAAATGCAGAAGGAAGATCTCTTGTCGAAACCAGAGCAGATCAGGTCAAAGATTGTTGAAGGGCGGATCAGAAAGAGGCTTGAGGAGTTGGCATTGCTTGAACAACCATACATTAAGAATGATAAGATGGTGGTAAAGGACTGGGTGAAGCAAACCATTGCAACCATTGGAGAAAACATAAAAGTCAAAAGGTTTGTGCGGTACAATCTTGGAGAGGGCTTGGAGAAGAAAAGCCAGGATTTTGCTGCTGAAGTTGCTGCTCAGACTGCTGCAAAACCAATCGCAAAAGAGCAACCTGCTCCAGCTGAAACAAAGGAAACTTTAGAGAAGTAAGTTGCATTCCGCGAACTTGTATAGTATTACGAGATATAATAGTTTTTCATTATCTTATGTGTTTCATAACTAACCATAATGTGATTTCAAAATACAATCATCACCATGTGAAAGATTGGCATTAATTTGGAGCAGGATGAGCTCATTATGTAAAGAAAAACAATTGACCTTCCCATCAAATAGCCTGGCCGAAACTAGGGCAAATAAAAATTGAATTTTTCTTTTCCAGTTTCTCTCTGTTGGTTCTGTCCCAACTTGTTCAAACCCATAGATAATACAAAATTTGTTGAGCCTGAATGTAGACTGCATTTGCAATAGCCAAAAATCCTACAAACACTCATGCAAACATTTGTGTTTCATATTTAGCTATTTTCATATACATTCACACTATTATATTTGTTATCTAACATCCCCCAATATTGATTTCTCTTTGAATTTATGCTTGTCAGGGCCTTAGCACGAGTAAGTGCATAATATTTTGGATAACTACATGTGTTTTTTTTTCTTTTGCCCCCCAATTTGGGGAGCACTTATATTTTTTAATATCTTCAACTTTTTCTTTTTATTGCCAAGGGTGATTTGGGTCAATGGCATATCGTGAAAGGCAGAAGGCCTAGGTCCATACCAAGGTGTAGTAGGAGATTAGTCTCTCTGCTGTTGGTCTGTCTGAGTAACCATATTATAGAAACTTTGTTTTATTAGCTGGCACATTTTGTGCATGTGCATTTGGGAAATATAAATGCGGCCTGCAGATGTTTTTATGTTGTAAGTGATACATATGCTTAATTTCCTGTTGCAGACCACCAGCAGTTGCAGTCTCTGCTGCACTTGTTAAACAACTAAGGGAGGAAACAGGAGCAGGAATGATGGACTGCAAGAAAGCTCTCTCTGAAACTGGAGGGGATCTTGAGAAGGCACAGGAGTACCTCAGGAAAAAGGGTCTCTCTAGTGCTGACAAGAAATCAGGCCGGCTTGCAGCGGAGGGTAGAATTGGTTCATATATTCATGATTCTCGCATTGGAGTACTAATTGAAGTCAATTGTGAGACAGACTTTGTGGGTAGAAGTGAAAAATTCAAGGAGTTGGTTGATGATCTAGCAATGCAAGCTGTGGCTTGCCCGCAAGTGCAATTCGTATCCATTGAAGACATTCCGGAGGACATCATAAATAAAGAAAAGGAGATTGAGATGCAGAGGGAGGACCTTATTTCGAAACCTGAGAACATTAGGGAGAGAATCGTTGAAGGGAGGATCACAAAGAGGCTTGGTGAGCTTGCTCTTTCAGAACAGCCATTTATCAAGGATGATAGTGTTTTGGTGAAAGACTTGGTCAAGCAAACTGTTGCTGCAATTGGGGAAAATATTAAAGTTCGAAGGTTTGTTCGATTTACTCTTGGAGAGACAAACGAAGAGACACAAACTGAAACTGAAGCATGAGATGGAGGCACATTGCATTGGGGAAGCTTTGTAAGTACATTTGTGATGAAGTTCCCAAGCATGGAAGAATTTTGAATGAGAAAATAATCTGATTCTTTTTGTTGTGATTAAAGCAAGTTAGTTTCTAATTTCTTATATAATGCGGTACTTGTTGATTTTGTTAGATAGAAAGAGGATAATATAAAATCTATTCTCCGCACAGAATGGAAATGTGAAAATACAATTTTTCTGGAGGTGCTTTTGGATTATTATATTTCAGTTTCTAAAAAGCTTTGCCTAATGCCTGTAAGATAGAATTAAAAAGGCTACATCAGCAAATCGACGATTAAAGTTTAGCTCATAATGAAGTATTCGTGAGCCCATGCGTCCAAACATGAAAGATCTTCCCCCTTGTTCAAAAGGAATACTCTAGTACATTCAAACGAAAATGATCTAACAAGACCTAGATCCTCAAGGGCAAACAGATTTGTATCATATACACATTTCCAAGACTACAAATTGACTAATATTTCTTTCACAAAGTTCCTTTCCATAAATGATAAAAGAAAAATGCCTGTGAATTCTCGTCAATTGCATCAGGCATACAAGTGCTTCAGTCTTTCACATGTATATTCATTATGACACCCTGTGCATACTCCTGATACAAGAATACTCCTGACACAAGTGTTAAATGCCCCTTCCCTGATTTCTTTTGGGCACAAATCGCCAAAGATCCACAGCAATATCTACCTCCTTTTTCTTATGAAATTTGTATAGTTGTGGAACATCATATCGAAGCTGTTGAGGAAAAAAATGATAAATAATTAGCAAGTAAAAATTAAAGTACGACTGAACTAGCAACATAGTTTTCCCACCTCACACAACACCTCAGCACTACTAGCTTTGAAGTCTCGGAGTGCTGCCTTTTTCACATGCTGAGGCACCAAGAAGAATGATCACATCATTGTTAGTCAAAATAAAAATCCTTCCTTAAAGATGCTGCACTGTCACAAGAGGTATATACTGGTTGGTATTTGGCTTTGAACTCGTGCGTCTAAGTTTATTATGTCTTATGTGACAAGTCCACATTCTAATAGCTACATTATAAAGAAAAAGACTACATCCCCCATAGAGGTCTATGGAAGCAATAAACTAACTGCTTGTGGTGCAGATGCTATTTTGTTAATGGCAGATCAGAGCTAGACATTCAGGAGTAAGACTAACAAGTAATTGTTCAACAGCAAGTATTTCAAACCGAACGACTTACTTCTCTTGTAGAGGTCTTATGCAAGGAATAGACTGCTTGAGAAGCAACCTATTGCAACAATCAATCCATAAGAACATTTATATTTGGTCAATAAGACAAAACATTTATAACATCAAAATTTAGTTCCTACCTTCAAAGCCATAGAGAGAAAATCCATGTCAACCCCCTTTTTCCGTGTTCCAAATGGAGGATTCATTACGACAGTGTCAACATGTCCTACAGAACAGACTATGACCATGAGGCAAGCATATATATATATATATATATATGAACAAATAAATAAAAGAAAGAACCATCAACAATGAAGTAAATGGAAAATATTACATGTTTAACCTGGAAAGTTACTTTTTTTCCATCAGATTCATAAACACATCTTAGTACTGACCGAGACCTAATATGTAAACTAGTTGTGCAGTACATCACATAATTCTCAAACTCCAAAGATAATGACAAGGAAGCCTCATTGTTTATAATATTAAATACCAGAGTATCTGAAAAATTATATCAATGAACATAAAAGTGTAATATAGGCGATTACCAAGTTTCCTAACTGGTAACCACCTCAGTTAGCCACCGTTTTCAGATAAAAGAGCTGACTATGACCAAAGATTCTAATTCAAGGACAAACATTTATGCATGCAGGGAGGTGGGTAAGTCTAGATATATTTACCTCTCCATTCTAGGTTCCTGATGTCACACTGAACAAAATCTATGTCCAACTGCAGGTTCAATTAAGAAGCAACAATCCATCAATTGTTCAAGAGAAGCAGCACCTGTGCTAAATATTGAATCTATAATTATAGCAACCAGCAATTTATCCCAAAAGGAGAGAGGGGAAATCCTAAAACTTAGCAACTCCAGGTATCCTATTTTTTCTCGTTAACATACCAGGTCAACAGATGCCATGAACATACTTATTTATCAAAATCACGAAAGATACCTCAAGATCCACAGCATTTTCGGATGCTAACTCAAGAGAATCAGAATCAATATCAATAGCAATAACCTGACTGTTTGAAAGGAAAGAACAATAAGAAACAGAGAGGAAAAAGTATTTGCATTAAATCTGTAATAAAAACTCAATATAAGATTGATATTCTATTCAACAGAAACTCTGTGTACAATAAGACATAGCGCAGTCGAAGAACCTATGATAAGCGTAAAGAAACGAATGGCAAGATTAATGAGCATACAGCATGTAGTTGAGAAAAAAGGCTTAACTTAATTGAGTTACTACTTCATCTTTTATAAAAATAAAAAAATTTTGAAAACTAAAACCCGTGCATAAAAGGAGAGATAGATCAAAACATGACTCACTCTGCACCCAAGAGAGCAGCTGCAGCCCCTAATGTACCACACCCACAGCCAAAATCTGCCACTACCTTATTGCTTACATCACCAAATGAATTTTCCGCCTGCTCATAACCCACAAAACATTTCATTATCTAATCACAGACGCCCATATCCAGTATTGGAGCATAAAAATCATTATTACAACGATCATGACTAGTTGCATTTCAACTCAAAAAATAAGACTTACAAAATATCTAACTTTTACAATTAAATAAATCCACAGAGTAGCAAGTCAGTATTAGAAACAGATTACTAACACAACTAACTAATAATTACGCACTGACCCAGATAAGCAAATGATGAATAGAAAATAACATAAGTCAAAAGTTTTGAAGAGGGATACAGTGTAAAGCATACGAGAGGCTATGTGGGGTCCAGTTGGATACTGCTCCAGTTCCACCTGCAACCACGCAAAATAATCGTCAGCCAAGCGATATGATTCAAATTCAAATTCATATTCAATTAATGTTTTGTTCAATTGCAAACACTGTAAATAGCGAGAGAAACCTTCGGATTGGAGAACTGCTCGAGGTCACCCAACACACTTTCTAGTTGCTTCAGCTTCATCTTCTAGTTCCGAGCTGGAGTGAAGAAGATTCAGGTTTATAATAAGCAAAATGCTCGATGGATATTAAAATTCTTGGCCTTGGGCCTTGACCTCGCCTTGGGGGCTTTCGTGCAAAATTAGAAATTTCGCAGCCCCTTTTTCTTGTAATTCTAATCCTAGGCAAACTTTAATTCCGTATGACGAAAATACCCCGCTGTTAAAAAAAAAACATATAGAAGTATCATTCCATAATGAAAATAAAGAGCCCTAGTTGCAGTTGAACAACTTGAATCCAATCACACCACTCCACGGTCTCGTGTAGCCGTTTGTTGCCGCTGCCAACGACCCGCTACTGTCGCCGCCGCTGACCGTTTTCTTGAAACGGTACCGTAATACACATCTCTCGTACTCGTTTGCTCATAAAGTTATCGCCTTTAGGTTTTTTATGGCTGAAGCTGATTAGCTTTTATGCTCCTACTTCTCTTTTAGTACAAGTGGGTATTAGTTTTACTCAACAGCCTCGTGTCATCTGAAATTTAAAGGATAAAACGTAAGTATTTGATTATTTATTTACTTTTGTTAACTGGGGAATGCCAATGTTTTAAGAGTTTTTATTTTTAATTAATATAAAATTTATTTTCGGTGTAAAGATGACTTTATCCGATGAAGAAATCAAAAGGCTATTCAGAATCCGGAGGACGGTCATGCAGATGCTCAGAGATAGGGGTTATTTTGTTGGAGACTTTGAAATCAATATGAGCAAAGAACAGTTCATTGCTAAATTTGGTGAGAACATGAAAAGGGAGGACCTTGTTATCAATAAAGCATTACGAAATGATAGCTCAGATCAGGTATCCCTTTGGTATCCATTCATAATATCGCTGGAGTTGTGTTGCTCTTCTGTCGTTTGTTTCAAGTTTCCCAATGTAGTAGCAGCTTATTTTTGGTTTGCTATGATTTGAGGAAAAACTAATTTCTCCCCCTCTCTCTCTATATATATAATCAATATGTTTTTATGGAGTATATGCAATGCAAATGATATATTAAGGCGAATATGTGTAATTTGACTGTTAATTTTCTTGTCCAACATCATCAAGTTATCAGACTGAATTCTACAGGCTAGTGCTTGATATCTATGGGTTGCCAACCTCTGGTTAAGCTTGAACTTGGCTTGTTTGTGAGCAAGTTATACTGAATGGAGTGTTCTGTCGGGTCTAATTTGAACTGTTTAGGTCACTAGACTCTCTATCGTGCATGTTAGAAGAAATAAATAATGCCCTAGGAGAGTGTAAATAGAAAAACTTTTGACTAAACTAGAATGTCTCAAATATATTTGGGTCATCAAAGAACAATAGTTCTATTTTTGGCTTTGGAAAAACTGTAATTTTTATGGTTACAATTTGCTTTAATTGATTTGCTTTGATGCAAAGTGCTTGGTCATCTTTACTTTGGGGAGATATTTGATGAATATTAAATTATGCATGCTGAATATGCATTTCCCTTTTCATTAGTGTAACATTTTACATAATATATTTGGATCTAAACATTTGTGATTGCATTGGGTGTTGATACATTTACCCATATGTTTTCCTTTATGCTTATTGTTGTTTTGTATGCAAGATCTATGTTTTCTTCCCTGATGAACAAAAAGTTGGGGTTAAGACAATGAAGACTTATACTAATCGTATGAAATCGGAAAATGTTTTCCGAGCAATATTGGTGGTTCAACAAAATTTGACTCCCTTTGCTCGAACATGCATACAAGAGATATCTGCAAAATTCCACTTGGAGGTATTCCAGGTAAATGTATTTTCTTTGATGATATATACGTGCAAACTGTTTAATTGTTGAATTCTAGCTAATCAGTAAATTTCATCCTACGTCTTGAGATCATATGTTGTTTGGGAAGCTATATTCCTGTTGAATGCAATGTTTTGTAGGGTTATTAATGTACTTACAGTGCATTCATTCAACTTGATGGATAAAGCTATTTGCATAGAATTTATTTATTTTGAAGACTTTGATTTATGCCATGGATGACAAGAAGTATTAAGTTGGCGGGATTTTTTAATACTTGTGATCCATCCTTTGAACCGCTCAAGCATCCTAAAGAATTATACTAGTGCTTGCTGGTTCTAGAATCCTGCATTAACAGAATGCTAGTGAATGAAATGGCATTTGATCTCTTTTTATTTTTGTGTCTCAAGGTAGGGTTGGCAACTAGATAGGACGGGCTGGGATTTGGCAATCCTGATCCTGTCCCAATTATTGAAACATGACTAAAATATCTCCTGAATCTTATCCTGTTCTCATAGTCGGGACTGAAAAATTGTCCCGGTCATATACTACTATTTATCTCGATCCCATCCCGTTTAGTCAAATACACTCAAATCGATAAATTCAAAATTCCCAATGCTAACATGTTCAGTTATCCACCTCAAAGGCACAAACCACCACTTCAATTCCAAAATTTGAATTGAATTCACACACTGTAATTACAATTTTAAACATGATAGAGACAGGAGAGTTGTGGCCTTGTGGCTTCTTGTGTGTACACTACAGCTTCTTGTTGGTGGGTTGCAGATAATGGTCATTGGTGGTAAGGGCGTAAGTTGAGGCTGTTGTGCATACGTCCAATGTTTGGATTATGATTGTTAGTGCACTAGTTGGTGGTCTTTGTTGGTGAGGGCATGAGGGTGTTGTGCGTAGAGCGGCGGTGTGGTTGTGAGTGTGGCAGTGGGGTACCATATAGTGAGGATAAGGTAGTTAGGCAGACTGGTAGATTGTGATTGGGGTAGATCGTGATTCGTGAGGATAAGTTTTAGATTTAGATTTTTTAATTTTTGTAATTAGCTTAATTCAATTAAAACTGGAAAAAATGAAAATGTTTAATCATTTTTGAGCTTGGGCTGGGGCTTGGGCCACTGTGCTGTTTTTAGTTAAATGATTTTTTTTTTTAATTTAGTTTATTGAAAGTTACAATAAAAACAGGATAGTCGGGACATCTGGATCCTAAGAGGATTATACAAGCTGTCCCAACCCATCCCGAATCATTAATCGGGATGAAATTTCGTCTCTAATTATTAATCGGGATAAAATTTCGTCCCCGATCCTGACAGTTTTAAAATATCAGTATCAGATCCCATCCTGAATGGTACAGGAACCTGAATGGGGAATATTGCCAACCCTATATCAAGGGCTTCTTTACAAATAGATTTTCCAGATTTCTTTTTCCTTGGTCATGATATGAAATAACAGTGATGCATTATTTTTCTGTGTATAAAAGACGGCATTAATGTTTTACTATTTCTTCTCTTCATTATTCAGGAGGCAGAGCTTTTGGTCAACATCAAAGAACACGTTCTGGTTCCTGAGCATCAAGTGCTTACAAATGAAGAGAAGAAGACTTTGCTGAAACGGTATACAGTGAAGGAAACGCAGGTCAGTGACAAAAATTTTAATGCTGTTTTCTTGTTCAATATGTACGTGGCTTGCGTTGGTGTATTGTTTTAAGTATTGTCAAAAATACAAAAATAAAAATGGGAGAAAAATATCCCACACATAGATTTGTCTGCATGAATTGAAGTTAAAAACATATCATGACTTTAGGATGCTGCGTCAACACTTGAAACTGTCTTTTGGACAGGTAGTGTTTTTCGTTGGTAAAAGTGTTGTGTACTCCAGTAAAGGCCATAAGTTTTCTGCCATCTGCTCTACATTTATTAATTGTGTCAAGAGTATTGGACACTAACCCGGTTCCGGTTATTAATCGTCTCACCTGGTTAACATAACCTACTAATTTTATTTTTTTAATTATCTGTTTAACATAGCTTTAAATATATTTTCTAGAAAAGTTGTACTACGAATTACTTAACTCTCATCAAATATATATATATATGGGTATAACCTAATGATTTTAAAATATGGCAAATGTTAGATAGTTCTTTTGAATAATATGATTAATCAGATAGTTAATTGTGTCATAAATGGGTTCACATGCTGGAAACACTGAATGTGGTTATCTAATGGGCATGCTAAATCTGTTATTCTGTTTTGGTTCATGTTGGGTTAATGGGTTGCGTCAAATATTGCCACCTGGATTTATATTGTGAGCTGCCTCCACAATTATGGAATACATTAATGCATCACTTAGATCCCTTCCAAAGAAACAGTTTACTTTTTCCTTAAAATGTGCACAAATGAACCAGGCTTGTCCTCATTACTAGGTTGGGGCGTCATTTTTGTATATGTATTTGTGTGAGCTCAATTTGCTTTGTTGTTTCTACCATTTATCATTGACATATTCTTGAAATGGTCGGAGTTCAGTTGCCACGTATTCAAGTGACTGATCCAATTGCAAGATATTATGGGCTGAAGCGTGGACAGGTTGTGAAGATTATCCGGCCAAGTGAGACTGCTGGTCGTTATGTCACCTATCGATATGTTGTATAAGTATACTCATAAACAATGGTAGTTTACTTTTAATCATTCTGTACTTAGCTGGAATTGGAATTATGTTTTATCCTTCTGAAGTTGATGTAGTTATTACTTAGATTTATCACCCATTGTTGTTTTACAATTAGGACCTTGAAGGCAACAGTCCATACTCAAATTGGTTTGGAAGCAGTACCGGGTTTTTCTCGTTATTGTGCCAAGTGCTATTTCATTCGGTACCACTTTATATAATACATGCTTGTAGCCTGCAATTCTAATACTCTTACCAAAAACAAATTTCGTTTTTTGAGATATTTTTCTTATGACTTTTTTTTTTAATTGTTACAATCTACAAATAATTTACGACTGGAGATTTATGTTGTGTTTACTTCATGGAATGAGAATGTGAATGAGCTGGAATGGAAATGAGAAATGAGAATGAGATTACAATATTTACTTGGCAAAAATAAATGAGAATGGGAATGTGCAGGAATACTATTGGTTTATTTTTTTGGCAAAAAAAATAAGAATGAGGAATGAGAATGAGAATTAATTTAATAATGTAATTTTCATTAATTAGATACATGTATAAATATTATTATAAAAATGATATTAATTTAAAAAATAATAATAATAAATGTTAATAATGATAATATTAATAATAATATTAATAATAATAATAATAACATTTATAATAATAAAATTCATTATGATTTGAACGAGGGTAATTTTAAAAATATAAAAAAATTATAGGGATATAAAAGTTAGTTCAGGGAATAGAATCTTCATTCCCAAATCTCTATACGAATGAGATTCTTATTTCTTATTCCTAAAATATTTGAGACCCAAACATTTTATTTTTATTTTTAAATTATATTTTGTCAAGTAAACATGGGTTTCATTTACATTCCTTCATTTTTATTCTCTAAACTTTTAAGTAAACACACCATTAATGGAAAGTTAGGTAAATATATTTTGTAAGGAGATAAAGAACCTTGACCGAGGTTTGATATGATGCCCTCAACATTATTGATAACACTAGTCCACTTGTCGCTTGGGATTGCACAGTGTTGGTGCCTTTGCATGGGCATAATAAAGTTTAAGAAAGTTGATAGATGCCTTTAGGAGTACAAATCAAAAAAATAAAAGATAAAAAATAAATTTGTCAATTCCCTAACCTATTAAATTCTAATATTTTGATTCTATAGTTGAATCCTAACTTGGACAAGGGATTTCATAATTTGTATAATTAATATTTTATTATCTAATAAATAAATATCGCATCAATTGAAACTCAATTGTTAGAACTTAGAATTCGTAACATTGCTCATCAAATTTTATCAACAAAAGGGTAATTTTGGATATATTTCCTCAAGTTTGTTCTTGCTACACTAGGAGAGAACGTACCTGGATGTGTGTAAGTGGTAAGGAGCGGTTTGGTTTGTCAGGAAAAGTACAAAATACCCTTCATTCCACAATACAAGAACTAATCATACTTCTTGCAATGCAGAGTTGGCAAATCGTCTCTTGTATTTTGGCACAAAATGCATAAGATCAATGAAAAGACCATTATACCCTCATAATAATTTAATTTGACATTAGACAATCATATAATGAGACAAAATTTATTTGAGTGGTGAAAATACTAATATACCCTTTAAAAATGTATTTACAATGTCTGAATCACTTTAATAAGGTAAACTTTTAATAATTTAAATATAAAAAAGTAAGGCTGGTATTATTACTGTTGGTTTCCAATGGTAATATCAGCCCTCCAGTGCTATATTTTAGGGCGAATATCAATCCATTTTTTGCACTTCATCTCAGCACTACCTAATACTTATTATGAATTGAGCTAGAGATGGAAAAATTTGACACAACCTGATTATCCAACACGAACACAATACGAATAAATGGGTATGGGTCGTTAAATTTACACGATTATTAAATGGGTTGGGTCCGGGTCGACACGATTTTTTTCCGTGTCAGGTTAATGTTAAAGTTCTTGACCCATTTACCCGATCAATGACCTGATTATATTTCCTATTTTAAAATAATTTATAGGTCCTTATTATCAAAACTTAAACATTAGAGATAATTCTCTCTTTTATTTTTATTTTTTGCAAGGATGAATATAAACACAATATTTTATTTATAAATTTTATATACATTTAGAGGTTCAATAATGTAAACGTGTAAAATATTATTAGACACACACACACACACACACACATATATATACATAATTAAAACTTCAATAGTGTAATGTGCAATATTTTGGTAGAACTGTACATTTTATAATATTTATAAATTATGTATGTATTACAATGCGTAAATGTTTGATGTAAATTTTGTTTAATATATAGGTATTAAACGGGTTATTCGGTAACCTGATTATTTTTTCGTGTCAGGTTTGAGTCTCAATATTTTGACACGATTATTAAATGAGTCGGGTTTGAGTTGACCTAAATTTGACACGACACAAACACGCCTCGATGACTCGTTATGCCAGTTTAGATTTAGCAAGCTCACAATAAACAATAGAATCAAGCAGCCATAGATGAAGAGGATGAAGAGAAGAGATTAATGGCAACCTCATTCGATTTGCAAATAAGATATGCAGGTGCAACAAAAGAGCTAGTGTGAAGATTCCAGAATCATATGACAACCCAAACAAGTTATACTATTGTTGTATGGACAATAGACGTGGTTGTGTCTACTTCAAGATTTGGACATCATCCCTAAATGATTTCAACAGAGGAGAAATGTTTGAAGTTGTAGGAACATGTCATGCAAATTATGAGATGTTGTTGACAATGCAAAAGGATTTGACAAATTTGAATTTACTAATGCAAAAAGCACATAAAACAAAAGGGAAATGTAGTGGTATGAAGACAATAATGTTCATAAACATGTTATTTTTCATATGTGCTATTGTAGTTTTAATAATGGGTGTAGTTTTAACTGCAAAGTAGACATTATATGACTGTCTAAATATGAATATGAATGCAAACAAACCTTAATCAGTTGCTTACTACCCCATTCAAGTTCATTGTCCATTATGATTGGCTGAACATGAATATGAATGTAAAATAAGTTTTAATAATGTGTATAACTTTTGTATATAAATGCAAAGAACTATCCCATTCAAGTTCATTGTCCAGATTGACTGAATATAAATATGAATATGAATGCAAAGAACTGTCTCATTCAAGTTCATATGACTGGTTGAATATGAACAACTAATTAAAGCTTATTCACAAATATTTGATGACGTTTTACAAATGCTTTTGTGCTTTAAAAAGTCATACACAAAAGTTATATAGTTAAAGTTCTTTACATAAGGTCGTACATGAACATGAATGCAAATCACTATAAAAAGTCATACAATAAAGTCAACAAAATCATAAGAAAGCATGATCAGAGATTTTAAAACCAAATCACTACAAAATAAGTTTCAATCAGTTGCTTGCTATCTTATTCAAGTTTATTCAACTCCAAGCTAACTTAAGTCCATCTTAACGTCATCAGACAATAAAACAACAAGCAACCACAATAAATTTAAATCAAATCATAATATATAATATCAAACCACAAAGCATGGCCACATAGATAATTGGCATTCTAGTAGAAATTCAGTTTGAACATTCATTTTTTGGTTACAACACACCCAGCCTTTACAAGTGACAAAAGCACACCATATAAATACATATAGCAAGGCAACTATCTATTATAATATTTTTGCTCTAATTAAGCTAAGAAAACCATATATGACATATTTTGGGCATTAGTATGAAAGTCTCTGTCTTTCAACAAAATATAAATCAAAAGAACGCAAATCTATATGTTAGGTGAGCAAAAGATGGTACACTATTTGTTGATGCTCTAGACACTTCAAAGGTGATACACGTTTGAACCTCGCAAAAAAAAAAAAAGTATGGGGTTAGATTATGTGCTTTGTCTTCTTATATACTTTCAGCTCTATGTTCTTAAATCTGCTAAATGCCTTAACTTTAGTAATCAGACTTCATTCCTGAGCTACAAGCATATTGCGTATTTAGTATCAAATCACAAAATTAAAAATATTGAGTGACTATAAATATTTCAGAATTGATATTACAATTTTAATGGGCATATAACTACGTTTGGTTCAATAGATTGCCTAAATCCTATGAACTAGTCTTAGTAATGGGTGCTTGGAAAATGAAAATTAGTAATTAGTCTAGTGATAAGGTGTAAGTTTATATCTTGATTAAGAATAATTTTAGTAAATTTGTTTTACATTGCCCTTGGCCTTTTTCTTCTCATGATCGCAAGTTTCCTTCAAGCAAGTCCTGTTATTATGTCCCCACAGGTAGGGGTGGGCAAAATCGGGTTTGGGGTGGGCAAAATCGGGTTTAGGTTGGGTTCGGGTCAACCCGATCGGGTTTCGGGTTGGTTAAAAATCAATCTGAATGAAACCTGAATTGTTGACCCAACCCGATCTGACAGGAATTACATTCAATTCGGGTAGGATTGGGTTCGGATTTAAAACGGGTCGAATTAAGTTTGGGTCATTCGGGTTTAATCAGGTCAGTTCGAGTCAGTTGAAATAAGGTTAATTCAAGTCAAATCCAGTTAATGCAATTTTGAGCTTTTTTTTTCCTATTTTTGTAGTTTTTAGGGTGCTTTTAAGATATTTTTCTTAATTGTAGTCATTTTTACTAATTTTCAACAGAAAAAAAGAAAAGAAAATACTATGAAATCAAATAAATAAAGTTAAAATGCTAGAATATGATATATAAATTAAGTCAATCATGCTTATTTTATGGCATTCATCACCAAATCAAGTTAATAATAATACTAGACAATAATACTATTCTATCAACTTCAACTTATCTAACTAAAACAATTACAAATTTATAATTTTACAAACTACAATTAGACTTAAAAATTTAAAACTATAACTACCATAATTATAGTTTAAATTACAACCTAATAGTATAATATCAAATTATGAATAATAATATATATTAAAAGTCACCTTTCAAACATCCATAACACTAATGTCGGCGCTCACCGCTTCCACTATCGAAGCTTGCGATCTTATAAAATCTATAAAATCAAAAAAATAATTAATAAGTAATTTAAGTACATGACTATATGTAGATGTTATACATAAAGTTATAATGCATTTTAAATATATTATGTATATAATGTACGATAAAATTTTAAAAACATTACCTTCTTATAATTTCATATGAAACAATTACTCCTTAATGTCTTCTTGGAGGTTGTAGACGGGATTGGCAAAAAGTTTAGATTGCAGCCAATTTTCAATACATATCAATGCCTTAACCATAGTCGGGGTTAAAGAACTCTTATACGCATCAATAATACGATGCCTGGTGCTAAAGGCAGACTTAAATGCCACTGTGGAAATAGGAACAACGAGGACATCCCTTACAATTTTCTCCAGAATTGGATACTTTGATCCATTCACCTTCCACCAAAGCAAAACATTAAGTTTAAGATAGCCGAGATCTTCAATTGGGTCCTTTAAATACCTTTCCACCTCAAATGCTACTCTTCTGCTTTCATTCTGAACAAAAACCTTTTTGACATATTCAAAAAAAGGGCGAGCAAATCAAAAAGTGTCATCACCTTCACCATCAGCAACATCCACCAAACTAGTCTCAATTGTAAAACGTTGAGAATAACTTGTACCACCATAACTGCCACTAAGACCACTCTCACCAGTGGCGACGCCACTTGAGAGCTAGTAGAGGCTTCAACCCCTGCTAGACTTTTGAAAAAAATAAAATTCCTTTTATTTTTCAGTGGATGTACAATAAAGCCCCTGATAAATTTTTAAAATAACTAAAAGACCAATATCTTAATACACCGTTTAGAAATTAAAAAAAAAACTCAAACTTAAATCCCTAACCATCGTCATTATTTTGCCCAGAAAAACCTCTACCGTCAGCCTATCGTCTCTCTCTGTCCAACTCCCATGTCATAAACGCCACAACTTGCAGCTTGCACTTGCAGCCTTGCCTCACCTCATCTTTACAATTTTTCTGGTACTACCATTGCCCCTTTGTAGTTTTTATATTAATTATTAAGAATTGATTAAACTATTTTGATTATTTAGCACTTCGCCACTTTATGATTTAATGTTTTGATTTTTTAATTGGTTTATACCTTTTTGAATTGAATAAGATTATTAGCTTTAACTTTTTGTGGCAAATTGGCAATGCTTCGTGGGTCACTTGGGTGATAAAGTGGCAATGCTTTGAACTTTACTAATAATAAATAATAGAATAACAATGCCATGGGTGATGAAGTGATGGGTTAGTAACTTAGTGGTTGAGCAGTTAGTTGGACAATTGGTTTCTTAAAGTAATATTTTATAATTTTTTTTTATATTTTGACATGGAAATTGTATTCGGTTTCTCTTTAAAATCTCACAATTAATTGTGTTTATTTGTTACAATTATGGAGAAATATTACTCAAGAATGTCATTATCACAACCTTCTCCGAAAAAAACAAAATACAGCTCAAATCAAGATGTAGAATTCAATTTACAAGATCTTCCTACAGATCCTGGTTTACGAATTCTAATATCTTATTAAAGTCCTAATATTTAAGATCAAGTCCGAAGAGCATACTTACAAAGAGGTCCTGTTCAGCCTAAAAATCACAACTTCAAACTTTCAGATTTTGGAAACCAAAAAAGGCGGTTTGGTAGTAATTAGTTTGGAAAATTTGGACATTGGTTGGAATATAACATAGAAAAAGATGTAGCATTTTGTCTCTTTTGTTATCTTTTTAAAGAAGAGATTGGTAATAACGGAGTGGTGATTCGTTTGTTGGTAAAAGTTTTAGAAATTGGAGGAAACCTGAAAAATTTGTTGAACAATCTCTCTATCCCCCAGTCTTGTAAGCAAACCATAATCTTTTTGCCGATCGACTTCCCTCTATGATATTTAATTACGCTAAAACTAATAATCCTCATATTCAAACACCAATCACTATCAATAAAATGAGTTGTGATCACCATGTAACTCATATTTTGAACAGAAGTCCGTAAATCAGTTGTAAGAGACTCCCGTTGCTTGTTATTGCAAATCAAACTCTTTAACATTTCATTTTCCTCCAAAAAATAACTTTATAACATCTCTACCAATAATTCTTCGAGATGTCACAACGAACTGCAGGATAACTACACTGCAAAAATGCCTAAATCCTTTGTTATCTACAAAATTAAGCTGCAACTCACCCATAATAATCATATCTATAAATTGAAATGTTAGGGAAAATTATATGCAACAGATTAGAATTTACAAATCAAACAATGTAATTTGCGTAGATTATAGTTTGGATTGGATGTTTACATTGAGTTTGTATCATTCAATGGCTAGAGATATTACTACTGCATTGTTGTTAATATGGCATATATAATAGTAGCAGTATTTTTTAACCTAAAAATTTAATAAGTAGAATTTTGTCAATAGACCTCTTACTCTTTAAATTACTTTCATTATTATATAATAAACTTCTTTGTATTGATATTTTATATAGGAATTATTCCTATGTAGTCATAAAAGTTTTAGTTTCAATTTAAAGCAATTATAAATAAAAATAAAATCCACATCCTAATAAGTTATAAGTTTTCCAAATCTTGTCTTGAGTAACTTTCCTCCACATAATAATAATTATTTGCATATTACAAAAATATGTAGGTAGCATTAAAAGTTTAATATGGAATAAAATATTTTTCTAAAGTTGTTTAAGAAACTGATTTATTTTTTGGAATTATTATCACATCTTTAAACTTGTAAGCACATAATAACTTGCTAGTATAGACACCTTGCCCGTTAAAACCAAAATATTTCTAACTTCTCAATCATATTTAGAGCTTTATAAAATTGATATGCTCCATTAATTAGTTATTAATGTATTTACCTCTATATTACTTACACTAAAGATAATAAAGTCAAAATAATAATTATTGAATTGATCATCTACTAAATTATAACCGGGAAATGCTTGTTTAGTCTTTAGGATTTCAGTTAAGTGCCCGTTTAGTCTATATATATATAAAGACATCCTTACTATTAAATATGTTACACTATTCTCTTACGATTCTTTCCTTTTACAATAACACATTTGTAATAAAATTCTTGGAGACATTAATAAAAAGACAAATGATAATTTATCCAATTAACCTTAAAATAATATAAAATTTTACCAAAATGTTTATATTATTATTTTACTTATATTAATTTACTTATAAATAATTATTAGTAAGATTGTTGCACTAACACAAAAAAATATTAGTTCTTTCGCACTAATATAATCATTGTTAACTTGATAATTAATTTTTTTATAGATAAGTTAATTAATGTTCAAAATAGGGTAGGCAAAATGGGTCACTGGGTCGTGTTCATGTTGTGTCAAATTTAAGTCTACCCAAATACAACCCATTTAATAATCATATTAAAATATTGAGATCCTACTCTGACACAAAAAATAAATGGGTTACTCAATAAAACTTTTTTTTTCATATATTGATATATTACAATGAGAACTTTACAGGTATTTTTACAATCAAATATCAATCGAGACTCTCCTTTATAATTATAAGATGGCACAACTCGAACAACAACCCTCACTTTAATATGAAAGAAAAATTTATTCTACCCCTGAAGCGGGGAGTTAAATAAACCCCTATCAAAGGGCTTTATATATATATAAAACATTTGCGCACTATTTTATATATGTGTGTGTGAGTGTGTGTGTCGATATTATAAAATATGCATATCTACTAAAATGTTACACAATCACACCATTGAAGTACTAAATCTATATAAAATCTGATAAATGAAGTATTGTGTATATGTCCATCCTTCTAAAAAAATAAAATAAAAAGAGAGAATTATGTCCAATATTTGAGTTATAATGAAAAGAACCTAAAGATAAATTTAAAATACGAAATATAATCATGTTATTGATCGGATAAATAGGAAAGAACTTTAACCTTAACCTAACACGAAAAAAATCATGTCAATCCAAACCCAATCCATTTAATAATCTTGTCAAATTTGGTGGCTTATACTTATTTATTCATGTCATATTTGTATCAGATAATTGCGTCATGCAAAATTTTGCTAGCTCTAGTTAAATTTTTTTTGGAAGGGTGTTATTGTAAAAGAAAAAATGAAGGTAAAAAACTATTGGGATGCTTTAAGATATTTTAAAAAATAAAAATTAAACGAGTATTTATTCAAATTATAACCTCCTTGTAATAATAAAATTAGTTGGTCCCAACAATATGACTGTAGAGAAATATTATTGTATTATCCTATAAACTAAAGTTCTAATTCTATCCATGCTAATAATAAATTTTTTTTTATGAATATAAATTGTTCTTACTCTCTAGGTCAATAAAAATATTGATTACAAATTAATAGTTTTAACTTCAACAATACACATTAGCTTCAGGTAGAATGATGAATAAAACAAGTAAGAGCCTGTTCGATATCATTTTTCAAGGCACCTTTTTGTTTTGTTTTGTTTTGTTGAGTGTTTTTTTTTTTTTTTAAAACGAGGAAAGATGTAGTACGTGTTTGACAGGCATTCTATGAAACAAAAATAATATTAAGGATTTTATTCCACATTGACAAGGAATAATTAATGAGTTAATTTTGTAGTATGAATTTGACTCATGAATTTTTGTGACTAATATTTATATAAAGGCAAATGTTAAGTTACAACGATTGTAACTTATCGGCTTCCATAAATAGTATTAATTAAAAAAATTAAAGGTATCATTCAAATTTGAAAGAAATAATAAACTAGAAAGATGTACGAAATCATAATAAACTAAAAAGATATGTATGAATTAGGTCCGAGCTTCTGTAACTAAATAAAATGCGTCTTTTAAGGTAGTAATAAACTAGAAAGTTTTGTATGAGTATGGCCCGAACTTCTATAAACTTACATATAAAATAAATTAAACGCTATTACTTAAAAGTAATAAAAAGTTTAAAATGTTTGTTTGCGTTAGGTCTGAGCTTTTTTTTTTTTTTGTCTTAACCACGAGGAATCTTGAGAAGGACCCCAACTGTGAGAGACACCTTTAAGTCCGTGCCACAAGTCAGACTATAAGTCCCCGCTCGAACCGGGAGGCACAAGTTCTCCCAACAAAGGCGACTTCTCTGCTACTCGAACTGAATAACAAACCCAGTCAAGTCACTTAAGGAGACTCAATTGCCAGTGGTTCCAACACTTTATTGATGCGTTAGGTTTTAGCTTTAATAAAGAAATAAAACGCATCATTTAAAGCCGTAATAAATTAGAAAGACTTGTATAAGTTAGCCCTCAGCTTCTGAAACGTTACATATAAAACAAATAAAACGCCATCATTCAAAGCGGTAATAACTTAGAAAACGACTTGCATGTTTCGGTTATTCTACAAAAGAAAGCGCAAAATAACCCTTTTTTTCTTTTTTGGAATATAAAAACTTCTCATCAAATCAAGATTTAAATGTCGAAGAAAACAAGATAAATGTGGGTGACAACATTTGCACCCATGTATCAAAATCACAACAACATGGAGAAAATTACTTAGCCAAGGCATCCGTTGCTTAGTTATAATTTCTCGACACTTCCAAATCTTGAAGTCATGCTTTGAAAATAATAGACACTGCAATTTGTGAACCAAAGCGTAAATCTTCTGCCTCAACAATATCAATATCATCGAAATAAACATTTACATTTATCTGTGTCCCATAACTAATTCTTCACAATTTTACACCACACAACTGCGTGCCCAACCAACCCACCGTGGATATCAACTGTAGCAACAAAATTTGATATCTTGTCTAATTTGTGAATGAAGTTTTACACAACATGAAATTTAAAACATATTAAAAATAAACAATATAAAGTGTTTCCTTTTTAAATTTTTTTCAAAATCACCATTGTCCTTTCCTCTTTTCATCATCTTCTTTAACAATTTCTTCGTCTTCCCTTGTTCTCACCATTAGCACTTTTTTTTCTTTTTCACTTTCTTGGTTTTCTTAAATCACCTTAATTAAATCTAACATTGAATTGTACAGATTATTGTAATTAAAAACATAAGTAATTATATAAAACAACAGTTCGTCGCTACTAGATAGATCAGAGATGTACCGCAAACTCAATATATAGGTGTTTGGGCTGAAGGAATTATTTGAAAAAGATGTTTGGGCTTCAGCAATTGTATATTATGAGTCTTATTCTCGTACAATTCTATGACAGTTGCACAGTCAAAGCTAATAAGAACCTTCGACAACCATATAGGAATATAAAATCATTCTCACGGCCATATCTTTTTTTAAGAGTTAAAAATTAAAAATGTATCTGTATGAAAAGAATTAAAAATTAACTCTCTTAAATCTTATTATTTTAAAATATATCTGTATGAAAATAAAATGAGGACACTCACACTAGAGAAGGAATATAAAAATATATATAATCATTCATTAAATGAACTAGTAAAGCTAAAGTCTTAAAAAATAATAATATAAATGGTTGTTCAAAGTGAACAATGAATTTTATTGTTTGCTTCATCTTTGCTATTGTTCGGGATAACGGATAAGGCTCTTCTTTGACCTTGTTGTGCTCATTTTTCTAAAGAGGTTTCAATGGTTCGATTATTTTATTTAAAATTTTTAGGGTTGTTATCACCTAACAACTTTAAGAATTATACTATATTAAATCACTATAAGAAATATTGTAATCTACCATTTTACTATTAAATTTTTATAAAACTTATTATTTTATTACATTTCTATTAGTACCATTTGTTAACTAATAAAATACTAATTTTACCTTCAAAGGAAAAAAAACTACACAAATTAGTAAAGGTATCAAATATTATATATTCATAGGCTTATAGGGATTATTTTTAGCAACTTTATATTTTAACTTTATAATATTGTAATACTTTGTATGCTATTTTTTTGACAAAACAAATTGTATAAAGAGCAAAACTAGCATTTTACAAGTCAACTAACTATAAATTTACTTGTTGAATAAAATTTGTTGAAAAGAAACAAACAATTATTAATGAGTATGTACATCTTATCTTTTTTTTTAAAGTATTTTTTTCGGAAATACTTTGACTGTATAAGGAAAATTTAATTAATAAATAAAAGAAAAGTACATCTAAAAAAAAGAATGAATATATTTTTATTATTTTCAATTATGTCTGCGAAATGTACAATTACTTAAAAGTCAAGATGCAACAAATATAAACGCCATTATTCGAGAAACATTTGTAAAACAATAGGAAATGTGCCCTAAAACATATAGTTCACATGCTTTTCCAAAATATAAATATGTAATATTATGTATGCATAACCTTGTACTCACCACAAAACCATAAATTAATTTGAGCAGCTTTCCAAGAGTTTTTAAGTGCATTGGAGAAATAGTAAGCTTTACTTCCAGCGTCTTCTTGCATTATTCCATCAGCCTTCATTAATTTAGCAGTTGTTAAATGTTGTGAAAATTTTAATGTACTTGCAATCGGACGAATTTAGAAATAGAGTAATGGTAACGAGGTCGATCCCATAAGGATTGTTATAAATTAAAAAAGTCTAATTTAAATCTAAAATTAATATTAATCATAACCTAGTTGACTAAATTGAGTTTTTAAGAAAAATTAAACTAATTAAATTAAGGAAGCAATTAAAATCAAGGAGAATTCAATAAGATAAGAATTACCAAGGTTTCAGAATCCACCACTATTCAACTAGTAATTATCTAATTATTAATTAATCCCCAATTTTAGAGTGACAACTCGAAATCAATCTATGTCATCTCATGGATATAACAATTAAGCCCAAATAAAATTAATCTTATGTAGGTTCTTTTTCTTCTTAATAGTATGACATCTAAGAATCTCATGTGAACATATTGAATAACAAAGAGCAAAGTTTCCCTAAGCACTCTATGTAAACAATTTAATGAAAGACATAAAATCAAAGACAATCATGTATACACTTTATAGATCCAAGTATAGATTTAATCAAATATTAATCCTAACAATCAATAATGCATGACAGAATTGACGAAAAGATTTTATTAACATCCAATTAATCATGTAAAATAAAAACCATAATCATCAAAAAATATATATAGGGAATTAATTAAATAAAAAGATAATTATTTCATTAAATATGCTTTCATCCTTAACCTCAGTATAAGAAAATTAGGTAGACATTCTTGAATTGAGAGCAATACAAAAAATAAAATCAGCCATGGAAATCGAAATATTGCTGCTGCCGATTGCTCTCTTCTAACCTTTTGTTTCCGTCCTTTGGCGGCTGCTCCCCCTCTCAAAAGCCAAAAGCTTAGCTTTCTTATATAGCCTTTAAAATAGGCCCCACCTCTTAAATCCTAAAGCCAAAAGGGTTTGGCCTTTTATTTGTTTTGATTCACTCATGTGGGCACTTTGAATTGTAATAGGTTTCCTTTTTCCATTTATGAAAGCCAAGTGGGGTTCCTTCTTAAAGCTAAAATCAATTTCTCTCTTTTGTCCGCATGTGCATGATGAATTAATTTGTTGAATTCAGTTCCTTGGCTTGATTTCCACATGCATGTATGTCTAATTTCTTCCAAAAATCAATTAATCTTTAATGCTTACAAATTGAACTTCTTTATGCTCTTTTAATCCATAATCTCCAATTAATTTCCTATTTAATAAAATAATTCAATTAATTAAAAATAACTAATAAATATAACTAGTAATTATTTAATTAAGGGTAAAATATGTATATATTATATGCTCACCAAATACACCCAAACTTAGATTTTGCTAGTCCTCGAGCAAAACTAAAACTTAAAAAATAAAAATAACAAAACAAAAAGTAAATCCTAACTAAACCACTTTCACAGGTAATCGCGATTGCATTTAGCGTATGCAACAAGCCTTTAAACCCCTAGACGGCTCTAGTGGACGAGTTGTAGTCTCGTGAGGGCTTCAGTGATGATACCCACAAACATCATTTAAAAATAAAATAAAATAAAATAAAAAAACTTTAAATAAAACATGAAAAATAGCCTCAAAGATTGCAAATATTATATAGCTCAAAGAAAATTTTAAATATTCGCAAAGTTCTAACTTTAATTCAATAGTCAATTCCATCTCTCTTTCAATTCTTGTAGTGTGTGTGTGAAATCAATTCAATCAAATTCATTCCTAAAATCTTCAATATCAACAATCTTCGCCTCAAATAAAGAAAAGAGTTGGTCAAACTAATCTTATCATTTTGATCTCCAAATTTTTTTTTTCACAGGCTTTTTTGTGCATTTTTTTTAATTTTTTTTTCACATGCACTTGAATTGATTTTTCTTTTTCTTTTTTTTTAACCATAATCAGGAGCTTTCACTCTACCCCTTAAGGCAGTCTTCTTCTCATGGTAGATTATTCTCTACTTGCTTGTGGTACTTAGGCCCAAATTACTCAAGGATAGCTTCACTCTTAAGAGTTATAGGTAGTTATTTCTGACTTTAGCACCTGTGTATACTATTTTGTATTGTGGAGATAAGAATCAAGACAAACAATCATTTACTCTATCTAAAATTTTCAACTCAGGCTGCATCAATCTCAAATTTCAAGTCAAAATCATGAAAGAACTGATATTAGTGCTCATGATTTAAAGAATTTCAATTAAGAGGAACTAATACAAAAATCAAGTATAAACTAAGACAATATTCAACCCTTTCTAAAAACCATATTCATTGTCAATCAAATTCTTATCATTGGCTTTTCACATAAAAACAAAAAAAACACAATAATAATTTTTTTTTGAATTTTTAAATTTTTTTATTTTTATTTTTAACAAATAAAGCACACACTATTCCCACCCCCAAACTTATTCGGAACATTGTCCTCAATGTTTCACAAACAAAAGATATGCATGCAAACAAAAGAAAAAAAATAATAAAAAAAATAAAATAAAAACATAAATAATAAAAAAGAAAGTTGGAGAGAACACACCTGGATGAGCTGGAAAAACTTAAAAGAAAATGCCAAACGAAAAGAAAATATTAGAAAAGAAAAATACTAAAAAAGAAAAACAAATAAAGAAAAGAAAACCTACTATTAAAATAAAACAAGAGTGCAAAGATAGACTTAATTAATCCTGATAAACATGATCATCTAAAAGTATCTCCTCAACTTCTGGTGTTCTTAACTTTAAAAATGGTTTTAATCTTTGACCATTGACCTTAAATAAATCACCATTTTTAGGATTTTCAATCTCAATTGCTCCATAAGGGAAGACAATACGAACTATAAATGGACCAGACCATCGAGAACGTAACTTACCTGGAAAGAGATGCAATCGGGAATTATATAAAAGTACTTTCTGACCTGGTGTAAAGGCTTTTCTTAAAATGTGTTTGTCATGAAAGACTTTCATTCGCTGTTTATAAATCTTGGCATTCTCATATGCATCATTTCTGATCTCTTCAAGTTCTGCTAGTTGTAATCTTCTCTTGGACCCAACCTACTGCATGTCAAAATTGAATTTCTTGATAGCCTAATATGCACGATGCTCCAACTCTACTGGCAGATGACATGCTTTTCCATACATAAGTCGATAAGGTGACATACCAATTAGTGTTTTAAAAGCAGTCATATATGCCCACAATGCATCATCAAGTCTCAAAGACCAATCTTTTCTATATGGCCTAACTGTTTTCTCTAGAATCTGCTTGATCTCTTTATTAGAAATCTCTACTTGGCCACTGCTTTGAGGATGGTATGGGGTGGCAACCTTATGTGTAATAGAATATTTGTCTAAAAGAGTTTTGAAAGGTTTATTGCAAAAATTGGTTCCACCATCACTAATGATTATTCTAAGGAAACCAAAACAAGACAGA
Organism: Citrus trifoliata; assembly: GCA_018350135.1. Taxonomy (NCBI): domain Eukaryota; kingdom Viridiplantae; phylum Streptophyta; class Magnoliopsida; order Sapindales; family Rutaceae; genus Citrus; species Citrus trifoliata. The sequence goes on along the minus strand of CM031384.1, from coordinate 6,817,777 downwards.
ATATTACTCTTCAAGAATTTCACTACAACCCTATGATCATTGGTTTTGCATGGAGTACCTTCAACCCACTTCGACACATAGTCCACTGCAACCAATATATACCGATAACCAAAAGATGGAGGAAAAAGTCCCATGAAATTAATACCCCAAATATCGAAGATCTCAACCACAAGAATAGAATTGAGTGCCATCATGTTCCTCTTTGAAATGCTACCCATACGTTGGCACCTATCACACAAATAACAAAAAACATAAGCATTATGAAAAAGAGTAGGCCAATAAAAACTACATTGTAAAATTTTTGTTGCTGTCCTTTTAGCACTAGAGTGGCCTCCACAAGCTTGTTCATGGCAAAATGAGATAACACTTTGAATTTCATTATCGGGAATACATCGTCTAATAATCTGATCAGCACAATATTTAAATAAAAAGGGATCATCCCAAAAGAAGTCTTTCACTATAGATAAGAACTTTGTTCTATCTTGCTTAGTTCAATGCTCTGTGATTTGACCTGTAGTAAGGTAATTAACTATATCAGCAAGCCATGGTACAACATTTACACTCATAAGTTGCTCATTTGGGAAAGACTCATTCAAAGATAAAGATTCTGGAATAAATTTAAGATCAAGGCGAGATAAATAATCCACCACAACATTTTCAGAATATTTTTTATCTCTAAATTCAATGTCAAATTCTTGTAAAAGCAACACCCAACGAATCAATCTTGCCTTAGCATCTTTCTTAGTAAGCAAATATTTTAAAGCAGCATGATCAGTAAAAATAATCACTTTACAACCTATAAGATAATATCTGAATTTAGTTAGTGCAAACACCACAACTAGCATTTCTTTTTCTGTAGTTGAATAGTTCAACTGTGCATCATTGAGTGTTATACTAGCATAATAAATCACATAAGGCACACGATCTAATCTTTATCCTAAAACTGCTCCTACAACATAATTAGATGTATCGCACATAATTTCAAAAGACAAATCCCAATTAGGTGGCTGAATGATAAGTGAAGAAGTCAACAATTTCTTAAGCTTTGCAAAAGCATCAAGACAAGATTCATCAAAGATAAAATGTGCATCTTTAACAAGTAAATTGCATAAGGATCTAGAAATTTTACTAAAATCTTTAATGAATCTTCTATAAAAACCAACATGTCCAAGGAAAGATCTTACTTCTTTTACGGATTTGGGATGTGGAAGATTAGAAATTAAATCCACCTTAGCTTTGTCGACTTCTATACATTTGCTGGAAATTATATGACCAAGGACAATACCTTATTTTACCATGAAGTGACACTTTTTTCTAATTTAGAACCAAGTTCTTTTCTTTACATCTCTACAAAACTAATGTTAGGTGCTGCAAACATTCATCAAAAGAATCTCTATAAACAGAAAAATCATCCATGAATACTTCAAGAAATCTGTCAACTATTCAGAAAAAATACTAAGCATGCATCTTTGAAAGGTAGTAGGTGCATTGCATAAACCAAATGACATTCTCCTATATGAAAAAGTTCCAAAGGGACAAGTAAAAGTAGTTTTCTCCTGATCCTTTGGAGCTATAGGAATCTTATTATAACCTGAATATCCATCTAGAAAATAGTAAAAATCATGACCTGCAAGTCTATCCAGTATTTGATCAATAAATGGAAGAGGAAAATAATATTTTATTGTAAATGAATTCAATTTTCTATAATCAATGCAAACACCCCAACTTGTAGTTACTCTAGTAGGAATTAATTCATTATTATCATTAGTAACCACTGTAACACCAAATTTCTTAGGAACAACTTGCACATGACTAACCCAAGAGCTATCTTAAATAGGATAAATAATTCTTGCATCTAATAATTTGATTACTTCAGCTCTTACCACTTCTTTCATGTTAGGATTTAGCCTACGTTGCATCTCCCTAATAAGTTTAGCATTTTCTTCAAGATGAATACGATGCATGTAATTTACTGGATTAATACCTTTAATATCAGTGATGGTCCATCCTATTACCTCTTTATGCTCTTTTAGAATACCTAACAACTTACTTTTTTACTCAAGATCGAGGGAAGAAGAAATAATAACAGGTAGAGTGTCAGATTCTCCCAAGAATGCATATTCCAGAGTGTCAGGCAGTGCTTTGAGCTCCAATTTTGGTGGTGTCTCTGCAGATGAGCTAATCTTCTTCTTATAATAAGGCAGTGGTTTGACTTTGTCTTCCATTTAGTTATGTCCATACTTGGAGGTGCAATAAGTAAAGCACTGACTTCTGCAATTGCACTATCATCATTAAAAAATAAATCAGAATGAGTTAGACATGCCTCTAATGGATCATCAATATGGTTAGAAATGAATGAATCTTCTACTAATTCCTTTATCATATTTGCTTCGACAAATTCATCTTCTTCTTGTGGCTGCTTGGTAACATTAAAAATATTCAATTCCATGGTCATATTACCAAAAGATAGCTGCATGTTTCCATTCCTACAATTAATAAGAGCATCAGCTGTAGCTAAGAAAGGATGACCTAGAATAACTGGAGGGTGCTTCTTAGGATCCTGTACATGCTGAGTATCAATAATGATAAAATCAACAGGATAATAAAATTTATCAATCTATATCAACACATCCTCTATAATACCACGAGGTATTTTCATTGACCTATCAGCAAGTTACAAAATAATAGAAGTTGATTTTAACTCCCCTAGTCCAAGCTGCATGTAAACATAATAAGGCAAGAGATTAACACGAGCACCTAAATCCAATAATGCTTTATCAAAACATTGGTTCCCTATAACACATGAGATATAGGAGAACCTGAATCCTTAAATTTTGGTGGCATTTTACATTGGAGTAAATTGCTAGTTTGTTCAGTTAAAAATGTCTTTTTGGTGACATGCAAATTTCTCTTTTTAGTGCATAAATCTTTCAAAAACTTGGCATAAGAAGGAATTTGCTTAATAGCATCGAGTAAATGAATGTTTATACTTACCTGCTTGAAGATTTTCATAATCTCACCTGTTGAAGTCTTTTTCTTTACATTTTTTAACTTTTGAGGAAAATGAGCCTTGGGAATGTAAGCTAGTGGGCCACTCTCTTCTAGATCATTTGGTGATGAGTCTTCTGATGGAACTGAATCTGAAGAAGTAGGCTTAGATGTCTTTCTTGTTTGAACCTCCACTTTATTGTCAAACAATTTTCCTCTTCTTAAGGTCATAATAGATTTTGCTTTTTCATGCAGATGGCTTGAATTCGATCCAACTTCATGCACTCCTTTAAGATTAGGAACTGGTTGACTTGTGAATTTTTCTTTTTCTCTCCCAGCTACAGTAGTTGCTAATTGACCCAATTGATGTTCAAGCTTTAGAATAACTTGAGTGTTTGACTGAAAAGCTTGTTGGGTTGACTGAATGAAACTTTGAAGTGTTGGGGTGCAACAAATTGAGACATGGGTTATTGGGTAGGAGGATATACTTGGTTAGGAGGGACAAATTGTTGATTGGGCATGTTAAATTGTTGCCCTCCTTGGTTTGACAAAGGTTGATTTTGTTTTCAAGAAAAATTAAGGTGATTCCTCCAATTAGGATTATATGTGGATGAATATGGACTATTGAAGGATTTTTCATACGATTGTAAGGCATGCACCTGCTCAGAATAAGCCTCTGGATAGGCTGGTAATGATGGGCAATTCTGTGCTGTATGAGACAAGTTAAAACAAAGAGCACAAATCTCATTAGCTACACTAGGATGATGATTCATTGATTGGTTCAGAGCTAAGGCATATACTTTTCTAGAAAGTGTAGCTATAGTGGATTTCACATCAAAATCATCATTAACTTCATATAACCCCTTTCTAGAAAATTGAGATGATTTTTCCCTTTGATTTGAAAAATCTCATTGTTGAGAATTCTCAGAAAGTGAATTAAAGAACTCTCATGCAGCCCCTTCATGTAGGTTCAAAAATCTCCCACCATTCATAAACTCTACCATATGACGATTTGACATAGTTAAACCATTATAAAAGCACTGTATAAGTCTCCATTTCTCAAAACCATGGTGGGGACACTTAAGAAGTAAATCATTAAATCTTTCCCAACACTCATAAAATTACTCACCCTCTCTTTGATAAAAATCACTTATCTCTCTCCTAAGGGCATTTGTTTTAGACATAGGAAAAAACTTGGTGAGAAACTTATTACTCAATTCATCCTACGTAGTAATAAACCCAGCAGGAAGTGAATTCAACCAAGCTTTCGCTTTGTCTTTTAATGAGAAAAGGAACATACGAATCTTAATTGACTCATCATTAAAATTTTGAAAACGAAATGTAGAGCTTATGTCAAAAAATTCCTTAATGTGCAAATATGGATCCTCTCTCTCTAACCCATAGAAAGATAGTAAAAGTTGAATGACAGAGGGCTTAAGTTCAAAGTGTGTTGCTGTAGTTTGTGGCAACACAATACAAGATGGTTGATTGGCTGCAAGTGGTGAAAAATATTCTCTAAGGGTTTTCTCTCCTTGCACTGGTGGAAGTATCGGCAGTAAGCTATTTGGGTCATCCATGACTTGAGAAGAACTAACTTGACTACTATCAATTTTCGACTCTCTTTTAACCAAACGATTTGTTAAATCACGTTCCCAAACACTCATAAACTAACTAGACAATGACAGAAAGAAAAAACAAAATAAAATAAAACAAACCAACAATAATGAAAATAAACAGAATTTAAAATAAGAGAAATCAAACAACCAAACAGTAAATTCAAAATAAAATAAAATAAAATAATTAAATTTTTTTTTGTGTTTTTTTGTTAAAAATTGAATAAATAAAGTAAAAGACAACCTAAATTATAACTAGTGGAAGAATCAAATTAACCTAGATTAAACTGACTTTCTAGTACAATCCCCGGCAACAGCGCCAAAAATTTATTGTGAAAATTTTAATGTACTCGCAAGCGCATTAATCTAGAAATAGAGTAGTGGTAACGAGGTCGATCCCACATGAATTGTTATAAATTGAAAAAGTCTAATTTAAATCTAAAATTAATATTAATTCTAACCTAGTTGACCAAATTGAGTTTCTAAGAAAAATTAAACTAATTAAATTAAGGAAGCAATTAAAATCAAGGAGAATTCAATAAGATAAAAATTACCAAGGTTTCAGAATCCACCACGATTCAACTAGTAATTATCTAATTATTAATTAATCCCCAATTTTAGAGTGACAACTCGAAATCAATCTATGTCATCTCATGGATATAACAATTAAGCCCAAATAAAATTAATCTTATATATGTTCTTTTTCTGCTTAATAGTATGACATCTAAGAATCTCATGTGAACATATTGAATAACAAAGAGTCAAAGTTTCCCTAAGCACTCTATATAAACAATTTAATGAAAGACATAAAATCAAAGACAATCATGTATACACTTTATAGATCCAAGTATAGATTTAATCAAATATTAATCCTAACAATCAATAATGCATGACAGAATTGATGAAAAGATTTTATTAACATCCAATTAATCATGTGAAATAAAAACTATAATCACCAAAAAATATATATAGGGAATTAATTAAATAAAAAGATAATTATTTCATTGAATATGGTTTCATCCTTAAGCTCAGTATAAGAAAATTAGTTAAACATACTTAAATTGAGAGCAACACAAAAAATAAAATCAGCCATGAAAGCCAAAATATTGCTACTGTCGATTGCTCTCTTCCAACCTTTTGTTTCCGTCCTCTGGCGGCTGCTCCCCTCCCAAAAGCCAAAAGCTTACATTTCTTATATAACCTTTAAAATGGGCCACACCTCTTAAATCTTAAAGCTAAAAGGATTTGGTCTTTTATTTGTTTTGCTTCACTCATGTGAGCACTTTGAATTGTAATAGGTTTCCTTTTTCCATTTATGAAAGCCAAGTGGGGTCCCTTCTTAAAGGTAAAATCAATTTCTCTCTTTTGTCCGCATGTGCATGATGAATTAACTTGTTGAATTCGGTTTCTTGGCTTGATTTTCCACATGCATGTATGTCTAATTCCTTTCAAAAATTAATTAATCTTTAATGCTTACAAATTAAACTTCTTTATGATCTTTTTATCTATAATCTCTAATTAATTTCTTATTCAATAAAATAATTCAATTAATTAAAAATAACAAATAAATATAATTAATAATTATTTAATTAAGAGTAAAATATGTATATATTATATGCCCACCATTAAAAGATCAGCAAACTACCCACTTTCATTTTGAAAACATGCTTTTCTGCCATCTTTGAGTGCCGGGTAGACGGTATTACATATTATTATCATTTTTTTCCCCTTTGTCAAATCAGTTCTATGGATTAATTGGTCATAGATGCTGCAGGGTGTGAAAGGTATAAAAGACAAGCAGAAATGGAGAAGGGAAAAGTAAAGATAATAATTAACGATGCCACGAAGCCACTGCATCAATTGGAGCTGACTGACACCTTGCAAGGACTTGGACTGGCTTATCATTTTGAGAGTGAGATAAGAAACATATTGCGCAATATCTACAATAAAAATAAAGATGACAAATGGAAGAAAGAAAATGTACGCGTGCATGCAACCTCTCTTGAATTTGGACTCCTCAGACAACATGGTTACCATGTTTCTCAAAGTAGTGAATGTGCACGCGTTTCCACTTTGTCACGCACATGTGATCTATAATAATTACTCAAATACATAAATTTACGATGAGTTTATAATAGTATAAATTATCATTTTTGCTGTTTTACAATGTCATAAACTTGTGAAAGTTTGTCCACATCTTCGTAAATTCATTTAGGATTTAATCTCGAATTTTAATTCCGGATTGAAATTTTTTATCTAATGTATTTGCAGAGGTTTTTAATGGTTTTAAAGAGACGAAGAGTTATTTAATTAGTGATGATTTTAACGGAATACTCAGCTTGTATATAGCCTCGTATTACAGCTTGTTAAGGAAGCTCGTATGTGTAGAATGGTCAATAAAGCAGAGGATTGTAACACCTGTAGTTCACAGATATAAGTGGATGACATGGCTTGCCAGCTGGAGCCTGGTGGTTTTGTAATCTCTTGCACACGTGAAGATTAGTAGAATCTGTTACAACATTCCTTGTGCTCGTTACTTAGTTAGATAGTTATAATCAGCTGATTAGCTATTGTAATTAGTTGGAGAATTAGTTAAATCACTACTCATGTATACAAATGGAATAATGTACAGATTTGTTAGTGTTATGATTTTGTGATAATAAAACAAATCAAGTTTTTCTGTTTCCAAATATTATTGATTTTCTACTTGGTATCAGAGCCAATAATGGCGTCTGCTAATCTTGCTTCTTCTTCCTCATACCAAACTCAAAATCTTGCTGCAAATTCAACTATTGTTTCTTTTACCTTTAACACACTAGTCAAGCTTGATCAATCCAATTATCTCATATGGCGATATGAAGTTCTAGCCTCAATTCGTGGAAATAGGCTCGAAAAGTTTATCGATGATTCGGTCACTCCACTTTCATCTCATATAGCTCAAAGAGTTGATGATGAATTCAGATCTGTGGAAAATCCAGAATTCATAACATGGAGATCTTAAGACCAAGTGCTGCTTGGATGACTGCTTTCTTCAATGAGTGAAGGAATCATTAGTCTACTGTTCAACTTGGAAACATCACTTGAAGTGTGGAAAGCTATTGAGGTACAATTTGGCTTGCAATCTAAATCTACACTTTTACATTTGAGATACATGATGAATTCAACGAGGAAAGATGATATGAAGATCACAGATTATTTCATTAAGATGAAAAACATAGCTGATAATATGGCTGCAACAGGAAGTGCTTTGAGTAGTGATAATTTGATTTTGCATGTGTTATCTGGACTAGGACCAGATTATAATTCAGTCGCTACTTACATTACTGGTCAAGTAAGAGTTGGAAAAATGAATGTGAATGAGACATACGCTATGCTCTTAACTTAAGAGACTAGGATTGAACAACAGTCACAAATGCTTGCTGGTGTGGATATAAAGAACAATTTTGAGGCAAATTATGCTCAAAACAGAGGAGCTAAAAAGAGTAACATGTCAGGTAGAAGAGGTTTTGGTGGTTATGGTTATAATTCTGGAATTGGAAATGGTGGTTATTACAAAGGAAATTTTGGCACTGACTCTGCTGGTGCTGGTACTAGTACTGGTTTTAATACTCAGTTTAGAGGCTATCAATCAGGCAATCAAAGAGGAGGAGGAGGAGGTAACTGGAATAATAACACTGGAGTTGGCAACTTTAACAATGGCAAATCACCTATGAATCCTAAACCTCAGTGGAATACTTCAAAACCTACCTGCCAAATATGTCTCAGGCCTAGACACACTGTAAACATCTGCTGGAAGTTAAAAGAATTCATTACTTCAGGTGCTTACAGACCACCTCCAAATAGAGGACCAAAAGCTGCTTATTTGGCCAACATGGATGCTCCAACTGATACAAATTGGTATCTTGACAGTGGGGCTACTAACCACCTTACTAATGATATGAGCAATATGCATATGCCTGAACCTTTTGCAGGTACTTCTAAACTTGTCATTGGAAATAGTGTTGGTTTATGTATAACACATACAAGTTGTGCTGTTTTGAGAATGCAAAGTTCTGTAAATAATTTTGAACTTAAGCTGAACAACATTCTTCTTATGCCTAAAATAAACAAAAACCTGATAAGTATATCCAAACTAACTAGAGATAATGATGTTGTGGTAGAATTTACTAATGATTTTTGTTTTGTTAAGGACAATGTGAGGAATTTGATCATGCTGCAGGGCAAAGCTGAAAAAGGATTCTACAAATTGTTATAAGTCTCAGTAAACAAATCTTCTCCTTATCTGTCAAATCAAGGTCTTCTTGGTCATGTTCAGTCAGCTGTCTCAACTCAACCCATTTCAATGTTTTTTGCTGTTAATTCTAAATGTTAGAATAAAACTGCTTCTTAGTTACATTCTTAAGCATAGTGTAGTCAAAACTCTGATTGTATGTTGAGTACTATGATTTTACATAAAAAATTAGGTCATCATAATGCTAGAGTATTGAGTCATGTAATCAACTCTTGTCCATCTTTTAAAACCATCAATGGAAATAAAGTCTTTGATTCTTGTGATGCTTGTAAATTGGGAAAAATGTATAAACTTCACTTTCCAGTAACTGAAACCAAAACCAGAACTGCACTTGAAATTCTACATACAGATCTATGGGGGCCTGCTCTTACACTCTCTATACAAGGATATAGATATCACATCAGCTTTGTTGATGATTTCACAAGATTCACCTGAATTTTTCCTTTAAAAACTAAATCTGAAGCCTTTTAAGTATTCAAAGTTTTTAAAGCTCAAGTAGAGAAACAATTAGGTAAATCAATAAAGTACCTTCAATCTGATTGGGGTGATGAATATAGGTCATTTGTTCACTTTCTTCAAAAAGAAGGGATTCAGTTTAGACATTTATGTCCCTATACTCACAATCAAAATGGTCTTGTGGAAAGAAAATATAGACATATCACTGAGTTGGGTTTAACCTTACTTGCACAGGCTAAGTTACCTATAAAATCTTAGTGGGATTCATTTCATACAGCTACCTATATTATAAAGAGACCTCCAACCCCTATTATTTCCTTGAAAACCCTTTATGAATATCTTTTTCATCTAAAACCAGATTATTTATTTATCAAAACTTTGGGTTGTGCTTGTTTTCCCTTCTTAAGAGATTACAATCATCACAAGTTTCATTTTCATACTTCTAAGTGTGTTTTCTTAGGGCACAACCCTTTACACAAAGGCTACAAATATCTCCATTCATCAAGAAAAATTTACATAGAAAGTCATGTTCTTTTTTATGAAACTTCTTTTCCATATTCTACTGATCCCATATTCCTGCAATCTATGCCATCAAAGTCCTCTGACTTTCTTTACAATTCCTTACAATTCTATCATATCTCATTTCCTAATAGCAATCAGAATCCTTTTGAAGTTGCTCCTACAGATACAAATTCTCATACCTCAAGTTCTGCTCAGCACATCATCTCACTTCCTCTTACTACATCACCAGCTGCAACCTCAAACACCACACCAACTGCAACCTCAAACACTACACCTTCACCTGCAATAAATCAAACTTCTCCAGACATGCCATTATCAACTTCCAAATCACTTCATTCACCTCTAAAATCCATCATATCCACTCATTCTATGATTACCAGAGCTAAAGCTGGCATATTTAAATCAAATGCATTCTTGACAACTCATAACAGCTTAGAACCTTCCAATGTTGATGAAGTTTTGTCTGATTCTAAGTGGAATGCAGCAATGCAAGATAAATTTGATGCCCTCATTATAAACAAAACTTGGAGCTTAGTACAAATGAATCCAGAATACAAGTTAATAGGCTGCAAGTGGGTTTTTAGAACCAAATATAATACTGATGGTTCAGTTTCTAAGTACAAAACTCATTTGGTTGCAAAGGGGTTTCATCAAACAACTGGAATCGATTATTCAGAAACTTTTAGTCCTGTAGTGAAGTCTTCCACTGTTAGAGTTATTCTTAGCTTGGCAGTCATGCAAGGTTGGAATGTTAGGCAAATTGATGTCAATAACGCATTTCTTAATGGGGATCTCACCGAGGATGTGTACATGCAACAACCAGAAGGCTTTGTTTCAAATGGAGGATATGTCTGTGAACTAAATAAAGCTCTTTATAGCTTAAAACAAACTCTAAGGGCTTGGTATGATAAGCTTAAGGGATTTCTTACAAGCTGGAATTTCACTAATTCTAAGGCTGATACTTCTCTGTTTGTCAGGGATTATGTCAAAGGCATAATTATTATCTTAATATATGTGGATGACATTTTGATCACTGAACCAGATTCAGATCTGCTGGAATCCTTTATTGTTAAGCTCAGCAAGGTTTTTGCACTAAAGGACTTGGGTCTAGTGACATAATTCCTTGCTGTAGAAGTCTGCTATACAGATCATGGGATGCATTTCTCTCAAACTAAATACATCAAGGATCTACTGTCTAAAGCCTCAATGCAAAACTGTAAAGAAACCGACACTCTTTTCAGCACAGGCTACAAGTTGGAAAGATCAGCAAAGGGCTCTTTGGGTACAGAATTTAAGAATGCAGCTCTTTATAAAAGCATTGTTGGAGGGTTGCAATACTTAATTCTAACTAGACCAAACATTGCATATTCAGTTCACAAGCTTAGTCAGTACCTAAGTGCTCCTACACTTCAACACTGGTTAACTTGCAAAAAGGTGCTCAGATACCTTCAAGCAACTGTCACATATGGTCTCTACATTCAACAGGAGGGAACATTGGAGACTATAAGATTGACAGAATATTCAGATGCTGATTGGGCTTGTGACATTAATGATAGAAAATCTATTAGAGCTTATTGCATTTTTCTTAGCAATAATTTAGTTTTCTGGTCTTCTAAAAAGCAAGCCATTGTAGCAAAATCTAGTACTGAGAGTGAATACAGAGCTTTGTCAGCAGCTAGCTCGGAAATCTCTTGGCTGCAATCTTTATTTTCTGAGCTTAATATCACAAAATTACCAACTCATGTTCTATGGTGTGATAACCAAAGTGCTGAAGATCTAGCTAGAAATCCAGTTTTTTATTCAAGATCAAAACACATAGAGCTAGATACTCATTATATTATAGACAAGGTTCTTAACAAAGAATTAGAAGTGAGGTACATTCCTACTAAAGAGCAAGTTGCACATGTCCTTACTAAGCCCTTGTCATTCCCTAAGTTTAGTTATTTTTGGTCCAAGCTCACTGTGATTAGCAGACCCTTGTGCTTGAGAAGGGATGTTAAGGAAGCTCATATGTGTAGAATGGTCAGTGAAGTAGAGGATTGTAACACCTGCAGTTCACAGATACAAGTGGATGACATGGCTTGCCAGGTGGAGTCTGGTGGTTTTGTAATCTCTTGCACACGTGAAGATTAGTAAAATCTGTTACAGCATTCCTTGTGCTCATTAGTTAGTTAGATAGTTATAATTAGCTGATTAGCTATTGTAATTAGTTGTAGAATTAGTTAAATCACCACTCATGTATATAAATGGAATAATGTACAGATTTGTTATGATTTTGTGATAATAAAACAAATCAAGTTTCTCTATTTCCAAATATTATTGATTTTCTACTCAGCTTAATTAGAAGGAAAAAGTGTCATGGAGAAGGCCTGGCAATAATATACAGCTTAAAAAACATACGATGATCAGCAACAGAAAGGATGTATTAATAGTAGAGCAAGGGAGGCAGTCTTTGAAGCTCCCTCTTTGTTGGAGAGTGTCGAGGTTAGAGGCAAGGTGGTTCATAGATTTATGTGATAATAGAGAGGCCAAGAACCACCTATTACTAGACCTCCCTTAGTTGGACTTCGATATCTTGCATGCAGTTTTTCAAGATGAACTTGAAGTAGGTACTAGCTAGGTACCCATTAAAAGATAATTTGATATAGATTGAATAGTTGAAGAAAAATATTATTTGCTTTTCACACACTTTCTTTACATGATCCTATACAATTTATACACAAATAAGGAGCTATTTTAGGATTATGTTATGGCTTGACATATGAGAGTTTCCTATTAAATCCACGAAGATTATGATTTGAGAAAGTTTAGGCTAAAAATAATACTAGTTGTTGTTGACAAGTCTTGAACTTGAAAAGCCTTTAGCTAAGGCTGAGTAAAATGCTAGATTCACTTCAAAATGATTTGAGGAAAAAGTATTCATTCCTTTTGTCGAGTTCACGGTTGCCTTGCTGTCATTGTCTTGATTGTGGTTGATTTGAAATTGATTCTTATCACCCATGCCATTCTTTGATTACTTTGACAGATAACTCAGATCTTGTTTTATCGAACTTAGTGGCCGGTTAGCAATCTAGCTGCCTGGCAACAACCACAAAAGCATTTTTTTTTAAATAAAAAAAGGGTCGATAAAAACAGTGGAGTAGATGGGCTATCGCAGGGAAGCAGCTGGCCTGCTATAACTCATGTTCAGAAAAATCAGGTTTTTAAAATTTTTGTAAAACCTTTTAAGATCGCTCTCATATAATATATAAGAATTTGTAATCTAAAAATCGTACCTTAAAAATTCGAGTTGGTTTTTTCCGCTGAAGTGATTTAGGCTCTTAGATCACGATCCGCCACTACCACTCCCGTTAGATCACAATCCGTCACCACCACGCTTGTTAGATCACGAACTGTCACCAATGATCTTCCAGGTTATGACTCAGGTTTGATCTGTACTTGACGTGTGGGCGCCTTTATCACTACCAAAGCAACTAGCACGAGAATTTTTTTTCTCTCAACAATGGAGAGAAAAATCTTTTTCTCTGATCTGTATAAAGTGGTTTCTTACTTTTTCTTTAGAGAAAATAAGTCTTATATATCTCCCTTTAGTGAAAACTCTAAGCTCTAAATAATGCTCAAAATAAAACTCACGTTACTTTTCATTTTATAGGAGACCCACCATGTAAAATAACATAAGGCTCCTTACAGATAAACTAATTAAATGGAGCCTCCCACTAAATGATATATTTAGGCTTTTGACCCAAATAGCTAGTTATCTTGCTTATTAGTCCAGTAGTGGTGCAGTCAATTAAATGAGCTAATCCGGGGATCATTTGGGAACAGACAATAGTGGCTATAACAATTAGGCCTGTAATTAAACTAGCCTAATTATTTAATTTCAAATCTACTCCACTAAAAGATTGGAATTGATCTCCATAATTGTATGCTCGAATAATAATTCATCACAAGCCACATTGATTTCTTTACTGCACAATCTTTTGTACCACATCATTAATTAAATCGATATCTCAACTGTCCAATCAATTTAATTACATCTTGTTCCTTGATACTTACTGGTTTTCTCTAATGATCATTTTCAACATACTAAATATGTTGACACACTCTGGCCAGAGAATTCTATGATCAAGTGTCGAAAACCCATTAAGAGATGTGTTGTACAAATTCTATATTGTTAATCTATAATTTTAATACTCATAAACGCTCCCACCAAGATACCGGGTAATCTAGACTACAAGTATGTGTCATGCCCATTGGTAACTCAAATGGAATAACAATTATAATCATGAAATCATAATTAACTCAAGATTAAGATTACAGTAAAATCAATGCCTATGAGATTTAATAAGTCTGACAGTTATTATAAAGTTAATTAAATCTCATATGTGATCATGTTCAATGTAGTCGTACTACATCAATAAATTCATACATGATTAAGACAAATTATTCAATGAATTTATTACAGTCTATACCTAAATAAAGTGCTCAATTTTATTTATCAACTGCGAACTAAATTTATTTAATCATAAGATAATTTGTATTTATGTTTTCTGTGAATCCACATGGTGATCACATAAATACATATAATATGATTAAATGGACTTTAATAAAAATATTAATGCAATTAATATATTTGCATAAAATACCTCATTATTTTTATTAATTAGAAAAAATATTTATTACAATTAAATAAACACATATGCTTTTAAAGAGCATATTTTCCCAACAACTCAGATCTTCAAACGGGTCCTTAGTCATATATAATATGTGTATAATTTTTCTTTTGATTAATTAATTAATTTGCCTAGAAGGTAGTGGAAGGATAAAGGTCTTGGAGAGAAATATAGCTTTGGCAGGAACAGGTTGATAACGTCCTTCCTATGGAGAGCATGAGGTAGCGTTTGAGTCTCAATTCGCATACTGCAGGAGAATACTCACAATCACGATAGCTCTATTTGCAGTAATCAATGATATTTATAATGTCTATGGATCTTCTTGATGAACTTGAGCTATTCATTGATACCTTCGAGAGGTTTGGATGAACTTGTCCAAGGAGTCTAAATTCAGTAGAGCTTGCATCCAAAGTCTCTTTCTTCTATTTATCATCTTTATTATTAATTATAGATAAGCTTGATCTATAATAGAGAGGTTGCGTCCAAAGAAGATAAATGGAAAGGATGAATAGTGGAGTCCTTTTCTAAGGTAGACATTCGTACTTTTAAAATGCAAATTGGGGTTTCTTTAAAATGCCGAATTCCCATTACTCCTCAGATAGACCTCATACTAAGGATATTTCTTTTCTGCAGGTGGACATCGATTGTGCTATGAAGAAGCTTCATACTATATGAATTTTTCTTTTTTTAATTTTTAATTTTATTTATTTATTTATTCTTTTTCTTTACAACTTTGTTAGTGAATTAAATTTCTTTGATTTATCCTCTTTAAATTAAATTAATTATGTTTACGTGCATCAGTGGCTGAGCATAATACAAGCCTACTTGGTGGAGGCCTAATGGTACCACAATAGACTAGAAAGGAAATCATCCATTGATGCATGTTTTTATGCTGCAAATCCAGCAATAGAAAGGAACTCATCCATGATTTTCTCTCTTCAAGATGATTTGGCAACCTCATCGCCGAATATATATATATTTATCATTAAACCACAATTTCTACAGTGTTTTCTTTTTCTTTTTTAACTTTAATAGAATAGATAACAAATAGAATTCCACAATGAATTGATTGTATTTTCTTTTTTTTCCAAATAATTCGTCAGGAAGAGTTAGCGAGAGTGGATGCTTCTAAATCAATCGATTGTTATAAGCATGAAATTAACTGGCACCTCGAAGAGGAAGTAGCCCGTGACCACATCAATGATTTAGTTAGACAGACTTGGAAGAAGGTAAATGTAAACAGAGCTTATAAAGATTCTCCCTTATCTCAAACTACAACTGAGCTTATGTTGAATCTTGTAAGAACGTCTCATTTTTATGCTTATACATACAGACAACTATGGTGTTCAAAACCAAGAGACTACGGATACATTGCTTTTTTCAGCCTATTTTAGAGGACAAAGACATGGTTTTCACATCATCTACACTAAAAGCTAGCTGATGAATATATGATGGATTCTACGGACAGACTTCATGTTGATTGAGAATAATTAAATAATTTGTTTGCTGACTAAATTATGAAATGATAGAAATTGTTAATTATGTTATTCTACTCGATATTCAAGCATACACATATGGACTGATTATAGCTTTTAAGCGATTAAGATATTTTACCCATGGTAACACCAGTCCAAAGAACAAAACAGACGATCAAAACACAAAATAAGCAAAGATCTCATTCCATTTTTTCTGGGTTAAATTATTTGAAGCTACTTTATCTTTTAATATTTCTGTCGTTTCTACGTACTACAAGAAAATGATCCTGTTGCCACGATTTTTTTAGCCATGAAGCAAAATTTACGGCCTATAACGACATTTTGCCATGAAGATACTGTATTGTAGCTAAATTTTGTGAGCAAAATTATAAATATTAAAGTAATCCATTTGCCACAAATAGTTTATGGCTAATTACTATTTTTTAGCCATGAATATGAAATTCGTTTCTAAAATTTACATGCGCATTGAGAAACTCTGCACCTTTCAGTTAGCCACGATATTAGTTACGAAAGTTTGTGACTAAAGATTACAGTTTTAGTCACAAAATTTTTGTCACTGATCAATGTCATAGGCCACGAAATGACTTTGTAGCTACATGTATTGGCTTTGGCCTCAAATACTTTTGTTGTTAAATAATTTTATCAGCCTTGAAATCAAATCTTGGGTATATAGCTACATGTATTGGCTTCGGCCACAAATACTTTTGTTGTTAAATAATTTTATCAGCCATGAAATCAAATCTTGGGTATATGTTTGCATATAGTCACAAAATATTTGTCACAAAAATAAAAATGTAGGCAATAAGTTTATTCGTGGTTGTACAATGCTTTAGCCACAAAAAGTCGTAGCCAAAATGTCCTTGGTTCAAAATTTGAAATTAATTCATGCTTTTTGTTAATATTAAAAATATTTTTTTATTAATTGCAACAAATTTTGCTACTAGGGAAGGTGAAGGGTTAGAAAGAGTTCTGGAAAAAATATAATATTTAGATAGAATAAGTATTATTTAAAATTTTTAGGTAAATATATTTTTATAACTTATTTATAACATATTCATAATATATTTCTAATAAACTATTACCTTAGATAGTGTTACTTATATTATACATTATGCTAACATGAAATTATTGCCTTAGATTGAGTTACTTATATAATATGTTAGGCTAATGAGAAATTATCTTAGATTGTGTTAATTACTTATATAACTAATTAGGCTAATTAATACTAGCATAGTTAAAGAAATTGAATATTGTAACATTGGTGTGTACACATATCCATATAATAATATACTTCATTTTATACACATTTGAAGTTATAAATGTTGAATTGTGTGTTTGTATTAGCAATTAACATATAAAAAAAAAAAAAGTCATTAACTATTACTTTTCGTTGTCCGCACTTCGTTGCCCTCATATAAAACAAAAAGATATTGTTGAGTAAGAGAATTCATCTAGAACTAACAATCACTTTTGTACAAATATACATCGCCTTTTCAAGTGAACCAAGAAACAATTTAATTGTCAAAAAGCATTAGCAAATATTAACACCCACAAATGTATACAAAATATCGTTATTGTACTTGAATAAAAACAATAAATTTAAGTAATTCTCAAACTATTCACTACTTGTATAATATAAATACAAAATAATTATTGTTTTAATAAATAAGAAAATTCTATTAAATGGCATATTTATTATAATATTACCTTTAAAAAAATACTTGTTACTAAGGAGGTAGATGTTATTTTATTAATATAACATTAAGTAAATAATCTTATTTTATTAAAAATAATAATTATGTTAAAGAAAATATAAGAGTTTTTTAGCAGGCATCTGAATAATAAAAGCGGCAATTTATCATGCCAAAACTTAACCCATTTTTTTTAAAACCTAAGCTTCTCTCCTAAGTTTCACTGAAATCTCTCACAAGTTGCTGAGAAAACTCTCATCCCAAGTCAGATGGACCCTTCAATCTATCTCTAAATCCTCCCTCATCTTCTAAAGCAACCACAAATCCTTTTTTCTATCTCGGTGCCAATTTCATATCTGCTGATTCTAATTTCAAATCCCAAGTCTTTGAAAATTCTATAATTTCATTATTTATAAATTTTTCAGTTACTTTATTTATTTGGTATTTTATCTTAGTTCTTATGTCTTTTTTTTATTTGTTATTGCAAAGAACAATAATTAATTGATCGATGGTTCATGCATAATTTAGGTGGGTCACATTTGTTTTCTTGATTTTTCCCCCTATTGACATAGAATTTCGATCTTATGGGCAATGAGTTCTTTTTTGTGTGTGTATCTAATCTTTATTTAGTAATTAAGATATTGTCGGAGTGAAGATGAAGTGGGTCTTTGTACAAATTGAGTAAATTAGATGGAACTAGGAAACTTAATTTTGAATTACGTTTCGTTCCTGAAACTGGATATATTAGTTTATACACTTAATTATTTTTTTTCCCTTTTGCAATTGTTGGGTTATTATCTAATATTATAGAAACTTCTATGTGGCACCTTTAAGAGAATAATTTTTCTTTGTCGAAATTATTTAAGTTTCAGACTTTTTGTTGTCAATCATTTCTAGGTTAATTAATTTATTAATTTGATATTTGGTTCTCTTAATTCCATTGTTGCTACTGCTTCTTTCTAGTTAATGTTTTCGGTTCTAGCATAGTCAATTTTATACATTTCAACAAATAAATATTTAGATAAATAAAAAGTATAGTGAAGTATGCTAGATACAATGTAAGTAATAGAAATTCATCTTTTTAAAAGTCTAAAAGAACGAGTTCATGATTCTGTAAGTGGCAGTCACTTCATCTTATTTTTTTCTGATGGATAAAAGTTGGATGCATCTTAAAAGTAGACTTTCTGAAGAGTATATTGCTGGTGTTAACTCATTTATTGAGGTTTCAAAAAAAATGTGGATCATAATAATCAAGTTTGCTGCCCATGCCGAAAATGTCAAAATGCTTTTTTTCAGCCTTTGGGTGTAGTTGAAGATCATTTTAATAAGCCGGGTATTTCATTTAGTTATCAGAGATGGATTTTTCACGGGGAAGATTACAAATCTGGTTCTAGTAGTAGATCAAACATAATAGGGATGGAAACTAATATTGTTAGAGATGAAAATATTAATAATGTTGAAGGAAATGATGAGATGTATGATATGTTGCATGACGCGTATGGTCTACAAATACACACAGAGGAATCTACCTTGAGAAATATTACATCTTCACCTAATATCAAAGAAGGGCAAATTGATGGACTTGCTATTTTACTAGGTACAAATTTAAATATAACATGATTTCATTTATCATATGTTGTTTGTTGAGAATTGTCATTTGAGAAGTTCATTTTTAGAGATAGCAAGACCAAATTAAGTACAACTTGCATAAGATATAGCTTGTGTTAAGTATGGTAGTTGAGATTTTGATAAGATGGATATGGGTGTGTGATTTATATACTATGTTATTTTTTAGGTTTGAATTGTAAATTTGGGCTAACATTGACTTTAATATTTTGTTTTGTGATTCTCTCTTTGTATTTGAGTTGTGTTTTCTAACTAGACAGAATGTATTTATTATTTCTTTCATTAATAAAAAAATAGAAAGAATGTATATACGGTTTCTTTTATGAATAAAAAGGAATGTAGTGATGATGGTGGTAATGAACCGGTAGCAAGTGTTTTTTATTTTATTTTATTTTTTGGAAATTACCAAGCTATTTAGAATCTAAAGATAATGAATTTGATTTTTGTAACTAGCATACATGGATATGTTTAAAAATTGCTGGCCATGTGTATTATATTCACATTAGTATGTTATCGCTTTTTAATTTATTTATGAGGTCAAAAGCTACATAAAGTATAAAATTGTCAGGCTAAAAAATACAATACGTAAACCTTAAATGTTTTTAGATTCTCTAAATTTACCATCATGTTACATTGTCTCTTCTATGAGTTGTTTCTTACTTTTTGGCTTTTATTATATTTCATTCTAGACTAAATGCAAGAAAAATGTTGAAAATAGACAAAACTCCTATATAGTCATCATGAGGGTTCTAGTCATTTATTGTTCTAAACTAAATGTAAGAAAAATGTTGAAAATAGACAAAAGCTCCCATATAATCATCACGAGGGTCTTAGTCATTTATTATTTATCGTGAGGAGAATTCTAAGATAATTATCTTTCATTATAAATATTTTTATAATTTAGTAAATATGTTTAAAAAATATGATATAATACGTATTTTTTTAACAGCATAACGAGAGCAACAAAGAGCAAATTTCTCTTATTTATCTCTTTCTACTCACTATAGTGCTAGAAAGTATTAGGTCAATTCTGAGGCATAAGCAACATATGTAAGATTTTTATTTATTTTGTAAATTTAAAATTTTAACATTATTTAAATTATTTTAAACTGATCATGTTTTCTTTGTTATTGCTATTTAAAGGAGAAAATGATCAAACTTCAAGTAGGGGTGCGCATTGGTTTAATTCGGTTTCAGAATAAATTTTCATCTATTCGGGTTCGAAAATTAAAAAACTTGTTCGATCCTTTCAAAATTAAAATCCAAACCAAAACCAATAGGTCAGTTTCAGTTCGATTTCGATTCTCAGTTTCGGATTGGTTTCGGTTCTCTTAACGGTTTCATTTAAGCAATCAGTTTTTCAGTTCATCTTAACAGTTTGGTTTTCAATTTGATCTTTTGGATCATTTTTTTATTTCAAATCTTGTGTAATAATTTCCTCATTTTCAATACCTATATAATATATTCAGAGCTTGTACAATCTACAATTTCATCAATTAATCTACAATTGCATCAATTACTACTACACCATCACCACTATGAAATCATTCATCATCATCACCAAATTAACTTAATATAATCCATAACATAAGTCCATAACAACATAAAAATAAATAAAAAATTTCAACACTGACACAAAACAAAATAAAAGACTGTCAAATACCCAACAACATCTAGGCAACATCCAAGACAACATTTATAACCATAAGAAACTATTACAAAATAAAAATTAAAAATCAACCATAAGAAATTCTATTGCTTTGCTCTCCCCTGTCCGACTAACTTTTTCCAACTTTAATAACTTCCAACATCCACACTTCCCAACTTAAATCTACACAAATAAAATTGAAATGAGTAAAGTAAACATAAATATAACTATAAAAATAATATATCAAATTCCTATAACTGATACCTTTTATTGAAATTATTAAAGTAAGCATCACTCAATCGCCAATTGGTCATTTGCTGCTTATGCTTGTTGTGCTAGCATTGCTCTCACAAATTCTACAAAGAAATAAAATAGATGTATGAAAATCATTATTTATAATATTGAATACTACAAATAAATTATCAAAAGTCAACAAAATCATGTTATTACCTGCTTCAACAACTTCATAAAATTTAGTTTCTTCCTTGGTTGGCTCTATTATGTGATCTCCGAAAAGAGTCGAGAATACAACCCCTAATGTTAAATGGCGACTCCGAAGCAATGGTGGAAATTGGAATTGCCAAAATATCTTTAGTAACCTGACACAAAATTGGACACTTATGTCAATTCAAACTCCACTAATTCAAAATATCAAAGTTGTCTTCATCATCACTGTTTGCTTTCATCTTCTTATATTGTGCAAAAGGATCTAGAGAACTGGAGTCACCATACTCACTAATCCCACTACTATGAACCATGCAACTAGTCTTAACAGCACTATTTGAATCACCAAAATTGTAGTTTTGATAAAGCTTCATCAATAGCTCTTTAAGGCTATTACACAACTCTTCAACCTTCTTAATATCATACAAACTATTAAAGCACCATGTAACAAAATCCATTTTACAATGAAAATCAAGTACTGCTGCTAATATCAACATATTGACCTTCTCCAAATTATCACCCAAATATTTGACAAACTTTGATATCATAGGTTTGACCATGTAACTTAACAAAACATCATCACTATCATCAAGAGACTTCAAATGAATTTGAACTTTCCACATTTTATTCAAATAATTATTTGTAATCACAAATTTAGAACTACTAAATTTCAAGGTCACACCATAAAAGACCGATAGAAATTTGATTAACCTTCTTACATTGTCCCAATCATCTTCCATCAATGGCCCCACCCTGTATTCTTCGTTCTCGTTCTCATCCCCTCCATCAGCTCCAAACCAATTAACATAATATCAATCTTCATATTTTAATCGATCAAATGCTTTTTCAAATTTCAATGCAGATCTCAACATCAAGAATGTTGAATTCCACCTAGTCTACACATCTAACATCATAAACTCATTGTATGATATTTTTTCCACATTAACACAAGCTTTGAATTTTTGTAAACTCAATTAAGAAGATCCAGCATGTTTCACTGCGTTGTGAATACTATTTATTGATGTATTCACCGCATCCAACCATACTTCATAATCAAATTTGATATATATGCTAAACATCTCATATGCAAATTCGAATCATTTAAAGCCAACGAATCCCAACTCCAATTTCCTAACTTCTTTTTCAAATAATTGACCGCTTTTTCATTAGCACTTGCATTGTCCATAATAATTGTGAACAATCTTCCAATGCCCCAATCAATCATACACTTCTCAATGAGCTTCCCAATGGCCTCTCTTTTATGATTAGAAATGGGTGCAAAATTAAGTTTTCTCTTATGCAACTCCCATTTTTTGTTAATAAAATGAGTTGTTATCACCATGTAATTACACATCTGAATTGAAGTCCAAGTATCTGTAATGATATATACCCTTTAACGATTTACAGTGAACATTCTTTTCAACATCTTCTTCTCATTCTCATATAATTAAAGAATATTCCTTATAATTATCCTCTATAATGGCACATCAAACTTTGGACAACAAGTAGCTATAAATTTTAAAAACCCCTTAGCCTCCGCGAACTTAAAGGGCAACTCATCTTTAATAATTATCTTTACAAGTGCCTTCCTACAAGCCTCTTTACTAAAATCTACAAAAACAAACTTAGCATCAACAACACCCTTTTCACGAGCTAAAGCACATTGATTTTCATTCACTTTAGGCTTCACTTTTTTATACCTAGGACACCTTCCAAATGAGCTCTCAAGCTAGAAGTTCCTTTAATACTTTCACGTACATACTCCATCTTACAATCGTTACACTTTATTTTTTTTCCTCCAGGTAGCTTCGAAAATTATTCCCAAACGTCTAATCTCAAACGCTTGCCTTTTTGTTTTTCTTTCTGAACACCCTCTTCAAAAATCATCCTTCATAATCTCCTCTGCAACATTGTTATTTTCTTCTATCCTACACAAGGTCTATTATAATCAATGTGTGATAAATAAATATAAAATAATTTTATAAATTTGTATTCGCAAAAAAAGGCAAGAATTTTTTACTAAAATGAAGAATTTTTCAAATTATGGTTACTGCTTTTAATATCAAAACTTTTGCCCCAAAACGTAAATAAAATAAAATAAGTTTCTATGCTATAATATAATTTACAAAACTTTATGGACAAAATGACATTTTACCCTATTGAATTTCGGTCGAGGACCATTATGAAAAGTTTGCAAACAAATTAAGTCAAAATAGAATTCATAAAGGAGAGGGATCTAAACAATATTATACCTCTATCATCTTCTTCAATTCGTTACTCTCTCTGTTTCTCACCCAACAACAGTGCAGCATAATATCAAAAACTCTAAATGGATCAATTGAAAAAATACAATAACATATGCACATCCAGACAAAGCTCATAAAACTAAATACTATTAATAATTTAATACAATAATAAAAGATAAGGCAAACATGAAATTATAAAAGATTAACGAGTTATTTTAAAAAATATATATCCATTTCAAAAAAAAAAGAAAAAGAAAACAGAGTAAGTTAGTGAGTTACCTGGCTGGCTGGCAAGGAAGCGATGGAAGGAACAATAGTGGTAGGTCGATAATGTCGGCCACCGGAAAATGGAGTTAAGGTTAGGGTTTGTGGGTTTGTAGTTTTGTGCAGCTGAAAATGAGAGAGTGGTGCTAGTGCAAACATGTGTGATTTGTTTATATATGTTTTGTAGTGAAAAAAATACCTTAATATCGGTTCTAGTTTTATAATTTTTTATCCGAAAATCAAATCGAACTAAACCATTTGGTTTGGTGTTTATAATTTCAGAGTTTTAGTTTTTAAAAAACCAAACCAAAACCTTTTTTTTTTTTGTTCGATTCGGTTTTGCCCACCTGTAACTTCAAGAGCAAGTTGTTAATGAAGGATATAAGCCACTTAGCAGCGATGAACAACTATCTCAAGCAGTGTGGTAAAAAGTCTGGTTATATTTTTGGACTTGGAGTGCATAAGTTACCATGTCATTTACAAGCTTCAACATCTAACGAAAATGATTCAGCATTGCGCAATGAGTTAAGAGTCCAAAAAGATAGAACTTCAAGCAACTAAGAATGAGCTTCAATCGACTAAGACTACCAAAGATGATTTGTCAAGTAGGCTTAACCAATTTGAGACTCTCAAGAGCTCCTATATATCTAGTCATCCTAATGCTTCAAGGTTGACATTGATTTAGCAATCTAGACCATGATTTTTTAGTCCACTCTTGCATGCATTGGACTTAATACTAGTTAGTGTGTTTGTTTTGGAAATTAATTAATTTGTGTACTAAGCTTATATTAATTTTTGTTAGTCAATTGAAAAACTAAACGCTGGTGATGGCCTTGTCTATTATATCTATTAGACTTATATGTATTTTGGCTTATGTGTAATGGATATTGTGCTTTGATTTTAAAATATTTAATAGAATGTTTAATTTCTAATTTTGATAGCTTTATAGATTCTCAAATATGAAAAGAATTTGATATATAAATGATGCCTTAAAATAATATAATATTAATATTAATATAAAATTAGCTCAATAATTAAATAGAAAATATTTACAAATTTTTGTGCCTAAAACATTGCATTTTCGTCGCCGAAAAGAGCTAAATAGTGATTGTCAAATTCACCATAAACACATTGCGGCTAATGATCACACATTTATCTACAAACATGTTATCTAGCCACAACCCATAATGATTAGCTTTGCCATATAGAGTAATTGGTGAAAAAATCACTTCGTGGCTAAAGTTGTCAAATTCATCACAAACACTTCGTGCTTAATGGTCTTACATTGAACCACAAATATGTTATTTGGCCACAATGGTTAGCATTACCTCATTGAGTTATTGATGACAAAATAACTTTGTGGCTAAACACTATCACATTTAGCCACAACGAGTTTCATGAGTAAATGTTTTATTTTTAGCCCCAACATTTGTCCACAAAGACAGACAAATATTTTGTGTTAAAGAATGAGGTATGTGACTTTTGCAATGGCCTTTTACCACGAAAATTTTTCATTGCTAATATGCATGAGCCATGAAATATCTATCTTGTGGCTAAAAATCAAGTGACAGAACTATAGGGCAACAAAATGGTAACAAAAAGTTTTCCATGGCAAAAAGTAATGAACCACAAAATTAGAGTATTTTGCCACAATAACTTTTGTGGCTAAATGACATTTTTCTTGTAGTACCAAAAAAAAAAAAAAACTCGAACAACCCTGGATAATGCTGCATGCACGCAGAGTGGAGACTCGTGAAAATTAAGCTAGCATGTGAGTTTAAAGAATAGAGTTGGCGTTCAGGCTCTCTTATTAATTACTCGAATGACAAACAATTAATTACTTGAATGACAAACAAATAGTTGTAGAGATATAAATCAATAAATGTTTATCTAGTTCTTATATTTTAAGTAAAGCGTCTATTTAATCTTTATATTTTAAAAAGTATCTCAAGATACTCTTGTTGGTAATTATATTACAATCATATCCTTATTTTTCTTCTCTTTTACAGTAATAGCCTAGTAACAATATTTTTGGAGATATGAATGGAAAGAAAAAAATGCAAATTTATTAAATTAGTCTTAAAAATAAAATAAAAATGAGTTGTTATTTTACTTTCAGGATTAATTTTGTAATTTAAGTTTTCATTAAAAAATGTTAGTAAGATTTTTGAAAGGATATTAAATATTACTTTAAATTGGTTGGCATTAATTTATTCATAAATAATAATTAACAAGATTGTTGTCAGATTATGAAAAACATCAATTATTTCATAAGTATATTTATTTCTTAAATTGGTAATTAATTTTATTTATAGATTAAAAAATTAATTTAAAAAATATTGTTGTAAGGGAATTATTGTAAAAAGAAGAAAAAGTTAAGTTATAAGTTTAATATAGTTAATAATAAGGGTATCTTAAGATATTTTTTAAAATATAAGGATTAAACGAATATTTTTTTTTTTTTACTTAGAAAGTAAAGCTTTATGGTTCAAATATAGGGTTCAAATAAATTTTTACCTAGACATACACTTTTAAATGCTAAGAAAATCAAAAGATGAAAATTTCAAATTAGAACTAAAGAAAGAACATTTATAGTGGTGATAAAGCTCATAATTAGCTATTAATTAAAAAGAACATAAAATAGTTGTGCACTTCCATATGAAATAATACATATGTAATTAAATATAAATCATATACTATTATAAATATACTGGTGGCTAAAGATTATAAAAAAACATATTTAACATTTAGTGCTCGATCTCCTTTAAGCACTGACACTGAAAGCAGAAACGCTGGCCCTGCATGATTTATTTATTTATTTTTGTGGTTCACTCAATTGCTAACAGTAAAAATTAAGATGATTTTACCTGAGGAAGAAATCTTCACCATGTTTGAAACTTTATACAAAGATACTTAGAGCCTAAGCCAAACCCGTTATTTTGTTTTGTTCTATGTTAGGTTAACAGGCGTCAAATATTGCTACCCTGATTTATGTATGTGTCCTGACTCCACAATTTTAGAAGACATTGATGCATCGATCACTCAGGTCCCTCCCAAATAAACAATTTTCATTTCATTTTTAGTGCTCACAAATGAACCAAGCTTGTTCTCCTTATCGCTAGGTTGGGACATCAGTATTTTTGTAAATGTATTATGTGCAACTCACTTTGCTTTCTTGTTTCTAATATTTATCATTGACATATTCTTGTGCTTACTTGGAGTTCAGTTGCCGCGCATTCAAGTGACCGATCCAATTGCAAGATATTACGGGCTGAAGCGTGTACAAATTGTGAAGATTATCCGGCTAAGTGAGACTGAAGGTTGTTAAGTCACCTATCGATATGTGGTGTAAGTATACTTTTTAACAATTGTAGTAATAACTTAAATTATCATTCAGTACCTTAGCTGGAATTAGATTTATGTTTTATTCTCTTGGAATTGTTTACAGGTTTTGACGTGACCATAAGGTGAGCGACGCTGTCCATAAATCAATTCTCTTGACTGTAATTAAGATTTTGTTACCTTACATGATAAGGTAACATATATTATAGATTTAAAAACTGTTAGATTTAATGGGTAATTTTTAAAAAATTCCCCTGAGATTTAGGTTTGTTGTAAGTAGATGGCGAGAATCTGTTTATTTGTAAAACACCCCCTACCATCAGTTAATTTTAACATTGACCGTTAGTTGACTATGTAAAGATAATATTGCCCTTAACAACAGTTTGTACACTGACATAACTAAAAAAAAAACTAAAATTGTTGGCGCGAAAAGCACAATCCCTATTTTTTGACAATTTTATTCTTATCAATTCCAAAGATTTACAATATCATAGATAAAGATTATGACTATTTCATTTTCAAGTTTTTAATTTTATCTTTTTTGTAGGAACTTTAAGGAAATATCAATAATTTAAAGAGGTTTTTCAAGTTTTTAATTTTATTTTTCTTGTAAAAACTTTAAGAAAATATCAATAATATAAAGAGGGTAAAATAGCCAACAATTTTAATTTTTTTTTAGTTAATTCCGTCTACAAAATTGTTGTTAAGGGTAATATTGTCTTTACACAGTCAACTAACGGTCAATATTAAAAGTAACTAACGGTAGGGGTTTTTTTACAAATAAACACATTCTCGTCATCTACTTGCAACAAGCCCAAACCTCAGGGGAAGTTTTTAAAAATTATCCTAAATTTAATCGAACAGCCGAAGATCTACTGAATAATGATAAATGAGTCGTGGAAAACAGGAAAAGATGTTGTTAATTTTATAATATTCGTTACCCCATGATGTAAGGTAAAAAAATCCTTGTAATTATTACTTAAATATCACCCAGATTAATTCTCTTGATTGTATTTATTACTTAAATACCACCCATTGTCGTTTGAAATTAAGACCTCCAAGACAGCATTCAAATTCGTTTGAAAACAGTAATGGGTTTTTCCCATTTTTGGGCCAAGTGCTATTTCATTCTGTAGCTTATATTCTTGTAGCCTGCATTTCTAATACTCTTCCTGGACCCAAGAAATAAATATATAAAAAAAAAGGAAATATTTTTCTTGTGATTTTTTAGATTGTTACAGTTCATCTATAGATTTATTACAAAATGAGATTTAGTACAAAGTTCGACAAATATATATATGAAAAGAAGATAAGGAGTCTTCTTTGAGGCTCGAATTGATACCCTCAATATTAATTTTTTTTATAAATTAATTCATGTAATTAAGAGGGCAAATGCGGCCCTGAACCCACAGTGATTATTCTAAAACAGTGACTTGAGATCACCATGAAAAGCACATTTATAGATTGGGCCACGTTAAGAAGGCAAATTTGGCAACTCATAATGATGATTCTAACATAGCGGCTAAAGAACGCCATAAAAAACATTCTTATAGATTAGGCCAAGGTCTATTGACAATTTTCAGAATGCAACAACAACTAACGAGAAAAAAAGAATGAAAACCCCACTTCTTTTTATTTAATTTTTAAATATCAATTTTTTACTTGTGTTCTTTTTTTTTTCTTTATTGAAGAGTCACTCATTAGGTGTGGGTATTTGTTTATATTTTAACTCAAAATCCAAATAGCCAATAAAATTGTAAAGAAATGAGCATTTTGACCATGGGCAAGTTCGAAACATTCCAAAATCAAGTGGAATATTTTCATAGTTTTAAAACTCAATTGCGGTATTTTCATAAATTAAAAAAAAAAACAATGTTTAATTATCGTTTAAAAATTTTTCAAAACCATATGGGATTGAGCCCCCTTTGATCTTATTTTGAGACCACCAATAATCACTGAGATATTATTTAAGGATTAATATTTAAACAAAAATTTAATAGAGACAAGAAAAAATTAACTGTAAAATTATAATGTATTAAAAAAAGAGCAAAATAATCAATTAACATTATAATTCCGGACTCATAATTGATTGTGTCATATTAGACCATGCTTAATTTCTTTATCACTTTTCTTATTACTGTGAATGTGGTTATTATGGAGCAAGTGGTCACCAACTCACCAATATGTTTTATGTGATTGGACTGTAGTCTCTTTTGTATGAATAAAATATTGTTTGTTATTTAAGACTTATGATGAAATAATATATATCTTTTCATTTAGTAAGTTAAGTTTTTTTTATTAATTAAATGAAAATATAAAATAAAATAAAATAAAATTATATGTGTCAAAAAATATTTAATTTAATTATATTAAATTTATTTATATAAAATAAATTTATATAATAATTTATAATTCTATCGTTATTTAATTTATATGATGTATATAATCTTTTTGTACTATTAGGACTAGTGAAACGCTTTTTTAAAAAAATTATTACTACTATTATCATCTTTTTTTTTTCTTTCGTCAGTACGTTCTGGTCATTCATACAGTACTGGAAATTAAATGCTGCAGGGTGAAAATGAAATGAAAGGCACAAAAGACAAGAAGAAAAGCAGAAGGGAAAAGTAAAGACTATAATTAACAATGCCACCAAGCCACTGCATCAACTGGAGCTGATTGACACGGACTTGGGTTGGCCTGTCATTTTGAGAGTGAGATAAGGAACATGGTGGACGATGCCTGCAATAATAATAAAGATGACAAATGGAAGAAAGAAAACATACGTGTGTATGCAACCTCAGTTGAATTAAGACTCCTCGGACAACACGGTTACCGTGTTTCTCAAAGTAGTGAATGTGCATGCGTTTTCACTTTGCCACGCACTTGTGATCTAAAATAATCACTTAAACGACACGCATAATTAAGCTAAGTTGATATTTAATACTAGAGTCTGCTTAACGTCCGAAATTAAAATTTAAAACTAAAATTCATTGGAAATATTGTAAACTCATCCTAGACTTTGATTCCGAATTTTAATTTCGGATTGAAAAAATTTGTTTAATGAATTTACAGAAGTTTTTAACAGTTTTAAAAACAAGTGGGTTTTAAGGGAATGCTCAGCTTGTATGAAGCCTCTTATTACAGCTTAGAAGGAGAAGCATCATAGAGGAGACCTGGCAATTCACCAATAAACAAAAGGAACAGATGATGACAATTTGTCTATGGAACTTTGGATGACCTTGCATTTCACCCATGTTGTCAAAAGGTTTGGATGAAGTTGCGTGAGGAGTCTTCATTCGAGAGAGGTTACATTTAGATTCTCTTTCTTCCATTTGTCAGCTTTAGTGTTATTTGTAGATATTGCGTAATATCTACCAAAGAGAGGTTGCATCGAAAGATAATAAATGAATGTGTAACTTCAGATATTCGCTTGGGATAGATAGTAGAATCCTTCCTAATACAATAATTTTTTAAACCGAAATTTACAACCGTCTACCTCTTTGTTTTGTTTTTTTCAAAAATATACAAACACTTTTTTTTTGCAGCGCGCCACCTGAAGTTTACTTTTTGTTGCATTCGTCCACTTCCGTTTAATTCTGTTAGTAAATTTAATGGAATGACCTTTTTACCCCTCAAAATTACAATTTAACCCAAAATAAATAGAAATTAGAGATAAATTGGATGGATTTAATTTTTTTCAAAGGTGGATGCTAGAAATTTGAGGAAAATAGTATTTGTTTGTTACTAAATTTAGAAAATTTGTATTTATTTTTTTGTGTATTTATTTTTTTGTCTTTCAAAAAAAATAAATATAAATTTTCTAAATTTAGCAAGTAACAAACACTAATTTCCTCCAATTTCTAGCATCCACCTTTGAAAAAAATTAAATTCATCCAATTTATCTCTAATTTCTATTTATTTTGGGTTAAATTGTAATTTTGAGGGTAAAAAGGTCATTTCATTAACATTCCGTTAAATCCACTAACGGAAATTAGACGGAAGTGGATAAATGCAACAAAAAACAAACTTCAGGTGGCGCGCTGAAAAAAAAAAAGTGTTTGTGTATTTTTGAAAAAGGCAAAACAAACAGGTGGACGAGTGTAAATTTCCCTTTTTTAAATTGAATTTTCTCAGCATTATAAAATACTTTTACAATGTTATAAAAAAGCTAAATTTATATTACTTCTTAAATAAACCTTTTATACAAATAAAAGATTTTTTTTCCTACAGGCAGGACATCAATTATGCTATAAAGCTATTCTAGACAATATGAAAATGTATTTTTTTTTAAACTTTGTTATTTTGTTTATGAATTTGCTTATTACATTCTCTCATTCCTTACCTTTGATTCATCTTCTGTAAATTAAATTAATGGTGTTTACGTGCATTGGGCATAACAAAAGCCTAGTTGGTTGAGGCCAGATGGTACCACCGTAAGCACAGACCAACATTGGAAGAGTACTTAAAAAATGGAGCTGTATTAGGAAGAGTTAGCGAGAGTGGATGTTGCTAAGCCAATCGAGTCTCATATGCATGTGCCTCGGACAAAGTTGCCCGTCATGAAGACATGAGCACATCAAGGATCTGATTAGACAGACGTGGAAGAAGGTGTACGACTGAACTTATACAAGTTAATAAAGAATTAAATATTCTCCGGCCTTGTCTCATAGCACAACTGAACTCATGTTATGTACCTACATGGAGACAGGCATGGTGTTCAAAACCAACAGACTACGGACACATTGCTTTTTCAGCCCATTCCATTAAGAGGACAAAGACTTGGTTTCCATATCATCTACTAAGGGCTAGCTGATGAATATATGATGGATGCTACGTGTGAAGATAGCTCATTATGCAGAAGTGAAGAAGAAGAATCAGCATGTCAAGTTACCAGCTGTCATTAGTGCCACGTCATAAGATCCACGTCAGCAGCAATTACCAACCTAACTAACTTCACAATGCACACTCTGTATTTTGGTTATTGATTAGCTGAGTGAGCTTGTGATTAATAATTAGTTAGTAAGCAATTAGTTAGTGTATGTAAGCATGTATAAATAGCTACATGTTCGTGATTGTTGTCATGTACAAAATATTAGTTCATTAATGAAATAAGAAATTTTCCTCTATATTTTCTCAGTTGCCAAACAGCAGCACTTATCCATTTTTACAATTTCTACATGGTATCAGAGCCAATCATGGCAATCACAAGCAATCAAAATACAGTAGCTGCAAATCAAACAACTTTTTCTTTCATCACACCAATCAAATTAAATAGATCTAACTACATGCTTTGGAAAAATCAAGTCTTGACCTCCATTAGAGGAAATCGACTTGAAGGATACATTAATGGAGAAAAGATTGCACCAAATCAATTTATAGCATCATCAAGCTTTGCTGAAACAACTACTGGAGCTACTGGATCTTCTCAACAGATCGAGAATCATGAATACACAATTTGGAGATTTCAAGATCAAACATTACTCAGCTAGCTTCTTAGCTTAATAACTAAAGGTATTCTCAGTCTAGTTCACTTATGTACTACTTCATTCGATGTATGGAAAACATTAGAGAAAAGGTTTAGTGTACAATCTGAGGCTAGAGTTCTTCAACTTAAGTATGAGATGAGTGTCTTAAGAAAAGAATCACTAAGTATTGAAGAATATTGCTTAAAAATGAAACAAGTTACAGACAAATTGGCATGTGCTGGTAGTCCTATATCAGATAGAGATATGTTGCAGCAAATTCTCAATGGTCTAGGAGCTGGCTATTTGGATTTAGCTACTTTTATCACAGCAAACAAATTGGATTATAATGATGCTTATGCTTTATTACTCACTCATGAAGCTAGACTTAAACAAAGTCAAAGTGAAAAACACGTGTTTAATGCAAAACTATGCTAATATGTCTAACTAGAATAATAATAGTATGATGAATGCATAATATGCTCAAATAAGAGGTCAAGCTAGGAGAGGAGGATATACATGAGGTGTTCAGGGCAATTATAATGGTCATTCAAGTGGTAGAAATGGCATGTTTAATGGTAGAATAATGTTTTTGAACTCTCATCCAAGGTCATTTCATTAACATTCCGTTAAATCCACTAACGGAAATTAGACGGAAGTGGATAAATGCAACAAAAAACAAACTTCAGGTGGCGCGCTGAAAAAAAAAATGTTTGTGTATTTTTGAAAAAGGCAAAACAAACAGGTGGACGAGTGTAAATTTTCCTTTTTTAAATTGAATTTTCTCAGCATTATAAAATACTTTTACAATGTTATAAAAAAGCTGAATTTATATTACTTCTTAAATAAACCTTTTATACAAATAAAAGATTTTTTTTCCTACAGGTAGGACATCAATTATGCTATAAAGCTATTCTAGACAATATGAAAATGTATTTTTTAAAAAAACTTTGTTATTTTGTTTATGAATTTGCTTATTACATTCTCCCATTCCTTACCTTTGATTCATCTTCTGTAAATTAAATTAATGGTGTTTACGTGCATTGGGCATAACAAAAGCCTAGTTGGTTGAGGCCAGATGGTACCACCGTAAGCACAGACCAACATTGGAAGAGTACTTCAAAACTGGAGCTGTATTAGGAAGAGTTAGCGAGAGTGGATGTTGCTAAGCCAATCGAGTCTCATATGCATGTGCCTCGGACAAAGTTGCCCGTCATGAAGACATGAGCACATCAAGGATCTGATTAGACAGACGTGGAAGAAGGTGTACGACTGAACTTATACAAGTTAATAAAGAATTAAATATTCTCCGGCCTTGTCTCAGAGCACAACTGAACTCATTTTATGTACCTACATGGAGACAGGCATGGTGTTCAAAACCAACAGACTACGGACACATTGTTTTTTCAGCCCATTCCCTTAAGAGGACAAAGACTTGGTTTCCATATCATCAACTAAAGGCTAGCTGATGAATATATGAAGGATGCCAAGCGTGAAGATAGCTCATTATGCAGAAGTGAAGAAGAATAATCAGCATGTCAAGTTACCAGCTATCATTAGTGCCACGTCAGCAGCAGTAACCAGCCTAATTAACTTCACAATGCACACTCTGTATTTTGGTTATTAATTAGCTGAGTGAGCTTGTGATTAATAATTAGTTAGTGAGCAATTAGTTAGTGTATGTAAGCATGTATAAATAGCTACATGTTCGTGATTGTTGTCATGTGCAAAATATCAGTTCATTAATGAAATAAGAAATTTTCCTCTGTATTTTCTCAGCTGCCAAACAGCAGCACTTATCCATTTTTACAATTTCTACATGGTATCAGAACCAATCATGGCAATCACAAGCAATCAAAATACAGTAGCTGCAAATCAAACAACTTTTTCTTTCATCACACCAATCAAATTAGATAGATCTAACTACATGCTTTGGAAAAATCAAGTCTTGGCCTCCATTAGAGGAAATCGACTTGAAGGATACATTAATGGAGAAAAGATTGCACCAAATCGATTTATAGCATCATCAAGCTTTGCTGAAACAACTAATGGAACTGCTGGATCTTCTTAACAGATTGAGAATCCTGAATACACAGTTTGGAGATATCAAGATCAAACATTACTCAGCTGGCTTCTTAGCTCAATAACTGAAGGAATTCTCAGTCTAGTTCACTCATGTACTACTTCATTTGATGTATGGAAAACATTAGAGAAAAGGTTTGGTGTACAATCTGAGGCTAGAGTTCTTCAACTTTAAGTATGAGATGAGTGTCTTAAGAAAAGAATCACTAAATATTGAAGAATATTGCTTAAAAATTAAACAAGTTACAGACAAATTGGCATGTGCTGGTAGTCCAGTATCAGATAGAGATATGTTGCATCAAATTCTCAATGGTCTAGGAGTTGGCTATTTGGATTTAGCTACTTTTATCATAGCAAGCAAATTGGATTATGATGATGCTTATGCTTTATTACTCACTCATGAAGCTAGACTTGAACAAAGTCAAAGTGAAAAACACATGTTTAATGCAAACTATGCTAATATGTCTAACTGGAATAATAATAGTATGATAAATGCATATTACGCTCAAATAAGAGGTCAAGCTAGGAGAGGAGGATATACAAGAGGTGTCCAGGGCAATTATAATGGTCCATTCAGGTGGTAGAAATGGCATGTTTAATGGTAGAATAATGTTTTTAAACTCTCATCCAAGGGGTTTTCCTGTTGGAACTGGTCATTTTGGTAATCATGGAAGAAATCAAATGATGATAGGAAGTAATAGATTTGGTTCTTCTAGAAGAGGTTCTTTTGGTAGTACTGGTTTCACTAGTATTGGGAATTTACCTTCTTTTGAGTCACAAGCATTCAACAGTGATGATTCCATAAATACATGGCAGATTTGCTTCAAAGCAGGACGTATAGCTGTTGAATGTTGGCACAGATTTGAAGAAAATTACATACCTTAGCCACCAAGACAATTTCAGAAAGGAAAATGTTCCTTCTCTAGTTAATGAAATTGAAGAATGGAGATTAAATCAGCAACATACACTATTATATGAAACCAGAAAGGTAAAAGTAAGTCAAGTGCTGAAACGATCCACCCAAATCTCTAAGGCGAGTCTATCTAGTCTTATCAAAATAAAATTGATAATAATCTAATTAATAAGGATTCTTCCGAAAATTCGGTAAACTCTCATTTATAAACATAACACTCCTAACCCACAAATATGTAAAACAAGCACTTGTAAATAATATTTACAAGTCATTTAGGAAGGTGTAAATTAGGAATATTTGGCATACCTGAATTACAAGTCAGGTATTATTCTATAGATTTGTAGGTAATAAAAGTCAGCTCAAATCTATTGATGATTGAAGAAATAGCTTGATCTACTAGATATACAAAGTAATCAATTCTAAAATAATCTTTGGGAGATAGAATTTTCTCTTTATTATTATTCTCGCCAAATTTATTTTTTCTACGAATTATACGTTTTTCATGAAATTTTGGTTCTATTTCCATTTCATTTGCAATCTCTTTAGCTGAAATCATAGCAGACACAAAGTCATTTTCTCTGTAATTCTCAAAAAATGATGTAAGACCTTTTAGTTGATTTATGGCAACATCAATTTGCATATCTTCCTTTTGTAAGCTTTTACTAACAGTGTTCACAGCAAATAATATATCATACCAAATAATCATGCCTAACAAAAATTCAAAGTTTTCCAATTCATATGTTGCTAAACATTTAGCTTCACTTTTTATCAGAAATGTGGATTTTTTCAAGAGATGTGTTGTTGTCCAACCTTTCTGCTATTGACTCCAGCTTTGAACATTCATAAACAACAAGGGACTTAAGAGACGGAGATAGATTGCCAACTTCAAGGGACTCAAGCGTGGCAGGTAACTCTTTTTTTGAAAATATACATGTCAATGATGGACATTCTACAATACCTAAGTACTCAATAAGAGATGAGGTGTACCTTCTGCTGCTGCTGCTGCTATTGCTACACTGGATGCCATTTTCCACTGTGAAAGTCCTTATATTATGGCAACGCCAGATATTCATCTCCTTAAGGCTCAATGGTAGATAGACAGCAGCAATATATGTCAACGAACCGCAATCCTCAATATTCAAGATCTCCATAGACGAATTGGTGTCACACATCCATGCCTCTGGTAACGATTTCAGTGCATCACATTCTCCAATCTGAATTATCTTCAACATGGAAGGCAGAGCAACTTCAGGAAAGGAAACAAGGGAACTGCACTTGCAGATTTCTATCTCTTTCAAGGAACTGAGGTTGAACGATGATTGTGGCAGCTTCACATGGCCTTCGCAATTACTCAATCTTAGATATTCAAGTCTGCATGACAACTCGTAGAGTTGCTGTTGTTGGTCTTGCTCTTCCTCCGCCACCAAGGATTGAAGTTTGGGACAGCTTGTAATCGTCAGTCTTTTGAGAGAGCAAATGTCTTGCAGCAATTCGTTATGACTCGTCCATATATATGTTTCATTTTTAATATTATTTATCTCCAATTCTTCAGCTGACAAATATCCACAGAATATTTGTAGGTAATATTCTATAGATTTACAAGTCATTTGGAGACATGAATTCTATGTGAAAGCATGGAAAAGAACAAATATAATGTAGAAACCTAACAAAGTTAGTCCACAAAACAAAAAGACAACTGAAGATGTAACTAATGCCATTTAAATAATTAAAAAGTCTGCTTACATAGCTAATTATAAACCTACATACATGCCTTACTATCCAACAAATGATGATCCATGGCCTGTCAATAATACTGGATTACAAATGTCACATTCTGGACATTCTTGTGTATCTGACTATTATGGTATACCCTGGGCTGGAGCTGCTTCTGCTGCATATTGTGAAGGACCTGCAGATGAAGGTTGGTACCTGCACAGTGGTGTCACTCATCATCTAACCAACAGCATGGGAAATCTGAATATCATATATGAATTTAGAGGTAATGATAAGCTCATTATTGGTAATGGTGAAGGTTTATCAAAAACTCATATTGCTGATTCTTATTTTTCATTCAAGAATTCAAAATCTCAACCTGCAGATTCACATATTACACTTAAAGATATTTTGCTTGTTCCCTCTATCACAAAGAACCTAATAAGCATTTTCAAACTTATTATTGACAATAACATTTCTGTTGAATTTCTTGAATCATTTTGTGTTGTGAAGGATTTGCTGAAGGGACAAGTTCTAATGCAGGGTATTGCTGAGAAATGATTGTATAAATTGCTGGTCAAACCTATGTCTTCTACCAAGAATTTTGAGTCATCATCTATTGTGTCTCATAGTCAAGCTAATAAACCTCTGTCAATGTTATCATTCTGTCATCTTGCTTCTTATATGCCATCTGTAAAGTACATAAATAATCCAAACAATTGTTTACAGAATATTTTTTTATGTATGTTCTAATAAGCCTAATAAAAGAGCTCTTTTACACAGAAGATTTGGCCACCCAAACTCTCAAAACTTATTGCATTTACTCAAACTTCATCATCCTGATAAGTTTTCTCTGAATATAGTTAAACAAGCAATAAAACATTTCTGTGAAGCATGTCAGTTGGGTAAAATACCCAAATTGCACTTCCATGTTACAGAAATCAAAACTAAATCAGCACTTGAGCTTATACACACTGATCTTTGGGGTCCTCACCAGTTATTTCAAGAGAAGGCTTTACATATTATATTAGCTTTGTTGATGATTTCACTAGATATACTTAGATTTACCCATTGAAGTTGAAGTCAAAAGCTTTAGAAGTTTTTAAGCTATACAAGTTGCAAGTTGAAAACCAGTTCCAAACAACCATTAAGATACTGCAATCTGACTGGGGGGCGAATACAGATCATTCGCTGAATTTTTAATCCAGTGTGGCATTTTATTTAGGCACTCTTGTCCACATGCTCATCATCAGAATGACTTAGTTGAGAGAAAGCACAGACTAGTGGTATAATTGGGTCTTACATTGTTAGCTCAAGCCAAACTTCCTTTGAATTTTTGGTGGGATTCTTTCCATGCTTCAGTTTATCATATCAATATGTTACCAACTTCAGCTCTTAAAATGTTGACACCATATGAAAAACTTTTCAAACATAAGGCTGATTATAAGATGCTGAAATGTTTTGGTTGTGCTTGTTATCCATACTTGAGAGATTACAATAAACATAAGTTTGATTATCACACAAGTAAATGCATATTCATTGGTTATAGCCCTGCTCACAAAGGATATAAATGCTGCATTATTCTGGTCGTATATACATAGCAAGGCATGTCATATTTGATGAAAATGCATTTCTTTTCTCTTCAGATCCTATTTTCAGTTCTGAAAGCAAAATACAATCAATATCCAGCTTTACTTTGTCTCCTCATCAAGTTTTTCATTTATCCACTCTTCTTATTGTGTCAAATCCTTGTGATAGCAGTTTTGAATCCTGCCCTCCAGCATGTTCCAACAGCACAGAACTGTTCCCACCAGCAAATCACCAATAAAGCAAATGAGGCTACAAAACTTCAAACACCAAATCTTAATCCTGCTCTTGAACCTACTCATTATCTAAACTCACCAAATACTTCAGATTCTACTCCAATTCCATTACCATCTCAATCTCAAATAACCTTAAACAGTATTCAACTTGTACAAAACAATCACCCCATGACCACAAGAGGAAAAGCAGGTATTTTTAAACCAAAAATGTATACTGCAATGTTAGTTCACAAAGAGCCAGATTCAGTTGATGAAGCTTTACAAGATACAAACTGGTTTACAGCTATGAAAAATGAGTATGATGCACTAATTGAAAACAAAACTTGGTCTTTAGTACCAAGAACAGAAAATTTAAAAATTGTTTGGAATAAGTTGGTATATAGGATAAAGTATAATACTAATGGCAGTGTAGCTAAGTATAAGGCTCGGATGGTGGCAAAAGGGTTTCAACAGATTGAATGTGTGAATTATTTTGATACATTTAGTCCAGTGGTAAAAGCCAACAATAGTTAGAGTAGTTTTTAGTCTTGTAGTGATGAATCAGTGGATAGTTAGACATGTGGATGTCAACAATGCATTCTTGAATGGTGAATTGTCAAAAGAGGTGTTTATGCAGCAACCTGAAGGCTTTGTTGATAAGAGCAAACCTAACTATGTTTGCAGATTACACAAAGCATTATATGGTCTTAAACAAGCTCCTAGAGCATGGTTTGAAAAGCTCAGAGGATGTCTTCTGCAATGGGGTTTCAGAAATTCCAAATCTGATTCTTCTTTATTCTTAAGAAAAAGTAAAGTGTCACTCATTATGGTATTGATATATGTTGATGACATATTAGTTACTAGACCTAACAGTAAAGAATTGGACAGCTTCATTCAACAGTTTAATATTGTTTTTGTATTGAAAGACTTAGGAAGATTGTCCTATTTCCTTGGTATAGAAGTGTTGTATGGTCAGGATTGCATTTATTTGTCTCAGAAAAAGTATATCAAAGATTTGCTTGCTAAAGTAGACATGCTTGATTGTAAAGGAGTGATAACACCAATGTGCAGTGGCAAGGACTCAAAGTTGCAGAAGATAGTTAAAGGAGAATTGGGTTATTATGTTGAAGATGCTACTCATTATAGAAGCATTGTAGGTGGTCTCCAGTACCTGATCTTGATAAGACCAGAAATTGCTTATTATGTTCATAAGCTGAGCCAATATGTATCTACACCAACTATGCAACATCTTATGGTTTGCAAAAGGGTTCTTAAATATCTAAAGGAGACACAGGATTATGGCTTAAAGTTTGTTAAGGATAGTGATCTGAAAATTACTTCCTTCACTGATGCAGATTGGGGAAATGACTTAGATGATAGGAAATCAATTAGAGCTTGTTGTGTGTATCTTGGAAATAATCTGATTTCATGGTCTTCGAAGAAGCAAACAGTAGTCACTAAGTCTTCAACTGAGATTGAATATAGGGCACTTGCTTCAGCTGCTTTAGAGATAGCTTGGTTAAAATCCTTATTTCTGGAAATAGGAGTATGTTGTGTAGAGAGACCAACAATATAGTGTGATAATATGAGTGCAACAGAACTAGCAAAGAATCATGTGTTCCATTCAAGAACCAAACACATTGAGATTGATGTTCATTTTATTCGAGATAAAGTGTTAGTTGGTGATCTCAAAATATGTTATGTGCTAAGTGAAGATCAGATTGCAGATATCTTAACCAAGCCCTTATCTTCTCCTCAGTTCAATTACTTAAGAGACAAACTCAATGTCTTTCCATGTCCTTTGAGTTTGAGGGGGACTGTGAAGATAGCTCATTATGCAGAAGTGAAGAAGAAGAATCAGCATGTCAAGTTACCAGCTGTCATTAGTGCCACGTCAGAAAATCCACGTCAGCAGCAGTTACCAGCCTAACTAACTTCACAATGCACACTCTGTATTTTGGTTATTGATTAGCTGAGTGAGCTTGTGATTAATAATTAGTTAGTGAGCAATTAGTTAGTGTATGTAAGCATGTATAAATAGCTACATGTTCGTGATTGTTGTCATGTACAAAATATCAGTTCATTAATGAAATAAGAAATTTTCCTCTGTATTTTCTCAGCTGCCAAACAGTAGCACTTATTCATTTTTACAATTTCTACACTACGGACAGACTTGATATTGCTTCAGAATAACTTCAATTCGTTTTTATAGTCCCTACAACCTAAAAATGTTTCTTTACCAAGTTTTTTCTTTTTTCCTTTCCCTTTTAACTTCTATTTTGGCAATTTTGTAGCTTCAATTTCTTATTAGATAACAAGATTTTGAGAATTTCTAGCTTTGTTGAAATAAAATTTCAATTTTGACTTAGTACTAAATCCGCCACCTCGCCTGTCCAAGCTTTCTTATAATTATTCCAAGGGAAGGGCTCAGGTGGAAAATTTTCAACAACCAAATTGCAGAGGAAAATATCATATATATCCCTACCAACTGCTAAGAAAATTATAGAAAGAATATTTATAGTCGTAAGAAAAGACATCGAAGACTTTATACTAATCGTATAAAGTTATAAAAAGTTTTTAGAGCAATACTGGTGGTTCAACAAAATCTGACTCCCATTGCTCGGACATGCATAAGTGAGATATCTTAAAATTTTCAATTGGAGGTATTCCAGGTGAATCTATTTGCTTGTATATTTTCAATATTCATACAAAGTCTTCATTGTCGATTTCTAGCCAATCAGTAAAGTTAATCCTACATCTTTGGTGTTATGAAATTGATGGGTGAAGCAGACATGCAGCTAAAATAAAATTGGAAGAAAATAAAGAATAAGTACAATAGAGGACACCAGAAACTACGCGGTTCGACTTTTAACCTACATCCACGGGCGAAAACAGAAGGAAAATATTTTACTAGCGAAAAAGAGTTACAAGTATTGTGGTATTTTGTCTCATTACTCAAAACCCCAATACACTCAAACTCTCAAAACACTAAAACAAGAGCTTATAATTTCAAGTTCTCTAAACTCTCTCTAACTACAAGAAAACTCTTCTCAAAATTGGATAAACAAATGAGGGAATGAGCCCCTCTATTTATAGTCAAAATCTTGGCTACTATTCACGTATTTTTTTAAATTATTTATTATTGTTCAAAATTTCAAAATTCAAACTTTGATATTCAAACTTTGAATATTTAGAATTTAGAATTTGATATTCAAAGTTTGAATATCTAGAAGTTTGAATTTGATATTTAAAGTTTGAATATCAAGACACTCAATCTTAACATTTGGGTCATATTAGCTTATGCGGCTACATTTATTTGATGAACACGATGTTTTGTAGGTTTCTAAGTGTATAGGGAGCTCACATGCACAATCCAGTTAATGTTGAAGCAACTACATGTTTTCTGGAGAATTTGGTTAAATTATACCATGAATGACAAGAAGTTGGGACAATGTTTAAATTTCTGAACAGCTTAAGCATCCTAAGGTTTTGTTGTTAGTGTAGTGCCTGCTTGGTACATTAAAAGAATGCTAAGAGTGTTTTGTATGGCAGCATTTGATCTCTTTTATTTTCGTGCATTCAAGTGATTCTTCACTCGATGAGTTTCCAGGTTTCATTTTCTTGGTCATGGAGTTCAATAATGGTAATGCATTACTTTTCTGAACTTAAGAAGTCTCACCATTTCACAGGAGGCAGAGCTGTTGGTCAACATCAAAGAACACATTCTTATAATTGGAACATTTTTCTTGAGATGTTTGAATATAAACTTTGCCAGCCGTTTGAAAACTACTCGGTTAAGCCGCTATCTTACCACATTTTAGAGATATATTCATGCCAAATTTCAACCTAATTCTATTCCATCATGAGAGGGATATTCTACTGGAAAAAGATTATTTATACACAGACACCCATATGTAGTCATGAACAGTCACCAATCATAATACATAAAAGAGAGAGATGACGTGCATAAACCCATAACTAGAACCTGCGATGGGACTACAACATTATTTGTTGCCTACTAGAACGTTCCTCTTACTACAAGTCTATACTAAGAACCATAAGTAACACTACAGGAAATGTAGCACCCAGTTTGAGACCATCAAAGTCACTTTAACATTCAGAAAATATCAACCCCGAAGATATTTTGCCCGTGGTGAGTAGCAACAGGATCTAA
Source organism: Citrus trifoliata (assembly GCA_018350135.1). Classification (NCBI taxonomy): domain Eukaryota; kingdom Viridiplantae; phylum Streptophyta; class Magnoliopsida; order Sapindales; family Rutaceae; genus Citrus; species Citrus trifoliata. The sequence goes on along the minus strand of CM031384.1, from coordinate 6,774,328 downwards.
CTAGTTACGATTCTTGCACTTCTCCATTGCTCTTGGGGCTGAAACAAGTCGATACAGAAACACACATTAGCAACATTTTGTGCAATGTCAATTACCTGAGGAACAATCTAATAATACAAGCAAGCAACTGATAGAGATAGACATCTACATTTAATTAATCACAAGTTTCTAATCTTCGGACTACTAAGCATAATCATAAAAACATTGCAACATTGACTTCAATTGCTTAACACTTGAAGCATTTGTCCTCAGAGCAGGGCAATTATTTGTTCATTAAGGAAAAGTGCATTATCAAAACTATTTGTTTTGAATTTCTACTTGGGTATAAAATTTATATATAACATTGCAAATTTCATAGAACATACCTAAGCCAATAGCATCTGAACTTTTCATGATCCTTAGCCTTCTGCAAGAGTCAGTGAACATCCTACAACAACAGACAAAATAACCCTTAGCAAAGGATGGTCTTGCACTTTTCTGTCAAGCAAGAGGAGAGTGAGAACTATTGATATTTCAATAAAAGCCGTCATGCCATCCCACATGTTTACTCGATCTATTTTACAGGCTGGTTCAGAAAACTGGTTTGAAAATTTTTATTAAATTAATAGATAAATAAATCTGTAACAGCAATTTTCAAAGGAAAGCACTATACTCATCGCCTGAAAAACTAAAAGCCATTCATGCCACGTGAGGAAACTGTATGTTGTTTGGATCTTCCAAATAAAGTGGTTTTTATCAAAAAAATTCAAGCATCTACGGAACAGAGGAATTTTCAATACAGGGGGTTACAATATGTAACTGAGATGGGAATGCTTTGAAACTGAATCATGTTGATGTGAATCCCAACCAAAAGGAAATTTTGCTTCATGGATTAAAAATCAAGCAGCCTATCTATCCGTCCAGTATGGTGTCTCTAGATAAGCCGGAAAACTTGAGCACAATTCGGTTCACTCAGAAAATCACACTTACTCCCAGGGGACATCACCGACTAGCATCCAGTCACCATCCTTGTCTTCATAGGTGAGAACATACTCAGAACCGTGGAGGAGATCCATTAATCGACTCTCACTCAATCCATCTCGGCTGGGAACATTGTGAGAGCTGCACTGACCTGAAACTGACACGCAAAAGCTCAAATTAGTTCATTCCAAAAGGAGAAAAGGCAACGTTTTTGTCGTTAGAAGAAGAGATTACAACAAGCATAGTGATTTAATTGAACTCCATAGGATTGGTTTAATAAGGAAAAGTATTGGCAAGACTGGTCGAATCAAATATGTGCATGTGTTTAGACCCATGCAGAGAAAGAAAGTGGGTCAAATCCTGGGATGGGTTGCAAAGAGGTATTACCGATTGTGAAGCAGCTGAACATTTTTTCTAAAGCCAAAGACAGATCAATGTAGCTGCTATACGTTTTGAGATCAACTTTGCGCAGGTAGGGGGCACCGTCCATACTGACTTTGACATACAGACACCCCAATCCCAACTTGGCTTCTGAGTCATCATCGTTCTTTGAAGATTTAGAAGACATAGTATTCTTCCGGTAAGAACGAATTGGTGGCCATCCTACAACTTGTGCCCTGTCACAAATACGCATTCACAAATAAGAAATCTAGAGATTCAGACAGAGAAATTTATTTGGCAAGAATCACAATCAATTTTTCCCCATGATTAATGCAAATTATAAACTTTTAAGTGAACTACAAGAATCAAATTCCTCTGTGGAAGTCCACGGAATAAAAATTTCAAAGCAAAATCACTTGGTTAATATGTTTGAAACTAAACTATAGTCGTTCAACAACAAGCCAACCAATATAAATGAGAAAATTTCAAATTCCAATTCTAGACAAACTAGGAACATACTGTCAGCTCCTCAAGTTAAAGAAAAGCTAATATAAATTCTTTAAAAAAAAGAACAAAAAATCACAGGTTCTTCATTTTAACTGGAGTTTTCGCAGTAAGCAAAACAGGTACTAAAAACCCACCAAGCAAAAAAAGAAAATTAAAAAATAAGAAATAATAATAATAGTAAAGTAGTTACTTTGAAGGAGCAATCCCATCAGACTTCTCATCCTGCACCATCATCACCGGCTTTGGCGACTGGGCAGCAACACAAGCACCATTACCATCTTCCAAAACCGGGCCACCCAAACCCGAATCCGACCCGACATGAACCTTGCCATGATTATTATTATTATTATTACTACTACCACCACCTCTTGGAGAAAACAGCCCGCCAGCAGCAGCTTCGGATGCAGAGAAAACCCATTTGGCGTCCGCGTCAATGGCATCACAAAAGACCCTCTTAGCTCCTGAGCCCACAAAGCTCTTCAGTGACAAAATTACTGCCGCGTTCCCATTCTTGTCACTCCCTCTCTCTGGTGACTCTGACCCGGGTAACCCGAGTCTCAACTCGGTTGCTTTCAAATTCAAACCCAACTTTTCCATTTTAAGTTATTAGCAACTTCACTTCTGATGATAATATTTATAAGCCTATGTGATCATGCATTGCATGCTCTACAGACACAAAATTTAAAATTTGAAGATGCAACTATGAAGAAAAGAAAAGAAAAAGGAAAAAAAAAAAGGAGTTTTTGTTCAAATATTATGGACTGAGACGAGATTGTTATAACACAGTTCTAAGTGTATAAGTGTAAAAGAAGCAAACAGGAAGATGATGATAATGAATGACCATGATTGATGAAAGCAAAGCAGAGAAATTTTTTTTGTTTTTGGTTATCCCCGTTTGTCTATGTTAGTGTGTGTGTGTGTGTGTACGTGTGTATATATATATATATACAAACCCCTTTTCTTCTCTCTGTCACACACCACTGTTACCAAACTCTGTAACTAAGAAGACCTTAAAATAAAATAAAAAAGTGGTGTTCAGAGCGTACTGAGCTTGTAATAAGAGAATTTATTTTAATGTTCATATATATTTCATCACCGACCATCTATTTTTTTTAAATTATATAATTTTTAATTTTTTTTATTAAGCTCTACTTGAACTTATATTATTTTGCACATGTTAATTTCGTCTTCAAATTATTATGAGATCTAACGAAAAATTATATAAATAATTTTTTTATCCCCAAATATAAAAATATAATTATCCACCAACTACTTATTTTTTGTATTTTTAAAAAATACATAACTTTTTTATTAAATTTGACTTAAAGTTATATTATTTTACATTTGTTTACTTCTATTTTCAAATAATGTCATTATAAAATGATAAATTTATCCTTATGATATCATCAAAGTTCTAATAGTGTTATAACAGGAGTAAACTAGTGAAAAATTATTAATTTCAAATGGAGTGTTGTAAAACAAAATTATATATTTTAAAAAAAATATCGGTGGATAATTACTTTTAGACTAATAAAATTAACTTCTACTAATAAATATGGGTAAAAATCTGCTTTATTTCACATTTATATTTTATGCAGAAGGAAAGTGCCCGCGAGGGCTCAAACTGCCTTTATCAGTGTACGAATCTATCATTGAACTTCAAGCCCAATAGTGAAATGAGAGAATTTTTTTCTTTCTTGGAAGAAAATCAGAGAAATGAAGTTTTTAACATTTTTTATTTTTATATTGAGTGATTTATGCTTGTTAATAAAATGGTGGCAAGTAAACCAAGGAGCAACGACTTTTGGCATCTGATATTTTCGCTATTCTTTCGATGTCTATAACAATATAGAATAGAGTACTACTAAATGGTGGCAAGTATTGAGTGATTTATGCTTGTTTTTAATAAAATGGTGGCAATTAAAAGTTTAAAACGGAGGAGCAACAACTTTTGGTATCTGGCATTTTCCTTATTCTTTCAATGACTATAACAATATAGATTACTGCTAAATAGAAAGAGAGACGAGAGAAAGACGAGGGAAATTTACCCTCTCTCTCTCCCCTTTTCCTAATCATTTCTTTGATCTCTCTCACCATTTAGCGTTTTTGGACAATATAATATCTCACATTCGATAATGGATTGAAAAAAGTGTTGGGTCACGAACACAGTTTGAGCAAACAGCGGTTTAGGGAGTCTAAATTCATATAATCGCAACGTAGACATTCTCTATAGAAATTCAAGCCGGCGTCCTTTGACCATGGATTGGTTGGGAGATGTTCACTTAGTTCGAGTTTCTTTTCCGAATCTTACAAAATGTCAATACTATTCTTAACAAAAGAAAAAAAAAATTCTAGTAAATAAAAATTCGTTATCGTCTTATATGGCGAAGTTATACACATTGCACAATTTTATAATAAAAGATAGTTGAAGTTGTGAAGTAATAAAACATGAGCAACATTATGTACATTAAATCAATACTCTTCTTTTTTTTTCAGGAATATAAGCTATATTTATTTTTGTTAAATCAACTTTTATATATAAATTGCTTATACTCAACCGGAATTTGACCGAATAATTAACCTCTACTAGGTTTTACTAATATTAGTTTATAAAATTAACCTGTAAAATGAATCAAATCTCTAAGCCCAGGTCATGATTCGTGAATGTGCTGTGAAATCAGTTTAGCTAAGCATGATTGCTTGAATCGCTTGATCTTCAGTTATTTGTGCTAAATATTAATATGCAATATTAATCTGCAACCAAGCCCAGGTCGTAAATGTCATTGTTGGAGAGAGTTAAAAAAATAAAAATAAAAATAAAAAAACTTATTTTAAATTCTTATCTTTTATATGGTCTAACTTAAGTGGGTTTTTAAATGGTATAGTTTACTCACCTTGTGTAATATTTTGTACTTATTACATGAAAATAGAAATTATCTGTTATTTGCTCATGAATTTGTTCGATTGCACGTCCATATCAACCGTCTTCTAAAATAATAATATTATCTTTATAAAACGAGCACTAGTATGATTTCAAGTTTTTTTTAATTTTATTATTCTATAGGAATAATTATATTTTTTAATAAATAATTGATACGAATTATATACCGCACCATGAAATTAAAGTGGAGAGGTGATAATTTTCTATTTTCCATTTCAAAATATAAAAAAAAATTCATAAATTTACTGATATTATTGCAATTTTTTCACTTTTTACTATTACGGGTAGCTCTTTGTGGACAGTACTCCGACAACCCAGGGAAAGTAACCCCGCAAACTTTCCAACACTGCCCTTCTTCTAATTTTCAAAAGCGAAAATGCAAAATTTGCTGACGTGGCGAGACTGCTACGGTGCATGCACAGACATGGTTTTGGTAAAATGAAAAAAAATTATTACGGTGTCGCAGAAAACGAAAGAACGAGAAACGTGGTCGAGAGAGCAAATTTTCACGAGCGGGGGAATGACAGGAAATCACTGCCACGGAAAAAGAAAATAATAATGAAGTTTTGGCCTGTTCGTTGTTTGTATTATTACCAGTAGTGTTAAAGAAACAAAAATGAGAAAAAGTGGGTGAGTTTTGAAGAAAGCTGACACGTAAAACGCAGACGAACGAGAGTGAGATAATTAATAACAAAGTCAGCTGCAGTTTTATAAAGCCACTGAAAAGAAATTTTTGTCTTGGCAAAGATGATAGAGAAGTGTTTTTTTGTAAGGTAAAAAAAAAAAAAAAGTTTAAATATTCGTACGTGTATAGCGGTGTTTGTAGATTGGATTCTACGAATTAAACAATAATTTATATCCGATCTATAATTTTATAAATTATAAATTTTTAATTTAATTTAATTCATAAATTGGTAAAATTCAATACAAATCAAATACATATGTTTGCAGATCAGATGCGGATTTAACCCAATTCATATCTAATTCATCATTTTGCAGATTGATTTGGAGGTTAAAAATTTTTAATCATGTCATATCTACGAACTAACTAAATAAAAAATTAATATAAAATGATTTTACTACTGATCAAATTCAAAATTAAATAAGATTTAAATAAATTAATTGTTTAAATAAAGCTAGAAAATACATTCAAATTTTCAAAATATAACACACCAAAAAGAAAAAAAAATCTTATTTGTTTAGATTAGTACATGAAAATTAACTATTTAGGAAGTTGTATTCTTTTACTTAATTATTTTTATTTTATATTATTATCAGATAAGGTATAATATAGTGTTAATGTAACTATATTTTAACTTATTTATTTATTAGTAAGTATAATGTCATATTTACAAGTTTAATTTTTTTATTAAAAAAATATTTTTATTTTTTTACGGATTCGCTGATTTTTACGGATTTACATAAGTAAATCCATATACAATCCACTGACTGCGGATTTTTAAATTTTCAATCCAATCCAATTCACGAATCCACAAATCAGATTTTTTATTGATCGAATTTTTACGAATTAGACGGATTGAGCGAATTAGATTAGATTCTGAACACCCCTACGTATGTGTATTACTATTAAATGTCTACGAATATATACGATCAAAATTTTATTAAAATAATGTGACTCAAACTTTTAAATATATATATAATTTAAACGTTTCTTTTTCTTTTTCTTTTTTTGTGTGTGCTTGTGTTCATTAGACTTATAGACTAATAAAAAGGGTAAAAGCTTGTTTAGTCCATATATTATGAGTTTAGTGCTCATTTAATCCCTATATTTTTAAGAATACCTAAAAACGTCCTTACTATTAAATATTGACACTTATGCCATTGTTATTTTTTTTAGCATGCTTTTACAATTTTACACTCTTACAGTAATGTTTATTTTTTAGATATTAATAAAAAAATTGGATTATCAAATTAAACCCAAAAATAAAATAAAAAATAAAAAAGATATATATTAATTTTTGTGGAAGCTCATGTGTGTCCAAAAAAATTAATTTTGTAAAAAATTAAATTATCAATTTTTTTAAAAAAAAATTAATATTTTAACTTCGCAGCAAAGTGTTCCACAAAAATTAATATATATATTATTTTTATTTTATTTTTTGGTGTTAAACTAAAAATTTAATTTTTCTTCTTACTAATGTTTAAAAAAAGGAACATTATTGTAATAGGGTAATATTATAAAAATAAGTCAAAATGAACAAAAGGTAATGGCAATGATGTCAATAATTTAATGATAGGGAGGTGTTGAGTTAATTTAAAAAATATAAGGACTAAACGGACACTAATATCAAAATATAGGGACCAAACGAGCTTTTACCCCTAATAAAAATTCAGATAAAAGAATATGAGTAAGTCTTTTAAAATATTGTTAGTGGGAGTAGATTTTCAAGTTAGTTTCCGGTAAGTTTTTAAAATTGGATTTTTTTCTTTTTTGTGGCGTTAAATTTTTTAATACTTTGTACACGATTAACTGAAGAATCATAATCTGGACGTAGATTCAAACACTGCTTCGTAGATTTCTAAATATCAAAGTATAAGAGCATTTGAAACCAATTTCATTATCTGGTGAGATATATTTTGTTCAACTTATTAGATAATAACCGATTGAACTCTTTTACAGTGTTGTCAGTTGTGGATCTGAATTGAAAGTATCTAAACTATTTAAGCAGATAATGTGAATAAGAAGATGTTAAAAGGGGCTGATTGAAATGAACAAAGCCAAAATCATGCCAATATGAGACAAAGTTGCAGTCTTGCAGAGAGCTCCGTCCCATGGGTTCATGTGTTTCATTGCTTATAAAACATGTGCAAGAATTTTATAGCGACAAATCAAAGAATTTAGATAATGGGTCGATATTGTAAAAACAGCATTACACGCACTACAAATGGAAGTCTTTGCTAGAAACGCACCATAAATTTATGTAGTTTTGGAACCTGTGACGTGATCCACAATAATCTACAGCACCAGAAAAACTTACGTGGAACGGTCTTATCAGATCACCATATAGATGTTGTATGATCATCAAAGTATTTTTAGATGTTGTATGATCATCAAATTATTTTTAGACACATGAGAAAATATAATTTTTTTTATTTTTAAAGTGATAGAATTCATTGGTAGGATTGATTACAATTAAGTGATAGGTCCCATATATCTATAACCATCTGTTTAAATTAAAAATTTCTCTCTTTTTTATATGTCAAAGACTAGTTGGATAAGTCTAACAGATTAGTATGCTAATATACTGATGCGGTAAGATCGTCCCGCATAAGTTTTATCCATGAAGTTTTCTTGTCAAATAGATTTGTTTTGGATAAACAAATAAAATTATTTTGAATAACTTTGATGATTTATTTTCTAAGAAAAGTATTACACAAGAACTTTGTAAAGATCACTCACATTAGTACTGTTTTCGTCTAAACAGCAGAATTTTGATGAAATTTGCTGCATGGGTATTGGTATGATCGCACCCCATTACTTTGGTGATGTATGACTAAATATTGTGTGATTTGAATTGAATTTGGTACAATATGAAATGATTGCATCTATGTTAAAATTTGCACGGTTTAAAAGGAAGTCCACGCAAAGAGATGGGTTGGTGGGGAACAAAACGGCGTTATGTTGTCATAGAGTGGACGGGAACCCCGTAATATGTCACTGCCACCACAACAAGAAAATTCTCCATATAAAATTCTATGTAGTATAAAAATGGGAGCACATCTTGTAAAATCCGATCAATTATCTTTGATAAATTTTCGCAATTAAAGATCTAATTAAGGGATTGTTGGAGCTAATACATAACAATTAATTAAAGAATTATAATTTTCTTCTGATCTGATTATGTTTTGAGTAAATAACTCAATTAATAATTAATAGTTAATAAATAAAAAATAAAAAAATTGAATTTTATCTATACACAAGATGATCATATTCCTTAATTAAAATATAGAGGCTCGTGGAAGAAGAGGAGTTGTCACTATTAACAAGATAGTGGAGTCGAACTCGCATTTGTGTCCTGTCTCTGTGACATCGGACTTCAAATCGTCAATTTTTAGGCAATTTTCGGTTTAAGCGAACTTTCGTTTTTATTGGCCAACAATCAGCAGTCTTTCTTGAACTTCTCCCATTTTTGTCAACATTTTTAACTTGAATTTTAATCACTGTATCAAGACATGGCAGCTTAAAAGATTTTCAAAGCATAGGTTTTGTTTTTTATTTAGGCCTTTTTCTCTTTTAATGGTACATCACAGAGTACTGTATAAGTATTAATAAATATAGTTTGTCAAATATATGTGTTGCTCTTGAAAGCCAGTCAAAACATCTATCGAGTTTGCCTCGACATATTAAAGAGTTAAAGTTTAATTTCAAGATTAAAATTAAAAAAATAACAAATAAATAATCTCTTATATTTTCGAAAAGACTTGAACCCTCACTTAAAAAATGAGGAATGAAAATATACGAACAATTAACTGAAGCGATTGTGGAAGTTCTTGTTATTAATGACAACTTTTTTTATGGAAATTGTAAGTTGAAATTTTTAAAGATTTACATTAGATTTTGTAATTAAATCACTTAACTTTTCACCAATGAAATATGATTTTTAAGTTTCTATGATTTAAATAGGGCTTAGATACGTATGCTCTCATTAAATAGTCGATTTAAAAAGTTCTAATGAATTTTTAGTTATGTAGTAGATTTATAAATTGTAATGTAATATTAAAAAGTAAGGGAGAAAAGACATCGGAAAATTTAAAATATTAAATTTTCAATTCTATGTTTAGGTCATGATTTTTGAAATTCTACATTGTTTGATGCATAAAAGGCCTTTTAAGATTCCCACAACTTGAAAGCTCATGTGCCACATCTCCCCATGCCCATGCATGCAAGAACTCAGAAAAACACATTCAAAATGGAAGCAACAAAGGATGTTGTGCATTCCATAAATCAACATCCATCCAAGGCCAGCCAATCAAAACCATCACCAAATTATCATATTTCCATATTTTGCAATATATCTTCTTTATTTCTTTCATAATCAGAATTGAGACTGCACAGGCTCTATTATCAGAATGATAAAAGAGAGAAAGCAAAGAATCTCTCCAGAGTACTCAAGGACCCACGCCTCAGAGCACAAACACAATGACAATGAGAGGTTTCCTACAACTATTGCTAGGGTTAGGGTTGGCATCATATATATAATTTATGATTATCATGTATCATCATCATATATATTTTCAATGACATTGTGGCTTAACTGAGTTTGCTCCACAGTTCAAGTCGTAAGGAAGTCGTCTTTGTTGGGAAAATTTGTACCTCTAGGTTCGAGCGGGGACTTCTAGTCTAGATTGTGGTACGGGCTTAAAAGTGTTTTCTATAGTTAAGGCCCTCCCTAAAATATCTCATGATTAAGACAAAAAAAAATCATGTACCTTCTTCGAGAAATGTGTGGTCTATTTTCACTCTCATTATTCTCATCGGCTTATTCCATGCTTTTATGTTTTGGTTTGGCCAACTTCAACTTCAATTTTAACTATTTATATTTAAATCTTAATTATAATTGCAAAATATATTCCTATGAAATGTACTAATCGTTGGTGGGTCATCTTTGCATTGCACTTTAACAAGAGTGAATCCCACCTGTTTAAGTACAAGCTAATGCTTTCAAACTCCACTAGCTTCGGGATTCTAATCCAATCACTGAGTATCCATTTCATGATATAATGGCAGTCATAGTCATGTATATGAAACTCAAATTCTTAATGCCAAATTGTTTTCAGTTCGTTCGTGAGGCCTTGTTTGAGAATGTTTCAATAGTAGTTAATTATTAAAGTGCTTTTTAAATCTTAGAAAATATTTTTTTTCATTTTAATAAATTAAGGAAGAAGGACGCTTAGTTAGGCCCTATCTATTTTTTAGTTATCCATTACATCACAAATATTAAAGGTGCAACCGAAAACATAAAAAAATAAATAAAGTTTTTGTATTCATTTACTATTTAAGATAACGTGTTTATCAAAATTTAAGAAAAAATTTATATGTTGAAAAAGTTATATTTATCTTTCAACGGTAAAGTTCGAACATTATAATTATAACATCAAAGACTTCATAAATAATTATAAAAATTAAGAACTTAAGTAGTAAAAATTAGAAATATTAGAGATGCAAATGTCACTTGAACTTTAGAAAAACAGCATGAAATAAAATAGATAGAAAAACTTCAAAACTACTTTTGGTTTGTTCGAACCTAGAAATAAATTAACCGAACCAAACAGGAAATAGGAAGCTCGAACATAAGAAATGGTTGTCATGATCGAACCAAAGACTTTATTGTAAGGTGTAGGAGACAGCATGAATCTGGTAAACAGCAGCCTCTGACCCCATCCGAGATTTGATTTAGCAAAGAGAGAATCCCTACCCAGTTCAACTTTTTTAAAATCCCAAATGGACCATGATATGCTTATTGTCAAAAATAGCACAGCTCATTGAAGCAAGATTTGATTCATGTACAATTGAATAGATAATCACTAGCTAGGGCATGCAAGCATAAATGGATCCCACCATGCACCAAATATAGCTTCATATTTACATGCCAGTATATTAATTATATGAAGATTGAAGATTCTAGAGCTACTTTGCTTAAAATCAAGGTGAAAGCTAGATCAGCATCACAAAAAGTGTATTAATTCAACTTGCATTTTTTTATGTTAAAAAATAATACAGTTAAAAATATTCATCTTGAGTTGGACAATCGGAATTGCCGATATAAGATTTACATGCTTTTCTTTTTATATCTACTCAAAAGATCAAATTACAGTTCAGTTTCCATGTGAGTTACAAAGCATCTGTGTAATAATAGCATAGATTTGATAGCTAGAAAAATTATGTATTTCTAGCCAACATGAATGTAGAAACAAGATTCAATATCGAAATGCTCACAGTACTTATAAAGATCAATAAGTAATATAGCGATCAATGGATGTTGGTAAAAAACTAAAAACAAACACAAAATAAATATTAAAATCATTACGAACTTCCTAATAATAAGTTTGTCTATCATTTGCGTGCATTACTGATCTTGCAAAAAGAACACTTAGAATTAACTACTAATGAGAAAAATATCCAATATTACTAAGAATAGTTACTTAGTAATTCAAGTTTGAGGCAATCCTCCACTCTTAAGCTAGCCTTTGAATTTGAGTTAGACCCATTGAAGAGAATGTCCAACATTGGCTACAATAGGTCTTAGACTAAGAATATAAGCTCAAGGTAATCCTCAACTCTTGAGCTAGATTTTGAGTGTGAGTTAGACCCTTAGATTTCTGTATGGTAATAGAATTAAACTCATATACGAGTAAGCCCACAATACATTCCACTTGACAAGTACCAGCACAGAGCTCGTCTCTATATGCCACCAGGCTGTTGAGGATACTATCTCACATCAAATGAGAATAATTCCTAGACTAGGACTATTAACTTGAGGTAGCGTCTTCAATTTTTGAGATAGCTTTCAAAAAGACTAATTTACATGTCATAGGGATGATAAGAAAATTGGGCTAAAGATAAATTTAAGGCAATCTCAATTCTTGAGTTAGCTTTGAATATGAGATAGGAACGTGTACTTCTATAATCATATTAGTTATCTTTCTTACTTTATAATAAAGAAATTAACTAACACTATTGAACCTTATATAGACAGTAAAGATAGTCTTCGGAAACTATAACCAATTGCAGTAGTGAGTGCTCTTTTTCTTATTCAATTGACATGCCCAGAAAAAGTTATGTTAGTGCAATTTATGTGAGCAATGAATCACATATGCTTCCTGATCTAAAACTTGTCACATGTTCAAATCAATGGCCGTTCGTACCGACTGCCTTATTACTACTATACCGGTGGGTCTCCAAAAACCTTAAAGACAAAGCTTCAAGCTGATTAGGTCTGGCACGGCTATATATGTACATCTATAATGGGTATCCAACAGAAAAGCCCGCTGGTTTTATCGTACACCAATTTGCTTCGATCAATGAGGGGTCCCTACCGACATATATGCACATGAATTATTGGAGCTAAGGGGCCCTGAAGCTTACTTTACATATCATACATGTAGCAGCAATCAACAAATAAATCGATGGAAATTTTGAAGTTGACAAGCTCCGTCAGTCTCAAAACTGAAAAATTGTAGCCTTTTGGAAACCTAGTGATCGCTTACCAAGGATCAGCACTTGCGCCATTTCGTGTACAATAACATTAATTTCTTATTGGTTAGTGTAAACATCAAAGGTTCAATGTACTACGTGACCAATTTTTAAGGACCTTAATAAAGAAGGTTTCTAAAATTAATTCAGGAGCAATATGTATATATGCCTATAGTTTTATTTTATTATTTTTGTTGAAATGGAAATCTTCTCCAAGCAAGAGCAAGCACACGAGTTAAAAGCAAGCAGTTAATTGTTGATAAGTGGGAGATGTGGTTGGTTTTAGTATGGGCATATTGATGCGACATCAAAAGCCACAAGAATTCATAAAATTCAATCTTCTAATGATAAAATCCACCATATAGTCTTCGCTAGGTCTACACACATTGGAAGACTTGGAGAGACTAATTGCTTTGAGAATTATAGGGCGGCTTTTTAAAGTGCTTTGCGTTGAAAAACATTGGTGGCATTTGACTCTGCACACAAACTATATATTTTACCTAATTAAAGGCAATAATATATATCCTCAAATCCAGACTTGTGGTCAAAGAAATTTACATAATTAATTAGATAGGAAGCTAAAAAGATTAACAAATAAAACTCTTAACGCATCCAATGTTACAAATATAAGATCAACACTTTGATACTGATACAGTTTTAAGGCAGTCTATTTCAGTTTAAAGAAACTTTCACTTTTATTAGACCTTTGCTTTACAACAAGAGAGAATTAGTATTCCAAATTTTGGATATAGATACAGCGAGTGATGGGGTGTGTGGCTGTGGCTCACAAGGATATTGATTGATGGGGCGTTCCTTCAAATTAATGATTGTCTTTGTGTTTTGTCAACTCAATAACCATGTTCAGTGCGTCAGAACTAGCTAGCACGTCCAAAAAAAAAAAAAAACTCAAATATTTAACACAATAATGTCTTTTTTAAAAAAAATTAGTCAAGTACATCTAACATTTAGCAGAACCTAAAGACTTAAATCTCAATTAAGATAATTTCTAATAATATAAAAATTAATTTCTTTTATTACGTATTTTTAGTATTCGAAATAAAATAACTCCACACATCTTTTGAAGTATTAAAAAATTAAGTATAATTTAATTTACCTATCTCGCCTTCTCAAGGTGAAAACCTCTTTTAAATTGAAAAAAGAAATTCATCCTAATATAAACAAAAAATTATACATATTATTATTAGAGTTTAAGATTTGAACTGAGAAACTCAATCTAAGACTTTACGGGACCAACAGTATACTACAACTAAAAAAGGAAAAAAAAAAAGGTCAGTAAAAATAACAATTACTCCTAAATGAAAATACAAGAAAAAACCACCTATATAAGGCGATTCACCGAATAGCCCGCAGGACGAAACCTCTTCCTATAGGCCATCGGAACCCCTGTGCATTTTAATTATTTACGCCATGCACATAGCCAGCATTGAACCAAACGCTCAAATATGCCCCATAAGCTGACGCCAGCCGAACAGCATGTAAAGCATTGATGTCACTAGGCCTGTGCGCACTGCGCACGAGCGGCGAGGTGGCAAAATAAAGCAAGTTTGGATTCCGCCGGCATGGAATAGGAAAACGAAACTCTCCAAACTAGTAAAATGTCCGAATCATGCATGCTTATAATTTCAAAGAAACAGCTTGTGTACAAATGCACGCAAGAGCGAACAACTGGCAGATGGATATTCAGAAACAGTAGCGTGGCGTGACTTTTAGTTCATTTCCTTTTTCGTTTTAACATAAGTTGATGAATAACATTCTCGTATCGACTATCGACATCTATAACAAGACATAATTGCCGAAAAAAGTGCCAACGCAGCTTCGCATCAATGGATGATCAAGTTCGAGCTCAAAGTTATCAGTTTTTGAACGTGTGGTGTGTGTGAGAATATAATTTGGTAAAAATTTGGCAAATGCCGTTCTCTTTTTGAGTTGAAATGGACCGGGCGTTTTATTTGTTTGATTGAAAATGATATGACTGCTGCCCATGGACCCGACCTATACTTTCTGGAGTCTATCCCTCGTGAATTTTAAACTTATGTTAAAACGAAAATAAACTTTTATTATTATGCAAACTAAACATGCTTAGACAAGGTAAGAACAAAAATTCCTCACTTTCGATAATTACAATAGAAAATTCACTATTCATTAATATTCGACAAGAGATACAAGTTTCTCTAATTCACTAAAACTCACCATTGAAAAGAATTAAAAAGGAACATAGATATTCACCACCTAATTATATCCTAAAAGAGACACAGGGCTTCTTAATTCACAATTATAAGAAATTCACCTAAAAGATGCAGAACCACATGAAAAAACTCTAATAAAAGCACTCTTCTAAGTTAAACTCTCAAAATCACCACATTCTCTCTAAAGCTACAAACTAATACATTTATATAGACAACTTGGAAAATTCCTCTAATCTTAGGATAATATCTTTATCATTTAGAATCTAAATCAAACTTGAATTAAAAGGTTTTAGCTGTAATGAGGTAGAAGAAAACAAAATAAAACACAATTTGACTTCAAGGTCAATTTCAACAGTAAATCTAAGTAATCAACACTTATTTGATCATATCTTGATGTAAAAAGCTCTAAACTGAACACCATAAAATTCATTAAACTCTTGATTCACAGAACTTTCTAATGATGTGAAGCTTGTTAATTAAATCTTAATACATTTGACATGAATAAATTCAGAATTTTCAGCTTTGTGAATTCCTAACTGCTGATCTTTGTTGATAAAATCTTAAATATCTTTAAGAAGAAAAGTGTGAATATCATTCAAAATTTATCTGTCTAACAATATATAATACATAATCTAATTACCTCTAGAAAAATAAAATGAGTTCAAATAAGTCAATATCTTAAGTCGTGTTTGTCCCTTAAATTAAATCTGAAAACACTCCTACGTCACTATTCAAAATTGATTCAATAGGGAGTGTTAATCAAATCTCGAGATTAGTATTTCCTCTCTCATATATTTCTTTTTAAATCGATTTTTTTTAAAATATTTTAGATTCAAGGTATTTTCAGCGTTATATTTCTCTTCCTTGTTACAATCATTTCACAGCAAGAAAAACTCCAATTGATCAAATAAAAGTGAATCAAATTGTCTCTAGGAACCAAACGACATTCAAAGACAACATAAAACCTTAAAATTTATAGAAAGTTTGAGAGAAAGAAATCTCCAAGTACAAAACAAAATCTTTATTTTATTATAAAATTCATTAATCTTTCATAATGAAGGAAGAAAACTGAATAATCCATAAAGCTCCTTACAAAGATCAAAGATCTCCATGGGATGTGAGAAAATTATGTATAAAAAAAATATGTTCTGTCTTATATTGTAATTGCCAAAGGTTAAAATGATAAATGTAAGAAAGAGGAGTGTTTTGAGAATTTTAAAGGATGGGAAAATCTCCACTCTTTTAATTAATTATGTGGCTACTTTCAGCAAATCTTCATAAGTTGTCAATTTCTCCCTTGGTTTGTTCCTCAAACTTCCAAGCCGCTTTTCTTCAGAGTCAATCTTTTCCCAAGCACTGAATGGTACAGGTCTAACATTTCTATTGTCCAGTAACTGCAGGAGTCCCTCTCGGCCAGGCTTTGGCAATCCTGACGAGGATGCTAGTACTCCTTGTTCAAGGTCTTCCGATATGCTAGCAACCTATAATGTCGGTAATCCAATCACAAAGCTTAAAGTCAGTTCATCTCCCTATAATCGCAGCAGATGAATATGATCTTAATCTCTTAACGTGCACAAGTTCTGTCTAGGATATCAAAGAGAGACTACTTACAGTTTCCTCAGCACAGTAAAGATTTGTAGCAATTATTCCGGTTGGTCCTCTCTTTAACCACCCACAGACATATAAACCATTTTCAACCTGTGAAGAATCTCCTGACATATTTTTTAGAACCCGACCTCTAATATTTGGAACTATACCTGGAAAAAAAGCCGTGAGATGGTTAGCAAAATCACCCTTTTAGTTATTATATTACGAGTTTTAATAAGCATCAAATCTTAAATCAAAGCCATTCGCAGACACAGTAGAGGAAGATTTTGTTGCTTAAGGTTTTGAAACTATAAGCACATTGATGGTGTACATGCAATTGAATAATGTATAGTTAAGAACCTCAAAGTTTCCAAAACTAAGTCAATGAATGAATATATGATAGAGTCTACATGAAAAGCCCAACCATTAAATATCTTAGGTTACCCACACACTGATTCCACTCAAAACATTTTGAGACAAGAGGGACTTAATAAGTCGATTACGAAATAGTTATTACCTCATCATGTAGTGAAATTTCTTTACAGACTTGTATAATTGTTGAACTTTATAATAGACTTCTACATCAGTTAGAAACTTTAAACTGGTTTGAACTGGATATCAATTGATCTGCATCTAACAAGCAGGTAACTAGAATGGCCTAATGAATCGATGCATCAATTTTTTGCTTTTTACCTTTGTGATTATCAAAGGGCAAACCATTGACTGGTACTGATTTGTAACCAATGCTTTTTAGCACCATCCTGAAAACAGAAAGCACAAATTGCCTCAACAAGTAAGTACTAGCTCCTAGTAACTTGAATCCAAGATAGCTTAAAAAAATAGCTAAAACTACAACATCTTGATAAGTAAAATATATGAATTACCCACAATCAAGGTCTTCAAATTCACCAGTACCCACAGCATACTGTTTTCCAGGGCCACCACCTACAAGTAAACCTAATAATGACAACTGATCCCTGGCAATTATGAATCAAAACAGGAGTGGGAAATTTACAAATCTTTTTCATTTTCTTTTTCACTTTTTTTCTAATTAACACAATTTTAATTAGTCATAACAATTTAAAGAACAAGAGAAAGGGCTTGTGTCCTGAATTTAACAGATGCCCCTTGTTCATTTAGCAATCATCATTTTGTTACTCATCATGAAAAATCTACATAATTGCTGCAAAATGTTGAGCATCTTTGCAAGCCTCCAGCATCTAACAACACAAGGCAAGAGAAGCCTTCAAAATGGAGAGAGAATTACCTTTCAGAGCTGTCTTCTCAAAGTGCACTCCAGAGACATGGCCACTTCTCACATTTGATTCTAGAAAACTATCAGGTTTGCGGAAGAAAACAAAGTGAAGTTCACGTTGACCTGACATAGGTTGGGAAGATGCCGACGCAGCTGCCTTAGAAAGCAATTCGTAGACTCTCCTCTGAATTCGACTGTTTTTCATCTCTTCCTTTCCAGAAGACATCACCAAACAGCAGAAAACATCAGGAGGAAGTAAACATAGTCCACATAACCATCTTTATCTTTCCTCTGCGCTTTTACTTTGCAAATCAAGGGTGTTAACCATGAAAATGACTACACAAAAACAATTGCAATTTCAGACATACCTCATCTGTAGGAGATTTAATTAAATCATCTTCATGTATATGAACGTACAAATTTTTAATACCTGCAAAATAAACCCAAGGCTTCTCTAACTTCCAAAACTATAGAAGGATTTTATATAAAATGCAGAAGCAATGTCTGAAAGCAATGAGACCTTTCACAAAGAATTGTGGAAACATGTTCTACTACTCAGAAAACAAATTTAAGCAGAAAGCTGATAATTTCATTACCAAGGGATAAGAATCCATACAATGGATCAAAAACTCCAACTATGGAACTCAACAAAAAATTATCAGTTTCTCGTTGGATATACTAAAGAGTTCAAAACATAATGGATTTATTGAACTTTATAAACCTCAGCACCAGTGCCAACTTAAAATATTATCAGCAATGCATTCCAAGATACAAGAAAAAGAAAATCCTCTGGTTAACATTAGTGCAAATGACTAGATGTTAAGAATTACCAAGAATTTCACGGAGCTCCTTTGCAGTACAAGCTGCTTGCACTGGTCCGCGTCTTCCAACAAGATAAACTTTCCTATAATTATATTTATATCATTAAATTCATAAAATTTGTTAATCCACGGATAGACTTACAAGGTAGCTTCCAAATGATAGGACAAGACCTGATACTGCTCTCCTCAAGAGCAGTCAAAGCATAGCTTGCAATATCAGTCGTTGCCAATTCTTCTGTTGGACGTAAGAGGATACGAGCGACATCAAGAGCCACATTTCCCTAAAATTTACATACAAGTAATTTTTACTGCCACATATCATATATACAATTTCTCCGATTTATCATAACAGGGGCAGGGAGAATGGTGTCATCATCTCATTGGATACTGGTATTTTTCATTTTAGTGTAACAGCTATGTAACATAATTCATTACTAATTCATCTACAAGAACACTATAATTAGAAAACTGAACATGCTGACTATTGGGCAGCCAGCAAACAATCATGTCTAGAAAAAGGGTAGGTTAACATGTCCTCGTCTACTAGAATGCCAATTGGCACAATTTGAACCAAAGACCAACCCCACCAACCAAAATCACTCTACTTAGGGTCACATTGTTCTACTCATGCAAAGTCCTATAAACTGAACCTAGGAATTACAGCTAGCCCTTTGTCGCTCAGGCGAAATCAGAAAGGCATGAAAAACTCACTCCATCTTAATCAATGTCTTCATCTCTCTTATATCATGCCAATTGCTTAACTAATCGACACTCATAAAATAATTGCAGATTCTGTAAATAACAGAAATTCTGATAGAAAAAGTGATAACAAGAATCAATCTTGTCACTAGTAGATAGATCATTACATAATAATTATGTAATCAACCTGGCTTTATAATAATCCATATGAGAATACCTGACCGAGGATAACAGCTGTATCAGTGCTCTTCAAGTCAGGACTCGAGTTTTTGCCATCTGGGTGCCCGTTATACCACCATACAAATTCTCTCGCCGAGTGTACCCCAATCAAATCCTACAAAAACACACACACACACAATTACGTCACAAACAAAAATAATTCAACCCCATCAGTAACATTCATTATCACATGATCAAGTGCAGCAACACTCTAAGCTCATTAAACAAACGTACTTCTCCTGGTATTCCAAGACTTCTATCACTTTCAGCACCATATGCAAGCACAACCTGCTCACATTTCATCAAATGTTAGTAAATATAATTACACAAAAAAATTAAAAAAAAAATAAGTTCAAGTCTTACCACATGGTAGAGCTGACGAAGCTCGGATAGAGAAACGGAGGATCCAAGCGTGACATTTCCAAAGAACGAGCACCTTTCATGTTGCACCACTCGAGAAAACTGGTTGATCACAATCTGTTGCAATTTTTCTGGTAAACTAAGCTCAATTAAGACAAATTTATTGATTAATAAAAATAACTAATAAAAAAAAACTCTGGTTCAAGCTAAAATAAATAGAAATAATAAGGAATTATGGGTTTTTTTCCCCCTTAACTCGGAGAACTTGCCTTGGTTTCAGGATGATCAGGTGCTACACCGGAGCGTACTAATCCAAACGGCGAAGGCAATCGATCAATGATATCAACCTGCGCTTCCTGATGAGCCTTCAACGTCTGTTGTAATTGATAATTCATACAATCAGAATCTCTTAAAATTTATTAAAAATAAAAAATAAAATTGCTCATTTTTTGTGATAATAAATTAGAATGAAAACTGGTTACCTTTTCAGCAGTGTAGAAACCAGCGGGGCCGCTGCCGACTACACAGACGCGTAGAGGATTTGAAGACAGAGCTGTGAAGCTTCTAGACAACCATGCTCTTGCTTTATACATTCCCTCAATTAAAAAAAATAAATTAAAAAAAATGAGACGAAGGAATTAGAGATTTTAGGGAGGTCTTCGGATGCCGAGAGTCCTAGGGTTTTGTTTTCCTGTTTCTAGATTCTAATCGGTAATCACCAGCAGCCGAGAACAAGAAGTGCAGAACGTGGGAGTTGAAATTTGAAAACTCTTATGGGCCACAAGGCCCAAATGTTTCAATGTGGGCCGAATGCAACCTTCTTTTGGTATTAATTGTCGATTTTGGATCAATTCAGAAGCAAAAATAGTAGCATACATGCTAGAAGCAAAATGTCTCCATAAAATATGCTCAACACACCCTCGTATTATAAAATCTTAAATTGTCGTCATCATCATCTTCTTCTTCTTTTTTAATCAATTTTTCAATTGCGGAATTTGAAAAACCCAAAAGACTTCATTGCAAAAATTTTATCATGGCTTCGCAAATCTCACTCTAATAATATTTTCACTAAATGTATTTTATTAAGATCTCAGAAGTCACATTAACCTCAATTATATTTATGTGACTGAAACCTCAATTATATTTATGTGACCGAAACCTCAACAATAAATTGTAGGCAATGTATACTAAAAATTGAAATCACAAGAATTACTATTCAGTAAAAGAAATGGGGGCTAAATAAAAGTGACATAAATTTTAAACCTTTGGCGTGATATGAAAGAAGAAGAAAGAAAATTAAGGGAGAAGAAGAATGTTAAAATGGGTATTTAAAAAATTTAAGATTAGCTTTAGATTTAATAATTTTTGGAATAAAAAAAGGAATTAAAATCAAGCGCTACGTGTCGATAAAAAGATTTTAATGGCTGAAAGTTAACCTCTTAGGGTACCCAACCTGCACCAAGAACACCCTCTAGGTAGATTGATACGTGGGGTATGCCCTAACAAAATCAAGGAATTGACGAAAGTACCCAAAAAATGGTCATCACGTGCACTATCTTAGTCACCCAAACGAAATATTTGATTTGATGGAATCAAATCAAATATACTTTGTTAGAGAAAGAGAGACAACCAGCTGTGAAAATCAGCAAAAATCAGAAGCAGCCCCCAAAGTACAGTGGTCTTTAATTGCCATAACCGTCACTGTGCGAACAACTTCTACGAAAAGAACATTAGACCCCCTGCAGTGTACACTACGTGCACTAAACGACTACACCAATCTAAAACCGCTTTCTTGCTCTCCAAACATAGTCATAATGGCTATAAAACTGCCATAATGATAAAAATGCATTAAAAAATCTCAGGAAGGACAATAAAAATCTCTAATAAAGACGTGTCGCGTGGTTCGATACCCATGTGGTGCTATATAAAAGCTAAAAAGGTTTTGTATCTCTCTCTCATGACCTCATACACTCATACTCTCTAAATTTTATCACCAACACACACAAAACCAGGGGACTGAGGCATTCTTCAACCTCCAACCACCACTTTTTCAGAGAGCTTACAAGTTCTCATCATCTAAAAATCCAAGTAGTTGACTTGAGTGTCGGAGTGTGGTTGCCGACCACCGCTCACTCCACCTCTAACCTCATTTTTTTGTTTTGCAGATTGGGAGGTGTCTATTCAAGATTTCCAACTCTCATCCAGGCCTCTCACTACTGTCATCAAAATCCTTCTCTTCATTAGCTCCTTTGTTAGCCTTGATTAGCCTACACAACACAACTCAGTGAGGTACCCCAAACCCTCAAAACAAATTCATTGTTTCTGGTGTGATTTTACCCATTTGTCCTTTAATCTAAAATCCACTAGAAATAAATTAGTTTTACTTTGTCAAAGTTTGATTTTCAAATTTAAAGGACGTGTTTTGAGTAATTGAGTGTTTATAGTATTTCTTAGAATACAAATAATAATTTACTATTTTTCTCGAAATTAGATAAATGAAATAAAGAGAATAATAAATTAATCTCTTTTTTGCAATTGATTTACCACGCTTGACAGATTTTTTTTTTCTTTTTTTCACTTGATTACATCTTTGAAGTTAAAAAATGTGCCATTAAAGGATAAATGCAAGATTTTCACGTAGAGATTGATCATGTGACAACTCCACATATCAAAACTAGTTAGTTTATTTATTAAAATATCAAATTTACGTTACAATAATGCATTTGTTTCCCCCTCTTGCTGTTGTTTTAACGCAATGGATGAAATGACATAATAAAAATTTATAAAGGGTCTAAATGGTTAAGCAAAATTTAAGAGGGACCAAAGTAGTTATCAATTTTATATTGAATCTGTCATAATTTTATTACAAGCATAGATCCCCCAATCTAAACTTTGCCTAAATTTTATGGTGATTATACTTCCTATTTAGTAAAAGCACACCAAAAAGATAATAAAATCTTATATTTTTCATGTGTTATAAAATTAATTTGATCTCAAATCGAACTTCGTAAAATAGATTAATCGAATTTCAAGAGTGTACTCATTTTTATTCCTTAATTTCCTTCTCCTCTTTACACGCATTTTTTTTCTCTCCCAACTACATGCATAGTCTTTTTTGTAGATTCAATAATTAATTCCATTTATTTACCTCAACATAGTTAACAAAATCAATCACTTTGAACGAAAGTAACAAATAAACATGTTATATAAAAGAAAAAAGTTAGAAAAATCATTTATATGAGACAAACAAATATTCTAGAGTACGGGGCAATCTTACTTGATTAAATTAATTAGCATTAATATAAGGCTACAGATGAATGATTTTGATAGTGATGCATTAAAGATAAAGGTTAAAATCTCTGTCAGGAGTCAAGAGCAACATAATAAAATGGATACTGCCTACCAAACTCCTTATCTCCATTTATATGAAGTCAAAAGTGTTCTCTATATCGATGTTAATTAAGAAAACGATCATGATTAGATTTAGGGAGTCGTTTAGAAACATAAAAGTAAATGAAAATGGACATATTTGTGACTTGAAATTGAAGTAATAAGTCAAGCGATAATTAATTAAAAATAATAATAAGTCAAGCGATAATGTGACTTGTCGACTCCCATTGTGATTAATTGACTATATAATTAAAGATATGTATATTTTTTAATGTATAACTAAATATATTAAATAGATAATTCTATTGGGTCAGAAGTGCCTTTGATGTTAAAGCTATCATGATTGTAGTACTTGAAATTTTAAAATTAAAGGTGACAAAATTAAACCGATGAGTCGTGAAACATATCCCAACCACCAAACGAGAGGTCAACGGGGGTCTCAATTTTGCAAATTATTTAATTATAATAATGTCACGTTAGGTAAGAAATCGAAGCCTATCTCTGTAATCATGTCACATTAATATTAATAAATACATATATCAATTTCAATGAGATTTTTTTCTGAACCGAAAAAAAAAAAGAAGGGCCATTGAATCTGTAAGCAATGATTAAGTTTAAACCTTGTTCGGACAATTATGAAGCTGCAATTAATCCAAAGGACAATTGTTTCCATGTGTATATTCGATGACATTCTTGTTTTAACTTGGGATTGAAGCGTGTATCAATTATATCTTGGAATTTTCTAAGTTGCCGTATGAATTTTTATAACATCAATAATGGGGATAGACACTTGGATTTTATTATTTCAACTATAACCACTGGATTTAATTTGGTGGATAGCTAATTAATTACTTAACAATTAGTAGATAATATTCAAGTTGCTGGTAATATGTAGGTTCATGGATATAAAATGATTGATAAATATTTTCTAAATCACCAATAAAATTAAAAATTATATTTACAAATGTATATACCAATTTAGATGTTTTGAGACTATAGAGTCTTTTTTTAAATGCGGGCGTTTTCATTTTTCATTTTTATGTAGACACAATATTAAATTGTGTTGTTTGACAGAGTCAGTAAAAAATGTTATTAAACTGAATGACTTAACACGTTACCCACATCTGAGAATAATTTTAAATGTGTGTATACTAAATATGAATTATTTAATCTTCGACAAGGCATGTTAATAGAGATCATTTTTGTCATTTATAATTGTAACATTATAATTTCAATTATTAGTTTTATTCATTGGCGGTTTTTATTTATTTATTTTGAATCTAGTATTGAGCTGAATCAATTGTTGTAATATTTACAAATCTAGTACTTTTTTTGGTGAAGAGGAGAGGATAAGATGATGATTGATGAGTTGTCCTAATATTAAAATACAAAATCTTTTAAATATACAAATAAACAAGTTTAGATACGCTATATTTATTTCAATTTTATTATTTAATCTTAAAAAATATATTTAACCGATTAAATAAGGGGTAAATTAAATTTTTAAATAATCAAAATCAAAATATTATCCTAACTAACTTTTATCTTTGTGAACAGTAATTTATGTACACCCTTGTATCATTCTAAATTTATTAATATATAATAAATTTATTAATTTTTATTAAATTTGAATGTCAAATAAATAATTTATTAAATACCACAATATTTTAATATTTATAAGTAAAACTATATTCAAGTGAATACATAATTATTTTAGAATTTTAATATATAAAATATCATAAATTTTAAATTTTATCATATATAATATAAGAAAGAAAAAATAAGGATATTTTTATATGGGGTAAATATCTATGGATGAGTTTTGGGATAGACATGAAAAATTAATTATAAAGCAGAGATATTTTTTACATTAATAAGTAATTGACTTAATTAAGATTTATCCATTAAGTAAAAAGTCAAAAAAATTGGCTTATTTTATTAAGTCAAAATTATCTAAAAATTCTCATTAAGTTATAAAAACAAACACCTCTAATTAACTTAATTAATTAAGTTAAGTCACTTTAAATTATTAAGTTAAAAAATAAACGCCACCTAACACTTATTTGCTGCAAAAATTAGTCAAACTCCATCAACAAATTTTGATCTTAGCAAGCTAATAGTTAACCATTTTCTCTCTTCCATTGTAATTAGTTAGTATCAATATATCACTATTGGATTACAACTTATTTATTACTCGAGTTGGTTAAAATGCCTTCTCTCTCTCTCTTTTTTTTTCTTTTTTTTTTTTCGAGTCCAATATTAAGTATCTGTATGAATGTATAAGAATATTTACTTTTTTTCAAATTTTTAAGTGAAATTTTAATTTTTATACACTTCAATTTTAACATATCAAAATAGGTTACGATACATTAGCTTAGCTTAGCTAAACAAAATACCACGGCCGAAATTTGAAATGGACCGGACTGGATCGGCAATTTTGCCTACCGCAAATTATTTTTGTCGAGTGAAAAATGTAGAGGATTTTGGATGTCATGGTTGTGTGATGATGACGTTAATGGAACGATTAAAATAAATAAGTTTTAAAAAAATAAAATAAAATAAAAGGTGGAGAAATAATTACAATATGGGGCCCAAGCGTTTGATTTTGGTTTTGGGAGTGATTATTAAAAAAATATTAATTTCCTAAAGAAAACAAAAGAGAAAAAGACGGTTGATGTCAAGGGGTCGGTGTCCTGAGACGGGCAAAGGGGGAGACAGATGGGCCCACAAAACAGGGCTCATTTTTTAAAAGAGTCCACAATCTTTACGTCGCTTTCACGAATGGGAAGCGATTGGGAAAGAGTTGTGTTTGTAATGCATTGGCTCCGTCTGTCAGCAGCCCATTCCGGTCCCACAAACCGCCTCTCTCTGACCACTTTAACTAGGTCAATCCCTAAATCTTTTTTATAAAGGAAACTTAAACCTTTTTTTTTTCTATTTACTTATATATTATTGAATTTTTTTAAAAAAAAGTTTTCAATTTTTTATGCAAAATCAATTCAAATTTTTAATGTTATATATCTTTTAAGATTCGAACTCAAGTTTTTTTTTTAAATTTAATTTGTTTAAAAATAGATATAAAAAGACGGTAAATAAAGAAAAAAAAAAGAAACAATTTATATTGTGATATGGAAGTGAGACTATCATCATCTAAATAGCTTTTTTATTGATGTATATTCTATTTAAACTGAAGTTAGAATTGTTGATAGGTTTGTAAGAGAAATTTTTTTTTTAATTTTTAAAATAATGGTGAAATTGAATACAAAATCAAGTGAGAACTTTTTAATAACGTTTAGATGCCAATTTTTATATTTTTCTGGCTTATAAAAGTTTTAAAATTTTGAAAAATCCAATTCCAAAAATTTATTTCATAAATAAGAGTTGACCCAACAATATGACTTCACCAAACTTATTAATTATTACCTAGTTTTTAACTTTCTTTTTTCTACGAATGTTTCCAAAATTTATTGAAGAAACAACCACTAGAATACAACGAAAAGAAGTCTACCACTTAGTTTGCAATATCATACACGCGGTAGAACGATTCGACCATTACAAGAATTATCTAAAGTTGATGTGAAGAAATTGACTCTAATAATACTGCATTATATAATTTATATTTCCATTGATGTATAGCCTTTATTATTTGTCACATATAATTACATTTATTATCTATTATTAATGTGCTTATTCTATAATCTTATTAATAATTGATGCATCAGATGTCAAGTTAGTTGATATATAAATTAGGTGTCTTAACTATATAAGTATAGTTCCATCCTTTAATTATCTCATCTCTTACTTACTTGATAAGACATATGAAGTGTTTGGGATTGAAGTTGGACAGTTGTACTTTAAAAGTTATAGCACTAAAATATTTCATAAACACTAACTATCGTAATTTATAAGTTATATTAATATGATTTTTCACTTGTATAATGAAAATCTATCAGATCTTTAATAATTTTTACTACAT
The DNA here is from genome assembly GCA_018350135.1 of Citrus trifoliata. NCBI lineage: Eukaryota > Viridiplantae > Streptophyta > Magnoliopsida > Sapindales > Rutaceae > Citrus > Citrus trifoliata. Next base: position 6,746,810 of record CM031384.1, on the reverse strand, counting down.
ATTATTAACTTTTTTTTATAATTACAATTTTTTTCACAACAGCTGTAACTTTTAAGTTTCAACATCTCAATCTCAAATGGAACCATAAACCAAATGGGCTATCTCAATCTAATTGGCTTAAATGTTACTCATATGTAAAAAAAAATTATCACTACACCACTCTGTTTTGCCTTATGTTCATCTAACCACCATAAAATTCTAATATGTTTTTTACACCACATTTTTATTTTTAAATTTGTATCAATTAATTATTTTTACACTAACACCGTTAAATAATTTAAACGAAATAATAGTTTTAACCCTAAATAAATTAAAAGACTATTTTATCTCATAAAAGCTTTGAAATAATTATAATTATACAAATATCTCTAATTTTAATAAAAAATAAATCCCAAATTTAGAATTTTTATTTTTAATAAAAATGTAAATAAAAATTATAATTATAAAAATAATTGTAAAATTTTGGGATCTAATAAAAATCTCCTAAATTATTAATTTTTTGGGATTTATTTTTTAATAAATAAATTAAGTTAATTTAATAAAATTTTGCAAAATTATAATTTTTAATAAATAAATTCATTTATTTTTATTAAAAAATTTCAAAATTAACTTTTAATAAAAATAATTATAAAATTTTGTAAAATCTAAATTTAATACAAATCAGTTGAGCACCTCTATTTGCGATTTATTTTTTTATTAAATTTAGGGGAATTTTTATAATTATAATTTTCTTATTTTTCAAATATTTTATAAAATAAAATGGTCATTTAATTTATTTAGGGGTAAAATTATCATTTCGTTTAAATTATTTAACGGTGTTAGTTCAAAAGTGGTTAGTTGATACAAATTAAAAAAAAAAGAGCACAGAGAACATGTTAGAATTTTATAATAGTTGGATAAATATAAAGTAAAATAGAGGTAATGTAATGATAATTTTCCTATGTAAAATAATTAATATAGTAAGTGATGTTGCTTACATTATGATCGACAACACTATTAGTTGGTAGTGTTTGGTGAATCCAAAATTTGAACATTATTTGTAGAAAGTTAGAAAATCGTATAATTTATCTACGGGCTTTCTATATGATAGCAAAGTTATTTACTGAATCAATTCCTATGTGTATGTACACAAATGGACCGTTTATATAAAAAAACAAAAAATTACAAATGAAAAGAAAGGCAGAAAATGTAGAATTACTAAAAAGTGTTAGTTTAAAAATGAAATTAAAAGAAATTATCTTTCAACGTCGTTTCAATTGTTGGAGGATTAAGCCCGCAATCGACAAGAGCAAAAGGTGATTTACATAATTTAATCAACAATCGCATGATGAAAGCATTTGGCTAAAAAAATGGCTGTAGAAAAACAATAACTCGTTTGACATTTTATAAATCTTAAAAAGTAATTATGTGCTTCAAGAATTTCAATTTTCAATGTTACCGATTCCAAATTGTCACAAAAAAAAATTAATGGACAATTTGATCTAATTCAACTCTGACTTAATCTCAACCTTTTAATGAATCAAAGTTTTTTTTTTTTTTGATATATTTAATGAATCAAAGTTGAAAAGTTGACAAAGCTTCTCCTTTTTTTCTTTTTTTCTTCTCTTTTCGGGGGGGGGGGGGGGGGGGGGGGGGGAACGTCGGAACATAAAGTTTGCCTCCTCCTAGTTGCCATGTGAGCGTGGGCGATCGCACGTGAAATATTTGCTTTTTGATTTTGAGTTTTTTTTTTTTTGTATTTGTAAATTATAATGTCTAAAAACTTTTACACGCTTGGCTTTACTATACACGTGTTGTGCCACGTGGACAACTGACCCTGTCTCAGTTGTGGTTCGTCTTCTTGTGTCTTGGACTTGACCGCGGCCGTAAAGTTCGGTTTCACTTTAAGGCTGTCAGTCACGTGATCTATCATGTGAGGTATATTTGTTTGTGTGTCTATTGCTGTGTATATGTATACATATATATTCTGAAATTACTACAATCAATCTCCTATAGTACGAAATCCGCTAAGATTCTATATAAATAGATGGCTTGTAAGTTTCTCAGGGCATTAAGGGTCAGTTTAGGAGTACTGTAGTTTTAAAAATAATTACTGTTAGTTGTATTGTAAAAATAATTAGTTGTGAAAAGAATCAGTTAAGTGATTGGTAAATTTTGTTATCAGAAATACTGTGAGTTTTAAAAGTAGTTATGAACGTTTGATAAATTTTACTGTTAAACTATGAAGATAAAATAAATGACTAAAATATACGTAATATAGGATAAAATTTACTTATATATATATATATAAATATGTACATACAATATTTTACAATATTTTTAACTAAAAATAAATTTATGATATAATGATTTTTTTTATTTTTATCTTAAAACAATGGATCATTAATTTTATAATATAGTGAAACAAATTTAATAATAATTCGACCAACAAATTGATATTGATAAAATGATGAATTATAATAAAAATTTATTAAAATGTTGATTTTGTTTCCAATTTGAATAAAGATAATTTTGAGTTTAGGTAATAATTTTAAAGATAATTATGAAATTGTATAAAATGATAAAATTGATTATCAAAATCAGAATCTAAAATATATACATTCCTTACTTTTCAAAATCAACTGTAAGAGACACTGATTTTGACAAAAATTATTTTGATTTTTTTTATCAAACACTAAAATTAACTTTTATATTTTTTAAATAATTTTTAACTCTCTCAAAAGTAATCACAAACGGATCCTAATACAGAAATATGGTCTTGTTAATATTTATAATTGAAAAAGTTTTACAAAGAGTAAAACTCATGCCATCAATATGTTCAGAGAATGAGTCACAGTGGACTGCAAGTCTTGTGCCCCATAAAATATATATATATTTTGTTCTTAAATAAGCTGAAATTTTTTTGACTGATTATCATCTTATTTATTGAAAATTATGTTTTTGTCTTTTAATGTACTAAAATTTATATTTTATTTATTATTAGTAGTATCTTCACTTTATTAAAATGAAGATATATTCATAAGGGAATTATTAATTCTAGTCTTATAGTTTGAAGTCATAATTATAAAATAAAAATTAATAATATTTGATAAATATGAATTGCAGTAATTTTGACAAAAGTAATAAAAGTTCTAAACAATTGTTGTAAGTTTTTAACACACACGTTGACTTTATAAATTACAGCTCCTCGACAGTATTACCAAATATAGCCTAGAAAATGATTCATAATTTTTTTTTTGAGGAATTTCATTTTCCTTTTCGGAGGGGCTTTAGATTATTTATATATTCTTCTAACAAATTTGAGTGTGTGGATGGAACGAGATATATATTGCCAACTGGGTGTAAATGATTCTTTTAATTAACACAATAAACTTCTTTCTTTTATTTATATATTTTTATCTAATAATAAAGCAAGAATAATATAAAATCTAAATTATTTTAAGGGTCAGTTTGGTAATATTGTAACTTTTAAAATAATTATTGTTATCTATGTTGTAGAATAATTAGTTGTGAAGAGAATCAATTAAATATTTGGTAAATTTTATTTTAAAAAATACCGTGAGTTTTAAAAACAATAGTATGTGTTTAGTAGATTTTACTATTAAGCTGGTGCAAGAATGCAAATAATTGAATTGGATAATAATAATCTCTTTAAGGTTAATTATTTTATTTCCTAATTGATAAGGATAATTTTGAGATATTTATAATATATATGAGGATATATAAAAAATTATATAAAGTGTACAAGTGATTATCAAAATTAGATTTTGAAAAACTATTTCTTTCTTTCTTTACAAAAATTACTATAGGATCGGGTAATTTTACCAACAGTGATATCTAAAAAAAAAATTTAAACACCAAAATTAGTTTTTAATTTTTTAAAATTACTTTTGACCCCCAAAAACTAATCCTAAATGGACCCTAAAATGTATATGTGAGCTTTTCATAAGCAAAAATGCAAAATCCTAAAAGTCTCTCGTTCACTTTGGATGATTGAAACAAATAACAATTGATTAAATTTATTAATTAAAGTGCCTTTGCCTCTACGTTGCTATTAAATTTCTCTTCAGTGATATATTTTATTCAAGTAAATTCTCTTTTAAAAGTTGAAGACTAGGGAAAGATAGCGTGGAAATAATCACCATTAATTAATTGTTTAATTAATATAAAACAATATAGTTTGTTATTGTTCGGTGTGAGAAAATAATATAAATAATACAAAGTGGAGGAAAAAAATGAAAAGTAGGAATTATTTTGATATATAATAAGACAAAGAAAATGAGAGATTTAAATATGAAAAAGCATGCTGTTAGGGGTATTGGGATCCGTATTTAAATCGGATTAATGTCATAAACAGGCAAATCTAATTAATTATTTCCTACCGAGAATGATTGATGGCTTTGTTTATAATCTACTGAGATACGCTCGACATTTTTTTTTATATCTTAAACAAATTTTAAATTCTCAAGCTTCATAATCATACCAAAACAAAAGTAATAGAAACTCTAGTTGTTTTAATAAATGCTATGGATTTGTATATTTACAGAAACTTCAGAATATATATCATAGGTACTATATTCAATTAATTCATATATGATATGTGTATTTTAATTAAATATAACTAATAATTATATGATGATTTTTTAAAATAAATGTATGCATGATATTTATGCATTAATTAGATGTAGTACTTCTAATATACTTTAAAATCTCTCTAATATTTGAGTGAGTCTCCATTTCTATAACATTCATTTATTGAATGATAAAATAATATAAAATTCATCATTCAATAAAATGAACAATATTTAATATTGTGAGCCAAATTAGAACTCAAATATTAGGATTCTTAGCATTATTGTTTAATAAATACATATTTATTAAATAAATGTTATGTCTTTTACTATTTTACCCTTTATTATTTTTTCAAATCAATAATCATTAGTAGATATTATCACATAGGGCGGTTTTGTTGTTTTGATAGATTTTGAAACGAGCAAGAAGAAATAATTTATTTATTAAAAGAATTTAAATCAATGTTTTGCTAAGCTGAGGTGATATATGTTCACCTTTTCATTTCATAAGTTTTTGCCATGCGTATATTTATAGCAACTTATGATTGCGATTAGAATATTGTTATATTAATTCTTATTCAATAACTATCAATTATATTATTTTTTTCTCTAAAATGTCAATAACAATTTCAATTCAACATTGAATCTAACTCTTTATTGAAATTACAAAAGGATTTTAATCATTTTCCCACTTAACACCAATTTATAAACAAAGTACCAATCATTAATTTATTCCTTAAAAACTAATGTTATATTAAATATGTGGAGAAACATTAGAAGAAACACTAGAGACATATATATATATATATATATATATATATGAAAAAAAATGAGTCTCTTACGAATTTAAAATGGTCATTAATTAATTAACAGGTGAAAAGTGCCATAAATTTTGCTTTTTTTTTTAAGATGGAATTATAAGTAATTGGAATAAGAACCTGAGAGAAAGGGAGAATATAACTGTGGAATTTGATTGATCGATTGATGTAACGTACTTGTAATGAAACAAAAACATATCTGGATAAGCTTAATTGATGGAAATATGCCTTCAAAATATTAATGCGTGCACGCAAAGCCATTTCAGTGAGACGTGTCGTCTCAATATATATATTTTATTGAAACAAAACATCGTTTTCTCCTAAAATGCCTATAACATGCCTAGCTAGCTTAATTAGTCACTAGGATTTAGATAATCGACAACTAAATATTGATTCTAACATTCAATTAATCTGCATTGATTTTCATTTGATTTAATTTTTTATTATTATTATTATTATTATTTTTGAACTTGTTACAATTCTACATATATGTTAGGGTTTGAAATTTGTTGGGATTATATATATTTATAATGTAGCTTAGATATCAGCCAAGCATTAACTCAGAAATCTATTCTTGCAAATAATCAGTAAAAAAAATATTTTTAATCCACAATTTTTAACTAAAAAATCGAAATGAACCCATGCATGCGAGGCTCGAATTTTCGTTCCCAAGCATTTTGAAGATGTGAATCACCTATAAAAAAGAAAAAAAAAAAATTAGACCCCATCGTTAGTTATTTTTTGAGATTGAACAAGTTGAATTTGGGAAAAAGGCATAATTTACAATTCGTTGTGATGCGAGCCTGTGTCAATTCGTATGCTCAGAAAAAGGATACTTTTTGCCAATAATTAATTCAATGGTTTCTTATCTGGTTTAAATTATGCAATTCTAAAAGTCAATAATTAAGGATTAGCTTCAACCCATTACTAATAATTTATGGTCACTCTTACAATATTTTATTACTTCATACAACTTCCATTGAAGCACCTTTAAAATTGAAAAAATATAAATCTGAAATAAACTTTGAATTAAGCAATTAAGTTAATAAATTTTCTGTTTCTTTATTAGAAAATGATTTGCAATTACCTACTTGTAGGCATTAAATTAGTCCTTATTTTCTTGCTTAATTAGTTGATAATTAGCGTTTAAACTTAGAAACTTGGTTAGGATTTAACTCGTTTTAGCGGTTTTGTAAAGCCGTCTTGGTATCATTGAAGAGGAATTATGGATTAATACAATGAAATGAACTTATTAATATTAAATTCAGCATGTGATGAGGAATCCGATGAAGAAGCATGAACGAAGATGACACAAAAACAACACACAAGCTTTGATGGGTAATATTCCTGTTCAAGGAAACGACATGTCAAATTTCAAGATTGTCTGGTTTCATTCCATATACAATTAGAATATAATTATTTGATTGCGATTGTTGGAATAGTATCACTACATAAATATAATATTGAATAACAAATTAATTAACAAGATTAGTTGCTTGACTCGTATGTATATGCTAATTCAATATTGGAGTGTCGGCATCATTAATTCTTTTCTTAGTGTTGTTAACAAATGACAAAATCAAGTGAGTCACTTGATTTATTTGTTTGTGAGAGAGGCTTTTGTTGCTACGATGGCTAATGTAATTTTAGTAATATGCAAAACATGAGCTGACTAATATAATAGAGTAATAAAAAAAATGGCACTTAATGAACATGTTGAGTGTTCATCAATTTTCTTCATTTTGAAATATTGTTGTAGGTCCTCTATATATTCCCCCAAAGTTCTTTTTTGCATTATTTAATGAGTTGTAAATATTAACATCCTTTTGTTAAATTTGATTTTTATCTCTACCTATGGAAAACAATAAATATCCATATATTCGGTAAGCCCAAAAAATCAAAAAGAATTAAAAAATACAATTGCAAAGTATAGTTATGTCTAAATATTTCTTCTACGCTTACACCTATATTATATGCAATTAAAATTATCAATATTTTCAAAGTTATTTTATGAAGACTCCATTTGATATTAAAGGTATTACGAAATAAAAGCTTAAAATAAACCTCTACCCAAAAAATTGAAAGTTGTGCATGTTTGATAAGCAACGATCAAATGGCTTATTAGAGCAATTTTTATGAAATTATTATTATTACTATTATTATTATTATTATTATTATTATTATTAGTATTATTATTGTTGTTATGAGGAGGAGTAGGACTACGACAACGACGACGATAATGATGAAGATGATTAGTTTTATCTTATTGAAATAAATATATACTACTTACCTCTAGTGTTTTCATAATATTCAAAAATCCCCTAACACAAAAAATTTAAGGGAAAAAATGAGGAAATGGGATCGTTTGCTTGATATTTTATCTTGAGAATATAAAATAATAGTTTGTTATTAAAAGAAAAAATGTTTAAAAATAACAAAAAGTACAAGAAAAATACCTTATTATTAATTTTTTATTACATTAGAATTTATGTTTTTTATATGATATATTTAATTTATAATCAACATAAATAAAAATGTATTTAAAAATAAGAGTAATATCATTAAATTATGATGTCAAGAGAATTAGTCAGTATTATAAAAATAATAAGGAGTAAGTAGTATATATTGATTTTAGTGGGATGGAAACCGGTAATCAAGTGAGTTTTGGATGTAAAATTTGCATCTTGTCATAGTCTCATTGATATATCTTAATATATATATTTGTTTGAATAAGGAGGTGGTCATGAGTGGGCCCTAACTGTGTGAAACATCTTTAAGCCCGCACCACAACTTAGACTAATACCCGCTCGCACCGAGTTGGTCCCCTACCTTTCTGAAGGAATGAGAGTGTCAAATCACTCGTACCAACCAACTTTGGTTGATACATTCTAATATTTAGAATAATAAACAAAAGGAGAGAGAAGAATATATGAGGAAGATGAGGACAAGGAGGAGATGTTGGTTGCTGTTTGTTCTGTGGCAAGATGAGAGAGTGCCATGGAATAATGGAAGAACATTAAATAAGAAATGAATTAAGGCAAAGGGTGTGCTTGGGAAAAGACACGGCGCCTCCAACAAAGATTTTGGCACAACCAACAAACCAGACATGCCCCCCTTTTTTTACCCCTTAATATCCTCAAAGAAAAACAGGGGTACATATGCTCCTTATTAGTTTACTGGTCACCCTAAGCTTTAGCTCGAAATTTAAGGGTTTTTTTTGTTTGCTTCTAACATCGAAATGCTCCTTAAGGGAATGCATACTGTGGAATGTAAGAATATTATTATATGAGGATATTGGAATAATTTTTATTGTACTTTATGTTTTAATATTCTTTTATGTAATTTTAAAATGTTTTAATTTTGTAAAAAGAAAATTGCTTCGATCAATGGGCACTACAACTACTTAGCGGTATAGCCTTCAAAATCACTTACAATGGGTTTCACCAACTTTTTTTTTTCACAATTTTAAAATGAAATGTGTATAAATACACTCATTGTGAAATAAATGTTTTTTTTTTAATAAATAGGCTTTTATTTTATCGGTAAATTTTTCTATAGTCCATAAGATAAGACATTGGTTCTTAATTGGTTTTCAGGGAGTTCTTAAGTTATATTTAATGTAACTTACATCCACTCACATAAACAATGTATGGTGTGGAATCCACACATTTTTCATGTGAGTGATGTAAGTTATATTAAATATAACTTAGCATTTGACTTGATTCTCGTATTTTAAAGCGGATCTGAATATTTTTATCACTTTTTCTATTAGAATTAAATAAAACATCATCCTAATTATGAAATTATTCAGAAAGTAACAACATTTTACACAAGAAAACTATTACTTATTTTTAGAACACGAAAGTTAACAGAGACCAAAAGAAAATGTACCCAAATATACAAATATTCCTAAATTTTTATAGTAATGACAATCCTCATTATACAAATCTGGATAATTTTTTTTAATCATTTAGTAATTAGAATTTAGAAATGGCTAGACTTGTACAGCAAAGCTGAAACTTTATTGACTTTGTGGTCTAGTTAGCAGAGGTGTCCTTAAAGTCTCTGTATAAAAAGAATTTTGGGGCAAAATGTGCCCTAAAAAAGAATAATGATGATGAAAAGCTAGACTGTAGGCTAAAATAATGTTCTTGGAAATGGTAATCATTCCCTTGGAGACCTGAGGGCTGAGATTAGGGATCTCCAAACCCTAGATTTTGACCTCTCGATAAATGTGGCGTTTGTATGTGACTTGTGTGTCGGTTATCTCTCACGGGTCATCTTCTTCACATAAAATTTAATCATGTTACATTTTTTTAAACATCTTCATTGTATATTAAAACCCTTTACAGGCAGCTAATTAATTAATTAATTAATTAATTATATATTAAGAAAGATTTCTTACAAGCACCAGTAAGGCAGTAAACATTATAATTATTTTTCTTGTTTACGTACATAGGGGAGCATTATATTGAAGGGTCTCACCGGTCACTAGAGTCTATGTTTTAATTCCATCATCATGACGTTAGTATGTAGTGGTCCTGATTTTGGTGGGCGAATGTGCCCTCGATTTATTCCATTATTTGTGTTCAAAATCTAATTACAAGAACAAGTTCAAGATAAATATGAGGTCAGTGATATTGAAGAGAGAACACAAAATGATGGAAAAAATTTGTAAAATGGGATAAAAAAATCATCTCTATCCAAAAAAAAAAAAATGAAAAGAATGAAGATCAAGGTTGTGAGAAATATGATACTTAACTCCATCGAGCTAAAAAATAAAATTAGAAAAACAAATATAATAAAGATTCACACGGAGAAAAAGAAGGAAGTATATAATTAATATTTTCCTTGTTTAAGCACTAGCAAATATACTAACCTAAATGGCAATTTTTTTTTAGAAGTATTTCCTTTAACATTGCAGATATTGTAATTAATTTATCTTGGTGTTACTTGATAATTAATTTCATCTAATCATCTTTATTCTAATCTTGGTGAGAGTTTCTTAAAAGAAACGGATGCAATAGAGTAATTATTAGATAGGGGACAATTTCCAGGTTTTGCTCATTGAGTTTTACTAAACTTATGCAATATATTGCTTGTGTATGGAGTTAATTTATATTAAGTATATTTTCCTTCTTTCTTTCTCTTTCGTTTATTGAATATTCTTCAAAAGTTAAGCTACTAAAAGAGAAAGGACCGAGCTCCCATCGTCCGCAACATATGATCATCAAATTTAACTTAAAGAAGTTATTGTAATTGGCTTCTTAACTATACTGATAAATTTAAAAATGCTTCTATATCGAACCAAAGTTCAAAAGAAAGTAATGAAAATTGATCCTCTATTCATGTGAGTTTTTCTTATAACTTATTTGCACATTGTGTAAACTATTAGTTATATATAAATTTTTATTTTTTCTTTATTTTCTTCAACCATGAATTACATCTATGTGTTTGCCAAGATGAATACAGGATCTAAAAGAAATTAGCAGGCTCGGATATGGCAAATTTATTCAATGGTAAATTCCGAAAAAGAAAAATCATACATATATACCTTTACTGAAGAGAGGAGCTTGCGTCATTCATTATCAGAAATCAATAAATATACTAATGAAGTGCTACACGACTCAAAGAATATGATCTTTGTTAAGTAAATGTAAGTAAAGGGTCATAATTTTTTAAGAATCATTCTCTTTAATCTTCACCAATGCATTGTGTAAATAATCAAATGACAGAAGAGCAATAGAAGTGTGACACATGGATGGACAGATGAAAAAAACTGTACACCAATGGTCAGTGAATAAAAATCTTTCTTATTAATTTTTTTTGCCCTTTTTTTGGGCGGTTGATTTTCTTGATTAATGAGAGAATTGCTACCACCTTTTCTGTCCCACTTTGAGATAAAGCAAAAGCAGCGAAAAAGCAAGAAAGAAAAGAAAAACAAAAAAGAAAAGAAAAAAGCAAAGCAATAAAGAAAGCAAAAATTATAAGGAAAGAGAGAAAACAAAGACAAAGGGTTCTCAAACCTCTATTATGATGATTCAAAAATTCTCTCAAGAATAGGACTGCTTGCATTGGCTTGGTGGTGCTAGGCTTCCCCCTCTATTTAACCCTTCCTAGTAAGACCTCTTAAAGTTTCAACGACGACTTGCTTTGGGGCTTCAAGTAAAAGAAAAGAAAAATAATACAACAATACAAAAGAGTGAAAGTGAAAGAGAAAAAGAGAGGTTGATCAAGTTTTTTGTAGCTAGTCAAGGAGAGAGAGAGAGAGAGAGAGAGAGAGAGGAATGAATAGAGGTATCTTGCAGAGCTCACCGGTGCAGCAGATGATGGCCGGAAACCCTAATTGGTGGAATATCAATAGCATGAGGCCGCCTACTCCTCAAGCTTCCCCTTTCTTGCCTCCTCCTGCTAATAATCTTTTCCCACAATATCCTTCTTGTTATGATAATCAAGAACAGCTTCCTGAGTCATGGAGCCAACTCCTTCTGTAAATCTCTCTTGCTCTAACTAATTTTGTTTTTAAAATTACATTGCAATCTACTGATATTTACAATTAGAAATTTGCCAAAATATTCTTAATTATTACTATTTTTTGCATCTAACATTTTCTTGGATTTAACTATTTCCTTTAGGGGCCGGATGGTGGACGAAGAAGATAAGAGTGGTATGTTGGGCCATTTTCAGACCAAAAAGGTGGAGAACTGGGAAGAACAGATATTACATCACAGCTCATCAAGTGCTAATTCTGTTGTAAATGTGAAGCAAGAAATTAATCCTGCAGCAAACAGCTACTTTTATGGACATGCAAATGAAGATCATTTCCAGGCGGCTGCAGCATCAGCAGCAACAAAAACTACTTCTTGGTCTCAAGTCATGCCTCCAGCTGCTGCTGCTTCATCTACTAATAATAAGTCATGTGTCACAAGTTTCAGCAGCAACATGTTGGATTTCACTAGCACCAAAGCAGATGCAAGGCATCCACCCCCAGATCGATCTTCTGAGGTGATGATGATGAGTGACATCGATAGGGTTTCGAGATTTTACTTATTTATCATGTCTTAATTTTATGATTAATTACTCAATATTAACTTGCTAAACTTGACCATAACTAATTTCTGATAGTTGTTGCTTCTGTTTTTTGTTTTGGTGGCTTAATTTTTTTTTTTTTTCGTTTAGTGTAACAGCACTGCAAGTGGTGGGGCGGCCAAGAAAGCTAGGGTTCAGTCATCTTCTTCTTCTTCAACCCAATCAACCTTCAAGGTAAATAATCTTATGCGTGCATGATGATGATTCATCAGGATAACACAACTCTCTCACTTGTTGCTGTTATTGTCTCTTTCTCTCACTGATTCTAACAATCACACTAGGATACATACAGACTCGAACACAAGCACAAACATTTGTGATGGTAACTCTTGTTGTCTTTCATAATTGTCCTTTTCTTGTACCATCATGATTCTTTAATTATCATCTTTCATCTCATCCATACGAGGATTTTATCTCTTTCCTTCCCCTCCAACAGTCTCTTCCCCACCCCCCCCCGCGCAAAAAAAAAAAGACCAGCTTCTTTTTTACTTTGTACCGAAGACAACACAAATAGTGGTTAAGTTAAGTGAAAAATAAACTTTACTAGTCTCAGCAACAAATTAACTGCTTATATTAATAAAAAATTAACCACTTACATTAATTTTCATGTTCAATACAAATCCAGGTGAGGAAAGAAAAACTTGGAGACCGAATCACAGCTCTTCATCAGCTAGTTTCTCCATTTGGAAAGGTAACTACATAATTAATTAATCTATTTATAAGCCTTTCCAACGATTAGATCTTGGAAGCATTCAAAAACTTTTATATTGTAACTTGGAACTATATATATAAAGAAAGTTCTTCCCCAAAATAAAAGCTTCCTTTGATCTATTTTTCTCATTTGTTTTTTTTTTCAAATAGGGTTTTCAGTTTTCACTCTCTATTTAAAAAATTAAAGCCTAGAAACATGCATGCTTTGGCGGGTTGTGGTGTGGTAATTTTTTTTCAATTTTCTCTTTTTGCAGACTGACACAGCTTCAGTCTTGTTAGAAGCAATTGGGTACATTAGATTCCTGCAGAGTCAAATTGAGGTGATGTTTCCTCTTTCAATTTTTTCTTTTAGTTCTCTTTAACATTCTTTTAGTTATTGAAGTCCTATAATATTATTCCTTTCGCTTAAAAAATGCAGGCCCTCAGCTTGCCGTACTTGGGCAGTAGTGGATCAGCAGCTATGAGGCAACAACAACACTCCCAGCACCCTGTAAGAAGATCAACTTTAATTTAATTGTCATTCCATGAATATCTCGCACTTCGCGAAGCAAGAACATGTGCATGAGAATCTCAATAAAATAATTATGTGACATTAATCGATTAATGATTATGATGATGATCTCTTAATAATAATGTTAGGTTCAAGGTGAGAGGAATTGTATATTTCCTGAAGACCCTGGTCAGGTACTTGAGCTTTATTGGATCCATATATATTGTTGCCTGTTAAAGCTGGGTTTGTGGAGGAACTTGAAATTTATAAAAGTTATTATTTAGTTTATTGTAAACCCAAAGTCTCCTTAAAAGAACAATGTGTTCAGCTTTATATATAGTTACTTTAATTCTCGATAATTAAGATAGATTAATTAATAAAGTGTTGATTACGATTCTCTTAGTGTGTGTGTGTAGCACTCGGAATATAGGGGATACATGCTTGTTGTCTTGACGCGTACAATTCCATTAAAGTGTGAATAATTATTTGATTCTGTTTCTTTATTTGATTATATAGCTGTTGAATGACAACTGCATGAAGAGGAAAGGAACTTCTGATCATCAGGTACTTAAACTTTATACATCAATAATAATATTCTTCTTTCATAGTTTCATTCATTAATTAATATTCTTTCTTCTACTTTTCTTTTGGTTTAATTTTGTTAGGAATCACAAGAAGAAGTAAAGAAAAGCTTGAGGAGCAGAGGGCTGTGTCTGGTTCCTGTATCATGCACGCTGCAAGTTGGGAGCGACAACGGGGCAGATTATTGGGCTCCGGCTCTCGGCGGGGGAGGTCTCCGGTAGATGGATGAATAGAGTTATTAACGGCAGCACACTTATATAGGCATGGAGAGTATGAATCGATATAACATCATGAGCAGTCACTCTGCTAAAAATATAAGGCTGATTGCTCATGATGCTATACAAAATCTCTTATTTATGTTTGCTTAAGTTATAAGTGTGCTCTCTAGCTGGGACTTAGAGGTCCATAAAACTCTCTAGTTTACAATTAAGCTTTATTTAATTTGTTTTCTGTCCTTAATTTAACCAGCCAGCTGCAGCTACAACATTAATTAATTGCTTATTTAATGTATATGCATTATGCAGTTCTAGTATGATCATCATTTAAACTTTTTAACGCTGCTTGTATAGTTTTTTATATGTGAAGCAGCATTTCCATTAATCATGTTGAGCATTGGAGAGATTCAATGTTTGCATACCCTTCCAGGAAGTGAATGCATTACCATAATTAATTAATAACATATTTAGTTTTTATAATCTTTAAGAGATTGAAGTTAATTCATTAATGCTCTTAAGAAAATAGCACATAAGAAAAATGAGAAGATGAGGTACAAATTGCATGCCCAGTCCTGTCCAATGAAGACCTTTATCAAATTTCAAAAAAAAAAGGAAGGGAAGAAGTAGAAAATGTTGGGAAAGGCGAAAGAAAAAAGCAAAAATGTCTGCATATATATTTCGCAACAATAATGATTCTATCACGCTTTGAAAGTTCAAAATAAATTAGTAAAGAAGACTGGCTTTAATTTGAAGAATTTGCCGCAATTTTTCTTTTTGTACTTGACAATAGCTCTATCACGAGATTATATTGGTACAGAAGTACTCCAAAGAACGAGAGGTACTTGCAACTTTAAATTAAATTTTCTACTTAAACTTTTTACATAAATTTTAACCTACATTGATGGACACCATGTAATTTAAAAATAAATATTTAAAGTCAAAAAATAAAATTTAATTAACGATGTTCATTGATCCTCCTCTCTACTACGAGAATTGAATAAGATTAATGGTTCAAGATTTACGTAAATTTTAAGTTAGAATGATTTAGTAATTTAAATATTACAGCACTATCGTTTATTCTCTATGTAGTAATTAGTATTGTCTTTTGGACTTATGCCGTTATACTAAAAATGGGAGTAGCAATTCTTTGAAAAGACAAATTTAAATTCATAGAACTCTTGACGTGAAGAGTTGCATTTACAATCAAGCACTTTTTACTTGTGGTAATGTGGCATGTTTAATAATTATCTTTTCATTCTGAAACAAAGAGAACAAAAATTTTGAATACAACCCACACATTATTATAATATTGGATTAAAGATTCAACAGATTACTCCATCCAATATACATGTAATAAATCCAAACTCATCTCTTTGAAATGATTATTCATCATTACAGTTAATCAGCTCTATCAAAATTTGATACGGTAACATATCTGCTACAATGATCTATCTGGAAACAAATGGAGAGTAGCAAAAACTTATGTGAAAGTTTTAGGCTAAAATATTCGAATTCAATGGTACAAAAATTTATAAGCATCGATCGGTAATGTTCGTCACATAATCAAATTTTGTCTTGCTAACCAAACAAACGGCGATACCGCTGCAAGGCCCAACCTGGCAACACGGGCCTTTATCCCCTTAATAGAATTTACTAAAACCACCCGAGTAACTATCTGATTACAACTATCTTCCATGGTGTTTCGCCAATAACAACACTATGATGAACCCTGTATGCTCTGGTATCTCACATAATAATATTTTAGAGGGTGTGGTTATTTACACTAAAAAAGAAAAAAAATAGTTTTCTTATAATTTCATTATTTAAATTTAGAAAATTAATTTTGTCAGGACCTTGGGTCTTTATAGTGTTGGCATCTTATGACGGACTAGTTTATTTAATTAGGAAATAATGTAATTATTGATATATAATTTAATCACTCATACCACCTCAAGGGGGTCTTAGTTTTTAGGAGGGAAAGTTAAATCCCTAGAAAATAGGAACATAAATTATTAGGTTGAAAATTAAGGACCCCTCGAGGTGGGAAGTAGGAAACTGTCAGCTGAGGCATTGATTTGGTTAAAACACCAACTCAGGAAGACTAAAATATCAGGATAATATTTATCATTAAGAAAGAATCGCGAAAACACAAAGAAACTGAGTAAGAAAGTTGGTCACAAAGCTAACACACACCCAAAAAGGAGGAGCATGATCCCTACTCCTATAAATATGCTCCAT
This sequence comes from Citrus trifoliata, assembly GCA_018350135.1. NCBI lineage: Eukaryota > Viridiplantae > Streptophyta > Magnoliopsida > Sapindales > Rutaceae > Citrus > Citrus trifoliata. The sequence continues at coordinate 6,730,096 of CM031384.1, read as the reverse complement.
TTTCTTCTCTTATCACCTCAGGGGTTGGATAATGCCAACTACTCCACCATCTCACAACCTCTTAAAATAAAAAAAGATAAAACCATAACCACCATGCAATACTTCATTCCCACAATGGATGAGATCAATAACTGCTCACACTCACCAAAATAAGGGGGCCACACTCTTAAATATGTGGTATATTATAAATATTCTATTACTCTATCAAAGAGAGGTGGGTTTGCTAGAATTCTAATATTTTATGATTTAACTCAAATTCTCCAGCCACTGACTTAAGTATCAGAGTGGGATCACTGGAAACCTCTTGTTCCGGTGGCATTTCATTGTTTTTTATTTGTTACCATATGTGCGGGTATACTGCCATCTGTTGCACTTAGTTCGACCTTAGGCCGGAAAAAAAATAAAGCGTCAATAGTTGGTACTAGAAAGAAGGCTTCTGCCAACGTAGTTATTAATTACGATTAGATCAATCATCAATTTCACTGTAACGATTCACTTCTGACTTGATCATGTCTTCCGAGACACAAATCATCCTAAACTTCACCAAATTCCAACAAGATTAAGAAGGAGACACTACCAATCTAGAGGGCTGAAAAATATCTCTGGCTAGACAAACTCAATAGTGCATAAACGCACAAAATAAACATTCAAATCGGAAAAAGCAAAAGTTTGAAGACAACAAGAGATTTCAACATAAATATCCAGGAAAGTAAAAGACATACTTGAACTCGTCTGAGAGTGTATAATTCGACGACCCTAGCTTCATGAGGAGAATACAAATGTACCAGTCAGGAAACTTCACCATGCGACCACGCTTTGCATTACACAACTAAGCATCACGACCTCCTTAGTGGTTACCAGAAATCTTGGTCAGCTGGTTCACATATCTACCTCAAAATTACTCAACTAATCAATGAATAACTGAAGAAGAAGAATTCAAGTAACCATCATTAGCACAGAAGAACACTTGAAACAAGTGCACATGCATAAAAGTATGTCGTTTATTTACATAAAATATGTCTTACAATGCTCACTACCTGTATTTTATAGCTTCAAGTCAGGAAATTTCATTGCATGAAAAATCTTAATATGTAAAGGACTATGATAACCTTGTAACCGAATGCATAATGCATGCCATCTTAAAGTTCAAAGTTCAACTCAAAATTTAGATTTATAAAATGAATGTTCAGGCACTCTCAGTGGGTAGAAAGTTTGTTTCTAGGCTGAAGTGCGATATTTAAGCACCTTACCTGCTAAAGTTTAAATTTTTAACACCTTATGGGGGTAAAAATTTATGATGGTCTATGCTTGTATAGGATAAATTGTGAAAATATAGTCTGTAAACTAAGGCTAAAAGGGATAGAAATTGCTAACCAATAATATGGTTGAGAAATCATTATCACCAATATTTGTTTTGCATATTCGTTGTTAAGCCCAACTTTTGGAAGAACAAATTATCTACTCAAAGGTGACAAAATTTCCACGTAAAGCCATTTACAATTTTAATTGTGAATAATTCATGGATGTCAAAGAAATGGGGGGATTATAACGCTGATTAAAGTGGAGTAAGAACTCTGCTCCCAATCACTTAAGAAACCAATAGGGTTAGCTATCTATAAGAGTATAAATCTCACACTTGAAATTTTAAGATCTCCAATTGCAATATATGTTATTGTTATTGTGCATGTGACATGAGAGTATTAAAGAAGGAACATTAGAACTTTATTTGTTTGCTTAAAAGCATTCTAACTTATCATAATATTCACTAAGCTTAATTTTAAGCACCGATTAAAGCAGAAAACTCAGAGATGCATCAGGTATGTTAATATGAATATTATTAAAATCATATGTTTTATATCACTGACATTTGCTTGATAGAATAATATCTCATTATTAAGGGGTGGAAAAAGCACAGGTACAAATAACGTGCCTCATCTAAGCAAAGACCAACAAGGTGTACTGCTAAGATAAGATACTTCATAAAAGAAGGAAGAATAATTTCTCCAAGTGTTGGATACTTAATACAAGCAACTAGAGTGTAGATGAGAATGATGAAAAAGCTATGCCTGAACTCAAAATTAGAAGTCTATAATGACTGCCTCCATTACAAAGTTGAAACTACAACAACAGAGCTTACACATCTTTATTGAGGGAAATTCCATCATTAAATTTCATCCTACCTTGATAGTCACAATTTCCACCTTGCAATAGGTTAGACAAAAAGGAGATCACATGAGAATATCGCAATAAATCTTTCATGACTCAGAAAGGGAACCTTCCAAATAGATTGAATCTTAAAACCTTTTAATATAAAAAAAAAGGTGACATAGAAATCAACAAAATCAAACTCTAATATGATTGAATTTATAAGTGCTAATGAGATCCAAGCTTGAGAAATCAGTATGTTTACTACCTAACTTGGAAGTTATTTTAAAATATTTACTTTTTATACATCACGTTGGAATGATCACCAACTAAGTCACGTACACTCAGCTAAGATGGAAGAACAAACTTACGCAGTTAAGGGAGTATTAAATGCCTATTATACTTATTGTTTACATGGAAATATGAAATTAATTATTATGTTAGATTTATTAAACGTATTGCTTTTTAGAATGTTTATACTCTTTAGTAAACAAATGATTTTTTTTACACGAACTTATATCTTTAAGAACAAGCTATGGAAAAGAGAATGGTAATGTTCGATCAAAGAAAGAAAAATGCATATATCTACAATTACCAAGTTCTTTTATTTAATACAATTTAATTTTCTTTCTCTAGATATAATTTTTTATATAGTATAGATTTCAACATTATGAAAAACTAATTTAGGTTAGAAATGAGGTAAGATTAATAGACATAGAAAACCTAGGAGGGGTAATGACTTGTGAAGTCTACACACTTGTCCAGACAGTCACTGCCTTAACTGAAGTGAAATTGGATGATCTCTGGAAGGCCTCGCCATTTAAAGGATCCTAACCCATATGATGGATAATTACTACCCAATGAGCAGAGTACAAATAAGCACAAGAAATACTGCCTTATGAAGTGCAAATTACATGGCCCAATAAAATAGCCCTATAAGGTGCGAAATATATTACCTTATGAAGTGTAAATTACATGGCCCATCGAGGCATTAATTAAATAGCCCTATGAGGTACAAAATATACTACCTTGCGAGGAGCAAATTACATGGCCCATTAAGGCATGAATTAAATAGCCCTAAGAAGTGTGAAATATACTATCCTATGAGACATAAATTATATGGCCCACCAAGGCATAAATTAAACAATCCTACAAGGTGCGAAATATACTACCTTACAAGGCACAAATTACATGGCCCATCGAGACATGAATTAAATAGTTTTACGAGGCACGACTTATATTACCTTAATCAAGGCATGAATTATATTGCCCTAATAAAGGCATAAATTAAATTGCCTTACTACACACAAATTAAATTGCCTTATGAGGCACAAATTAAATTGCCCTATGAGGCACAAATTATATTGTCCTTTAAGGCGTGAACTATATTGTTCTCTGTAGGGGTGTTCACAGATCGGATTTTACGGATTAAACATCAATCCATATTCGATCCATGATTTTGCGGATTATAATTTTTCAATCCAATCTAATCTACGAATAGAATAAATTCAATCCAAATCCAATTCATACATCTGCGGATCGGAGGCAGATTTAACTCAATCCATATCTAATCCATACGTCTATGGATTAGATGCAAATTTAAATTAATCCATATCCAATCCACCATTTTGCGCATTAGTTTACGAATTAAAAATTTTTAGTTCTCTCCAATCCATGAACTAGGGTTGTAAATGGGACGAGATGGGATGTGATTTATCAATCTCAGTCTCGTCCCATATATGCAAGTGGGATGAAAAAACGTCTCACTCTCGTCCCTATATTTTTTTTTTGGACAAAAATATGTCCTGATCCCGTCCCAAAAGAGATGGGATCCTGTGGGATCCCGTCCCAATTGAAAATATTCTCATTCTTAGTCGGTAATGAGACAGATGAGACAAAATTTGACAATCTCACTCCTGTCTTGTGTATGCAAGTGGGATAAAAAAAAGGTCACAGTCCCGTTCCTAAATTTTTTTATGGGACAAAAATATTTTTCAATCCCGTCCCAAATTGCCATCCCTACCATGAACTAATGAAATAAAAAAAATTCTAATATAAACATAAATTTATTACTGATTAAATTAAAAATTAATAAAATTTAAATAAATTAATTGTTAAATAAAGACAAAATAATACATTCATAGTTTTTAAATATAACACATCGAGATTAATTGTTCAAATAAACTACAATAATACGTTCAAAGTTTTAAAATATAACACACTAAGATTAATTGTTCAAATAAAGTAACAATAATACATTAATATAACACCAAAATTAAATTGTTTAAATAAAGACACAATTAATAGAAATGGCAAAGTTTCTAAAACCAAACACAATCTAATCCTTCACCAGGGTTATTGCGCCTGTCGAAAAGTGGTGATTACAGAACCGTCAACGATGAGAATCAGGAGAAGCCATACGAGTGGCGATCTTAAAGGGTGTGATAGTGCAATTGTTCGGCTGGAACCAGTGATTGTGAAGTGGCTCGATGGACTCAAGGAAGAAGATGGTTTGCTCTAGTCGGAATCGTGCGGCCGACGTCCTTTAAATCAGTGTTGAGAGTGTATCGAACTAGTATTGGGTGTTACTAGTGCGTGTGACGGCGGGGAAGTTTAGGGTTTTTTGTTTGCAAATTGTTGGTGACTTGCATTATGTTACTTTGCTTTTAGGTGACTTTGCAAATTATTGGTAACTTGGCGTTATGTTAGGTTGCTTTTGCTAGTGCGTGTGACTTTACTTTTATTTTGTTTTACAATTTTTACAAGTTATATTTGTATATTTGATTATTTAGTAATTTTTATTTTATATTATTATTGGGTAATGGCTAAGATATGTTATAGTGCTTATATAATTATGTAATGTCACATTTATAATATTTTTAATTAAATTTATAATATTTTTTAACTAAATAAATAAATAATTTTTTTTTACGGATTCACAGATTTTTGCGGATTTACAAAAGTAAATTCATATCCAATCCATCGACTGCGGATTTTTAAATTTCCAATCCATATTCAATCTATCAATCCACAGATCAGATTTATACGGATTGAATTTTCACAGATCAGATGGATTGAACAGATCGGAATGAATTCTGAACACCCCTAGTTCTCTGAGTATAAGTATGGATATTCACGAATTATTACCATCTGGCTGGATATTCACGATTTATTGCCATTTGGCCAATGTGCAGATAATTGTGAATTACCGCCATCTGATTGGAGGTGCAATCACGCACAAGCTATTGCCATATGAGTGAAAGTGCAAACATGTATTAATTACTGGCATCTTAACAAGGAGGAATATATTGAAATTATACAATTAATCTTTAGAAATCAGATAGCCAAAAAGAATAGTGAGATTCCATAAAATTTATTGATCAGAGAACGCCTAAGTATTGGCACACAATAACATTTAAGAAAATAATTGATCTACCCAAAGGCGAAAGCACACCACTTAAACATACCTACAAGCCATCCACGTGTGAAATTACGACATCTAATCAAAAGAAATGAGAAGTTGAGCGAGAAAAATTCCCTTCTTAAATAGAATTACTCAAAAGGAAAACTTAAAGCAAGTAATCAAGATTGTTAGGGAGTAAAGATGTGTTACATCAGCGCAACACTTGGTTATTGGCTAAAGACTACACCATATCCAATCTAATTTTATCATACCTCGTCACTCACCTGTAAACAATGAAACTTCTAATATCGTCATCAAAGTATTTTGTCTTATTGAGAAGTGGCCACTGTCAACATCGTCAAAACAACATAATTTAAACAGCTCTATTGGAATGCTACAGACTCCTTAATGCTCTAAAATCTCTTAAGAGCTATTCAAGTTCAAGCGATAAGGAATGTCTCTTTTAGTAGACATGAAAAGTGCAAAAGAAAACTCACGAAAAATAAAACCAGCAAGTTAAAAGGATTTTCTCATGTAAACATAGGCGTTAAAGGGTCAATGTCTGGAAAGTAAGCATTGACATGTATTAACTATTTATTTAGTTCATGACAAGAGATTTTTAAATTTAAAAAACTCTTATGATGAACTATGGGCCTATGTTGATATGGAATTTAATCACTTATACCACCTCGACAGGGTCAGGGTCTTTAGGAGGGAAAGTTAGATCCCACGAAAGCATGAACGTAAATTAACAGGTGGGAATTGAGGACCTCTCGAATTCGGAAGTAGAGAACTCTCGGCTAAAGCTTTGATTTGGTTAAGAACACCGACCCAACATGGCTGAAATATCATAATAATATTTAGGAAAAATATCAACCGTCCACTCATTTTTTACACCTTTTTTAAAAATACACAATTCCTTCATTTTTTGGTTGGAATCCACCTAAAGTTACATTTTTTTTATTTTTCCACTTCCGTTTGGAATCCGTTAAGAAAACTAACGGAAACTTAAAAAAATGACTATTTTACCCCCAAAACAAAAATTACAATTTCACCTTAAAAATTATAAAAAATAATTAGATTAAAAAATTAATTCCACAACCATCAAATGCAATTTTTTTAAATATGTCAGTAATTAGAATGCTAAATTATAATAATAGTATTAAAAATAGCCCAATCTCACAAACCATCAATTGAATTTAAGATAAATAAAGTTTTATTATTCATTGAATTATAATCTCTAGTAGTTAAGATTTTTTTGTGCTTCATTAACGTACCAATAATGATATTCATCATTAAATCTTATTATTTTTGGCATTTTTAGTGTGAAATTGTAATTTTTGTTTTGGGGATAAAATGATTATTTTTTTAAGTTTCCATTAGTTTTCTTAACGGATTCTAAACGGAAGTGGAAAAGTGAAAAAAAAATATAACTTTCGGTGGATTCCAGCCAAAAAATGAAGGAATTGTGTATTTTTGAAAAAGGTGTAAAAAATAGGTGGACGGTGGATATTTTCTCTAATATTTATTATTAAGAAAGAATCACAGGAAAACAAAGAAAGTGGGTAAGGAAGTTAGTTACAAGGCCAACATACACCCAAAAAAGAGAAGCACGATCCCCACTCTTAAAAATATACTTCATTTTCTTTTTCCATCATTTTAGGGGTTGGATTATGACAGCTACTCCACCATCTCACAATCTCTTAAAATAAAGAAGATAAAGTCATAATTGTTATGTATCACTTCATTTCTACAATGGCGACTACGATTGAGGGGCCTAATTCAAACCCTTCTGGTAAAATAAGAACGACCCCCATCTTCAAAGCCCTTTTTGTACCATTAGCAAGAACTTTTTTCAGTTGCATATAATAAGGAATTCCAACAACTGCTTAGCTAACTGGCAATTGGCACATACAATACAACTAGTTGCTTCTCATGGATTTTCAAAACCCTGTTGCGCAAAAATACGATATGCATTTAAAATTTATGCCCGAGTTATTTTATATATCGTGAGGGATATGACAATTAATCAAGCAATCTTTCCTTTTAATGAAGAAAGTGTATTTCTAATTTTCATGGTCCAATTGGTGATTCTGAAAATTTCTACAATAAGATTTGGTAAATCATTAATATAGTTCCATATCAGCGATTTTGCTATTTCCTGAAATCATTTTACTGGAATATAGTATATGATTCCTGAAATCTAAGAAGGACCTTCTAGATGGGTAGAAAAAGTAAGGTAATTACGACTTTGAATGCTTTGCTTATGTAGAAAATAAGAAATATTCTTATTAGATGATTGAACCACTTTTCACTTAGTCATTGAACGATAAATCACTATAGGTGATAGAGATCGATACACGATTTAACTTAGGACACCAATAAAACTATTCAATACACCTAATTTTAAGAGATTTAACCATACTTACAACAACATAATCAAGTCAAATTGTGAAAAAATTACTAACACAATTATAGTTATGAATTTTATTCGTTTATGTTCAATATTGAAATTTTGCACCCAAAATAACTTACAATGAGAACAACAACGACGATGACAGCATCAATATAATAATAATAATAATAATAATAATAATAATAATAATAATAATAATAATAATAATAATTGTATAAATACTACCATAAAAAATAAAAATCAAAAGAAGAAGAAGAGCTAAAAAAATATATGTTTTATTCTACTTATATTTATTTTCATTTATTTCAATTTTTTGAATGGATATTTATTTTATTTTTGAAAAAACAAGAAGTATTATTGCGCATACTTTTTAGTCAATTTTTTTTTAAAATATTGATTTCCTCATTGTTCATTTAGGTATTGATTAAGATATGAGAATTGTACATTTAATAATGTGTGTGTTATACCGATGTTCAAAATAATTATGTACTACTAACTTATAATAAATTGTCCTTAATAATAATTCAGCTGATGAATATTGTTATAATAATTTTTTATATTAAATAATAATATTTAAATTAATTTTTAGAATGTAAATAACCCTACTCTTAACACTAATTATAAAGATTGTCATTGGAATTATGAATAGCTTAATGTAAGCACAGTTAGATTGTTAATGCTAAGCTTATTTATAGGTGAAAGGAACATGGAATTGCTGGAAATGCAAATCCTCTAGGGATGGCAAACAGTGGGCTTGGGCTGAGCTTTTTCAAGCCTAGGCTCAAGCCTAAGTTTAGCGAGAGGGCCTAGGCCGAACTTAGACTTTATTTATTTTAAAAAAAATTTTAAATTATTATAAATTTGAAATAAATTAATAATCAATAAGTTATTTAATCATAGATAAATTAAAAAAATAAATAGTTCAAAGTAAAATAATAAATAAAGCAAATAAAAGCCCATAACTTTAATTTTCTTTAATACTAAATTCTTTAATTCAAACGCTCTCTTAATTAATTAATACAAAAGAGAGAGTTTAGTGTCATAATTTTAGTTTTTTTGAATCATCATTGATTTATAAGTTAAGAATTTAAGTTTTCTTTTTTATATTTAAATTATTTTTCAATTTTAATTATATTATTCTAATTTATAAATTTATTTTTTTAAAAATAGTAGGTCTAGGCCTGGTCCGAGCTTTTTTCTTGGGTCCTTTTTGCTGAAGCCTGCAGACCTGGACGAGGTTGGACTGACCCAGGCTTTTTGGCCCACTCTAAAATCCTCAGCTTCAAATTGGAGTCGTAACTATCCCCCAATAGTGGGCCCATACAAGACTTTGGACTTGGGAGATGCCTAAATTTTATAACTTTTCTTTTGTATTTTATTATTATTTTTAAATAGTAATATGTTTCTACAATTAAAAATTTGCATATATTTTATAATCTAGAATATACAAAACTAAACTAAATTAAATCTATTAACTCCACTTATATTTTGGGATTTATCTGCTCTACCCCTACTAAATGAGAAGGAAAATAAAATTTCAATCATAAGTTAAAGACTCGAACTTGCACTAGCTTGGTTGCATTGGGCAGTGGAATCTCTTATGTAGTTTTATTACTTTAACAATCAATAGGGGTGTTTGTGGATCAGATTTTGCAGATTGAATATCAATTCATATCCGATCTATAACTTTGCGAATTATAAATTTTTAATCTTAATCCAATCCACGGATTTGTGAAATTTAATCCAAATCTAATCCATACGTTTATAAATCGGATGCGGATTTGACCCAATTCATATTCAATCCACCATTTTGCGGATTGATATGCAGGCTAAAAATTTTAATCATGTCATATCCACAAACTAACTAAATAAAAAAATTAATATAAAAATAATTTTACTACCGATCAAATTTAAAATTAAATAAGATTTAAATAAATAAATTGTTTAAATAAATCTAAAAAATACATTCAAAATTTCAAAATATAACGCACTAAAAAGAAAAAAAATTTCATTTGTTTAGATCAGTGCATGAAAATTAACTGTGTAGGAAGCTATATTTTTTATTTATTTAATTTAATTTTATATTATTATCGAATAAGATATAATATGGTGTTAATGTAACTATATTTAACTTATTTATTTATTAGTAAGTATAATACCATATTTACAAGTTTTATTTTTTTATTAAATAAATATATATATATATATATATTTTGCGGATTTGCGGATTTTACCACAAACTGCGGATTTTTAAATTTTCATTCCAATCCAATCCACCAATCTATATATTTGATTTTTATGGATCAAATTTCTACGGATTAGACGAATTGAACGGATCATATTAGATTCTGAATGCTCCTAACAATTAAATCACAAAAAAACCACTTAGAAATTTGCAACAAAAATAGTATAAACTTCCTTGTTTCAAATGCTAAAATTCTCTCCTCTTAGACTTCTCGATCCTTAATATGTAATATAAGTAGAGGAATGGAGATGGGCCTGACGATGAGCTAGCCCGGGCATTGTGGGCTGGGTAATACTTGGCCCGAGAATGAAGTCAGGACGATTTTTGGGCATCACTTGATAAATCTGAAACTCGGATCGGAACCTGGATTTTATTAAAAAAATTAAAAAATATTTATTATTTTAAATATTTATATTTATTTGACTCATATATTACACATATTTAAATTTTTAAACAAGTTAATATTTTCATGTCAAATTTATTGAAATAAATTTTAGACTTATAAAATTACAAAAAAAAATATAATATTAAAAAATACAAAATCCGGGTACCTGGGTTAAAACCTAGTCAGAGTATCTAAAAATTATATTTGGACTAGTTCCGGACATTCCGATACCCAGCCCGGACCCGGGTTTTCCCAATCCTAAATTAGAGTCTAGTGAATAAAACTTGCTTGGCAAGACCACCTCATGTGGTGAGGGTCGAAAGGGAAATTAGTGCTAATGTCTTTCTTGACAATAAAGCATATCGAAAATTCTTGAAATCCCACTGCAGTTGACATGGAAACTGCAGCAGTTGCTCTTCTATGTCACCAGCAAAACGTCCCCTTTATTGCATTTCGTTCACTGTTTGATTTAGGTTGCGGAGGCCCTGCTGCCGTGTTCCCCCCCCTCCCCGCCTTTTGTTTTGGCTGCTGAATTTGAGTTGCTGCTATGCTTGGATTCATTACCTTATTCTCTTCGTCATCATTGTTCTGTGATCCAGCTTATTGCGAGCTGTGAGATACTATATGTTCATGTGAGAGAATTTTAATTCCACCCAAGATTTTGCAATAAAAAATATCAAACAAATAATAAATAAAAAAATGAGAATAAAATTAATCATACAACATAAGAATTTATTTGGAGAATTCCTTTATTGATAAAAAACCATAGCCACAAAAGATGACTAGAGAAAAATTCACTATTTAAAAAATTATTAAAACCATTTTAGTATTTTTCCTCACACTCAAAACTTTAATAACATCCAATTTGTCAATAGACTTGTAGTTTTTCTTACATTGAAATTATCTACTCATACAGAACTGATTGTTGTGTTATCTTATATAAAGAAATAAATCCAACTTTCTTAATATAATGATTAGTTTTTGTAGGAGAAATACTTCTTTTCTTATAATAGTTGTATTGCTCATTTAATAAGTTAAATCCTAAAAAAAAATTATTTATTCTTTAAATAAAAATCCTCTTGAATAAGAAAATTATTAAGAAAAGTCAAGAAAATATCCTATGACTTATAATTTACAAATCGTTCTTAAGAAAAGAGACATGTTTGCTAACAGTTTATACAAATCCCTGTTAAGAACTTTTAGTCAATTAATGTATGATGTTGCTGGTAAAGCTCAATAGTATAACACTTGTGTTATGATTGCGGCTTTCCATGTGAATATAATCAACATTACAAAGACTAGCAAAAGCAGAACTATTTATATCTCAAATGAGTCAGTTCGAACTAGTTAATTCACGTCAAGAATTGCATCTAGAATTGAGTTGAGCTTTTCATAATGAAATATGAGTGCATTTATATAAGTATATAGTTAAGATTTAATTACAATTTATTTTATTCCTGTTATAACAATAATATAAAAATCTCAATAAAAAAACTTTTGCTCAACACTAAAGTTAAATCTTCAATCTTCAAATAAATTTGATGATAATCTCAATTATTGATGATTTTAATGAATTTGATTGAATGAATACGTGCAATAAAACAAATTGATCAACGATGTTGTGATTTTTAAATAGAACTTTTGTTATAGCTCTAAATCCAATCGACATTAGGTGAGCTTTTGTTATAATAAAAAATGAATTCAGACAAAAGAAGCAAGCAAGGAATTTTACGTTTTTGTTTAAATTTCTCAGGCATAACCAATTCAACGAAATTATTTAGCAGACCGAGTTAATTAATGCATAGTAGTTCATAGAGTATTCCACGTGTCACGACTTAAGGACGCATGTAAAGTCAATCCGGCCTGAGCGGCAACAGGCCCCATTCTTCTTGCTTATCTGGATTCACTTTGCAGTGAAAATTCAAAGCAGTATAATTACAGTTTTGCCCTCTTCATTTTCCGATTATTTTGTTAAAAATTAGAATGAAAAATAAAAAGATTTTTCAATGAAAGATCCCTTCATTTTAATAGATTATTTAATTTATATTAAAAATTATTGTTTAACTCTTTATGTTTTTTGAATTAGAGTTTACGTGATCAGTTAAATAAAATTACTTACAAATCAATCGACTAAACTACAAAGAGTTAAATAATAATGTTAAAAGACAAGAGAATTAAACACTTGGATGCCATAATTTCGTGTTTTGAAGTTTGTAACGTTGGTAGGAACCCTAATTATTATTAGAAGAGGACTCTTAGACCTAACAACAAAAGCTGAAATGGTCAAATTAGTCATTTCACAAGCGCCGTCCCACAGTTTTCGCGCCAGCATAAAAAATAGGTGCAATAATATCTGTAAAATCACTCCCAAAACTCACCAATTCCACACTGCCTGCCCCCATCACCGTAACCCTCCTAAAACTTTCACCACCACCACCATGGATGCCTTTGCCGCCACCACCACCACCTCATCAGAAATCCTCCAGCACACCGCAACGTTTATCTCCAAAACCCTTGCCCAGCCCGAGCTCATCCACAGACTTCTTTCCACTCTCCGCTGCAAAATCCCAGCCTCAAACCAATCCAACATTATATTGGCAGCTGAAACTCTTGAAACCGCCATCAGCACCACCACGATCACCACAAGCCCATCCATCCAATCCTCCGCTCTCCTCCTCGCCAAACGCCTCCTCCTCTCATCATCATCATCAAACCCCCCACAAAACCCCTTCTCCTCTTTCCTCCTATCCCTCATTCACCATCTTTGCAACCAACCCATCAACGCATCCCTCACTTTACTAAACCTATTCTCTCTAGAACCTTCCCTCGCTCGATCAGAGATTGCGCCGGTGCTTTTCGAGGAGTTGTTTCTTGTCCATTTTCTTCCTGTTCTTCACTGGCACAATGAACAACGATCAAGTATTTTATCATCTTCTTTGTCGTCCTTGCAGTCATCATATGATCATGATGATGATGAAAGCAGTGATGAGAATTCGATGAGTGATGATGTTTCTGTCGTTGTTCCGTGCGCAAAGCTACTGTCAAAAATGAGTGGGAGTCAAGCTTCGGAGTTGAAAGAGTTGGAGAGAAATTATGGGGAGCTTCTTGACGAGAATTGTAGGGTTTTTGCTAGTTACTTTAAACAAGTCTTGGAAAATAGTAATGATAGCGGATTGATTATTGTTACTCCACCATCAGTAGTTTTAAGGAAGATTGAGAAAGTTGGCGGTGCTGATCAATTGCATCAGAAACAAAATGAAAATATCAAATCGGAGGAACTCCAATTGGAAAACGGACGGTATAATGTAATGCTTTAGTGTTTTTTTTTTAAACAAATTATTTAACCCTTTTTTCCTCCCATGATTTTCTTATTAAGATAAATTTGTAATTTCAATATCTAAATATTCATTTTTGGCATTAAATTTTAGTAATTTTCTATTGAGCATTCCTCATTTTTCACTAAACTTGATTCGAACCTGTCAACTTTTTTGCATATTCAAAATGTAATTAAATAATTATTTGAGTTGATGTGATTAACCCTTTTTTTGGACTTTTTGACTAGTGGGTTGCTTAGAGCTCTTTGGCTTTTAGTTCCAACAAGTGTCGTATTCGTTAACGCCAGAAAATAAATTTGCATGAAAAATGCGATTGGATTCTCTCCTCCTACTTGCATGATTTTATAATGAATATATTATAAGCAATAGGCTAATGACACAAGAAGTCAATGAGGTCAAACTAAACGCCTGTATTTCTCCTTGAACATAATTATTGTGTCAATTACATTCATTGAATCATTCAAATTCCACGTGAAAATAATTGCTCTAAAAGTCTTCGTTCTTACTTGACACAAACTTTTGAAGTGGTGGTGTCTCTGAATTCAATGGTGCAGCCAATATGGTCTAAAAGAGAAAAGTCATCAGTTCGGTTCACGTTCAACGGTGGCAGCATCAAATCCAAGTCTCATTCATTTTATCCACAAAGAGTGCCTCTAAATAGCAGCCACACAGAGTCCCATAATACTGCTGCAGCTGCTGAGGAATTGAAAACATCGCCAGGTTTACATTTTGATTCTGAAATTGAGTCTTCATTGGACAAGCATTTGGATAATTATTCTTATTCTTCTTCAGATTCTGACGCCGAAGCAACTGATGAGGTAATTAGTCGGTAGTAACAAGAAGAAAAAAATTATTTCATTTCTAGACTGATTTAACTATGCTGTAATCTTAGTTTAAAATGATGTCTTTCTTGTCATGTAGCAAAAGAACATAAGAATGGCATCGTTGGAGCCTAGACAGAGACAAATTCGGAAACAAAAACAGCCCATTTTTGCAGAATCCAGTTGGTATATGTCAATGAGAACAACTAATCCTCATCTTTTATATTTGTGTATTTTTATGTTTCTGATATTTGGATTATTCTTTGTATTATTATTAGTTCTCCAGATCATCTAATAATGGCAGATGCTGATAACCCTCCTGGCATTGGAAAGCATACACCTCCTAAGGACTTTGTTTGTCCCATAACTACACACATCTTTGATGAACCTGTAACTCTAGAGACAGGGCAGACCTATGAGCGTAGAGCAATACAAGAATGGATTGAAAGGGGAAACTCAAGTTGCCCAATTACACGCCAGAAGTTGAGTAGTACTCAGCTACCGAAAACTAACTATGTACTTAAAAGGCTAATTGCAAGTTGGCAAGAACAGAACCCTGGAGGTTTAGACTTGTCTCACTCTGAGCCAATGTCGAAGTCAATTGTGCCTTCGAATTCTCCTAACAGTGTCATAAGCCAAGCCACGATTGATGGGACAATCACTGAGCTAAAGCATGCGATTACTAGTCTTTGTATGTCAGAGATTCTGAATGAGTCTGAAATGGCTGTGCTTCAAATTGAAAGGTTCTGGCTGGAAGCAAGTATGGAACTGGATATTCAAATTATGCTCTCGAAGCCCGCGGTTATCAATGGATTCGTGGAGATTCTTTTCAATTCTGTTGATCCTCGGGTACTGGAAGCGACAATATTTCTCTTATCTGAGCTGGGGTCGAGGGATAAATCTGTGATTCACACACTTACAAGAGTTGAATCCGATGTTGAGTGTATTGTGGCTCTTTTCAAGAAAGGTTTGCTTGAGGCAGTTGTGTTGATATATTTATTGAGACCATCCACTAGGACCTTAATAGAGATGGACATGATGGAATCCTTAATGACGGTTATTAAGAAGAAAGAAGAGGATTTTCTCAAGATGTGTTTGAAGCCAAAATCAGTTTCAGTGCTTTTGTTGGGGCAGATGATTGGGGACAGTGAAGAAAGCATCGTGTCTTCAATTGCTAATACAATTGTTTCATCAAAGGTATTTGAAAGCGTTATTAGCAGCTTGGAAGCCGAATGCGCGGAGGAAAGGATTGCAGCAGTTGGAATCCTATTGAGATGCATGCAGGAGGATGGGAAGTGCAGAAACTCCATTGCTGATAAAGCTGAGTTGGCTCCTGTTATGGAAAGCTTCATGGCGGCAAGCGATGGAGAACGGTTTGAGATTGTTTGTTTTCTCTCTGAGTTAGTAAAATTAAACAGGTATTTATTTATCAGTATGTGAATGCCTTCATACCTCGTATATTTCCAATTTGATGGTTGATTAATGTGTTTCGTTTTCTCCAGGAGAACATTTAATGAGCAAATTCTCCACATTATTAAGGATGAAGGTACTTACAGTTCAATGCACACCCTCCTTGTTTGTCTACAAACAGCTAACCATGACCAATGCCCTGTTGTCGCGGGTCTTCTGCTTCAGCTTGATTTGCTGGTTTGGATCTATCTTTGTCTTGATATCTGAATAGCGAGATATCAAATTTACTGAATGATGCTATTGCTTACTTCTCGACAATTGCTTGGATGGTTAAGTTCATCTGTGGTACTTATAGTTAATGACTGGTATCTTGGTTTGTAGGCTGAACCCAGAAAGATGAGTATATACCGTGAAGAGGCACTAGATACTCTTATTTCTTGCCTCAGAAATTCTGACTACCCAGCTGCCCAACTAGCCGCTGCAAAGACAATTGTGTCACTGCAAGGGAGATTCACTACCTCCGGGAAGTCCCTTACACGGGCTATGCTTCTAAAACATGCAGGGCTTGGTAAACGTTACAAAAATCTAACTCGAACGGAGCAGATTGGCAATATTTGTGGAGAGGCTGATGAAACTTCTGTGAGTCGTTTGAAAAATCTTCGACATTGTCTCAAGATTAAAACTCATGCTTACTGTTTTATAGTTTCTGCATATTTTATGGACTAGCTGATACTAAGATATTTGTGCTATTTATCATTTGTCACAATTAATTTTTATTTCTCTTCTCCAGGAAGAAGAGAAAGCAGCAGATGATTGGGAAAGAAAAATGGCGTTCGTTCTAGTAAGCCATGATTTTGGTCTGCTGTTTGAGGCTTTAGAAGAAGGCTTAAACAGTAGATTCGCAGAGTTGTATTCTGCATGCTTTGAGTCAGCAACATGGCTCATATACATGCTCAATTTTCTTCCAGACACTGGTATACTTGGAGCAGCAAGGGTCTCCTTACTTAAGCGCTTCATATCAGCATTCAAATCTGCAAACGACATTGATGACAGAGCCCTATCACTGCTCGCTCTCAACAGCTTCGCCCAAGACCCTCGTAAGTTGCAATTTTAATGATTATTTTTGTCTATTATTTTTGCTTAAACCAAAATCATGCCACTTTCTTGTCGGTGGCAGTAATAGAAACACAAGGTCAAACCGTGGGAAATATTGCAGAGTAAACAAAAACAGAAAAAGCGGCTATTATGCAGATATTCGTGAATCATGTAACCGATGCCACTTAATATTAAACTAACTAATTTTCAGATGTTATGAATTACAAAAGATTCTATTTGCAGTCCCTATGCTATTATTCACTGTAATATCTCCATACTGTAGAATCATTTTACCTATTGGCAAGGTTTTCTGTGAGGATATTAGTGGTCTATACACTACCGGCATTTCAACTCCTGTTCTACTTTCAGAATTAGTACTGAATGAGATGAATCTTGACATTGCTTATTTCAGAGGGGTTGCGTGATATAAATATCCATATGAAGGATTTAATGAAAGGACTAAGAGAATTAAGGAAATACTCTCCTTTGGCATTTGAAATGGTGAAAGTTCTTTCCAATGGACACGACTCCAGCGCTGTAAGTCAGTGCACTTCTATATGTTATACTCCCCAAACAGAATAAAGTATTGTACTTATGCTTATTTGGTAGCAGGACTTCTGGAATCATAAAGAACTGGTTCATGTAGATTCCAGTGAAAATGGGAAAGTGCTTTCTATAGCCTGCTTCAGAGACAAGATATTTTCTGGCCATTCAGATGGAACTATAAAGGTGAGTCTCTTCATTCCTAAACCAAAAGGAATCTTGAATAAAAAATTAACTAAAGTGAGGCATTTGTGACTTTAAGAAAAGAGTTTTAACTTTTCTGAAGCCGCAGGAGTGAAATTTATGAAATTTGAGTTTTTCTTTTGTTTCTCAAATTCTGAAGGTCTGGACTGGTAGAGGTAGCATTCTTCATCTCATCCAACAAATTCGAGAACATACGAAGGCAGTAACTGGCCTGGCCATTTTGCAGTCAGGGGAAATGCTATATAGTGGTTCGTTGGATAAAACTGCAAGGGTGCGCTCAAATGATTCATTTACTTATGCTATATTTATTCAAGTTGTAGACTAAAGTAGTTTTTACTCATGATAATAGGTTTGGTCCATTGGCAATGAAGAGATACATTGCATACAAGTCCATGATATAAAAGATCAAATTCAAAATCTAGCGGTTTCTAATAGCATTTTATGCTTCGTTCCACAAGGAGCCGGTATCAAGGTATCTAATAAAGTATTCCATCCTTTTTTCTGCCATCAACTAATGCTACCACCCATCAAACGCATCTCTGTCTGAATTTGAAAGTTTACAGAAGTTGGAATTTCTTCAGTTTTAACTATCATCATCTTATCTCCAGTTTTAGCTGTGTACGTTTCTGTAAATTGGGCCAGTGTTTTAATTTGTTTCATAGCTTGTCTTTCTAACCGTCATTAAGATTTATGGTTACTTGTGTGTGCTCTCATTATGTCCATATATGGAAAAAGACTTGCATGAAGATGTATATGAATCTGACCTTCTCAATTTCCCATTAGGTTCACTTACGGAATGGAAAAACAAAATTGTTGAACTCCAGCAAGTATCCAAAGTGTTTGGCTCTTGTACAGGGAAAAGTGTACTGCGGCTGCCAGGATGGTGCTATTCAGGTATGAGATTTTCTTTGTATGCGATAAAAGCTCTTTGTCACAAACAATGTCCCCCTTAATATTTAAATTTTAATTAACATAAACTTTGGTGTTCAGGAAATTGATTTAGCAACAGGGACATTCGCTACCATTCAAACTGGTCATAGAAAATTATTAGGCAAGGCAAATCCTGTCCATGCACTGCAAGTTCACAATGGTCTCGTATATACAGCAAGCACTAGCTTAGATGGTGCAGCAGTGAAGGTATTTCTACGTACAAAGCAATTATCTTTTGTTTTTTGAAACATTGAATCAATCAAAATGTAGCCAAACTAAAAAAGTTATAGCATAAGTAAATGAATCATTTACTTCAATTCGGATTTCTGCTTGGAATTTTTTGAACCAACAATTTCTAATTCTGTTCTGCAAAGATGTGGAGCACTTCAAATTACAATATGGTTGGATCACTCCCAACGTTGTCAGAAGTTCGGGCCATGGTTGTAAGCTCAGAACTGGTTTACTTGGGGTGCAAGGGAGGAACCGTGGAAATATGGGATCAGAAAAGGCAAATTAGAATTGAAACACTTCAAACTGGTACAAGCGGCAAGGTGCAATGCATGGCTCTTGATGACAATGAAGAATTTTTGGTGATTGGAACTTCTGATGGCAGGATTCAGGTAATTATATTTTGTCTTCTTTTATGTTTATAATTCCAATGAGTTTAACGTTGGTTCTAGATATTAAAATGTACCAAATACTATCTTCTTATTCAGGCATGGGGACTGAGCTAAAAAGAGCATGGTGCTTATAAACTTGAGACAGCAAATTTAGCTGGAGGAACAACAGAAAGCAGAACAAATTTAACAGAAATTCTTTGCCTTGTTCAAATAACATTCTTTGTATTAATTCAGGAGCAGTATTGTAAAGTGTACATATATTGTAGCATTGTATAGGACCATTGTAATACCAAGCTATGTGAAAGCATTGTAATTCTTCCTGATGTGTAGCAATAAAATCAGAAGATATGGAATGAGCAATTTTCAACTTGAGCTTTGGAAGGGCACATGAATTTTTATTTTAGTTTATTTATTTATTTTTAGTCGTGCGCCAATAAAAATGTGCATGAATTTATAAAGCAGATATATTCAGGAATATAAAATAGCTAATCATAGATATAAAGGTCTTCGTGCTAATAAACAAAGGCTGTCATATGTTGACTCTATTATGAGGTATAATTTACACCACACACATTAAAGTGAAACATTTTCAAATATAATCAACACTTACATCAAATTGTATTCGCGGGTCACAAACTATTTTAAAATAATTGCAGCACTAGTGCTATAAGAGAGACGAGCGTATATATTCTTAAATACCGTCATGCTCAAAGCTGCAGGTAGCTAAGTGTTAGTTTGTAGTAAGATAAGACAAGTGCATACAAAATAGAAGAAATGAAGCCGCAAAGAGATTCAGAGAAGAAAATGGAAGCTTCCCCACATCAACAGATAAAACAACAACCTTCAAAACCTGAAGGGGGTGGCCTCAGAACCTTGCCCTTCATCATAGGTAAAAATAATACTACTAAAATATGATCTCTACATGCATGTACGCAAGTTTTATACAGGTATATATATATAATTTGATAATAATTATTCCATAATCATTAATTTGTCCAATACAACAAACGTTTCAGTGAATGAATCATTTGAGAAGGTTGCGAGCTACGGGCTGTTGCCAAATATGATATTCTACTTGATGGATGGTTACCATTTTGAAGCTGCAAATGGAGCAAGCATGTTGTCCATTTGGTCTTCTATTTCCAATTTTTTGGCTATTGTGGGTGCTTTTCTTGCTGACTCTTATATGGGTCGCTTTTGGGTCATTCTTCTTGGTTCCTTCTCGAGTCTTCTTGTAAGTATATTATTATTATTTACTTTCTTAATTTTTCTGATCGGTTATTATTATTGTTCATGTAAATTTGGCGTCACACACAGGGCACGACTACTCTATGGTCGACAGCTATGATCCCGCAGCTAAAGCCTGCTCCATGCAACCAGCTTGTTAGCAGCAATTGCAGCTCTGCAACACCTGCGCAATCCGCAATCTTGCTTTCCTCTTTTGGTCTCATATCAATTGGTGCTGGCTGCGTGAGACCTTGTTCCATTGCTTTTGGTGCTGACCAATTAGACAACAAAGACAATCCCAACAATAAAAGAGTACTGGAGACCTTCTTCAACTGGTACTATGCCTCAACAAGTGTATCCGGAATGCTAGCATTTACAATTATTGTCTACATTCAAGACCATTTAGGATGGAAAATCGGATTCGGTGTCCCTGCAATTCTAATGGTGCTTTCAACTCTAATGTTCTTGTTTGGTTCTCATCTTTACATTAAAGTGCAGCCTGACAAGAGCTTGTTAACCAGTTTCATTCAAGTCATTGTTTCTTCCCTTAGAAAAATAAGCCTTTATCCCTCGTCAAATACTGTGAATTACTATCATGCCAAAGATTCAAACTATGTCACTCCAACTGACAACCTAAGGTGTGATTAATTTTTAGTTAATTTCGATGCCGTGCAACATATAATTAATTCATTATTACAGAATGAAGTTAATGTTCTGCTACGTATGCAGGTTTCTTAACAAAGCATGCATGATCGAAAATCCTGAAGAAGACTTAAACCCTGATGGGACAGCATCAAATCCGTGGAAACTCTGCAGCATAGGCCAAGTAGAATCACTGAAAGCACTGCTAAGAATCACCCCAATGTGCTCTACTGGGATCATAATTCTACTTAGCTTAAACCAACAGACATTTGCTACACTCCAAGCTAAAACTATGGACAGGCACATCTCTTCAAGCTTCCAAATCCCAGCAGGATCATTCACAGTGTTCACTATTATTACAGTAACGCTTTGGATTGCCATATATGACCGAGCAGTCGTTCCACTCCTAGTTAAATTTACTGGACATCCCCGGGGACTTAGTCCAAAAACGCGCATGGGAATTGGTTTGCTGCTATCCGCAGTGTCAATGGCTGCGGCTGCAGTTGTGGAGAACAAGAGGAGGAAATTTGCAATTGATCAAGGGTTGGTTAATGAGCCTCAGAAAGTGATGGATATGTCGGCTATGTGGCTAATACCGCAATTTAGCTTGATTGGTTTGGCCGAGGCTTTTAATGCAATTGGACAGATCGAATTGTACTACTCTCAGCTTCCCAAGAGCATGTCTAGCATGGCTATGGCTATTTTTACTCTTGGAATGGCTGTTGCAAACTTACTAGGAGGCCTTTTGGTGAAGATTGTTGATAGGGTTACAAGGAAACATGGCAAGGAGAGTTGGCTATCAAGCAATTTGAACAAGGGTCATCTTGATTATTTCTACTGGCTTCTAATGGCAATGTGTTTGGTTAATTTCGGATATTTTCTTGTTTGTTGCTGGGCTTATCCTTCTATGGATGTGACAGAAATGCCGACGGATAAAATGCCAGAAAGAAATGAAGATAAATCTGGAATTAGAGAGCCACCGACGGTTTGAATTGCCTTGTTTCTGTTGAGAAATTGTTGTTTTGTATTTGGATCGAAAGAATTTGCAACAGAATATCCATTCGCATCCAAGTGATACCATGCTCGATTAGATTGGACTAAATTGAACTAATACTCAATATTATTAATCGCTTAGCATAACATTCATTGTAACAATATTTTAACTATTAAAATCATTTAAAAATATTAGTTAATTAGATATTCATTTAATTAATTAATATTTTAAATAATTTACTCAATATCATATGTGATAACATTTGCGATCCCAATTTTATAAGAGTGAAATTGTTCTATAATTTTTTTTTCAAAAATTTATATAGTGTTTTAATGGGTCCATATAACCTCATTCTTTTGTCAAAATTCATTATATTATTATTTTTTATTAAAGATATTTATATTTCTAGTTTATTCATCGTGGTATGTGAAAGTTGATTTTTTTTATAAATATTTTACATATTTCAGTTTGTTTTAAGTCCAAATATCCCGACCATGCATGTCATAAGTGATAGCTATAATATCAAGGAAGTATATTAAAAAATTGTATTTTGAAAAAAAATTAAAAAATTGGTCAAGTGAAGCTATATTTTACTCCCATGCCATTTAAGATTTCATTCTTTCACTTTACTACAATAATACGAAGACCTAATGAACACATAAAACATTAATTAATTATTTATTTATTTCATATCTAATAAATATCTAAATCATTCATTTTTTCCTCCTTTTGGTTGCATCTTGGACTTGTTACGTCAACTACAATTTCACAACCAAGTTGGAATTTAAAATAATTTATACATTCCAAATATACTAATGAGGAATTAAGGTTGCCATAAAAGCAAGTGAGTTTTGATTTCGTTAATTAATGTGTGGCTAGAAATGGCATGAGGAATTTTTTGGCCTTTCATCTCAGCACACTTGATTACTTGCTCCATTTGTAGGCCAAAGAGTTTAAAACTTACCAAACGTGACTCCGAAAGATTTAACCACCAACTCACCTGTCACCACCTCTATGTACTCATCAGAATCACAGTCGCTGAGAGCAGCCAGCCCAATAACTTGAAAACAAAGGAAAAATTTTGAGCTTTGAACAGCAACCCACCATCGCCGAGTCCGACCATTTTTCCAGCCGGCAAGTTCAAAAACGGTACGCATAATTAATAATTTATATTAACAAATTTGTGGGGCTGAAACTTTATTATGTATAAGAGCTTAATTAATTAGATTAAGTTATTTATCAAATACATGACTCATCGTGTCTATGAACTGTGCCTGAACTTTTATCAAGTGGCTGGCCCTCTTATCTTCTAATTCTACCCCGGGCAGTTTGGTAATGCAATACTTTGTAAAATAATTATTATTAGTTGTATAATAAAAATAATCAACTGTTAAAAGAATTGATTAAATACTTATTAAATTTATTTTTAAAAGTATTATTTATTTAAAAAATAGTTGTATGTACTTAATAATTTCTCATTGTTAAAATATTATAAGAATATAAATGACTAAAATAGACAAAATATTCAATAAAATTTATTTACACATGTAAATATGTATATAATTTTTGTGTGTGTATATATAACAATTGATAACTAAAATAAATAATTTTTATTTTGTTATCTTAATATAATTAGTAATAACAATAATAAATTTTATGATTTTATTTCTTAATTGAATAAAAATAATTTGATATATATATATATATATATATAATTGTAAATTATAATAATAATTCTCAAAATTAGATTTTAAAAAGTAACTCCTTCTTACTTTTTAAAATCCATGATATTTCTCAAAATTTGTGGTAAGATGAAATAACTTGATCAAAAATAATTTTTTTAAAAAAATTCTTAAATACTAAAATTAACTTTTAATTTTTTAAAATTATTTTTTTATTTGTTTAAACTTTAAAGTAATCCCAAACGCCATAATCACTCTGTAAACTAATTTTTGGGTCTGTTCTGAATTTGCATACTGTGAAGTGCAATTGCCAACAAAACTCTTGGTATGTACATTGTTTTGATTTTATATTTCATTCATCAGAGAAGATTCTTTAATTTATTTACTGTTTGAATAACTTTAAAGATTTTTTTCCCCTTATAGATAAAATTTGATTTTAAATCTAAACAAATTAACTATTACTAATCCATCATTATAATTAAGAAAATAAAAAGCATAGATAGTTCTTATGTGGTTTAAAATGCCTTGTTGCATCTCCAGAACCACATCCAACAATTAATCTTAAATAAATTAAGACTCTATTAAAAGCATGGCATAACGATTTGCGCCCACAAGAGATTGTGTGCATCTATAATATTTGGAAAGACATCTCCATTTATAGTCTATAAATTATGATTGGGGGATTTTTTAGGGTCTCATGTGAGTGAACTTGAACTCATCCCCTCAATTGTTGAGGCCACCAATTGATCTACCAATAAGCGGCAGTCTAAATGGAGGCAATGTAGATGGAAATGTAGATACATGAGAGAGTTATAAATTAAAAGATGTGAAAAAATGAACTTTCATTTGACAATGCATTTAGCATGTTTTTTGAGCGGAGGGGCAATTTAGCATGTTTTAGTCATAGGTGAACGGCACAAAACATGTTGTCGAATCAATTCACATAGGACAGATTGAAACTTTTATAATTGATTTAAGAAGAACGCGCATCGACCATTTAACTGTTAATTTTACACTCAGAGGTATCTTAGAGATTGTAGGTATGAACAATCACTAAATAATAGAGCTTTAATTACTTTCCAATTCAGTGTATTTTTATCGTCTGATCTTATCATGATTTGTTAATTTTTTTTAAGTTAATTTTTTACATGATCTAGATTTTGATACAAAATAATGGCTCTATTTTTTTAAATTGATAAGATCTTATCAAGTCAATCATATTAGTCAATTAATATAAATTTATTGTGTTTGGGTTTCAATTTCTGGACCCCCAGCAACTGTTTATGATATAATTTTCTTATTCATATGTTCACGTTGTGTTGTTAAGATAATCCATTTAGTACCTGTACCTCCGATAAAAAAAGGAAGGGGTGAAATTTTGGTATATTTAAATATTTAAGGATGGTTTTATAGTTTCAATAAAATATAATAAGAAGCCAAGAGTTAAAAGTTAAAAGCTAAGATATTTTTATTATAACTTAAACTTTGATGACATAGAATGTATGGTACGTTGATGTTTCTTCATATATATTGATGTGACTAGTTACTTAAATAAGTCCATTTTAATCATTTTAGAACCTTTATATATTGTTCAATAATGTTTTCGAATATATATTATTGAATTAGTCAAACTTCCAACTAGATAATTAATCGGATCATGTCGGTATCAAGCTAAAATTTGTCATAATAATGTCACACTTACAAGAAATGCAGCCGCCCTGTCAGACCCGTTTTGCCACCTTACCCACAACTTTCCTACTTTAATTACTTTTGATTCCAAGATTCGTAAAATTGAAGTGATATTACCTAGAATTCTCATTTTGCTACATAACGCCAAATAGCCGTCCTAAGGCTGAGGAAAAGAGAGGCCTCGAAACTTTATAATTCCTGAACTATTTCTGAACTTGCCCATATTTTGGCTATCTTAGCTATTAGAACACTCAGTGCTGATCCCGTGCTCATTGCAGCTGAAGATGGAGACGAATACCAATCGAGAGATGACCAAAAGCAAAAAGGGTGGCCTTAGGGCCATGCCTTTTATAATAGGTAAGTTCTAATTATTATTCTGAAGTCAGTGTATAGGGTCCTGCCAACAGAGAAGTGCTAACAGTAAATTTTTTTATGGTACTCGTGATGCTAAATTCTGTAAATTTGAGCTTAAATTGCAGCAAATGAGGCGTTTGAGAAGGTTGCAGGCGTCGGGCTTCATGCTAATATGATATTCTACTTGATACTAGAGTATCATATGAGTGGTCCTGAAGGAGCTAACGTTCTATTCTTGTGGGGCGCCATATCAAATTTCCTGCCCATTATTGGAGCTTTCATTTCTGATTCTTTCTTGGGTCGCTTCCGTGTCATTGCACTCGGAACATTCACCGCCCTTCTTGTAAGCCATTTTATTTTGTTTAACAGCTTTCTCCATTTTAATGTGATTAGTGGTGCATATAATTAATCAATCGTACTTTCCTTCTCACAGGGAATGATTCTGCTATGGTTAACAGCCATTATTCCAGCGGCCAGACCGCCAAAATGCAACCCGTTTATAGAAATTTGTCCGGCTGCAAAGCCACGGCAACTGGGGTTTCTCTTTTCTTCATTTGTGCTTATGTCAATTGGAGCTGGTGGCATTAGGCCCTGCTCATTAGCCTTTGGTGCGGACCAATTTCACAATCCTGATAATCCCAATAATGAGAGGATATTGCAGTCCTTCTTCAATTGGTATTATGCTTCAGTTGGACTCTCCTATATGGCTTCGATCACACTCATAGTTTACATTCAGGACAAAGCTGGTTGGGTTGTAGGTTTTGGAGTTCCTGTAGGCCTCATGTTATTTTCTACAGTAATGTTCTTTCTGGGTTCTTCACTATATATTAAACCAAAAGCAAACAAGGTCTTATTCACTGGATTTGGCCACGTTATATCCGCAGCCTGGAAGAACAGACACCTGCCTCTCCCACCTACGGATGCTGATAGATGGTACTATTACAAAGGTTCAAAGCTTACTGCACCAACAGAGAAACTGAGGTATATAATTCAGTAATTTCATATCAACATTGTGTAGCATGTAATCCACTTATCTTATTGTTAACAGATGATGTTAGTGTCTGGGCCTAGGATGTTTTGGTACCGCACTTAAAAGACTAAAGTAACCCTGATCCCTTTTTATTAATCGATTTAGGAGATGACTCGATATTTTCTCCTCATACGAAGCCACTATCCGGCTTTGGTTCTTTTGTTCAACACACCTAATTGTTCCACCATATTATGGCTATTAGAGTTTGACTCTAATACCACTTGTCACAAGACTTGACCTAAAATATTTTGTTATTCAATCCATAAATATAATCTTATTAAATGAAGGGAC
Organism: Citrus trifoliata; assembly: GCA_018350135.1. NCBI lineage: Eukaryota > Viridiplantae > Streptophyta > Magnoliopsida > Sapindales > Rutaceae > Citrus > Citrus trifoliata. The sequence goes on along the minus strand of CM031384.1, from coordinate 6,702,635 downwards.
CTATATTCTATTTAAAAGCTCAAATGATTCGACATATACAACTTAACATATAATATTTTTTTCTTAATTCTTTGTACAACGTGGTGAAGGTTTGCATTTTAAAAAAATGCTAATTTCCGCACAAAATAAAAGTTTTGTGTAGCATATAACTTATAATTGGTGAGCTGACTATATTATAATTCGGTAGTGTTTATCTATGGGTATCATTTTGTAGACAAATCTATGATGGAATTTTTATATCATATACATAGTAATAAACGACCCTAGATCATATCGTTAAGTGTGTGTTTGATCCATCAGGTTCCTGAACAGAGCTTGCGTAGTCCAAAATCGAGAGAAAGAGTTGGACTTAGATGGAAAGGCTATAGAGCCATGGAAACTTTGCACAGTTAAACAAGTTGAAGAGCTAAAAGCAATAATTAAAGTTCTACCCATTTGGTCTAGTGGCATCATGATTGCAGTAACCATAAGCCAATATACATTCCCTCTGCTACAAGCTAAAAGCATGGACAGGCACATCTTCAGTGAGAAGCTGAAAATCCCACCAGGCTCTTTCGGTGTGTTTGCAATACTCACTTTGACCATATGGGTAGCAATCTACGATCGAGTTGTAGTTCCCCTGCTTTCAAAGTTTACCAACAGACCAAGAGGACTCAGCTACAGACAACGTATCGGAATTGGCCTAGCAATTTCATGTGTGGCCATGGCAGTGGCAGCTCTGGTTGAGAGGAAGCGACGAAGCGCAGCAATCAGAGAAGGATTAGCTGATAATCCTGAGGGGGTTGTGGCATTGACAGCAATGTGGCTAGTGCCACAGAATTGCCTCATTGGTTTAGCCGAGGCTTTTAACGCAATTGGGCAAATTGAATTTTATTATTCTCAATTTCCTAAGACTATGTCCAGCATTGGTGTAGCTCTGTTGTCGCTTGGGATGGCCGTTGGGAACTTAGTCGGGAGTTTAATTGTGACAATTCTTAATCGTGTGACTGGAAGTGGAGGAAAAGTCAGTTGGGTTTCGACTAATGTTAACAGGGCTCACTATGATTATTATTATTGGATTCTCTGCATTTTGAGTGTCGTCAATTTCTTCTACTTTATAGCTTGTAGTTGGGCTTATGGGAGTTGTGAAGATATCAAGGTTTGGGATGAAGGAGAAGCCATGAAAGAGGATGAAATGCCTCCGACGAAAGAATCTCCAATAGTACATCCTCGTACTTGATGTGTGATTTCAAACTCGTTCTGGGCTATGTAAAACTTAAACTCAAGATGATCTTTTTTGTTTTTTTGTTCCTTAAGGAAAATGACATTTTCCTAATTTCATCTTAAGATTTAGACAAGAAATCCAGCTTGAAAGCGGGGTATCATATGTGATACGTAAGGTAGTGTAGCAAATAATTTTGTAAATTTTCTTATAATCGAGGTAGCTTCCTTCCTGGATGTTGGGAAATTGTTGAGCAAAAGATTTCCTTATAACCATATTTGCATGAAAGCAAAATAAAAGTGTAATAATAACACACATAAATTGATAATGGAGTTCAGCCAATTATGCCTACATCTATAAAGCTGTTACAAATATTTTATTAAGGAGGAATAGTTTACAATGTTTAAAAAAAACATTCACACCTCACAAGAATTTCACTCAAAAGTTTTCATATAAAAAAAAATTCTCAAAATCCTTTTCTTTATTCACTCTCTCAGATTGCTGAGGTTTGGGGATGATTTCCATTGCTATGAACAAGTCTATTTATAGGCTAAGAAAACAATTTAATTTCATGTAGCACAGCACAATACGAGCACGTTTCGGTAAGGCTCGTGGCACGGCACGGCATGACACAACATGTGGGCTGAGTTAGACTTAGAGTTTTAGATACGTGGACTTTAAAAGTACGACACGTTACAAGACACATAATAAGCATGCTTTATTAGTGGGCTAACACACAGTCCGTGGGTCATTAATAGCATGTGGGCTAAATTATACGAAAGTAAATTTTTTAATAAAAAGTAAATATAAAATACTATGATTTTACAAATATCTTGAAATTAATTTTTAACATATTTTATTAGCATAGGCTTTTTAAAGTTAATTTAAGTCTTAGTTTAAAAAAAACTATCCTAATTGTTTTATGTTTATAATTTATTAAATGAAAAAAATGAAATTTGAATAATTTCTTTAAGTGTTTTTATATTTTGCCTACTTGAGTTTATAGATGAATATTAATCATTATTATAATCTATAGAGTTAAATTTATATTTATGAAATTGTGATAAATTGATAATGAAATATTAATTGTTCCATAAATAAAAATTATTGTTATTGTTGTTGATGATGATGTTGTTGTAAGTGCATGGGCTAATGGGCTTGAAAAATCATAATAGGCACGTGAGCTTAAAAAAGTACACCAGAAATGGCTCAAGTATAGGCTCGTGTTGTGAGCTATGTCAAGCCTAAAAAAATTGGGCATGGTATGACACAACCCACTATGGGCCTTAGTGGGCCTTGGTTTGATGGGCCCTATCATGCCCGCTCACTAGCCATCTTTAAGTATACCTTGCCTGAATTATTCATGTGCCTACTAACAACTCTCACTTCTTTGACAATATCTAGTTTGGAACAAAACATGTCATACATCAAGCTTACAATTGTTGAGGTATACAAAACTTTCACCATGTGTGCACTTTCTTCCTCTGTCTGTGGTGACTATTTTTTGGAGAGTCGGAAATGAACACAAAAAGGTGTACTCACTAGCTTTGCATCTTGCATGTTGAACTTGGACAATACTTGGTTGATGTATTTAGCTTGTGATCATAACATAGTCCTCAACTTATTGTCTCTTTTGATCCTCATTCCAAGAATTTACTTTGCAGCATTATTAGAGTGCAATTTATGCACTAGTTTTGCATTGTTTACTTCTCTTAATATTGATGTTTTACACTTAATAATAGTGATTTACTTGTGTTTTACTTTTGTAGGTGCAATTCTATTGATTGGTGATAAAATTGAGCTAAAAGATAATGTTTAAGGATGATTGTTCTCTTGGAGAAATTATGAGCATTAGAAGAACTTTGTCGATAAGGCGTTGGCCCGTGCTGTCAACTACGAACCTGCAGTTTTTAGTTTAACGTGTTTTGTATTTTTGTAATTACGAATTTAATATTTCAAATATTAGTATTTTATTTTAAATAGAATTTTAGAGGAGAAGAGAGAGAGAGAGTATTTAAGGGAGGAATCTATTGTGAAAAAAATGGAGATTTGGGAAAAAGAAATAAACCTAGATCTAAACTTTTCTCTTCTCTCTATGAAGAACTAAACCTATTTTTCTACTTGAAGGATAATGAAGCTTTGATACATCACTACTGTGAGATCTTTCTTATGCTTTAATTGTTTTATTGCTTTTTGGGTATTTGTTTATTCTCTGAATTATTTTCATGATTATATTTGTTAATTAGGTAATTGGCCACTATTTAATTATCAACTTAATTTATTGTCAATTAAAGGATTTATCGTATGAAGATTTTAATGTTTGTGACAAATAACATAGTAGAGAGTTGTATTGTGAGAATAAACAATATAATTTAAATGAACCATCGTATATGTTTGTTGATTAGGATTTGGGTCTTTCTGGTTTTTTAGGCTGTCAATTGATTAAATTCTATGATCGTATCTAGGGTTGTCTATTGATTAGGGAAATAATCAATGGTCGTACCTTGGTTATCGACTAGTTAAGGAGAGATTGGCTATTAGAGGGTCTCAGTAGCTATAACTGGTTTATTCATAAGTAGTAATAATTTATATTTGAATCAATGATCAGTAGTCGAATCAAGCTGAGTTAATTCCTTCAACCAGAGCTTTCTCCAATTTGAATTACAACTTTAATTTGCATTCTTGTTATTTTAATTTGATTTTTTATTATTGTCAACAAAACCCCCATTTTATGTTTTACGTTTAAAAATGATTTAAATAATTACCGATTTCTGTGGACACGACCCTGCTCAATCACTATACATAATTTATTTAGAGTAGGTATTTATTTTTGCTGGCTTCGACAACCATCAAATTTTGGCGCCGTTGCCGGGGATTGGTGTCATTTATTTAATCATTTTTACGTTTTACTTGGTGTATGGTTCATTCTTCTCGTACAGGTAAGCTTTCGTTTGATCCTGAAATTGAAAAGACAACTTGCCAGCTGAGACAACAGACGAAGCGAGCTAAGCAATGATCATCGTCGCCTTTGCTTTATGACACAAATATGGTACCTGATTTAGTTGAATCATCTAGCGATTCAGAAGAACAAGTGATGGATAAACTTGCACCTGTAGAAAGAACTCTTAGAGAGTTAGCTGAACCAGACTTAAATCAGCAACCACTCTGCATTCAATATGTAGACTTGGAGGTAAATTTTGAATTAAAGTGTGGTCTTATTCATTTATTACCCAAGTTTCATGGTTTTGAATGTGAAGATCCTCATAAACATCTTAAGGAGTTTCATGTTGTGTGTTCAAGTATGAGACCACGAGGCGTGACTGAAGAGCAGATTAAGCTGCGTGCTTTTCCTTTCTCTTTAGATGGACTAGCTAAAGACCGGTTGTACTACTTGCCTCCTGAATTAAGTACAACGTGGAATGGTTTGAAGAAACAGTTCCTCGAGAAGTACTTTCCTGCTTCAAGAGCTACCAACATCAGAAAAGATATTTGTGGGATCAGACAATTTCCTAAGGAGACTTTGTATGAGTATTGCGAGCGATTCAAACAATTGTGTTCCAACTGTCCTCAGTATCAGATTTCTGATCAACTTTTTATTCAATATTTTTACGAAGAACTGTCATTGATGGATAGGAGTATGATAGATGCTGCTAGTGAAGGTGTGTTGGTGAATAAGACCCCTACTCAAGCAAGGGAGTTAATCTCAACTATAGCTGCCAATGCACAACAATTTGGCAGCAGGCAAGATCCCACTTCAAGGAAGGTGAATGAGGTAAATATTTCTTTTGTTGAACAACGTTTAGATAAACTTACTTCTTTTGTGGAAGATTTTGTTGTAGGTAATGTGCAACAGGTGAAGACTTGTGGCATCTATTACAATATGGGTCATTTAATTTATATGTGTCCTACGTTTCAAGAAGAACCCGTTGAACAAGCCAATGCAGTTGGAGGATTTCCAGGCATGCCTCAGAGGAGGTATGATCCTTATGCACAAACATACAATCCGGGATGGAAGGATCATCCCAACTTTATCTATGGAGTTAGGCCATCAGGATTCCCACAACAATATCCACCAAGACAACCAGCACCTCCACAGTCAAACTCCAAGTCAGGTATATCTCTTGAAAAAATTGTTAAATCACTTGCTACTAACACTCAACAATTTCAGCAGGCAACTACAACAAGCATTCAAAATTTGGAGAACCAGATGAGTCAATTGGCGACTACAGTGAGACGTCTAGAGTCTCAAGTATTAGGGAGATTGCCTTCACAATCTGAGGTGAATCCAAAGAAAAACGTTAGTGCTGTCATCCTTAGAAGTGGGAAGGAATTACAAGAGCCTAGTAAGAAAGTGACAAAGCATGTACAAGATGAGCTTGAAAAGAATGAATTGATGCCTAAATCTCAAGATGCGCAACCCACCAGAGCGAAACCCCTACCTATTGTGATACCTCCTCCTTTTCCAAACCGGTTTGCAAAATCCAAGAAGGAGGAATAAGAGAAAGACATCATTGAGACATTTCACAAGGTTGAGGTAAATATTCATTTATTAGATGCTATAAAAAAATACCTCGATATGCTAAAGTCCTTAAGAAACTGTGAACCTCTAAGAGAAAATTAAGAGGAGATGAAAAAGTTCACATGGGGGAGAATGTTTCAGCAGTTCTCCAAAAGAAACTACCTCCTAAGTGTAAGGATTCAGGTATGTTTACTATCCCTTATAAAATTGGTAGTGCTAGAATTGAAAAGGCTTTGTTAGATCTAAAAGCTTCTATTAATGTCATGCCTCGTTCTATTTATTCATCTTTAAATATTGGTCCATTAAAAGAAACTGACGTGATAATTCAACTAGCTGATATGTCTAATGCATATCCTGATGGGGTATTAGAAGATGTCTTAGTACAAGTTAATGAGTTGGTTTTTCCTGTTGATTTTTATGTACTTGATATGGAAGAGGATAACTCCTCTAATTATGTCCTAATTTTGCTAGGAAGACCTTTTCTTAAGACTGCTAGGACTAAAATGAATGTACATAAAGGGACTGTCACCATGGAGTTTGATGGAGAGATTATAGAATTCAATATGAATGATGCCATGAAATATCCTAGTGAAGAGCATTCGGTATTTTCTGTGGATGTTATTAACCTTATAGTACAGGAAGTTTTTTACAAAGAAAAGACGAAGACATTTTATGATAGAATGATTTTGATAAAGGAGTTTACTGTTAGTCAAAAAGTTCTTTTTCATTCTAAGCTTAAACTTTTTCCAGGTAAATTTCGTTCTTCCTGGGTTGGACCTTTTATTGTTACTAATGTTTTTCCTCATGGTGTAGTTGAGATTTGGAGTTCGACCTCTGATAAAATTTTTAAGGTTAATGGTCATCGCTTAAAACCTTTTTATGAAGGTTTTTTGGTGAATATTGTGGAGGATGTGGCTCTCGAGAGTCCTAATTATGGAGATTGATACATAAATGTGTCTACCCAAAGACATAAAACAAAGGCGCTTTTGGAGGCAACTCAAATGATTTATTTATTTTGATTTTTGTTATATCTTCTTTTAATTTTGATTCAGATTTTTTTTTAAATAATGTGTTTGCTTATTTTGGCCAGAAGAACATTTTTTGATAAGGTTTGTTCACGTCTTAACTAATAAGTACTTCTGTGATTTTTAAAGTAAAATGGTTTTAAGGCGTGCCCACGTCTTAACTAATAAGTACTTCTATGATTTTTAAAGTAAAATGATTTTAAGGCGTGCCCACGTGCTTATTAAAAAAATACTTCTTAAATTTTTAGTGTCTCGAGTGATTAAAAAAAACTATTTATTTATTATTATTATTATTTAAAAAAAGGTTTTTTTTCTTTCTTTTAGTTTTTTTAATTTTATTTGAAAAAAAATGAAAAAAAGGAAATTTTTTCAACTGTTCACAAAATCCCTAATTCACAGAATTAGTTTTCTTCTCCAACCGCTCTAGCCTGTACTGAGCAGCCACGCAGCACCAGCAATCCACCATCGCGCACCAGCCCACGCAGCAACAACAGCAGTCGTGCACGCCCAGCTCCATCCCGCGTCCATCAAGCAAGCATCTCCCGTCAGCGCGCATCTCAGCATCCCGCAGCATCAGCCCCAACGCGCAGCGTCAGCTCCAGCCCGCACGCGCAACACAACCAGCCCCAACCCGCGCAGCACAACCATCCGCGAGCAACCTGAACTAGCAGTCGTGCACTCGCAAGCTCCAGCTGAGTAGCAATCATCCGCAACCAGCCTACGCCTACATTCCAGCCGCGTGAATCAAAATTCGTGAGTGAAATTATTGTAACAATGCTGAAGAGGAAAGCATCAACTTCCAAGTAATCTAAAAAGACACTCGTCCCAAAGAAATCAAAGATTGTCACTCCCACTACGGTTCCATGGAACACAGTTTCATATTCACGTCAAACCGTGAGACAAAGATCGAAACATGGAAAAGGCATGAGTGTTTTGTTACTTGCAGAATCCAATCTCGGAGGGTGCCTTGCATTCGCGACTCAACAAGAAAAAGAAAGGTATAAAGATATTTTCAAGTGAAAAATACTTCTGGCTAAGTATATTCATTACCCGACTCTTGAAAAATTGAATGTTAAGGATAATTTTGATTATTTGATAGATAAGATTGGTTTGCGTAAGTTTGTTGATGTTGATCGTTTGGGTTATGTTGAGTTGATTAGGGAGTTTTATGCTACTTTTCAATTTAATATACCAAATGATTTTACTTTGCATACCCTGGATGTCATAAAGTTTAGGTTAATGGGACGAAATTTTTCACACTTTATCACGTATTTTAACCTAGCTTTAGGATTCATTGATGATGATTATTCTTCTAGTGATGCATATTTAGGAACAACTTGTGACTTTAGCGAAAATTTTGAGCCTTATGGTCTTTGGTGTAATTTATTTGTTGATCACAATGCCTATGATCCGAGTAAATTAAAGAGTTATTTCTTACGTGATCCTATTTTAAAATGTGTGCATCGATTCTTAGTATATAATTTTTTAGAAAAAAAAGATTACTCAGGAGTTTTCTCTAAAACTGAATTTTATTTTATCTGATGCATGTTAAATGATGTGAGGCCTAATTTAAGTTTTTGGTTAGCGGATCAATTTCAAAATATGCTTAAATGGTATAAGACTTTATGTTAATCCTGACAATAATGATTTGCATCCTGCTTGCAAAAAGAAATTTTTTAATATGTCTGTGTTTGAAAGAACAGGTGTGGTCGAATTCAAGGAGAGGAGATTTCAATTTACTGAACCAGGACCAACTCAACCTCCAAAGAAGTTTTATGCTAGGAGTGGTGCTACCTCTGATGACAAGCTTGACGACGACACTGCTGCCCCGCCAACTTTTCCTTCTACATCCTAACCACCTTTGAGCATTCAGTTAGAGAAAATGGAGCACAAGTTGAGTAAGATGGAGCAGAATTTGGCCGCATACTTCGAGAGTGTAGGATTTATCCCACCATTTCCGCCAAGCCCATAGACGCTATTATTTTCACTCTACTCATCCTTAAATAATTTTGGAGTTAATATGCTTCATATATTATTATTTTTCTTTTCTTTTCTTTCTCACTACTCTTTTCCCATCTATCTCAAATTATTTACATATATTTTTATTCTATCATACTCTTTCATCACTCACATTTTATCTTCCACTTTTTATATTACTACATACATCTTTCTCACTTCTTATCATTTTTACTTTTCCTTTTATATATCACTCCTACCTTCTTCTCATTCCAAACCACTATTAATGGTTGATTCATTTGAAGAGTGTACATGATTTGATGGCAAATTTACCAACTTTGTGAGGATTTGAGCCTATGAGCAACCACTTTGCTCTAATATTTTTATTATGTGAATATCAATCTTAATTAGTTTATTCTAGAACTTGCTTTGTTATGCATGTTGAAGCCGCATTATGAGATTTTATGCATTAAAATGATAAGGGCAAACTATTTTCCAATTTTCTATTCTCGCATTTTTTTTTCTCTACCCGAAGACCTTTATTTGCTATCTTTGTTTAAGTCTTAACCATTACCCATCTAATTCTCTTCGTCTTCTTAACTATTTTTTTCCCTTTTGGGCCTCAATTTAAGGAAATTTTTAGACTCATTGTGTGGATATATTTTGTATATATTTTGTTGCTTTTTCTACTTTGTATTAAAGTTTTTCAATTAGATCAACAAGCATTATGCTTGAATTAAATTGTGCAAGGTTCATTTCTTTTGTTTGATTCATAAAAAATCCAAAAAAAGAGAAAAAAAAAATGTTTACATTCTTGGTGACTTGAGTAGAAATAAGAGTTTCGATATCATAAGGTTTATTCAATGAGTTCATCATTCTCATTTTGATCTCTTTTTCTTTCATAGACCTTTCATTTTCATTTAACCTATTTAACCCCATTACAACCTTTTTAAGACCCTTAGATTTTTGCATTTTATTCATGTTTTGTGAATTGAGATGTGATATATGAGTAAGCTTATGGTAATAGCATTCTTTGATTTGATTTGAGTGCATAAATGATACCCTAAACAGTTTGAGTGCATGGAGTGAAGTCAATAAGAGAGCTATTAAATCTTGTTGCACTTGAATTTTGAATGGATCTTCTTGGTGGTTGAATGTTTTTATTCTAGCTAATGAGATTCTATGCTTTAAAATCTTTGTCTCTCGAATGTTGATCGACTTAAATTCTTGAGGTATGTTGCTTAAAATTGTTTTTGGATGAGTTGAGATGAGAATTGAATGGAGATTTGGAATTAGTCTTGAGTTATATGCTTGAGGACAAGCATCATCTTGGTGTAGGAGAATTTGTTAGAGTGCAAAATATGCACTAATTTTGCATTGTTTACTTCTCTTAATATCGATGTTTTGCACTTAATAATAGTGATTTACTTGTATTTTACTTTTGTAGGTGCAATTCTATTGATTGGTGATAAAATTGAGTTAAAAGATAATGTTTAAGGATGATTGTTCTCTTGGAGAAATTATGAGCGTCAGAAGAACTTTGTTGATAAGGCGTGGGCGCGTACTGTCAACTACGAACCTGCAATTTTTAGTTTAACGTGTTTTGTATTTTTGGTTATTTCTGTAATTACAAATTTAATATTTTAGATATTAGTATTTTATTTTAAATAAAATTCTAGAGGAGAAGAGAGAGAGAATATTTAAGGGAGGAATCTATTGTGAAAAAGAAGGAGATTGGAGAAAAAAAAAGAAACCCTAAATCTAAATTTTTCTCTTCTCTCTATGAATAACTAAACCTATTTTTCTACTTGAAGGATAATGAAGATTTGATTCATCACTACTGTGAGATCTTTCTTATGCTTTAATTGTTTTATTACTTTTTGGGTATTTGTTTATTCTCTGAATTATTTTCATGATTATGTTTGTTAATTAGGTAGTTGGTCACTATTTTATTATCAACTTAATTTATTGTCAATTAAAGTATTTATCGTATGAAGATTTTAATGTTTGTGACAAACAACATAGCAGAGAATTGTGTTGTGAGAATAAACAATCTAATTTAAATAAACTATCGTATGTGTTTGTTGATTAAGATTTAGGTCTCTCTGGTTTTTCAGGCTGTCAATTGATTAAATCGTATGATCGTATCTAGGATTGTCTTTTGATTAGGGAAATAATCAATGGTCGTACATTGGTTATCGACTAGTTAAGGAGAGATTGGTTATTAGAGGGTCTCAATAGGTATAACCGGTCTATTCATAAGTAGTAATAATTTATATTTGAATCAATGATTAGTAGTCGAATCAAGCTGAGTTAATTCCTTTAACCAGAGCTTTCTCCAATTTGAATTACAACTTTAATTTGCATTCTTGTTATTTTAATTTCATTTTTTATTATTGTCAACAAAACCCTTATTTTAGTTTTACGTTTCAAAAAGATTTAAATAATTACCGATCTCTGTGGACACAACCTTGCTCAATTACTATACACAATTTATTTAGAGTATGTATTTATTTTTGCTAGCTTCGACAACCATCAAGCACCTAGATCTTTCTTTGCAAATTGCTTTGACAACTTTTACCTGAAATTTTTTGTCTTTTGTATATTTGAACCTGCAATGAACAAGTCATTTATATACAATAAAAAAAATAATGAAGTTGTTGTCAAACTTCTTGATGTAGCAACAATGATCTGCTTGGCTTCTAGTGAAATTGCTACTACTTGTAAAACTGTCAAATTTCTTGTGCCATTGTTTAAGAGCTTGTTTTAAACCATACAAGCTCTTCTTCAACTTGCATACTACGTTTTCCTTGCCTACCTCTATGAATCCTTGTAGCTAGTGTTGTGCAAATTTTATTGAACTCTCAAGTGCACGAATCTATTGTAGAATAGATCAATGGTGACGAGTGTCGATCCTATGAGGAGGTGGATTTTAATTGTGTAAAATTAATTTTTCTAAATGGGTGATTCGAATTATGGTAAAGATGATTTATACTATCTTAGAATTTAAATTGGAATGACGGAATTAAATTAAAGTGGAAAATATTATAATTAAAGCGCTTAAGTATTTGGATCCACATCAACATGCATCATAGGATAAATATTTCTTATTATTGCCAATTAAATCATGAGGGAGGTTTCCACACCTCATGAACCACACTCTAATCAATATAGTGCTAAGGGTTTATCGTGCCAAATAATAATAACCTTGTACTAGGGAGCCAATGAAACCAGAGCGGTATATAGACAAGATTATTATTATTTGTCGACGAAAAGTCAAAACATCCATAAAAATTAGAGGGGAATAGAAAGTAAATTTACCAAATAAAGCTCATGATACATGTTGAAACTTCACATTTAACCCAAACTTGAAAGAAAATTAGCTACTCATAATTGAACTAGGGGTAAAATGAGAATTTATTAAAATGCATACAAAATATAAGATGAAGAAGGAATTATAGAAAATAGAGCTCAAAAATGAATTTAGAGATGCCAAATTAGGGGGGATGCCCCCTTTTTTATAGATACATTGAGTAAATCATGACCATCGGATTAAAAATATTTTAAACGCTCAGGATTGCGCCATGTCATCAGTCAACAGTACGTGGTTTGAACAGTGACATTGTTTGACCACGCGGTTTGAACAGTGACATGGTTTGGTTGAAAATAATCATGTGTATATGCATGTACAGTACACGCAATTTTTGGTCTACTAATATGCTGCCACGTCACTGATAAACAGTACATAAGAATTTTAATCCAACAGGACCGTGACACCTCATCAATCAATGCCACATCATCGGTCAATACCACGTCATCGATCCGTCTATGTGAACAGTGTCATGAACAATAACGTAGACAATACCGTATATGTGAATAGTACCGTATATGTGAACAGTGTCATTTTTTCTTTTATGCTCCTTTTCAAGTTTTCGACTGTCCTGAGTTCAAAAGTGATGTCCGTTTTGCCGTCTGATCTCTAGTTCATTGTGAAATGACCATGATGCCCCTAAAATACATAAAATACTTAATTAAAATAAAACATATATAATTAAATTACAAGAAGCTTAAATACATAAAAGTAAGGGTATTAGTAAAACTTGAAGTGTAAAATGACGATTTTCTCCTTTATAAATATACATTTTCTAATACTTAACAGCTACCTCATATAAATCTCTTCCTCCAAGCCGCCATAAAGAAAGACTATCTTTATATCTAATTGTTCAAGATATAATTCTCTACAGCTACAATTTTTAACACCAGTCAAATTGTAGTCAGCTTTACGACCAAAGAGAAATTTTCATTGCAGTCAACACCTTTTTTTTTATTGAAAACTTTTGACAACCAATCTTCCCTTGCAACGCTTGCTCTCATCATGCTTTTTTTATATCTTGAAAACTACTTGTTATGGAGTGTTTTCTTGCTAGGTGGTAATTCAACTAATTCTTATGTCGAATTTGACACCAGTGAGTCCATCTTATCTTTCATAGTAGACTCTCATTTAACTGAACCCTCTAATTGCATTACTTTATTATAAGACTCTAGTTCTTCATCATCAGTCAGCAACAAATAGTGCAAAAAAGATTAATAATGTTGGATTGCTTTAGGAATTCTAGAAAAGCATCTCAATTGTGGCATGTTGGTTCTTTTTGAACTTCTTTAAGACTAATTTAAACATCATTTTTAAAAGTTTCCTAGAAATCAATAAACTCATTTGTTTCAGCATAATATTAGAGCTGCTTGATTCTACGGTTAACCTGTCTTTTTACATCATGTTCTCATTGAATATGACATCTCTGTTTCTAATGATCTTTCGATTTTCATAATCCCAAAATTGATAACCGAACTCATCTATGCTATAACCAACAAAGATACATTTTTAGACTTAGCATCAAGTTTACTTCTTTTGGCAGAATTATATGTATATAAGAAATACTAACCAAACACTCTTAAATGCAAAAGGTTTACCTTTTTTTCAATTCTAAACTTCCTTCGGTATTCCACCATCCAAGGGAACTAAGGGTTTATGGTTGATCAGGAAGGCTATAGTGTTGACAGCTTCAGCCTTTAAATTCCTGGGCAAGCTGACATGTATTCTTATGCTTTTGGCACTTTTATTCAGAGTTCGATTTATGCATTATGTTACTCCATTCTACTGCAGTGTCATGGGAACTGTTTTCTCTATCTTGATCTTATTATTTGCGTAAAATTCTCTGAATATACTATCTCTGTACTCTCTTTTACTGTTAGATCACAATCGCTTAACTTTCAAATTAGTTTCTTTTTCTACCATAACCTTCCATTTTCTGAAGGTATCAATGACTTTTGATTTTTTCTTCAAAAAATAAACCCACACCTTTCTTGTAGAATTATAATGAATGCGACACAATATAGTTAGCCTACAAGAAATAGAACTAAAGATAGTCTCTATATATCATTATAAACTAACTCTAATTTTTATACTCGGTGTGTTTTGTCAGTTTTTGCAAAACTGACTTTTTCCCATTTGCCAAAGATTGAATCCTCACATAGTCCATCATACATACTCTTCAGATTTGGCAGCTTCTTTTTTTACATAAGTGTCTTGACCCTTTCTTACTCATATAGCTACACATTTAATGCCATAGATTTAATTTTCCATTAACATCTTCTACTGTAACGATATTCCCTAAGTTTGATGTTATATAAAGAGTACTAGTCTTCTTACCACGAACAATGATGAGTGCTTATTTGATAATATTTCATTCATGATCCCAAAAGGTTGTACAATAACTCTCTCCATCGAGTTGTCCCACAAAGAATGTGTCTCACTCTTTGTAGCTTTTAAATAGTCTGATTTGAAAATTTTAATCAGATGTCTCTCTTTTCGATGATCTTTAAGGTTTTATCATCAACTAGATGAATCTTCTGAAAATCCTCACTGATGTAGCTCTCCATGATTTCCGGACATAGGATGGCATAAAACAATGCCCCTAAATCCAAAATCCATGATTCAATAGCATTGTTAACACTTAGAATCATGGCATCACTTGTTTCCTCGATCATGCTAGTAGATTCCTATGTGTAAATATCTTTCTTTGGTGCTCGACAAACCTTCTTGAAGCGACCCTTTTCGCCGCAATTATAACAGTTAAAATCTTTCTTTCTCTATCAAATTTGCCTCGTTTAGATTTTGATCTACTACAATTTGAATTTTTTTTTGAGCTTCTTCTTCTAGATTCCATGTGTAAGGCCAAGGAATTTGATGTTTTACCCGATTCTCTCTGTCAAATTTCTTCACTCAATATCAAATCTCAAACATCATTGAATTTCAATTTATTATTTCCCAACAGTAGTATTCCAACTATCTGATAAATGTGATAAGAGAATCAAAGCTCAAATTTCATAATTGAATTCAATTTCCATTGAATTCAACTGGGTTGTGATTATGTTGAGTTCATTTAAATGTTGATCCACTGGTATCCTTTTAGCTATTAGCAAATTAAAAAATCGTCTTATCAAGTGAACTTTGTTTGAGGTCGATTGCTTCTTATACATACTAGACAAAACTGCCATAAGACACCTCGTAGCACTTTCCTTTGCTATGTTAAAAGCAACATTGTGTGATAATGTCAGTCAGATAACTCTGAGGGCTTGTCTGTCAAGAAGAGCTCAGTCTCCATCCTTCATGCCCTCTAGTTGCCTTCCTAAAAAAGGTTGATATAACTTTTTTTTGTACAGATAATGTTCAAATCTGTATTTTCCAAAAGCCAGAGTCCACATTATCGAACTTTTCAATTTTTATATTCCCTTCATCTACAATCATTGCTCTCACTTAAATATGGTTTCCTCTAGATTGTTTCTAACAAATTCTTTTGACAAAATTTACCACCAAATGTCCTGATACTAGTTGTTGGGAAATCGTTGAGCACAAGATTTTCGTATAACCATAATTGCAAGAAAGCAAAATAAAAGTGTAATAATAACACATATAAATTGATAACGGAGTTTGGCCAATTATGCCTACGTCTTCGGAGCTACTACAAGTCTTTTACTAAGGGAAGAATAGCTTACAATGTTTAAAAAAAAAACTCTCAAAATTCTTTCCTTTGTTCACTTTCTTGGATTGCTAATTTTTTAGAATGATTTCCAATGCTAGAAACAAGCCTATTTATAGGCTAAGTGAACAATTCATAGTCATATTGTTTCCTTCACTTGCCAAGCACCAAGACAATAGCCTAATTTCTCCACCCAAAACGATATTAAATTCTTTGTTGTGGATTCCTCATCATTTCCCAATGAGTGACCTAACTTCTAGCCTAATTTTCCCACCCGAAATCAATATTAAATTCTTTGGAATGCAAGTCATTCCCGACAATAGATAATGAATTGCTTAATCAACACTAGATGCTCATATTATAGCATGAACACATTCAACTTGATAATTATTCAGTTTATCATCACTCCCAATAGTGTGGATAATTGCATAGTACTATATTTTAGAAAAGAAAAATGTCATTTGACCTAACCCATACACAAATGTGATAGAAATAGAGGTAAACAATATGATCTACCTTCATTTCTATCAACCTTATGTTATTATTAGGGTTGGTATTCCTTAAGTCTCAACTGAGATTCAGAATCCCAGCTAGTTTGGGACAGGATTTGGGATAAAATTTTATGTTGATTTACTATTTAAGTTGGGATTCAGGATATTTAAAAATGTTAATGGATTCTGAATATTCTGAAATCTCAATTTTAAAAAATGTATGACAAGTCGGTTCAATAAGTTACATGTATCTAACAAGTCGATCACATATGTATAAAAAGTCGTTTTAATAAATAATATATATAATATGTCGGTCATAATTGTATGACATATCGGTTATAGATGTATAATAAAGTTTTTTTCTACCGAATTTGTAGTATATGTTAGAAAACTCATGTCATTCAAAACAATTCGAGATTCCAATCAAAATTCACAATCTCAATCGAGACATGATGAAGAAATATTTTTGTTCCAATTAATTATTAGATAGAATAAAAAATCTCGATCCGTCTCATTTTGTTGCCTACTGAGTTAGTATTTAGACCTAAGTATTGTTAAGGTAGCACATTTTGCAGAGCATGAGAAAGTAGAACTCAAGTGTTGCTTTCTCAAGTCAACACAAGTCAAACCATCAGAAGCTATTAAGCAACGTAATAGCTCAGCTACCAGCTCAGCATACTTGGTTAAAGAAGTCTGTTATAGCACATGTAGTATGTACTTAACAAATGATTAGCTAGATTTACAATTAGTTAGTTACAAGTTGTTATGGATTAATGAGTATAAATACAAGTGATGTAATTGATTCAGTTGTGAATGAAAGTTCTGGAAATAAGAAAAATATTTTCTCTGAGATTTTTTCTCAAGCCAAACATTCCTTTTCTTATTTTCTTCGGGTATCAATGCTCTCTCGTGATTAAACAATGTAGCCAAGTGGGCCCAAGACAAACCTATTAGCCATTTAGCATATTTGTATTCGTCGAATTGAAAATACTCTTTGACCAAAAAAAATTGGGACGAATGCAATGATTGTACCTGCCAGGATGTAATTTTTAGACACCCATGTTGGGGTTTTTAATCGCACCTGAATTTTGTACTTTTTAAAATATTATATATGTATATATATTTTTAAAATTTTTTATAATTTTTAAATTTATTTCAATGAAATTGGACATGAAAAATATAATATTTAAATATTTAAAACTTTACATATATGTAATAAATGAGTTAAATAAATATAAATATTTAAAATAATATATATTATAATTTTTTTAATAAAATTCAGATTGTAGGTTTATTAAGTGATATTCAGGACCGACCTGGCTTCATACCCAGCCCACATTGCTCGAGTCTGGTCTGAGTTCAAATCGGGTGGGTAATTTTGCTACCTTTAATTGTATGGTACTGTATTTTGAAAAAGGAAAATACCATTTGACCCAACTGATGACATAAAGTGATAGACATAGAGGAAAATAATTTTTTTAAATAAAAAATGGAGAATACGATGTGTTTTACCTTCGTTTCAATTAACCTTATATTGTGATTAGGATCGGTAGAATTCCTCAAGTCTCGATCAAGACTTAGAATCTTGGCCAATTCAAAATAGGATTTGGGATAAAATTTTATTTTGATTCATTATTTGTGTTGGGATTCGTGATATTTTAAAATGTAGATTAGGATTTCGAATGTTTTAAAATCTAAAATTTCAAAAATGTATGACAAGTTAGTTTAATAAATTATATATATCTAATAAATCAATTATATATGTATGACATATCGATTATAATGGTATGATAAGTTGTTCTTTTACCAAATGTATATCATATGTCAAAAAACTCATGTTATTCAGAACAATTTAGGATTCCGATTAAAATTCAGAATCTCAATTGAAACAGGATGGAAAAATGTTTTTGTTCTGATTAATTATTAGATAAGATCGACAAATGTCGATCCATCTCATTATGTTGCCAATGTAATTATTTAGACGAAGAGATTGTTTGTTAAATGTCTAAAATCTGAAATTTTATTAATTTCAGACATTTTCTAAAATATACTTGTTTATTTTTTGAAACTTATATATAATTTTCAAACATTTACATCTAAATAGAAAAAGTAAACTTTTGTGACTTTTATTTAAATGGAAAAAGGTCTGAATGACAAGTAAATATTGTATTCCAAAAATATCTCTATAAAATAACTTATTTCCTAAACTATAAAATCTAATCCTCTTTTTTGTTTTAATTTATAAGGATATAAATGTTAAATAACCAAGTTTAAGATATTTTTATTATAAAAATAAATAAGATATCACTTATATTCAGATATTTAAAAAAATAATATACCATTCAGATTTGGGTCCGCCTAAGTTACGGTAAACGTGTCTGGCTGTAAAATTTCATCCAGCCCCCCATATTCAATATTATTTATATTATATTTGTGAATATTATAAAATTTTCTGATTTGAAAAATTTCGTTTAACCCCTTACACTCAATTTTATTTTATTAAAATCCTAGAGTACGAATTTGCCTCCTATAATTTTAAATTCTCAAAATAACCTCATTTAATTAAAAAATATAATTATTATTAATTGAATTATAATTATAACTATTATGTTATTATAATTATAAATACATTTATATTTTTTTAAATAGATTATTGTTATTATTAATAACAAGAATAAAAAGTATTACAATTAATTAATCTATTAACAATAATTAATAATTTTTTTATTAAATTGTTAATAATAATAATTAATGATAATTATTATTAATAATTAAGTTTTGAATAATAATAATAATTAACAATTATCATTAATAGATTGTGACTGACTCTGAACAAGTTGTCTGATATTTTATATCATATTATATGCATTCACTTCTGGCTACAAAAAAAATTAAAGCAATAGCTTTCTCGTTAACCAAACAAGAGATTTAACAAAATCAGAAACACACGTTTCTCAAAACTAATAAGGACTTGGATAATTATGGCACTAAATAGTACTGCAATTAATATCAGTGATGAGAGTATGTTGCTACTTTGCTAGCTAAGCCTAGGTGGGCATTGGCATTCCTAGGACTCTGAACAATTATCGTTAATTACTATTATTATTAATTTAATAAAAACTATTATTAATTATTGTTAATAGATTAATTAATTGTAATACTTTTTATTCTTGTTATTAATAATAATAATAATCTATTTAAAAAATATAAATATATTTATTATTATAATAAAATAATAATTATAATTCAATTAATAATAATTAAAATTTTAATTAAATGAGATTATTTTGAGAATTTAAAATTATAGGGGCGAATTCGTACTCTAGGGTTTTAATAAAATAAAACTAAGTGTAAGGGGTTAAATGAAATTTTCTAAATAAAAAAGTTTTATAATATTTATGAATATAATATAAATAATATTGAATATGGGGGGTTGGATGAAATTTTACCCTTCAGATTTTTATATTGAGACCCATTTAAACTTTAAAAAAATTTAAATTCATTTAAATTTCAAATAAAAAAAAAACAAACTCTACGGAAGTATCTGTGCTCTCCGGTGATTATACGGTGCAGCCAAGTGGGTCCATGTCAAACCTATTGGCCATTTGGCATATTCGTATTCGCTGAATTGACAAAACTAGGGGTGGGCAAAGTCGGTTTGGATCGATTTGAGACATATTCTCAAACCGATCCAAACTTATCGGTTTGAAAATATTTCAAACCGATATCAACTTAAAAATTTTTCAAACCGAACCGATCCAAACCGACTGAATCGGTTTGGATCGATTTGAGTTTTAATAGCTAAAAGTTGACTTTTTTATTATTATTTTATCTAAATTATTTATTTTTTTTTATCCGTAATCCAAATTGATACCTCTTTTATATTATTCATATCTACTTTGACATCAACATAACAATTTAAAGATACATCCATATAAGTTTACAGCATAATACATCCTAATAAATAATTTCTTAACATATTCATTCAAAACAAACTCACAAAATAAAAATAAACTTGAACAACATTTGACAATTAAAATATTGTACATCTTGTCTGTCAAAACTTATGGCCTAATTAGTTTTGATTTGTCAAAATCTGCATAAAATGATAAATATAATTAGTTAGATTATTTAACTTAAAATATAATATAATTATATAATATTTTTGGATTGGATCGGTTGAATCGGTTTGAAATCCTTCCTAATCGAAATCCAAACCGAGTGATGTCGGTTTACAATCCAATAAATCGAAACTAATTTTTTTACTAATGAAACCGATCCAAATTGTCGGTTTAGATCGGTTTGGATCGGTTCGGTTAAAACATGCCCACCCTAGACAAAACTCTTTGACCATTAAAGGCTGGGACGGACGCCAAGCTTGTCTTAAATCCATTTAATAAGAATATCGCATCCACTAAATGCTATAAATATCCTCCTTCGCTGGCCGATGCTTTGCCTCAAATACAAAAAAGCTCTCGCTCTCCTGTGGTAATCGTGTATTTAATCACAGGCGTGGATCAGATTCTATCTCTAAATGGCTCCTATCGCAGTCGGTGACCCCTTGCCGGACGGTACTCTCGCTTACTTCGACGAACAAGATCAGTTGCAGCAAGTGTCCGTACACTCCCTCGCTGCCGGTAAAAAGGTCATCCTCTTTGGCGTTCCCGGTGCCTTCACTCCTACTTGCAGGTAATATTATTTCACTCTCTTATGCTCTTCGATCACTGGCTATTCCTATTCCCGGTGATCGCTCTCGTTCTTTTTGTAGGTTCAGTTTTTTTAATTTTTTTTTCGGTTTTGTCGATTGTCTTATTCCGGAAATGCCCCTCCTGTAGCTTGAAGCATGTGCCTGGATTCATCGAGAAGGCTGATGAGTTGAAGTCAAAAGGCGTCGATGAAATTCTCTGCATAAGCGGTACATTGCTAACTTTTAATATTCTAATAAATTATGTTGCATTTTCTTTGACATATCTTCTGTCGTGGATCTTTAATAAATCGTGTTAAAGATGATCTTAAATCAAAAAGAAGAAAAAAGGAGAATTGGCATGTTTAATCAACTTAAATGGCTCCTTCTTGAAATTTTATGCTCAAGACTTGGAATTGTGGTCTTTAATTCAGAGACTTATTTTGGTTTTTTTAATCAAATTAGATTTATAAATTGAGGATCTATCAATATTGAAAATGAGAATTTGAAGATCGTGTTTCATTGATGAATTTATTGAGTGTATAGGTTAATTTCATTCAAGTCAGCTCTGTTGTGGCACAAAATTATAGCACGAAATAGAGGTGGTAGCTTGTAATTTCAGTCATCAACTGCAGTTCGGATGACCATTGAATCTCATGACTTTGTTTAAATGCCTGTGAAACTGATTTTGCATAATTACTGCCTACATTTCTTTCATTCTGATGCAAGCTCTAATTTTTGTGCCCCCTCCCAATCACTTTGCAGTTAATGACCCCACTTGTGTTGAACATGACTTGTCTAAACTCCTGCAAAAACTAACTTTGCATATTTTGTGGATCAATTTCTTACAGTCTAACCTAAACATTCCTTCTTTTTTTTTTCTTTTCTTTTTTTTTTGCCCCCGGGGGCTCTTGTAATCAATTTGCAGTTAATGACCCATTTGTGATGAAGGCATGGGCCAAAACATTTCCTGAGAACAAGAGCGTGAAGTTCCTGGCTGATGGCTCAGCAAAATACACCCATGCTTTGGGGCTTGAGCTTGACCTCAGTGAGAAAGGACTTGGCACCCGATCAAGGAGGTTTGCTCTCTTGGTTGATGACCTCAAGGTGAAGGCCGCAAATGTTGAATCTGGTGGAGATTTCACTGTCTCCAGTGCCGATGACATCCTCAAGGCTCTTTAAATTTGCAGTTCCATCCCAGCTGCTTAGTGTTGGTTGAGTTATTACTTCCTTTTGCTGTGCTATGCTTAGGATGAATATAAACCAGTGGATCTCGAATATTCTTATGTATGACGCGAGAAGTCTTTTGTTTAAACTGTTGTTCATCTTTAGCGGAATAAAGGGTGTGTTTTTGTGTATTTTATTCTATTTTGCGGAAAGGCAAGCTGCCATCAGTGGTGTTTGAAGGCAATTGCATCACAGGCTGTTACGGAGGACTGAGTTTTTATTGGCAAATGATTATTATACTAATATGATATTCGCATGGCTTGTAGTTTGAAATAAATCCCCTGGGCACTGGGTTTGCTATAATTTTCACCCAAAGTGAGAAAGCATTCCTTTCCCTTTGGAAACAGCTATTAATACGGCAAAGTCACCGTTATTATTGGTATGAGACTTTTTTCTGTCTTGAATTTTCATGCGTGTATAATTCGTCTTTTCATTTTTTTGGTAATTCTTATGTTTTTGCAAAAGCATGGCCAATGTCCTGTAAATGTATAGGCTAATTTTAGAAATTAATAATTTAAAATATGTATTTTTTTCAGATATGAGAATTAAAAAAATCTATTAGGTGCCGATGTGAGTTTGGTAAAACTCTTATGGCGTGTTTACCTCGGGATTTAAGAAATGTGAATGAAGCCTAAGAAATGTGAATGAAGGAATGAGAATAAAATTTATAGAAATGAAGAAATGTGAATGAAGCCTCAGGATTTAAGAAATGTGAATGAAGGAATGAGAATAAAATTTATAGAAATGTGAATGAAGGAATGAGAATAAAATTTATATTTATTTAGAAATGAGAATAAAATATGTAAGTTTCGAATAAGAATCTCATGAAAATTTGAGAATAGAGATTTTTATTTTCTAAATTAATTTTTATATCTCTTAATTTTTTTATGTTTTTTAAATTATTCTTGTTCAAATTATAATTAATTTTATTTTTTTAATTAATATTATTTTTATAATAATATTTATATATGTATCTAGTTGATGAAAATTATATTATTTAATATTATAAATATTTTAATAAATTGATTCTCATCCTCATTCTTTATTCCCATTTATTTTGTTAAGTAAATACATTAATGACATTAATACCGATTTAATAATTTAATTTATTTTTTTGGGGTGTGGGGTAGTAGCGGCAAACCCGCACCCGACCATCGACCCTATCCCTTACCATCCTAATCACAACTGAGACAAGTGATTGAGATTGTGATTTGCAATCCTTCTATCAAATAAAGTGGTAATTATAAAATAATCGTTTTATCATTTGGTCTTGAATTTGGATTTAAGTTAAATGGGTTGGAGAAATAAAGCCTAATAAAAGGAAAAAAAAAAAAAGGTTGATTATCTCTAATCTCCTCGTAAACCATTTTCTTCAGTTAGTTTTATTTTAATTTTAAAAAAAGTCTTTTTTTAAATACACTCTTTTTTAATTTAATTTTTATTGTTAAAATTCAAACTAGTATTCTGTTATTTTTTTTTCTTTTACAATCTTCTTGTTACTTTACACATAAATTAAAAAATTTTATGGATGATCAAATATTTTAATGTCAATCATTATGATAAATTAAACATATATTAAATTATAATTTGAAAGCAATCTCAGTATAAGAATTCTTGATTGGTAAAAAATAGAAATGAATAATAAATTATTCTAAAGTTTTGTAATTTATTTTGAAGAGATAAAAGTGACATGTAGAAAATAAAAAGAAAAGAAAATGCATTGATTATAAATGAAATAATTTGTTGAAAATGTGATGTCCTTGAGAAAATATGCGAAAACATCTTGTCATCTTGGGACCTTAATGCATGCCTGCTGCATTGATGTTGCGTTTACTTCCCGAATTAGGAAATCGGAATTTAGAATCGAAATCATTGACAACGTTTACTTCACAAAATAAAGTCAAAAATTGGAATTGGAATCATAATTGTGGGACCCACCACAATTTGAGAATGAGGAATGAGAGACTCATTAGTGAGAATAAGTCTCTCATTTTCAGGATTGACTATTTTGTCCTCTTAAAAATTTAAAATACTCATATTGTCCTTATTTATGATTAATTAATTTATTATAATTAATTAATTAATATACTACTATAATAATTATTATAATTAGTTCATATATTATTATTAAGTAATTAATTAATATAATTGTTACTATTAATTAATATATTAATATATTTTTATTATAATTAATTAATATAACTATTACTATTAATTAATAAATTAGTATATTATTATCAATAATATATTAATAATTATATTTTTTGAATAAATAATCACAATAATTAATATATTTTAATAATAATAACTAATATAATTAATTAGTTATTATTATAATTAATTAATTAATTAAAAAATTACAATTAATTAATATGTTATTGACAATAATTAATAATAATAATAATTTTTGAATAAATAATCACTATAATTAAAATATAAAATAATAATTATGACAATAATTGATTAAGTACTTTTTAGTAATTTGTTACAATCTAATTCATTCCGATTTTGATTTCAAAATAAAATAAACAAATTAATGAGATTCTAGCTCATTTTAATTCCAATTCATGTAGGTTAAATAAACAATTTATTATGATTCTCATTCCAACTCATTCCGATTTCAGTCCATTCTAATTATATCTCATTTCGATTATTGACAAATAAACACAACATGAGTGTTTTGTTGCTCACTTTGTAGAGCAACGGCTTATATTCCGAATAAAAACTCAGGCTAAAGCGCACCAAGACACAACCAATAATAATAATAATAATAAAGTAAAAGAAAAAATTACACTTGGCTAGAGTTTATTCGTGATTTAATTTCAGGGCGAGCATCATTTTTCGGTTGCAAGCCCTCGCAAAGCTCTGCAGTTTTTGCGTCGGGCTAATAAATTAAAGACATGCGTCAATCATATTTTATCATTTTAATTTTAATTTTTTTAATATATTACAATCATAATTTTTACTAATATTTACAATAAAAAATCTATCGGGACCATCATTAATAATTTTATTATGATACAAATTAAATTTTTACTCTCAATCAACATTAGAGGGATATCTATTCTATCCTATTAATGAGAAGATATTTTACTCATACTAATTTAATTAGAGGGAAATCGAATCCCAACAATAACTAAGCCCTGATAACATAGGCCAAAAGCCCATTGATTAATTTTTATTAGGGAATGCCCTTTTCACTACTAAGTATTGATGTAATAACTCATTTTATTCTTACTGTTTAAATAATAGCCCATTTCATCTTTTTTTTTTAAGCAATAGCTCAAAACACCATTTCATTAATTTACTGTTATTATACTATATAATTCATTGAGGGTCAAATACGATTTCTAAATAATGATGAAGTATTTTAAAATAAACTCTCTAACACAAATAAAAAAAAATCTAACTTTAAGGATAACTTAATAAATAAACAATAATAACATTAAATAATATGTAAAATATATATTTGGTACAAAAAAATGAACTTCACAGGCACTTGAGTAATTTTTTTATCCTTTAGCTTATCCTTAACTTTAATATGGTTGAGATAAATAAATAATAAATAATCAATCAGTATTATTATTCTATCAAAAGTAATTACAAATTTCTTCATTTACTTAGAAAATATGCACTAAATACATAACAACATATATTTAAAAATACTACCGAATAAAATACATTGCATTGGAATTTTTTTTTAATATTTTAGCTTATTCTTGATCTTACTATAGACAATGATTCCTGATTGAAAAGAATTATTATTATTATTATTATTATTATTATTATTATTATTTAGTTGACTTCATTAAAAAAATTAATAAACACACACACATGTTGCAAATTCTTTAATATTATTTTTGTTTCATTAAGTTATCCTTAAATTTTAAATTTATACAAAAGTCAGATGCTATTTAATTATTCTTCAAATTTTTATTTTGAAAAGCTTTGCATTTATTCAACTGAAAATCCTATTTTGCCATTAATGAATTAATAGAGTAAACTAATTATAAATTTATGGAAGGTTATTTTGAGCTATTGTTTGAAAAAGAAGGATGAAACAAACTATTTTTAAAAAATAAGGATGAAATGAGCTATATATCAAACTCTAAGAATGAAAATTTTTTTTCCCTTTCTATTATTTAATCATACATCTATTAAGACTTGACCTGTATTAATAAAGCTATCACAGCACAAATGAGATTTTATATCTATTTGAAAAACGTGACTTGGAATGCACGACTATTTAAGATTTTTTTTTAAAAAAAAAATCCCATTTGCATCAATCATAATTATTATCCAAACATCTCCAGTGTGGTTTTCATGCACTTCTTTTTTTTAGTTGATCATCAAAATTTAAAATTAGAAAAAAAAAGTAGGGAGCTAAAAGATTAAGACTCTTCCTTCTCTTTTAAAAAAATAAAAATAATAAAATATCCAAAAAAAATTATAGATAAGAAATCTGAATTTCGAGGGCAAGGACTATAGTTCCAATTAATTTTCATTTTATTTTCGTTAAAAAATGAAAGTAAAATGAGAAAAAGTGCAAGCTGATCATTGTGGACGATTTTCGATTGTACAATACATTAATTTCCTTCCTCATTTATATGAAATATTGAAACTTATTGTTAAATTTAGGTGTCCATAATAAGCTGACTATATGTAACATGAGAAATAACTTATGTAGGATTCATATGAGATAGTTTAGTGTTTTATTTGAATTGATGACATAAGGTTTAGGTAATTCAAATAACTTCAAAAATGTTATTTTAATTAAAACACATTAATTTTATCATAGATATACTACATGGGTAAATAGAAATAAGTACAGTAGAAATCATAATAACCTTGTGACGATCCGATCGTGAAGAGTTCTGACATTTCGTGTTTAAAGATTGAAAGAAATTAGATGGGATCTGTCCTTAAAGAATATATTGTGATATGTTTTAAAGATTCTCGTGACCCAATTGCTTGATTCGTGTTAGATTTATTTCTACATCAACCAATAAGAGTACGGTTTTAGTTGATAAAATAAAGTTGCATGATTGATTTAGAAAATCACCACCTATATATAATTATATATTAACCCTTAATAATAACACATTTAAAACTGAACATGGCTACCGTGCTTCGAACAAATGATAAATTATTATGCTGCTGTTAGTCCACCGACAGTACTAGTCTTATTATTTATTTATGTTTAATGTACCATAGCTTGCAATTTCATGTTTGGACTTTGGACAAGAGTGATAAGATCACATCTTGTTACTACTTACTAGACAATGCTGAAATAGATCCAGTTGTCTCTTGCTTGCCCGTCCATGCAACTAGTTAATATTTTTTAATTGTCAATCATAATTTCTTTTTCTATCATTAATAGTGTAAGTTTAATTATGCTTTGATCACGGGGTCTCCGAGGCATGCTCTTGGTGGAGGGTCGGATCTTAGATGATTCCTAGCCTATATGACACAATTTTCAACTCCTTTAAGCCAATTAATCGCATTTGGGTTTTCACCTAATTTATAATAAAATTATTCTCAGCCAACTTACAAACTATATATACTGAAAGAAATCATTTCCAAATTCCAATGTCTGTGAGGGTTTAAGAGTTTTCCATGTGTTAATGGAAAACTACTCTATTAAGTATTATATTTTTCTTATCGTAAGCTCCATAACTTATTAACCAACGAGGGGGGGCAAATATATCAATTATTACCATCAACGACTCATAATTTGATACTTATCCTGCTACCGCCAATTGTTGGTGTTTAAACTGTTAAGCATTAACAACTTCTTTAAACAACCACTAGGGCTTGTTAGTGAAGCTGATTAATTGTAATGAAACAGAGGAAGCAAGTACATATTATTACTGTGTGTTTGACTGTAGCAGATGAGCTCACTTATCGAACATAGCTTAATTAAATATATATTTTTTAAATTATAAAATTTAAGTGAAAGTAGTCTTTTTTTTTAAAAGAAAATTAAATATTCTTTGAATATTAAAAAAAATTAAAAAATTTAAATAATATTATATTAAAATTAATATAAATTAATCTTAATAATTTATATAATTATAAATATTACCAACAATAATTCTAAAAAAAATCTTTTCTAAACAATTATATATGCACAATACAACATAGGAGATAAATAAAACAACTGAAAAATTGAGATTTGTGCCAAAAATAAATGAAGTGAGAATGGAGAAGCATTGGTCGGCAATTCAGAGAAAAGGACAAAAGGAGTCAGTGACCCATTTTCGTAGGGCGTAGCACGTGTATGAATAGAAGCATTGATGTTGATAGAGGTATGATATATTAGTGCTCGAGTAAATATGCAACGGTCGCATTTAATCTGGTTCAAAATAAATAAATAAAAAATCCATTCCCATTTCGTTTTGTCACACGACTAGCAAGACTTTGTTAAACAACTGCCGCCTATTTGGTCTCTAGCTGTTGTTTTGATTTGAGATGGTATTACCGAGAAAATTTATCACAATGAGCCACGGCAAGCATGAGTCATCTGTTCTTCCTTCAATATCAACGTGTTATCATTTTTAATTACATTACGAGTGTTTTTTAGATTGATGTTAGATAATTATAATTTAAAAAATATAATATTAAAATATTTGATAATTATTAATTATAGTAATTCAAAAGATGTGTTGATTTGATTTTTATTTATATAATAAAAAATATAATTAAGTTATTTTAAAAATATATATAATTAAAAAATAAAAATTAATAATATATAATAATCTTAGAACAAACTGAATCTATTCGGGAAATAAAAAGTTAACAAAATAATGAAAATAAGTGAGGGAATAAAATTTATTGCAAAGAGTAGTAGTTGAAAGTTTCTAATGGTAGGCAGATAGTAGCCACTGCAAGCAATAAATAATGTCAATTACAGAGCTGGAAACCAGCAATAAAGAGGGCCAAACCAAACGGCCAAATCAATACGTGCCGTTTGAGACTAGGGGGGCCCAATGCTTGCAATTCAAAAAATAGAATTTTTCCGTTATATTTTTGAAATTTATCGAGAGGGACGAAAAAACTGCAGTGGCAGTGAGCGAGGGAGACCCTTTTGACTGTAGACAACTAAATAACTGTCAATATTTTAATGTTACTTTGTATTCTTGAAACTGCAAGCGCAAGACAAGAGGCCACATTTTTTCCACTTTTATATCATCCCAAGACTCTGAAACTTTGAGCAATTGTAGGCACAGTTCTCTTTCTTTCTTTCCTTCTTTCTTCTTCTTTGAGGGCGGGTCTTTAACTTTTTTCTGTTTGAAGCATCTTTGGTTTCTTTCTTTAGCTGGCCTTTTTAATTGCTGTAGCTAAAGGGAGGATGAGTGCATCAAAGTTCATTAAATGTGTTACAGTTGGAGATGGAGCTGTTGGGAAGACATGTATGCTCATTTGTTACACAAGTAACAAGTTCCCCACTGTAAGTCTTTAAATACCCATCTATAAAAAAAATAAAAATTCCCTTTTCTTGGCAATAAAATTTTTCTCTTGTGTTCCGATTTTTGAATTTTTTATGTTATTTATCTATATGGGGTTTTCTAATATTGTAGATGCTGACAGGGGTTTAGATGAAGCCCTGAACTTGGGATCTCTCTGACTCATATTGTTGTTGTTTTTTTTTTTTGTTTCCCAGGATTACATACCCACAGTGTTTGATAATTTCAGTGCCAATGTTGCTGTTGATGGTAGTATTGTGAACCTGGGCTTATGGGATACTGCAGGTATCCGTCTTATTCTTGTTACAAGATAATGTTAGTTTTAGGTTTTATTGCTGAGAGTTTGCTAAGTAGGTGTAATTTTTAATTTATTTTTTTTGTCTAACTAACTGTTAATCTGGTAATATGCTTGCTTTGATTTAAAGGGCAGGAAGATTATAGCAGGTTGAGGCCACTGAGTTACAGAGGTGCAGACATTTTTGTGCTGGCTTTCTCATTAATTAGTAGGGCAAGTTATGAAAACGTTCTTAAGAAGGTAATGATTTTCAATTAATATTAATGTCTTTTCCCCTGCTCAGCTCTTTATCTCTTTTTCTACTTTTATTATGTCTCTCTTTGGTTGTGGCTACTTTTAAATCATGTTTCACGAAGTTGGTCTTTTTAAATTAATTAAAGCCTGTATGCGTGTGTTGCTTTACACTATAGTCCCATGAATTTACGTTTCTTTGGTCTTAAGCTTTGAAGTTTGGTAATTTGGGTCATTTTCATGAACATAGATAGCTTTTTTGTCAGAAGTAATATTTATGTGTTATGAATTCCATTTATCATTTACTAATTTCTTCCTTTTTTTCCCTTAATTTCTTCTCAGTGGATGCCTGAACTTAGACGATTCGCACCCAATGTACCGATTGTTCTTGTTGGAACAAAGCTAGGTAGGCAAGATTTTTAAGAAATTTGCAATATGATGATGCAAATAGAATTCCCCTGTAGAGACAAGTAAATGTTATGATTAAATCTCAAGTGCATTAACCCTTTTATCTATATCAGATCTTCGTGAAGACAGAGGGTATCTAGCTGATCATGTGGGATCTAATGTCATAACAACTGCCCAGGTATGTGAATCACTCTTATTTGCTCTCTCTTTACATTTTGTTTTCTTGGAAAGCATTTAGTTTGTTGTGAGAAAGTAGCTCAAATCAGCATATAATAAAACAGGGAGAGGAGCTGAGAAAACAAATTGGTGCGGCTGCATACATTGAATGCAGTTCTAAGACTCAGCAGGTAAAGTACTTGGTGAACTGCAAGTTTGATCATTAGATGTTGATTTCATCTTATTGAACTGGGTAAGCTGGAACCCATTTCATTTTCATTTACGTGCTGAAAAGTACTGCTTATGTGCTTTATTTTATTTTTTTAATATTCAGAATGTCAAAGCTGTTTTTGACACTGCAATCAAAGTTGTTCTTCAACCTCCAAGGAGGAAGGAGATGATGGCAAGGAAGAAAAGGCACAGACGATCCAGTTGCTCAATTGCGTAAGTACTTCACCTTCGCCCAGTCTAATCGGGACAACAATCATTCACCTTTCACGGTCTCAGATAATAATAAAACTTGAACTGTTTCGGTTGAGTATAACCATGTGCATTACATGGCTTTGTGTTAGTTTTGTTGCATATTTTTCAGGTGCATCGATCTTACCTGCCTTTTTCTGCTTATTTTCATGTTTTGCCGACAGAAGGAGTATCGTGTGTGGAGGTTGTGCAGCTTAGTAATGGTGAAAGCTGGACAGACGGACAGTAATGAAGCACTTTTCCCAAACCTTGCTGTTTTGTGAATGTTTTCTGAAAGCCCTTTTGTGTGCAGTGTAGCCGCAGTAATGGTGAAAGCTGGACAGACGGACAGTAATGAAGCACTTTTCCCAAACCTTGCTGTTTTGTGAATGTTTTCTGAAAGCCCTTTTGTGTGCAGTGTAGCCGCAGCCATATAGTTTGAACTAAAGCAAAAATGGTTACATGTTTGTATCCTACAGACTGACTTGGACAAGAATGGAGGGAATTGTTCATTCTCTCCAGCTCTTTTTGGAAGTAAATTATGTTGTAATTTGGGGTTTCTTCTGATGTTACAATTATTTTGATGTTAATATTTTGTGATGGGGATGGAGATTCATAAAGTTAAAGGTTCTTTCTACCATTAGATTGGGGGTGTCAATTTTTTAATCTCCTTGAACTACTTTCTATAATAGTATGCTCTACAAAAATTAAGGAGGAGGCCTAAGTTGAATTTAAAAATAAAGAAAAAACAAATAATTTTAAATTTTTATTTTGCAAAGAGTTAAATTCAAACAATTGAAATTGTAAGAAAAAAAAATCTTTAGTGTTATGAACTTTTAGTTTTTTTAGTTGATTAATTGTTTATTTATATCTTCACCCTAAATAATTCAAAAAAATAAAGATAAAAGTGGTTAATTCAAAAAACAATTGAAAAGACTATCTTATTTATACCTCATGCATTAAGCGAAATGGTTAATTTAATATATTTTCCCAAGTTGGGATCAGAAAATTTTATTATTTAATTATAATTATTGATTTATTTAATACTTATTATCAACTTTTTACTATATTGTAAGTTGTACGGTAGACAAAAGAATTATACTCGAGCAACACTGATGTTTGTCCTGGTCAAATCCCGAAATCCCGTCAAACGACGCCGTTTCAGCCTTAATTTTTTTTTTTTCAAGCGCTATTGAACAACGACGTTTCTGCTTCAATTTTTTTTTTATTTGTTCTGATTTGCTTTCAACGAAGTCATTTTGGTTTGCAAATGACAGCCTTCTTCTTCCTCTTTCTTTAACCTAGCTGAACCATTGCTTCTTCCTTTTCTTCGTTCTCTTAACTGCACTGTTTCTGCTTGAATTTTTTTTGTTTGTTTGTTCTGATTTGCTGTGAACGTAGTCCTTTTAGTTTGCAAATGGCAGACTTCTTCTTCCTCTTTGTTTAATCCAGCTAAAAAATTTTAATTATTAGATCTAAAAAAATTTAATTTTTTTTTTGTGGGGGTGTTTTGAATTTGTGTAATGTGCAAGTGGTCGTTAATAGCTGGAATATTACCAGGAAGCACACATCAAACAAAAGTTACTTAACCATGGCCTTAACCCTCAAACTCACCGCCCTCTCAACCAAATTCATAACCATAATAATTTCAACAAATAGACTATTAATAATAATGAAGAAATAATGCATAGCAACACCCATTATCAAGAAATTCTCGACTTAGAGCTATCCATTGGACTTGCTTCTTGTGAATTTGTGAACTCAAGACCACTGCAGCAACGACAACAACCACAACAGCAAAAGCAAGTTGTTGGTTACAACAAGTTTTTTGAAGTGAAGCAAGTAGTTTGTTTGTGTTGGCAACTGGGTTTTGAGAGAAGTGAACTGTGTAAGAATTGTACTCAAAATTCTAGTGTGGTGAAACGAAGAGGAAGAGAAAGCAGATGGGTTCTGGGCTTCTGGCATTGCTTTTGCCTTAAGCATGAGAATTTTGCCTTTTATAAAATGAAGTTGTTTTAACGAGAATGAAAATAAAAACAAAATAATAGATGAAACAGTGTCGTTTTAGAGCTCTTTCGGGGTTTGACCGGGGCAAACATCATTTTCCATACTCGAATGGTACCCTTTTTCTTTTCGTGAGGAATTTGAAAAGAAAATTATCATTGCACTATAAAATTTTAATATGTACTTTGTACTACTTTTCTTTTCACATTTGTATCAACTAGCCATTTTTGCATTAACATTATTAAATAATTTAAATAAAATAACAATTTAATCCCTAAATAAATTAAAAGACTATTTTATCTTATAAAAACTTTTAAAATTAAAAATTATAATCATAAAAATATCCCTAAATTTAATAAAAAATAAATCTCAAATAGAAGTGCTCAATTGATTTTTACTAAATTTAGATTTTACAAAAATTTAATAA
The DNA here is from genome assembly GCA_018350135.1 of Citrus trifoliata. Classification (NCBI taxonomy): domain Eukaryota; kingdom Viridiplantae; phylum Streptophyta; class Magnoliopsida; order Sapindales; family Rutaceae; genus Citrus; species Citrus trifoliata. The sequence continues at coordinate 6,669,049 of CM031384.1, read as the reverse complement.
TTATTTTTATTAAAAATTATAATTTTACAAAATTTTAATAAAAATAAATGAATTTATTAATTAAAAATTATAATTTTGTAAAATTTTATTAAAATAACTGAATTTATTTCTTAAAAGAATAAATCCTAAAATTTTAATAATTTAGGGGATTTTTATTAAATCCCAAAATTTTGCAATTATTTTTATAATTATAATTTTATATTAAAATAATTTTTATTAAAAATAAAAATTCTAATTTTGGGATTTATTTTTATTAAATTTAGGGATATTTTTATCATTATATTTTTTTTATTTTTTAAAATTTTTTATAAAATAAAAGGTCTTTTAATTTATTTGGAGGTAAAATTATCATTTTATTAAAATTATTTAATAGTGTTAATGTAAAAGTGATTAGTTGATATAAATATAAAAAAAAGTAATGTAAAGTATATGTTATAATTTTATAATAGTTGAATAAATATAAAATAAAATAAAAATAGTGCATTAATAATTTCTCAATTTGAAAAGTAAAGGCAGCGGGTACTGGACCTACCATTAGATTATTTAAAAAAAAAGATTTTTTTTTTTGGCATCCAAAAGTGCATTCATAAGTTTCATCTAAAATCTCTCTAATAGTATATTAAAAAAATTAAATAAATCAACCAACTCTCAATTTTATAGGACAATAAAAACGTACAACAATTAATTAGAGAAGGAGGGTGTTATGGTCATTTCACTTTTCTCCTCTTCTTCCTTAGATAACTGATCCCTTCAGTTAAATAACTGAAAGAACGATAAAAAAAAAAACAAACACAATACAATACAATACAAATCGACAAAACAAAACAAAAACAACATATAAATGGAGCAACCGTTGCCCAAGAGCTGGAGCATCCATACCCGACCCGAGATCATTGCCAAATACGAAATCCTCGAGTGCGTGGGCTCCGGCGCGTACTCCGACGTGTACAAGGGCCGGCGACTATCGGACAACCTGATCGTCGCGCTGAAGGAGGTCCACGACTACCAATCGGCGTTCCGAGAAATCGAGGCGCTGCAGATCCTACAGAACTCGCCGAACGTGGTGGTTTTGCACGAGTACTTTTGGCGGGAGGACGAGGACGCCGTGCTGGTGCTGGAGTTTCTCAGGACCGATTTGGCGACGGTGATTGCGGAGTCCAGGAAGAAGAGAGAGGGTGGGGGCGAAGGTGGAATCAGCGTCGGTGAGATTAAGAGATGGATGGTCCAGATTTTTTGTGGAGTGGACGCCTGTCACAGGAATACGATCGTTCATCGGGATTTGAAGCCTGGGAATTTGTTGATCGGTGATGATGGGGTTCTCAAGTTGGCAGATTTTGGCCAGGTAATTTGCTTCAAAATTCATTTTTTTTTTAATTTAATGCCTCAATTATTTTATGCCATTGAGAAAACGACATGCATTATGATAGATACCAATGTTTGTGAATTTATAGTTTATAATATGTATGCTTATGACAATTGTAGGAACCTTGATTTAGTTGAAACCAATCATCTGACAGATACAGGTCTGATTTTTATTAATGATTAATCATTCCTCTCTAAATTTGAAGAATCTGAGTCCCTTCGCTGCAAGTTTGTGGTTTAATTACTACTCATCTTGTGGCGGCCAATTGTTTAGGAGTGGATCTCAGAAACGATGACGTATATAACACACAATCATGTGTCATTTCTCTGTATCATTGTGCTTTCTATAAGCATTTAGAGTAGTTTATGCTGTGTTCTGAAGGAATGTGAATTGTTCTTCTGTTTGATTTTGTTTACAGGCAAGGATACTCCTGGGTAATGAATTTGATGCTCCTGATGGTAATTCTCAGCCTTGTGAACCCGATGCTCCATATCAAGATAACATGTCCGAAGCTCCACAAGTTGATCTTGAGGTAGAAGATGCATCCCCAGGAAAAGATGTTAATCAAGAGCAGGGTATAATGAGTAGAGAAGATTATTTTAGGGCATTAGACGAACTAAAGGCTAAGAACTCCATAGATGAGACTGATAAGGATACGAATGTTCATGATGGAGATACGTCATGTTTTGCAACATGCACAACCAGCGATGTAGAAGATGATCTTTTCAAGGGTACCTATTCTTATGACGCAGAGGATGGTGGAGATGGTAGACAAGGTGCCCTCACTTCCTGTGTTGGAACTCGCTGGTTCAGGGCCCCTGAACTACTTTATGGATCCACATCCTATGGACTTGAGGTTGATCTGTGGTCATTGGGCTGCATATTTGCAGAACTTCTAACCCTACAACCCCTTTTTCCTGGGAGTTCTGATATTGACCAGCTTGCTAGAATTATTAGTGTTCTGGGCAATTTAAACGAAGAGGTCTGGCCGGGCTGTGCTGAACTTCCTGATTACAGAACGATTTCATTTAACAAGGTAGAGAACCCAGCTGGTCTGGAGTCCTGCCTGCCTAGCCGGTCCATTGATGAAATCTCTCTCGTCATGAAACTTATTTGTTATGATCCAGCTGCCAGAGCCACTGCCATGGAACTGCTCCAGGACAAGTATTTCAATGAAGAGCCCCTTCCTGTCCCAACATCTGAGCTGCATGTTCCATTGACAAAGAGTAATCATGATGAGGATTCTCATGGAGGATGGTACGATGACATGGGTTCAGATTCTGATTTTGATGAATTTGGCCCCATGAAAGCCACAAAAACCAATGCTGGTTTTTCTGTAAGGTTCTTTTGATCTTGGCAAGTGTTGAGGTACTGTGAAAGTGCAAAGAAATTTTCCTTTCTATTTGTTTGAGTAATTATTGAAGATTATAATCGGCTTTAAGCTAATTGTATCTTAGATTTATAATGTATTGCACCTCGTGTTTTGCTTATTGAATACAACAGTTTTTATGCAAAACATCCTTACTTATTGTAAACTGAAGGATAATAATAATATATTGTATCACATGTTTGTATGCCAGTAGCCGTGCTGACATGCTAATTTAGTTGTTGTCAACCATTTTTCATGGTGATCAGCTAATGCTTGTTGAGCCTGTTAGATGAAATAAAATATGAATTAAACCCGAACAAGGAGGATTTATCACCGCTGATGTGATTCAGATTCATAAAAGTAAAGAAACCCAAATGTTAGTACTGCTAACGAACTGTCTGGCACACAGGTGTTGGTGGAATGGACTCCATCAAGAAGCTATTTCCAATACCCCTCTGCCTAGACCCAGAAATTGTTCTGCCGTCAATCTCTCTCCCTTAATCAGTTATCAGTCATGTCCTGTGTCCAAGTGATGTAAATCAACTCGTGTGGAAAAACAGTCCAAGCTAAAAACTTCTTGTATGTCGACAGTGTCACGTTATTTGTTCAGTTGAACCTATTTAACTAATGGGGTAAATTTTGGATTATCCACATTACGAATTGATTGCCCTTAAATCACCTTTTTATTTTGAAAATCTTTAAGTTATCTTTATTTTTGGGGTTATTTTTAAGGACTTCCCCTGAGGTTTAATGTATTAACACCTAGGAAGAATGTATTGATATAATTACAAAAACCTCCCCTACCGTTAATTAATCGTTAAGTTGACTGTTAGTGGACTGTCAAAATTACTAAAATATCCTTCTCACCAAAATAATAAATTATTAAATGTAGTTTTGAGAATTTATGGGTAATAGGTTTGGCCGGCTGCTGCTTCCACCGATTAACCGGGTCTTCAACCATTGCTTTTGCTGCTTGCCATCTTCCTTGTCGCCGTCCTTTGGCTTGGTTTATAAACTTTCAACGCCATCATGTCTTTCTTTCTACCTTGTTCCCTTCCTTTCTTTCTCCGCTGCCTAGCTCTATGCTTTTGAAACCAACCCGTGTCCTCCAGATGTTTACGGCTTCCCTTCTTATGTCTCTGACTATTTTTAATAATTAATCAGTTGGCTGCAAAGGATCTGAAAGTTGGTGCCTATCTAAAAGACAAATAGATGCGAGGCCAGTCAATTGTTCTTGCTTTCAGGAAATTTCACGGTCTTGCAGCCATAGCTAGATTTGGACTCTAACAAATTGTTTGAAAACCCAGTTCAACAAAGCAATTAACTGCGTCAGAATCAACAAATTGTTTGAAAACCCAGTTCAACAAAATGCCTATTGGTGGTGTGTTGGGCTTAAAGAGGTTCTGTTTGCAGTGAAGGACCATCAACGGACTTTGACAAGATGGCGGCAGCGAGATCTCATGAGTTTGAATGTGGCTGCAAGTGTGGGATGAAAAAATCGTGGGTTTTGTGGTTGTTGAGATGTTTATTGAGGTCGGGACTTCATGGGGGTTGGTTGAGGGGATAGACGGCGACGAAATGAAACCATCACTGATGGTAGAAATTACGGCAGTGGTATGCGGCGTGACCAGCCGTGAGCTATGGTTTTGAGAGCTGTGTGTGGTTAAGTTTTGGGATGTCAAAGGTTGCTGCATGGTATCGGGATGGCTCAAGGGTGATAGCGGTTGGGTGACATCTGCAATGGCCAAAGGGGCGCTGTTGGTGTGTGGGCTGTTGTGAGACAAAAGCCATCTTTTTGGGTTAATGCGTGGTGGTAGATGCGGCTGATTCAGAGGCTTCCATGACTGGGGTTGGTAACCAGGGTGAATAGGGGACTCCAGCAGTGGCAAAGCACCACTATTGGTTGCCGGTGGATTCATGGCCAACTGGTTAAGTTCGGTCAACAGCGGGCTAGTTGGTCAAAATATCATTGATCTAGTAAAAATATATTTTGAATTTTAAATATGATTTATACATTTACCCTTCTATACTGATGCCATACGTATTTTTATACTAACGGCATGGGAGGTTGCTGTAATTATATCAATACATTGTATCTAAGTGTTAATACACTAAACCTCAAGGGAGGTCTCTAAAAATAACCCTTTATTTTTGTTGAAAAGATATGGAAAAAAATTGGGGATGGATTGATAAACTTATTTTTTGTGTTTTCTTAACAAAATGAGAGTAAATTGAGATTTTCAAAGAGTGATTGTCGTGGTCAAAGTTTTAGTTTTGTATAGAACTGGTAAAATGGGCTATGACACGATCACATGACACGGATACAGCATGACTTTTTTGCATTCGTGTTAACAAATATTGATATGATTTAAAAATGGGTTGACACGACACGACACGATTATTTACTGTGTCGAACTACCTCAACATAATAACACATTTATGATATAAATATCAAACAATATATGGCAATATTATTTTAAAAAATAATTTATATATATTGAACACAAAATTAATTATCAAATCATATATGATAAATAATCAATAAAATCAAAACTGGTGTCATACTACCTCCATTTTCTCTTTCCTCTTCTTTGGTATCAGAGCACATCTTTTGTTCTTATTTTAAATATTTTTTATATGAGTAGTTATAAAGCAACTTCGTTTACTTCATGATCTATTTCCCATCATTGCTAAATTTGACCAAAATCTTGAAAACTTTTATAAAAGTCTATTTGTTGTTTTAGAAAAAGATTCAGATACTTGGATAGAAAATAACCCTTACATAAATATTTTAGAAAGTGCTTTAGAAATTGTAGAAACTGAAGTAGTAAGAATTAGTTGTGAATAGTTACATTTAGACATGTTATTAGAAGAAATATTAGGAAATATGAAGCTTTTAGTAGATTACACATCTCCTTTACCTCCTAAAATAGAAACAAAAATAAATATTAAACATTACGCTTTTACAATTTTGCCCATATTTAAATTTAGAAGGTATAATTTATAATATTATAATATTAACAAGCAAATAAAATTATTAGACAAATACGAGAATCTAGCATTAAAAATTAGAAATAAATTAGAAGATTTAACAAATTAGTTAATGAATTTTCAGAAATTAGAATATTGAGATTTAGAAATTAGCCATCATAGAAAACAAAAATTAAATTTAACAGAGAGAATAAAAATTAATTGTAATATTGAACATTTTGAAAACCAATTTAAACATTCCCATATACTAGCAATAGACAACAAAATTTCATAGTACACTTATTAATCAACTTAGGACAACACTTAGAAGTTAATATTGAAAAGTTAAAACAGCTAATACTAGGACTAGGAAAATTCTTCGAAACTATTAATATTAATACATTAAGAAGAAATTTAGATTATATTAAAGAATTATTAGCATATTTTAATAGCCAGGTTAAAAGATTCCCTAAGAAGAAAAAAATAATAGAATTAATTCAATTAGTAGACATAAAAACACCTAATCCATTAGAATTAGAAATTAAAAATCTTGTAAAAAGTTTAAAAGTAGAAATAGAAAATATTAAATTTACACGGCAATATTTACAAATACAATTAGATGCAATAAAAATAATAGTTAGTGAATGACTTTAGATAAATTATTAATAGAATCTTTAGCAGAACTAAAGCATGAAATCCCACATCTAAACCCAATAGGTTATAAATATAAAGAATTTAGTCAAAAAAATAATACTATCCAACAAGCCCAAGCCAATACTATTATTAATTTTTTTATTAAAATCAGTAATAAATTAGACGACTTAGACAATAGACTCAACAAATTTGAAATTAATTTTCAAACCTTTAGAAAGAATAAGGAATCTATATCAAACTTAGAACTTAGTAACTCATTAGACAATTTAGATATAGAATTAGACACATTGACCAATAGAGTAGAAAAGTTAAATTTAAGATGACCAATTCTAGCACGTAGAACAATAGACATTAAAGATATTTTAGGACCTAAAGTAATATTAAAAAGCAATGGACTTAGTAAGAAATAGTAGAATAGATGTAAATATGGTAAAAAGACTTAGAAGGTCACTTTCATTTTCTAGTAAAGGTAAAGAAACTATAAAAAGAACTGAAAATATAATAGACAAACAAAATCCAAATAAATTATTATAAAGGGGATTTGAACAAATTAAAAAGAAAATATTATATAAATCTATACAAGCTTATGATATAGTATAAATAAGGTGGCATTGACAGGTAAATCATTCTAAAAGAACTTATATACACAAGGGATCTTCCTTCAGACAATTTACATTACTGAATCTCTCATATGATAGTTAAACCATTAATTTTTACTTCTAATATAGATAGGTCAATTAAAAATTTTATAATATATATTTACTTGTCTGTAGCTATTTTTGTAGTTTCTTATCTAATTTTTTTAATTAGATGTGTTAGAAGTGGATATTCCCTCTTTGGAAAAAGAGAAAATTTTCATTTCTCAAGTTCATCCTATTCTTTTCTTATTATTGTTTGTTTATTCTGTCTACCACGATGTTGGTGTCTAATGTATGACTTTTATTTTGAAGTGTAGGTTGTCTAATTAATTCTACATTAGCACTTTCTAGTGCAAATATTCTCTGTCTACATGCATATACTTCATTGTCTGAATGATATCTAGTTTCATTAAGTTTTTTAACTGTGTGTGTCATGACCTCATAATGATTACAAAATTGTATTGATGATGATGATGATGATGATGTTGATGCATTGTTTAAAGGATTAATTAAATGGCTAACATGATAATTTGGTCCTATTTCATGTCTAGCAAATTTTATAGCTTTATGAAATGTATAAAAACCTTTATAGTATAGATCAGGATAATTGATTATTAAATCAACTACTTCTCTCCACTGACTATAAAACACCTGGTTGTCAACCTCTAACTAGTACGAAAAATGCAAAGTAATTATTGTCTACGTGTTTATTAATCTGTCTAAAATAATGCATAAGTGAATTGGCTATTTTTAATTTATCTTGTGGATTACTAACACACCACAAATTATCTAAAATGCATTGTTAACTGTCTAATAACTGAAATTTACTTTTAAAGCTTAAATTTGTTCATGATGAAAACTGTCTAAGTTTAATTGGACCGAAATTCATATATCACTTTATTCCTATTAAAATAATTATTGATTAATTAATCTTGAAAGAATATCAGCTAAAATTTTATCTTTACCTACTATGTGTTCAAATTTCGCTTTGTATCCTTTACCAATTATTACTTCTAAAAAGTATGTTTGTCTTTTACTAATAAAAGAATATTTCTTTTCAAAATTTTTCTATTGTACTTTTTTTATAAAATTCTATAATATTATCACAGCTTGTTCGTATTGTAAATGTGTCATTTTGTATATATAAATGAAATAAATTTAAAGAATTTATTATTCCTAAAATTTCTAATTCTGTACTTGATTTTCTACCTTCTATCACTGTAAATTTACCACTAGTGCACATTGTTATTTCCTCTTTATCTTTCGAACTATCTTTATTGGGCTTTTAGATTAATATTTCTACCCATTCTAAGCTACTAGCATCCATTTGTATAATTTTATAGTAACTATCTATTGGTAATGCTAATGGTTTGAGATTTCTAACTATTCCTTTAAGTTTTTGAATTAATTTTATGTCTTCACTATTAAAATATTTTTGTCTATTTTTACTTAATTTATTATATAAAGGTCGTATTAATGTACTAAGATTTGATATGAATTTTCTATTGTAATTTAATAATCCTAAGAATTTTTGTAATTCTTTAGTATCTTCTATCTTACCCGAAAATTCTAATATTTTACTAACTATAAATGGTTGTAATTCTATTGTTCCTCCGTCTATTGTTAATCTTAGAAAACATATTTTGTATTTTAATAATTCTATTTTCTTTTTAGAGATGACTATATTATTATTTTTAAAGCAATCTAAAATCTTATGTAAATAGGCAATATGCATAAATTTATGGGTTATTTTTCTCCAACCCCCTCATGTTTCGACAAAAATTGGTGTGCACCTTAATGTTTCAACAACCATCACCATGCCCTCAAATCAACATATCCAACCATTATCTTTCACAGTAGGTCACTTGACTTATTTGCCCTTGATTTGAAAATTAAGCATTAAAAATGCAGAAAATATATCAGGTGCTGTTGTTCACTACATGCAAGTGTAGAAAAATAAAATGACGACATTACCCTTAATCCATAAACATAGCTAGAGACCGTGATAACAAATAATTAATGCTAGCAAGACATATTAATGCAGAAGATCATAAGACGGCCTCTACCCTCATCAATTTGATTAAACCAACTGAAAACAAATAATTATTAAATAAAACCAAAATCAGAAGTTCGAGGAACCAAAAAGCAGCCAAACTACCTTCAACCCTAGTTATAGGCTCTTTAAAGTTTGCCAAATTCACCTCTCACAAAAGATATTAGAATTCAGTCAATGGAGTTATACATCAATACATATCTATCCTCAACCATCTATCAAGTTCTCAAAACATTAAACCTCTTTTCTTGATTAAAAGAAAACTAAAATGATTGCACCATATAATTGCAATTGTCATTTTATCATTTTCTAGTTATGTGTCACGCAAATACCAAAAATGAACAAGTCATAATTTACCCCAATCTCTATCAATTCACAACTCAAAGGGGTTAACTTTCTTGTCCTTCTATAAATAAACAAAATATTACTTGCAAGAGAAACAAAAATGCAGTTCAGAAGCTAGCAAGATCATGCTTAGATCTGTTCTTAAAATATCGATGTTATAATGTAGATAGTTTATTATCACCGTATAAATAGTAACTAATAATAATAATAATTACAGAGCAGAGATTTAGAAAGAATGAACTAAAATTAAAATATTAGTAGTTGGAATATAATAAACCCGAGCTATACAATACAGATAAGTCATAAGTAGCAGCGCTCCTGTAGAAATCCAGCAAGCAACAGAAAAAAAAAATCAACTGTTGAATATAAATGATTGAAAAATAGTTAATTGAAATGGAAAAAGCTTATTAGGATGACAGAGTGATTTGGACGACCAAAACCCAAAAATGCCTCCTCATTTGTCTCCGCATAGCCGACATGGGTGGACTGCCATCCTTGACAATACAACTTCATCAATTTTCTCGATGGTTTTTGCCAGATATTTGATGTCAAATCTCTTTTTTACCCTACTAAATGGTGCGTTTTCTCTATTCTTTTACCCTCCTAAACGGTGCGCTTTGTTTGTTTCATTTTCTTTTTGCAGCCATTTGTGTCAAATCTCAATTTTTCTCTTCTATCGTTAAAGATAACGATTGGATATGTTGATTTGGGGGCGTGGTGATGGTTGTCGAAACATGTGGGGGCTAGCGGAAAATAACCCTAAATTTATTCTAGCTAAAAACTAAATTATCATCTATATAGACTATACAAATTTTTTAAAAAAGTTTTAATACTCTATCCATTCTAACTTAAAAAAAAAACTTGTGAGGCATTTTTTATTCCAAATGACATTACTAACTACTCAAAATGTCCTTCTGAACAACTAAAATTTGTCCATCGAATAGATTTTTTATGGAGTCGGATTTACCAAAATCCACTTTTACAATCAAATTTAGAAAAATATTTAATATTTTATATACAATTTACCAATTCATTTTTATTAGGTTTTTTATAACTATTATCTAAAGTATTATCATTTAATCATTTATAATTTATTGTCATTCTACTTTTTCCATGTTTTTGCGCACTATGATTGTTTACAATGAATGCGGGGCTTCTATGTCTACTGGTACTATTTCTAGTTATTTTTAGTTCTAATAATTCATTTACATGCATTTTCAATTATTTTCTATCTTCTAGACTGTAAGGTAAATCTCATGTTTTTATTGTTATGTCTGAATTAATGATTTATAACTTATATACTTCCTTATTATCCTTTCTGATTGGATTATTTCCTATTATTTCTAATTTTTCTACCTTTTTCCTAATTTCTTCAGGTCATTCTCACACTCTAAGCATTCTACTTGTTTTTCTATATTTACTACATCATCTAAGTACTTGTCTATTTCATCTTCATCTAACATTTCTACTTCATGTACGTCATTTTTTACTTCTAGTCTACTATTGCTGTCTATTTCTTTTGTATTTTGTATTTTGTATTTTTTCTTCTTCTAATAAAGAATCAAAGAATTCTATATCTAAATCTTTTTCTACAACTAACAGTTTTCTTTTCGTGTGGTAAAACATGTGTTTCATATTTAGGTTGAATAAATGTTGATTTTTTAAAGAAATTTACTCTAAATACTACCATTATTTCGTAATATAAAATTTAATCCTATAATAAATTTATATCCTTTTTTTATTAGAAATAAATGTTTGTGGTAAAATATGCATTTCACCATTTTTCTTATGGGCATATTATTTATACATTCTGTAATCTGCATTAGTTCACCATTAAACTGTGTAATATTTAGTTATTTACTGGATTTCTAAGTTTATTCCTATTCTCCTTAGGTACTATGCTATCAATCTATCATGTATAATACATCTATTTGCACTTGTATCTATCATTACTTTGGTATAAATTTTTTAAAAAATAATAATTCTACATCTATATTTATTAGTTCACTACCTGCTCTATTTATTTCTATTGTTTCATCATCTTGTTGTTTATTTTTACAATTATTACAAAAGAATTTTCCCGTGTTTGTGTCTCTATATTCTAATTCAAATTTTTTATTACATTCTGTACAATTTTTATCAAAAAAAAAATGATGTGCAAGTTTCTAGAACATTAAATTCTACATCTTATTGTAATTTTGAATTTGATTCTAAACTTGAATTGCTACTAATGTTTGATTCACTACTATTGACTATACATATATTATCACTATAAGGTAATTTATCTATATTAACAACTTCTTCTATATTTAGAATTTGTTCTTCTATATTATAGCTGTCTACTTCTAATTGATTGACTTCTTTATTCTCAGGGCAATGTGATTTAATATGTCATTCTTTTCCACACACAAAAAACATTTACAAGTTTTATTTCTTTTATATACTCGTTTTCCCTTTTTAAATGCATTTTTATGAAGTGTTATAAACTTGTTTATATCACATTAATTTACATATGACATATTTTAAGAATAATATTGACATATTTATTATTTTTAATTAATTTTTAACTTCTTTGTATTAAATATGTTAAACAAGTTAATACAATTAATGCAATTAGTAAATACATCGTATATAAGTTTTGACTTTTCAATATGATTAATAAATAAATCATATATGTGTTTACTTAAATTTAATATAACATGAATAAAATACGTGGCAAATACGAAATGATTACACAATTTGATGACCCCGAGCTTTGTTGGATCCTCATGTGCCCTTGCAACCTCTTTTACTAAATTTGTATTTTATAGTTATAATATTCACCCTCTTCAAATTCACTTTTAAGTTAATATAATTTTTTCTTTTCCTTATTCTTTGCCGAAACAAGACAGACATGAAATTTGATAATTGACATGTTGTAACAAAATTTTGCTTAATGAACAGCATTTTATTAAAAATACATTAATTTTTTTTCCTTTTGAATTTTTAGTTGAAATTTATAAATGTATCACTTTTTTATTAACACCATTAGAAGATTTAAAAGAATATCTGGAAATATATATATATATATATATATATATATATTTTACTCCTAATTTTGGATTGATGAGAACAACTACCACTCTTAATTTCCTCATAATTAGTTCTATGTTGTTATTTTTTTATTGATGGATAAAAAATTATAATGTTTCAAGTTTCCTATAACTGATATTATGGTTATTTTGAATATATTTTAAATAACTATTTCTTTTAATTTGTTATTATTATAAAAAAATATGTTATTTAAAATGGATTATATAAGCATGAATTCTTTATTTATGTTGTAAATAACCTACTAATTAGCTAAAATGCCTATTTTGACAATTTTATATCTTTAAATTAACAAGTTTAACAAATTTATATAACTAATTTTGTAACCATTATTGGTCCCAGAAACTCTGACACAACTCAAAAAGTATTATTACTCCCAAATATAAAAGTGTCTAGTTATAATATAATCTGGTGAGTCTTGGATCAAACCACGAGGAATTTAAAATCTAGTGGTCAATTTATTAAGTAAAAAAAATTAAATGTGGGAAAAAAACATTAATAAGAATCAATATAAAAATATGTTAAGGTTACATGATCCACTCTAAACATAGTCTTAATACTCTCTCATTTTTATATTTTGCATCACTTTTACTAGTTAATTATTATGTCATTTAATTCTTAACTAACTATGTGTGTGGACAAATATGAAATCAAGTACCTAATGTGCCACAACTATATTAATGTGTTGACATTACATTAAAATATCATATAAATATAAAAAATTTATAAATTAACATGACATAAAAATAACTAAAAAAATAAAATAAATTTAAAAATTACTTCAGAAAGTAATTAATTTAATAATTTGAAACCTTGAACTTCACCTTTCACCTCAACTTAATAAAATTAGCCACTAATATTGAAAGAAAACAAAACATTTTTTTATTTAACAAACTTTTGAAATATATATACAACAAAATTGATAAATTAGAAAACAATAAAAGAGAAGAAAGAAAGAAAGAAAATTCCTTAGCTACTCCCTCGTTCTCTCCTTACTTGCTCTCCTTCTTGCTTTTCCTTGTCTTTCATAGGCGAGAAACACATCTTCTTCTTTTGATTTATTAATATTTATTTTATTTTATTTTTTATACTATATATACATAGAGAAGTGTGATGGTCAAGTGGTGAAATAGCCACCTAACCATCACGACCATTATCAACTCACTTTTTTTTATAATTTTTTTATTGATTATATTTCCTCAATAATACATTTCAAATGACTATCAATTCTTATTTGTTGCTGGCTTCCAGTTCCAACTCCTTTTTATTCTTGAAATATATCTATAATATAAAATTAAAATAAAATTAATATATTACAAATTAATTTAACATAAAAATATATTTGAGAAGTGTTAAGATAATTTAATAATAATTAGCGCATTAATCGACACTGTAAATGAAAAATTGATAATTTCATCCTTATTAAATATACACTTTTTGTGTCAATCAAACTCCAAAATAAAATATATTTCTTTGTTATTTAATTAAGATTAGATGAATTTTTTTTACATTCAGGGATAAAATTATCTTTTTATCAATATTCTATTAAATCTTCTGAAGGTGTCAATGAAAAAAATAAAAAAGTAATACACTCTATAGATAGCTACAACCAACAAAAAAAGATATATTTTTAACAAAGTACAAAATATCAATTAACCGGTGGATAATTACCCAATTTTAATCAAAATCTTTTGATTTAGAAAATAAAATTAGGCACATAATCACATGTTCTTTTATGTAAATATTTTAAACTCTTCACTGGAACCGTGAACCATGCACAGATGAATTAGCGAGTTACTGATCTACAATTCTACATATATTATTACCATTAGCCACCGTATCGTGCCCTCTTCTCAAAACAGTTCTAGATATCCACACGCCATTAATTTCTTTGCCACTCGACATCGTCAACTCACTGGCATTTGTCCTAAGATTCAATTACTAGTTACCATCCCCTAAAATTCAATTTCTAGTTACCATCCCTAACGGTTATAACCCTCATGAATGGATTGTTTTCAAATCATTTCTCTTATTTTTAGAAATCTTGAGTTATTCTTATTTATTTATTTATTTCCTTAATGAAAATGGGAGTAAATTAAAACTCTCAAAAGTAAATGGGTGAAATTAATTTAATGACATACTAAACTTCATTTTGAGTTGCCATCTTTCTCCACCGCAGGTCACCGTCAACTATTTATAAGCCAAAAGTGATTTGAGACCAACACTCGATCTTTAAGCAAGCAACTCAACATCGTATAGGAACAATATGCATTTCATACACCAGTTATGAATATTAAGGGCAGTACATATTTAGACTATATGTAATCACAAATCAAAGCTTCAAAAAGGCCAGACCTGCCCGTGCTGAATTTTGACCAGTGAAATAAAGGCTAGATCACACTCCACTAGAACTCATATGCAGCATTTACCCGATCATATTTGTAGATATGCAAGGGTTTTCCAATCGACAATTCTGACATTCTGGTTTCTCATTTTGCTTCAGCCGCACAATACCTTTTACCAGATAAGCAACACTTGCTTACATCTGTTATACTGAAGTTTCTTTAACAGGAAAATAACTTCCATTATTCCTGCGGAAGAAGAGCTATCTCAATTTCTTGGAGTGATTTTCCTTTGGTTTCCACAACATTTCTTTTTACAAAAGCCACTGCTATTAAGCAAAAGGTTCCAAATATAGAATACAAGAGCTGTGGCCCTAGTTGCTCCAACAGTCGCAAAAACAGCAAGCCCACAAAGAAATTTATCACCTGAAGAAGGCCGTATATTCAAGAATCAGAATGGAGTCATCCCATTTCATTACATTGTCAAAGCTTTCAGAACTTTCAAATATAGTTTCTAATTTCAGCTCCAAAATGAGGTGCAAGCAAACACTACAAAACAAAAGATGTGAGAAAAATTACCCAGTGTACTGACATACACACTGCCATTGCTTTTGCTCTAATTCGACTGGGGAAGATTTCAGGAAGGAGAAGACTTGGGACTGGACCAGCTCCTAGAGCAAATGTTAATACAAACCTGCATAAATTTTACAATTAGGGTCCAGTTTCAAGAAACACAAGAAAATTTCTTCATGCTAACAGTCTTAAAAGTCTGTTTCAGTGGGTTAGCTGGAAACATACCAAGACCATTTCATTACCAAACACAAGAAAATTTCTCCATGCTAACAGTGTTAAAAGTCTGTTTCAGTGGGTTAGCAGGAAACATACCAAGACCATTTCATTACTAAACATAAGATACACAACTACAAAATGCAAGTTACAAATGAATGTGACACGAGCTAACTTTTTTCCTTTTTTCGGTAGCATCTCATAAGTGTCAGCCAAACTCCTCCCCAACCGGATTTGAACCTCAAGTCTCTTGTACCACCTCAAGAGGTGTTACCCAGTTGATTGCAAATTAGAGCATTTTTTGTATGGCCGCGGACAGTAAATGCATATTTATGATTTATCAATTATAATGACACTCACATTAGCATACCACCAACAGAGAGGTACAGAGCTGCAGAGCCTGGTATATAAGAACTTGATGCAGCAACTTGGATAGCCATTGACACTGCCTGTGCAGATCAAATCCATCGCGTAAGAGTAGCAATTATTAAACCATAGGCTCCATTAACTAATTCAAATATAATCAGGAAAGAAATAATCATACTGCTGTGTGCAGAGGCTTGCTTGAAAAAATAGGGACGGGTAGGTTTCATAACAATAATGAATAGAAAAAGATAAATGTGCATGAATGGCCAGCTTCTTTCCAAAACATTATGTTACTTCTGGTTCTGGGTGATTATACTATCCCGTTCTCATTTGCCACAAATCACTAATGAGCTCCTCTTCCTGTTTACTCACTAAATAAAAAATCAACAATGCACTGGGAAACCAAACAAGCCCCTATTGCATCAGCTAAGTGAAAAATGTCTAGTCTATGTACCAACACGGGGTACAACAAACCACCTCCTTTTGTTATTCTTTAAATGAAAGGTATACAGCTCTTTTATCATTATCATTACGCCACTAACACAAGAAAGGTTTCCAAGATTAATGAAATGCAAGAACAAATTACCATGCTGAAGAAACTCCACTGGAGAAGTGCCTTCCTTCCTAGTTTATCCATCAATACCATTGCGACAACAGATCCTGGAAACAAACAAAATTAAGCATCATAAAAATGCACTAATGCAGTGTATGCAAAAACATATTAAGGAACATACATATACCTGATAAATTTGCAATTCCAACGAAGACATTTGCAAGGCCCGATGATAGTCCCGCACTTTTAAATACAGATGAAGAGAAATAAAATATAGCATTTATACCAGATAGCTGTTGTAAAGCAAAGAGGGTTGATCCAATAAAAACAACTGCAAAAGGAACATGTGAATAACAAATCCCCAAAAGAAAAATGAAAGAAAGAGAAAGTAGCGATGGCTCTACAGCAGCAGCAGCTGTAGATGCTGAATCAGAATAGAATAGAATTACTCCAAAAGCTCTAAAATGTATACCAGAGCATGATATCTACCTCTAAAATGGCGGCCATAAAGCAATTCTTCAAACTTCACAATATCTCCGTCGTCCCCTCTGTCTAACTTGGACAACTCTGCCAAGGAAGATTTGACGTGTGATCCACCTAAAAGCTTCTCAAATTCAGCTTCAGCTTCAGCAGTTCTTCCTTTCTAATCAAAGCCATAAGATGTGTTAGCAGCTGCGTTCAACACCGGCAATAACGAGAGAGAGAGAGTCAGTACAAACCTTGTACAGCCAATGCGGACTCTCAGCACAAAAGACCATACCAAGACAAAGTATAGCAGCAGGAACTATAGATACCCAAAAACAAATGCGCCACCTGGTCACATAAGTTAAAAGAAAAACGGAATCTGTAAATATGGAAAACAATTTATGAACCAAGGGTGCTATGAGCTGCAATGCACATATCTTACCAGCCAGCAATTTCTTTGACAGGGATTCCTATCAAAAGAGATCCCATAAGTCCAAGACAAGTTGCAATCTGGATGAAAGCTCCATAGGTACCCCTCACAAAAGGGGGGGAAACCTGCTCAAGTTGACGATGCAAAATCATTTTCTCTATTAAAAATAAAATCTCCTGCATTCATCATACAAAAGAAAATTTGTGCCATAATCATTGTGGCATATGATTTATAATCAATATACCTCAGTAACATAAAGAGCTGCAACTGTGGGACCAAGACCCATTCCAGTCCCAACCACGAACCTCCCCAAAAGCATGCCTATAAGGTTTCTAGTTGTTGCACTGAGAATTCAAACCTTTGCTTTCAGTTTCTTTACAGATATATAAGAATTAAATAACAGAAGAAGGGATAGGTGTATTAAGTAGTATCAAAAACTATTTCTTATACTCAAAATAAAAATGTATGCAAAGAAACAAAATAATAATGTTATGCACTAAAAACAGCAATATGATAGATGTCAATGTGTAACTTCTAAACATTGAATAACTCCTGGTGATTTAAACTTTTAAGTCCTACTTAACTATTTTAGTTAGTGATATAAAACCACAGAAGCAAAATGGTTTGCATGTAATCTGCAAATTCTGCAGTCAAAGGAGTCCACAAGACCATTTAAGCTAAAGCTCTTAACTCGTACAGATTCAGAAAGAAATGAAATGCTGCAAAATTTGCCATATCATGCAAAAACATCACCTTATTGAAGCACCAATGATCATAGGCAAAGCACACAACTGAAAAGCCCTACGACGGCCAACCCCATCAGCTATCCAGCCACTAAGTGTGGATCCAATGAAGGCCCCACCCAGACACATACTTACTACCAAACCTGTGATTGGCATTGCACAAGAAAAAATATAATATTAGAGGTGTGAATGTATAACATCACCATCAGATAGTAGCTGTAAATAGCCTCTCTTTCCTCCGCCCCCACCCCGCCCAACCCCAGCAAACAAACAAAAATTAACAAGAAACAAAATAAGATCCTAGTGAGAAGAATCCAATATCTAACCTTCTGCTAAGGTGTTCCCATTGAACCCAAGATCCAGAGATATGCTTTCAAGTGGTTCATTAACTACTCTGTATAAAAATAGCAAAATGAAGATAATAATTTTAATGACTCCTCAAACTATAACAGAAACACCTGATAAAAAAACAAGACAACAACAAAAGAAATAAGTTTAAGAGAGCACACAAACCCTAGATGGTAGCCAAACAAGAATGAAGATAAGGTTGCCACTAGTACATGTGGGAAAGACAACTTCCATGAAGGATTTGTATTCTCGACTTCCATGCCGTTCTGTACAAGAGCTAAAAGAAATACAAGCACTAAGCTCAGAGATCTCTCAAATAGCTTGGTAACTGTTCAAAATCCAAAAAATAAATATACTGCCCATTCAAAAAGTTCCTACTTATTCATGATATTTTACTATGACCATCGTATCACTGGACAACTTTCACCTTGACTTAATGTTTGCTATTTCAATCTCCTTTGATCAGATAAAACTATCTCAATGAGTAGACAAGGAGGACAAAAAAGCTCAGAGACAATGCATCTAATGTAACAGAAACTGAAATATGCATCAAATCCAAAGATTCTGACATAGCCTGTTTTCTTACGCAAATGATTAATTAAGAATCTCAATCATTTAGGCAGGGCATTTTTTAAAAAAGGAAAAAAAAAAAGCTGAAAGTGACTTTGATAACCACAATGCACATCACTGGTGTTACATCAGTCAATTATAAAGCCAGCCATTGTTCGGCGCCGATACATAAGATTTTAAGGAAAAGTTACTTCTGTCAATAACAGCATTACCTGTGGTTTCTTCTACATCAAAAGTACTTGAACGATCTCTTGATGACGTTCGCTTATACATCATAGATGCTTCCCGTTGGCGTCCCCACATGCCAACCTGAAGCCACCTTAGCTCTAATGCTAATGACCAAATTCAGAGACTTCACTACTCGGACTCAACTGTCAAATCACATACATGCCAATTAATAACCAAGCCACATCAACTTCATATTTCCTTCAGTACAAGACTTCAACTACCATAGTTTTGCCTTATCATTTGCAGAACAAATTACCACGGTTTTCCTAATAAATAGGTTTTATTGGGAAACATTAACATAACTCCATATCAACTAATCTAAAAATCACCAAAAGTTAAATTATGCTTCCGTTCTTTCTACCATTTTATCTTTTCTTTCTGTTATCTTTTTCATAATTCTCAAGACAAAAAATATATTCATATCTTGTTATGTTCTGTTCTTTCAATTTTTGCCAGCTATAGAGGAGAAAGCAGCGTTAGATATCACCTTATAATAACAACAATTACATGAACAATAGATTGCACATCAAAATAACCGATAAACTAATGGACTACATATTTATGAATTAATTAAACAGTCGCAGTAGTTTCAGATAACAATATACAACACTGGTTATCAAATAAAAGAAAGAAATCAAACTTTCTGAGGAAAAAAAAAAATCTCCTAACAGAATAATAGCTCAGCATAAACAAACTTGCTTGTCCTAAATCTCTCCACAGCAAAAACATCAAATCTAAACAAATGAAGTAGTAATTATTAAACATAAATAAAATTAAACAAAATTGAACAAAGCCTGTATTAGATCAGACATGAAGCCAATTAACAGTAATACAAGCTTAAATAACTTCAATTACCTTGATTTAGCTTCGATTATCGAAAAATTAAGCAACGATCCGAAACACGAAATAGTTGTGCGAATTCAGTGACACTGACGCTGAGAAAAGCGAAACTTCAAGAAAAGATTTTACAGCTTATCAATATATCTATATATTGAAGAGTAAAGAGGGAGAAGCTTTACACTATCATGCGCGGGGTAGTGTAGGTTAAGAAAAGGAGGTGTAGAAGTCTTCTAAATGCGTAATCGCTTTTTCTACACACTGCTAACTTCGGGAGGCAGAAACTAAGAAAGAGACAAGCTGACAGCTATTGGAGTAACTAAATTTCATTAATTATTGAGTTAGTAAAGTGACAATAATGCCTTGGTTGTACGAGATTTTGGTGGTTCTGATCTGCTGTTATTGATAGGTCAAGCCTACGTACTGTGCCTTCTGCAGGTGTCACTACAGAGACGGTACAACGAGGGGTGTTTTAGTCATCGCGTTATGTCTCAGGAGTACGAAAGTGGATGGCTGTGCTTGTGACAAGTGGCGAAACGTAGAAACTTCAGGCGGTTTGAAGAGTGCGGAGAGGCCGAAATGTAATTTTAATTCTTTGCGTAGACGGACTTCTACCCCGCGGTCGACACGAAGATTGAAGTTTGAACTTTGACATGTGTTTTTCCAGTTTCCAGTCAACATGCCTAAAAACTTTTGGATCTTTATTTTTTCTTTATAAAATGACACTTCGACTTTTATAAAATTATATATTTTAGAAATATAATTACAATCAAAATGATGTTTTTAAAAATAATATATTTTATATAAAAATATTTTTGTATATGTTATTTTTCGTCGACTTGTCCTGTAACTCCTAATTAAGATGGCAGCAGGAGAATGAAAACATTAAGAGAGAATTTAATTATGTTGGAGAAGGTGATGTAGAACCTTGGATCGATTTGGTGTTACACGGATTGTGTATTTTGGAGATGTCGGAGAAATTATGGGATAATTTGAAATTGGAGTGGCCAATGAAATAAGTTGTTTTTGACTTTTTGTTGTATAAATAAAATAAATAATTGATTAAAAAAAAGTAGTGATATTCGATCTTATATCCTATTAGCCCCAATTTTTAAGTTAATCCCATTAAAATTTTTAAAATAATTTTATCTCTCAACATATCCTACCTAATTCTAAATTTACCCTCATTATAATTTTTATATATTTTTTAAGCATCCACTATATAAAACTTAAAAAAAACTCTCATAATCACTATAATTTCTCTTTTTCTTTTTAAATATTTCATCTATCGTTACCATAACTATTAAAGAAGATTTGGCACCTCTTCACCATCCTCTATTTAGCATTATAAATTAATTTCTTACATGATTACGAAATTAGAGTATACAATATTTGATAAGAGATCATAATTTAAAAAGCCAAAAATAAATTTGAGTTTAAGAAATTAGATAGTTAGATTAGATATTAATAGAAATTATCATGTGGGTGCACTTAAAAACTATTTATCCTTATGAAATGACAAAATATGTATTAGAATAAAAATGATTAGTGGGGGCTGGTGAGATATAATGAGTGGGTTAGACATCACAACTCTTAAAAAAATGGTTTAGTTTGGTTAACTGTACTGTTGCAGTTGCTGTGAGTTTGAAAAGTGGAATACATGTATTTGGTGAATTTTATTAAGAAATTGGGTATTTTATTATATAATAACAAAAATAGACATAAGTTTAAATTGCCTTTTATTTTTTAAAATATGTTTAATAAATTGTGTAGACATGCTTTTTTTGTCTACATGAGTGAGACAAAATGTGCTCGGATGCTTACAAATTGTCACTTGTATGCAGAGTTTTTTTGACAATCTTGTGATAGAATCGTTCTGGCAGGAGTCTAAGGCCTCTATACTTCTTAAACAAGTGTCTCTCATTCATTATCTACATGAGTGAGACAAAATGTACTCGGATGCTTACAAATTGTCACTTGTATGCAGAGTCTTTTCGACACTCTTGTGATTCCCACTTTGTACAAAATCTTTTTTTTTTTTCTTTGATAAGGAAAATACTTCCATTAATTCACATTAGTGAAAACATTTGATCTTTACTGGTATAGAGTCTAGCCACATAACAAGATTATTGTGTCTTAAAGCTAATTTAGTTAAGGAGTGATAGAGGTATTACATAATTTGGGGATGTGCTGACATTTTAACTATTGAAAATCCTTGTTGTAAATTTGAATTTATGAAATTATCCACAAGATCTCTTATTTGCTATCATGTCTACTGTTTACTAAACTTGCAACGTCTTGACAGTCAATTTCTAGGATTTCAGATTGAAAATCTATATTTTTAGCCACTTGTAAATCCTATTTGACAGCTTCAACTTCTGCATATTTAAAATCTCTACCAAGTTGAGTTTGTTGAATTGCTGCAGCTATAATTTTGCTATTTAAACCTTAATTACAATTCTCAAGCCTGCCATATTCTTATCACAACTAATGGCTGCTTCTATATGAACCTTAACAACAATGTGCAAGAGGAAATTCTCTTTTCATGAATCTTGGATAATTTCTTCTTTGCGAACTTTGTCCAAATTTCTTAACTCTTTTAAAGGCTTCCATTACTACTTCTACGATTGTAACACTTTTCATATAGTAGAAACTTTTCTTATCAAAAATCCACATTATAATACACAAAACCAACAAAAAAAATTAACAATTTTAGATTTGGATAGAAAAACAACAACATACTACCCGAGATCTGAAGATCTACGTGAAAAAATAAACCACCACAGATTTGAAAATTTAAGTGGAAGAACAAACCACTGTAGATCTAAGGATTTGAGTGGAGAAATAAGCAAAGAAAACTAAAAGAAAATTAAAAAAAAATTCATTGGAAAAACAGCTCTAGAAGATGCTTTTAGATGTTTATAAAGAAGAAGAGAGGGAAAAGGGTTTTGTGCAAAGTCTCCTCTACATCTTCTAGTGGGTGTCTTTCGTACTTATTATTAGCTGATATGAAGGGTTCTTTACCTAAGTTGGACCTAAAAGTCCAATCTCTTTTCAATTTCGCCCTTGACTATTTTGGTGGCAATCTTTGTCCGTCTAGCAAACATCTATTTGGTGATCATCCATATGGTAAGCATATCCATATGACGATCATTCGTTATTGAAGGAGCTCCGTCCTTTAAGTTAGGACTTCTTATTTGAACTGTGTCTGCTTCCCATTGGTTCAATCAAAATTCACCTCTAACAACATCCTTTTAGTCTTCTTTAAAGACAAATGAGGTGAAAGAAACTATACTATTGGAGATATGTGAAACCATCCAAGCAATAAGATAATTTTTTATTTTATGCCCGTTAGCCCATATTGTGCTTCTTAATTGGTTTAACTAAATCTATCTACCAACAATATCATTCTATCAAATTAAAAGCAAATAATGAAGTTAATATCATCTTAAAACTAAATATATGGAATAAAATAATATAAACATTATGAGATAAATTTTAATTATTATGTAGATTATACATTTATTAACTAGGTAAAACTTCTTTGTTATAAAAAACATAAGTCAAATAAATAAAGTAAGAACGTACTTATTAGTTAATCGATATTCAAGATGTGTTTAAATCTCTTATTAGAATTATCTGAGGCTTGGGTTATTTTAAAAATTGACAAATTTTATTATAATGTGTGATTTGTAAATTGATCATTATAATTTCAACCCAAAAATATTTTTTTATATGACTTAATTTATTGTTTATCAAATAATTATAAGTTGTGAGAGATTAAAACTAATTTTGGTGTTTGATAATTTTTTTTTAAATCACTTTTGACAAAATCACCTCATCCTACAGGCTATAGCTGATTCTGAAAAACTGCTTATTCCCAACTTTTCAAAATCAGTTGTAGACTGTAGGATGAGGTGATTTTGTAAATCACTTTTAACAAAATCACCTCAACCTCATCTTACAGACTAAAATTGATTTTGAAAAGTAGGAAATAAACAATTTTTCAGAATTTAATTTTAAAAATCAATTTTATATTTAACACAATCCTACATACATCCTTATATATGTTGTATAAGAGTTTTGCTATTTATCCTGGGTCAAATCCCGGGTCAAACCCCGAAACTAATGCAAACGACGTCGTTTCGTGCATTTTTTTTTAATCAGCATCAAAACGACTCCGTGTGCCGAGCTTCTCATCTCTTTATCATTTATTTCACACACGTCTTGAAAACTGAAATCGATTCAGCATTCACTGAGGATACCGATTCCGTGCAATACATCCTAACACATATCAGATTGATATATTCTACAACTTGAGAGGAAAATCTGCTTCAAGAATGAAACTTGGTAGTGCCCTGCCTAGAAAATAATGTCTAGTCAACAACCAAAGATACCAGGACAACCAAATGAAATGGACTGAAATTAACCTAAGAACCATAAACTAATCAGAATCTTGGATCGATTGAATTCGCCAAGTACTTTCCGGTCACTTAAGCCAACAAGAAATTGGGCTAAGTCTTCAAGAAACAGAGCCGCTTGAATGAATACTCAAGGCACCATCAATTTCAACAATCACACACTTTCTCAACCTATTAGCATCCACAAACACACTCATCGTATCATCCATCTCCTCTTTCATTGCCTCCACAATAACCCCTTTGAGTACCTCATCACTCTGTCCCTCAAAAGCCACCCAATCCTCTGCTATCCTCACTTTGCACCATCGGCCTCAATCCACCTTCAATTTGCTCAATCTATGACATTAAATTCTTGGACAAATTACTCCACGCCATGAAAGAGGGATTTCAAGACTATTGAGCCAAGACCGGAAGAGAAGCTCGGGTAGGTTTTTCTGGGTGGCCGCGTTATCTAATGCGTCGTAATAGGAAAGAAAATGGTTGAGGAGGAGGTCAACGTGAGAGTAGAGAAGGGTTTGCGAAGAAGATGAAGAAAGAGACTTGTGAATGAGAGGGAGGGAGGAGGGTTTTTTGCAGAGAAGCAAGGATCTTGGCATCTTTGAAGAAGATGATGATTTCAACTTGATGTAAGCAAGCTCACATAAAAAAGGACAAGGAAGGGAAACGATGAAGTAAAGGGAAAAGGATGAAGAGAAGGGGAAATATTTGACAAGTAAAATGAACCGTTTTTGACTTTGTTGTGAAACGGTGCGTTTTCATTTTAATCAAAACGGCGAGTTTCAATTCGGGGCTTGAGTTGAGGCACGATTCGGGGGAAATAACTTTTTCCTTTACATAAACCAGTCAATTAAAAAAAAACTAAGATAATTATTATTTTAATTTATTTTTTCCTTCACACTCTTTACCCTAATCCTTCTTATTCCTATATTTTGAATTCCATCAAAATTTCTTTCTAATATGCAGGTATCTTTGCTGTAAAATCACCACTTATGTTGGTATGTGCTTCATTACTTTATTATTTAATTTATAAATACTCAATAAAATTTAATGTGACCTTCATCAATATACATTTTTTTTATGGTTTTCAAAGGACCATCTCATTAATTAAACTTTGATTATATAAAATTAGTGTTATTTGATGGAAGAAGTGATTATTATTATTTTATTATTATGAACTGATATGAGATAAAAATTAATAAAATAAAAATATTATTTTTAAAGTTATGAACATTTATATATTAAAGTAAATTTCACTTGATGTTATGTTTGTTTTCGTTATTAATATTTTAATAATTATTTAATAATAATATTTATTAAACACTTAATTAATTATAATTTTTTTATAATTAATTATTTTTACAATACAACTAACACATTATAATATAATCAATCTGGCTCTAATTTTGGGTCAGCAAGGAGTGACTCACCAGCTGCCTTGTAAATGATAAATTTATTACATGATTTTTAGACAACTCTCGTAAAAATCAAATAATGCCTTGTCCTATTCTGTAATTTGACCCGTCAAAATGTACCGGTACGCTCTAGGGTTTTCGTAATGTGCCCCTCCGTATGCAATTGAAATCTCGGCAATAGACACGCCCTCTTCGAGCTGGTTGGGACAGGAGAGATAGAGAGAGAGAGAGAGAGAGAGAGAGAATCCGAATACATGGGTTCGAGAGATAAGGACCAAACGACAGCGCATCATCAGCCGCTGCTTAGCAGCCTGGTCGTACGTCCCTCCGTCAGCGACGGAGCTGGTGACGGTGGACGTGGTGGCGCTGGCAGCGACTACGAACCCGGTGAAGTTCGCCGTGAGCCGCCTTCCTACTATCGGTCGGATCGGTATCCCGACGATCCTGGTTCGTTTTTTCTTTATGTGTCATATAAATTATTATCTTCGTTTCTGCTCACTGTTTAATTTTATCTAACTTACAATCGCGAAGGTTAATTTTCTAATTTTGTATCTCAAAGTTCTGATGATTATCGGAAAGAATGTGATCTAGATTTATAGATCTGATTCGCAGGCGCTGCGTTTTAAGTTTTTCATTTCGGGAATAATTACTGTTTCTGATTTACTATTTCACTTATGATTGGTTAAGATTATAAAAATAGCTACATATATCATTTATGTGCCAAAATTGTCTTTATGAAATTTGCAGCAATTTTTATGATCTTTCAGGTATTAGGAAGCCTTCTCTAAGCCCTTTTTTTTTTTTACCTTCCTAAATCCAGCCTTCTTGTTATACAAGGTTAGAAGGTTTGTGCTGCAAGCCAAACTTTTTAGGGTTCTTTTTGTAAGTATTTGTCATTCCATTGAGCAGAAGTTCTGCTGCCTTGCTAGTGTAATAGAAAATCAACTAGTTGTTACAATTGTAAATGTTATTTGAAATTTGAAACAGTGGCATCCATAACCCAGGTTTTCTCCAATTCAGGCATTTGAATTGTTAATGAACCATTATTATGATTCTTTCTCAGAATGCTAGCAAGTGACTTGTATAGCCAATTAAGTATGATATTATCCTATGAGTTCTGCTAGTTGTTCAACCTGTTTTCTGTTGCTTATGTTGAATAACAAGCATTTGGATCTACTGCCCCTTATGGAGTGTCAAACCGTGAATAAATTTTGCTGTTGTCTGTTACAGCTTTGAATGTTGCCTGCAAGAACTTGGGTCTTGATGAAGGCATGTTGGTGTCAGTGCAGTTTGGGATCAGGGTCTGGATGAAATTGTTTTTTTTTCTTTGGGTTAATATGTTTGTGGGGTATTCTGACAACGGATATTGTGCATGCTGTGTGAATTCATGGAATGCGGCATCCTAAACGTGTTCTTCTATCTCACTTTGGTGCAAAGCCGTTGCTTTGTGAATGGGTTATTATAGTGGGAAAAATGAATTTGACTTTCTCTTAAAGGAATATGAGGTTTTTGATGGGAAAGATGTAGATTTCCAGTTTAGGAGGAATTTTCTCTCAAGGATTCTGAGACGGATACATGGCATGGTCTATAAAAGTGCTCGAATTTGCTCCTTTAGTTAGCACAGTTTTGATGGTCTTTTGGGTAATCCTTGTTATACTGAGGTTTCAGTGCAATATATTGGAAAATTTGGTGTGGTTGAATTCTGACGGGCATGTCTTTACTAAGTTGACATTTCGTCATGAAGGATTATAAATGCTGGTGGACGGTGGCACTATGTCTTTCAGATCGCCGTGGTTCATTGTGTAATGGAACATGATTACATCTCCTGCGGTAACCGATAAAGTTTTAGCTCCCTGCTTGCCAATATGCAGATTGGAATTGCTTTTTACAATATTAAATGGTTTGATTAGGGTGCCCACATTTTTTGTCCTTTTCTCTTTCTTTTTTTCATTTGTAATTGTCAATAAGGTTGACTTTGATTGCTTTAGAGATAGTAATTTGGAATTCTGTGTTTTGGAGTGTGGTCGATTCCAAAACTGAGGGATTTCTGTTAATAGGTTGTAAATTGTTTTGTAATCCATGTTTCATGGGTGAAGAGTTGGTACAGAGTGTTGCTGGAGATCTCTTGAGCTCTCGGGTCATTGTTTTATGTGGGTTATTATTCTTCTCTTTATTTGATTGTTTCTTAATCTGTAGAAGATTTTATTGATGGCAAAGCGTGATCAGCACACTCCAACAACCTCTCTCCACGCATTTGTTGAGCAATTATGTGCTTGGTTGGGTCGGAATATGTGATTGCTTTAAGTGATGTTTTATCCGGTGTCTGGTTTGTAACAAAATGCCTCGTGGCTGCTCAAAACAAGTGGATGATTTGAATTATTTGGGTAGTGGGTCTACTTTCGGTGCTTCTTTGCAGTTGATCCTGTTTTTCCTGTTTCTCCTTATTTGAAGGTGTGGCTCAGCTGAAGGTTTTGGAATAAATAGTAATGGGGTTTTGGTTTCTATGTTGGTTGTTATTCACTATAAATATGTTCATCTTTTTAGCTGCAGTACTCATCTATGGATAAGTTCACTTCCTAATTACTAGCTCCCTGTGCTAAATTTGGTTGCTTCAGATCTATGGTTTGGGTTCAGAGGAATTTAGGTTAGATTATATCATTAAACGCAAATGGTTCACAAGATAGATGGATTGGCACTTGAATGTAGGAAATATGGATTCTTGGGTACTGCATGCATGGTAAGTACAAGTGACCACGGTTGACTTGCTCGTCACAAAATTTATGTTCAATGGTAAGGTGGACTAGGGGTCGAGAAGTAATAACGGCAATATGATGTCAACTTTTGGCTATATTCATTGGCCGTCTTTACATTTTGTTGCTATCAATAATGAGAAAATGCTCAGCATGAGGGTAAACTGCACTTTTCAAACTAATTGGATTGGGTTGTCGACAGTTTCTTGGGTTTGCTGATCTTCAATCATCATGAATACATATACGTCCACTTGTTATTCTTTTTTGGGGTTTGCTTATCCATAAAGTTTCACTGGCTCCTTTTTTTTTTTTGCCCCCTCCAGGATATAGAACTCGTGCAGGTTCTGCATCTCCTGTGCGGCGTAGGGATGCAGATCATCGCCATGGATCCAGTTTTGATCATGCTGGTGGTACTTCACGCAGCCGTGAAATTGGTAGCAGGAGGGACACTGGTAGATATAGAGAGCCTTCTCCCCCTTTTGTTCGAGGAAGGGCTGTTGTTGGCAGACCACCTGGTAGAGCTTTTGATGGACCTGGATTTGGTCCGGGGCCTGGGGTGGGTAGAAATAATCCAAATGTTCGACCAAGGGAAGGAGACTGGATCTGCCCAGATCCTTTGTAAGTTCATTAATTAATTATCGTACTTTAATATTTCTTTTTCTTTTCCATTTTTTATTAAATCGTTAAATATTTACGCACTCTTTCAGTTATATAGCTTGTTCATAATCTTGGTTTTCTTTGGTTTTCTTATTTGTGGTTCTTTATGACAAAGAAATGATAATCATTATTGATGGACTTCTGAAGTAGAGAACCACTACGTCGTTTAATTCTCACTACATAGGTTTTGAAATTTTGTAAGACTCTGGATTTAATTTTTCTCCCACCAGTTATGGTTAACCCTGTTTTCCGATTACCTTGTTTACCTTGTAGCACGGGAAAGAATTCATTTTGCTGTATATATTTAGCAAGCTTCAATTTAGGTGATCATCATCATCATCATCATCATCATCATCTTTGTAAGTTTATGCAACTTCGAAGCATCTAAGCTCGTTCATTCTTTCAGCACTCACGTTATCCTTTTGATTTCCCAGGTGTGCCAACTTGAACTTTGCTAGGCGTGAGTACTGTAACAACTGTAAGAGGTTCCGCTATGCCCCTGGTGGTAGTCCGAGGAGGGGCTACCCTGGTCCTCCACCTCCACCTCCTCCCCCTCGGCGATTCCCTGGGCCTCCTATAGCTATTTCCCCTGGCAGGACTGTGAATGGCTATAGGTCCCCTCCTCGGGGTTGGGCCAGGGATGGACCTAGAGATTTTGGGCCTGGTGTTCTGCCACCTCCTCGACATGAAGGCCGGTTTTCTGATCACATGCGGAGAGATAGGCTGGAATACCCAGAAGATGACTACAGGGGGAGGAACAAGCCAATTCCACCCATGGATTGTGGCCATAGAGACCGTGGAAGAGATAACTTCTTCAATGAAAGGAAAGGGTACGAAAGGCGGCTACCCTCACCTCCGGTTCCACCGCTTCCTCCTCATGGTGGGCGATGGTCACGTGATGTGCGAGAGAGGAGCAGATCTCCTATTAGGGCTGCTCCACCTCCTAAAGACTACCGTCGTGATATGTATGGTGATCGGGGTCGGGACAATCGGAGAGGCATGGGACGAAATCGAATTGGGGACGCATATTAGAAGTTTGTGGAATGTGGAACTCGCTTGTGCAATCTTAGTGTACGAAAAGGTTTCTGCGGTTTATGTACGGGGAAAAATTTTACGGAACAGATTAGGATTTTAGTGCTTGGTTTTTTATTCTAAGCCGCCATGGTAATTTTGTCAGACTATTAACGTCTATAAATATTTTGAAAGTCGTTGTTGACTACAAGGAAAGCAATTATTAGTGGTCTGTTAGTGCTTTTTCTATTCAGGCAGAGATTAGCTTCAGAAATCAGTTTCCACTGTGGAGGCAGATTCCTAAAGCACCAATTGGAGCATCATTGTGCATGCCAAGTTGACCAAAGGTCAATTTTTATTAATTTTCTATTCGAGATATCAAATTCAAACAAAGATAAAAATAAAAAATAAAAATAAAAACCTCGTATATTAATTCTGTTTTCAACTAAATCATCAACTTTTACGTAAGATTAAAATGGTAAGCAAAAAAGAAAGTAAACAAAAGTTTCCTCTCTTTTTTTTTGGTAAAATATTTAATTCAAGTGATTTTATTTTTAATGACATTATTGATGAATTACTAAAGAGCAACTTCAATTATTTATACATTAATTTGATAAACGAAGAAGAGAAGTTTTATTGAAATACTTAGAACATTATTAAAACAATATGAATAAAACATGTCCTTAATTATTTAGCAATTATTATGTGCATAAATTATTAGAGTTTATTGTAATAAAATCTTGAGGTATCTGTTTTCAAAAATATTAATTTTAACCCTTTTAACTAATTATTTTCCAAACAGTGTGGTAATAAATAATATTTGATAAAAAAAAACAACGAAAAAGACGAGAATATCCCAGGAAATGGGCAAAATATCGCAGAGCGAGTTCACATATCTATGGCAAGTTTATTTTCGGTGTTTAACCAGATTCTAATTAAAATTCATCGTGAAATCTGAACCGTCCATTCCTCCTCGTACTAGCAACGAACTACCCTATCAAATCCATCGTCACATCGGAAAAACATAAACTTCAACCTAGTTGTGTTGCATTGCACCTCAAAGTCAACAACTTCACACTCTTTAGCGCCATTTTTTATTTTATTTTTCACTTTTTAACGGAGTAGAAGACTAGAATCTTTTGAAAAAACGCCCTCGTTTTTCTTACCCTCCTCTGAAATACTTCCCCACCAATCAGATTCCTCTAAATTTAAACACCCACTATGTGTCCGCCACGTGTCCGTTAAATGAAAAACCCTCCTTACTTCCTGTGAATTATACAACACCTGATTATCTCCCAACCTTTGGGTAACATTCATGTGCCCCTTAATCCGACGGCTGCCTACTCATCACAATTCATTCCTATGAATTCTAACCGCAAGATCACTCCTTTCAATATCCACCGTCCGATAAAACAAGGAGGACAATCTCACCCTTCAATAAACACAAAAATTGAAATTTCAAAACATCAACGAAGAGAGGGAGGAGAGACAGAAGAACGTAAAACAAACCAAGTCACTTTTGCTCTTCTTCCTTCCTTTTTTCTTTTATTTTTTTCTTTTATTTTTATTTTTTTTTACAGTTCTTTCAATCAACAGCGCCAAAATTATACAGTCTCGTTTCTCGACAGCGTCTTGCTCTCTTTCTATTTGTGAATCGAAGTTGTTTCGAATGTTTTAAGAAATCATCCGTGTGAATCTTGAGCTGAGAAATCACGTTATCTGTTACAATCTGATGTTAAAACGGCGTTGGATTGGTTTCTGGATCTGGAATTTCGTTAATTCGAGTTGATTTTATGAAATTTGTGCGATTATTGAAGAGTAATTGGAGGATAGAGTTTGAAAAGATTTTCTTTTAATTTTTTAAAAATAATTTTTGTTTTTGAAAATTGATGGGGGAAGGAGAGGGAGGCGAATTCCCTCTAAAGAAGTCGCAATCGGAGAGCGGTGGGGATATTCCGGCGAAGAAGCTGGCGAGGCAGCTCGATTTCACCGGCGGTTTTGTTGGTAGTGTGATTTTGCCGGAGCATCCGCAGTCACAGGCCGTGACGGCTAACAGTCAGCCGCCACCGCAGCCGCAGCCGAAGCCAGTTGTGCCACCTGTACCGCCGCCGCCGCCGCCGCTGCCAGGGCAGGCGACTCAACCACCAGTGAGGGTTCCGTAAGTTCTTGTGAATTGAATTTCTTCAATTTTTTTAGAATGGAAATTGGTAATTGGAGTATGAACTTCATTGAATCCTGTCTGCAATATTCATTTAAAGATCGGTGCTTTCGTTTGGCAAGTCTTGATTTTCCATGTGTATAGTGATTTTTTCTGGATTCCGATCAGCTATTCATTTGTTCTTATTTCTCTTGCTCAATTTTGGCTGCTTTGCGTTCGAGTGTTTCTAGTTTAATTGTACTTTCTGATTACACAAATTTTGTTTTCTAGCAATTAAAGTATTTTAAAGTTTTTTGGGTGGGCTAATATTGAAATTGATAGTGGATTTAAGTCCATCTACTCTTTAATTTTGAAATCTTGTAAATTTTAGCATTTTCAATGTGAGAAGTGATGCAGGCTTACCAATGATCTTTTATGAAGCTAATAATATTAATGGCTTCTTTGAGAATTTTGATCTCACTAAAATTCATTTCTCTCTTAATGAAGTCGAGTTCTCTCTCTCTCTCTCTCTAACTCTTTCTTTTCTTGTGAGGGAAACAGAAAGTTTACTAGTGAGTGCAAGTATCAATTTTGCTTGTCATAGATGTTTCCAGAAAAGGCACTTCCGGTTTTTGATTCCGCAGCTTGTTAGTTTGATCATAGTTACACTTTATTTTTTATTTTAAAAATATGTATGTTGTCGTGAAACATTCACTATTCACTAAGGGATTTAGCTACAGTGTAATCCTGTCCTTGATCCCTCAACCCCAGAAAGTGGGTATTATTACCATTCTACTTGGAGTGGGTTTAGCTTCTCTTCTGCTTTCAATTGGTGCTGGTTAATTTTCCTGTACATGGTACGCTATGGTTATGAGTGCTTTGATTTTGCCAATTGTTTGATGCACTTAGTTACTGCATCATGGATTTGAAATTTATTGAAGCAGATATTGCATATAATCCACATTTATGGTGTAAATATAGTATTGTTGGCAAACTTCAACCAAATGTTGATACTTTTTACCTTGATATATTTTTGACTCTATAATTTTTTTTCTTCAGAAAACCAGAATCCCCAAAATCAAGATCAAGGTCCAATGTTGAAGTAAAAGAGAATACTCCAAAGAAGCAAAAGCAGTGTAACTGTAAACACTCACGTTGTTTGAAACTGTGAGTATATCATCTCTATATTCACTCTTTAATAGTTGAGCATCATTGATGGGTTGATATATATGTATTTTGAAGTCAGAATACGATTCTATTCATACTGTTTAATTGGAGCTGTGCTCCCATACTCCCACTCTGTTAATATTTTGAAATAGTGGGTTGCCGTTGCTATTTCATCATGAACTTGAACAACCAACAAAAGAATGTTCTGTTATTCACCCTTTCTTCCTTCTATCTTTGAATTAAATGTTCATATGAAGCTCTGGATGTGTAATTGAAGGGATAACTTATATTTGATAGAAGGAGGGGATAAGCTAACTTATTAGCTAATAGTCTATTGCCATATAAAAACTGTGGTTGCTTGCAAAGTTTGGAAAAAGGTAATAAATTGAAGCACTATTTTCTCCAGCCCTATCCTACTTTTCCATCTTTGCGGACTTGTGTGCATGCATTATTGAACTTGTTCATTTGTTGTGCCCCTTAGGATAGGGCTTTTGTAATACTTTAATAGATAATACTGTAATATAAGCTGGTTGGCTTAGCATGAAATGCTCAGGTTTGAGAGGAATGACTGTATTCTTTGGAATTTGTTTTCTGTTATTCCTAAAATAATACACCATAACAATATTTCAATCAACACTACCTCATTGTTTGGTAACATAGGTTGTGGTTTGGATTTCAGTTGTCTATATTGCAATTGTGGTCATCTTTTGGGAAATACTACCCTTAACCTTTTATGTTTGCCACCATATACAGGGATCCATCTTTAACAATGTCAGTTGTCTCAGAATAGCTCATGTATGGATGACAGTGCAATTTATTTGCTGCTATTCAATATTTACTGATATTTGAGTTAATCTTTTGCTATGTCTTATCAGGTATTGTGAGTGTTTTGCATCAGGAATTTATTGTGATGGTTGCAATTGTGTAAACTGTCACAACAATGTTGAAAATGAAGCGGCCAGGCGAGAGGCTGTTGAAGCAACTTTAGAGCGTAATCCAAATGCATTCAGGCCAAAGATTGCTAGCAGCCCACATGGAACACGTGATAATAAGGTATGCAGATCATTTTTTTTTTTAAACTTCTATTAAACAAAATGTTGCTTATAACTCAGATGTAGCTTTCCTGAGATCCCGTGTAGTTTGTCCATATTGATTGAACAAACTATATAATTTGTTGTCTTAGCTAATGGGATCAAGTGGAGAAGTCATATTTCTCAAGGGCTTTGTTGAATATGTATGGCCATATTGTGGTGCAGTTTAAGCTGGGAACTCTTTTTGATGACATACTTTTGTTCAAACAAATGAAT
This sequence comes from Citrus trifoliata, assembly GCA_018350135.1. Classification (NCBI taxonomy): domain Eukaryota; kingdom Viridiplantae; phylum Streptophyta; class Magnoliopsida; order Sapindales; family Rutaceae; genus Citrus; species Citrus trifoliata. The sequence goes on along the minus strand of CM031384.1, from coordinate 6,634,037 downwards.
ATCTGTTGTATTTTTAAGCACAAAATTCATATTCTTTATTTGAGAAATATTTAATCAGAACATTTTTCATTAAATGTTGAGATGAATGTATTGTTTGGATTGCGTTCAGCTTTTTGCATTATGCTGTCACCATGCTCTTATCTGGCTACTGTTGACAATTTAATTGACTTTTCAAATGATTGTAGGAGGAGACAGGGGAAGTTTTGATGTTGGGGAAGCACAACAAAGGATGCCACTGCAAGAAATCAGGGTGCCTTAAAAAGTACTGTGAATGCTTCCAAGCAAATATTCTATGCTCTGAAAACTGCAGATGCATGGACTGCAAGAACTTTGAAGGAAGTGAAGAGAGACAGGCTCTCTTTCATGGAGATCATGCCAATAACATGGCATACATTCAGCAGGCAGCAAATGCTGCAATAACTGGGGCTATTGGTTCTTCTGGCTATGCGTCTCCACCTGTATCTAAGAAGAGAAAAGGTCAGGAGCTCTTCTTCGGGTCAACAGCGAAGGATCCATCAATTCAAAGGCTTGGACATTTTCAACAGGTAAGCTTGATGTCATTGTACTGTATTTCATTCTTTTTTGGTGAATGTTCTTATTGCAAGTACACTCTGTATAGGAAGTTTTTTTTTTTTTACTGCAACTTCCAATTGGTTTAAGTGGTAATGTTCTCTCATCATTACTAAGTGCATGTTTTCCTTGTTTTATCAGGGAAACCATATCAGAACTTCTCCATCCTCCACCTTATCTTCAATTCCTGTTGCTCGTGCTAGTAGCACTGCAGCAGTGGGTCCTTCAAAATTCACATATAGGTATATATGGTCATCCTTTTGCATAATATTAGCAATGTTGTTGTTTAGAGTACTAACTTGTATATTGTGGTTGAAGGTCTCTCCTAGCAGACATTATCCAACCGCAAGATTTAAAGGAGCTTTGCTCAGTTTTAGTGGTACTATCATCAGAAGCTGCAAAATCGGTTGCAGGTAAATATTTCTACAAGTTTTTGAAGTCACCATATATGGACTAAAAGTCATTATATGTTTAATGCTACAGAATTACAGAAAGTTTAGTTGTATTTACTTGTTTTAGAATCTCTCTCACTCTCTCTGAATTTAAGATTCTATACCTGTTGAAGTATTTTGGCGTTGGTTGTCCGCTTACAGACCTCTTCGTTACGTTAATTTGTTTACTGAGATTCATTATTGTTCAACTAGATGATTATTGCTACTGATATTTGTTTGCACTTTGTTTGGCCATCTATACTATTCCCAGTTATGCTGACAATTTAAATTGCTGCATGAAAATCAATTTGGCTCCATTTTCGTCAAATTCAGCCATCTCGATCAGTTTCATAATGGAATTAATGTCATTTCATATCTTTTTTACATTAAAACTATTACCATTCTATTGTTTTCCTGAGTGATAGATGTAATGGATATCATAGGTAGTTTGATAATTCTAGTTACGGAAATCTAGCTCGTATGTGCATTTTGCTTCTGGTGGAAAGATTTTTAAGTGAGCCTGCCACTAGTAGGAAAATTTTAACTGCTCATTATTTGACCTAATGCACCTTTTTTGAAATATTTTCTTCTAGTTCAAAGAAATACAACAGAAAAGCAGGCTGAAGCTCATGCTGGAACTTCTCTTGCTTCATCAGCTCAAGGCAGGTTACAGAGCCACAAAGAGCCAGATGTTGATAGAACTGCGACTGATGATTGTTCAAGTGCAAACCAGGCTGATAAAGTTGGTCCTGATGATTCTGGTTCAGATGGTTCTGATGGGCAAAAAGCAAGGCCGATGTCTCCTGGAACTCTGGCATTAATGTGTGATGAACAAGATACAATCTTCATGGCAGCTTCTTCGCCTAACAGGTTAACTGGCCATGGCTGTAACACATCTTCACAATTGCCATATGGTCAAGGCATGACAGAGGTCTATGCAGAGCAAGAAAGGATTGTTTTGACAAAGTTTCGAGATTGTCTTAATAGGCTCATCACCTTTGGGGAAATAAAGGGCAAGTTTCTCACTTTCTTTTTTCATTATTTTAATAAAGGATTTCTCTACCTTGTGATTTCAAAAAATCCATTTCAAGAGTTTTCAAACCTGAGTAAACATCTTGAGAGACAATAAAAGAATTCAATGTACTATTTTAATATTTTCACGACAATCATTTATTGGCACTTCATGATCTTCTAGTTGGATTAAGTATTGACAACTGATAAGGGAGGTGCTTTTCTCATGTTATGTTAATACATGTCTTGACAACTGAAAAGTTTCTATCGGCAGTTTCAGCCTGCTTTTATTTGCACATTCTACTTGGTAATTTGGTCACATGATTTTCTGCACCTGCTCAATTGTATGATTCCAAGCTTTCTGATTGTGAAGATGCTACAGTTGATTCATTATGAAGTGGAGTAGAGTTCAAATGTTTTACTCTCTTGTCCTTAGTTATTCTTTGTATGCTTTGTCACGTTTCAGTTGTTGGGATCTAATAATGCTTTTTTATTCCCAATTACAGAAACGAAGTATTCATCATTAGCCAGAAGTGAGGTAGGGAGTCAAAAGGATGCACTCAGCAATGGCACTGCAAGCAGCAGAACAGGAACAGGGAATCAACCGGCAACTGTCAGCAATGGTGTTTCAAAAGCTTATGGTCCATCTGCACTTGCTGCACCTGCAGCCAAGATGTCTCAGATGGTTACTGCAACAATTCCCATCTCTAATAATGATCTTAGACACAATCCAGCCCTGCCAGGAGAGGGGGATGTTAAATTAAAAACTGAAAACAAGATGTAAAAAGGTAATAACACAGCTGATTGCCCTGAGGTATGCCACTCTTTTTCTGTAATGCTACACCATTGATCATTCCTGCTCATCTTCGATGCAATCTCTGGATAGCATCGGGCCTCATTGTTGGAACTGACCTTGATCTGATTTATCCCTTACATTATTACTATATTGTAATTCCAATTTTCACTTCAACCACCATTCAAGCCCATTTGTTGTAAATTGTTGAGCCTTAGAATATCACGAGGTATATTATTACACTACTAGATGCCAGTTATCACCATAGATATTTCTAGAGACGGCAGTTTCCTGATCTGTTAAAACATTATTTTTTTTTTTTGGTTTGGAAATAAAAAGAAGAGCCACTGCTTAATTTCTCAGGGAACATGTAACTTATTCCCATTGACGTGTAATTGCATAGTTTTAGTTTACATTATAATCCAGATTTCATATATGAGGATGAAATGTCTTTGTATCGAGATACAACTAGCAGGTAATGCATTTTTTAGCAGGGTTGACTCATATGTTGTGTCGTGTCAATATACTTGTGGTTGATATTTATGTTGTCAATCAAATTGAATGCTTTTGTTTCTTCTGGTATTTCATGGTTATGACTTGATGATATTTTATCTTCGTTATTTCTGGAATTCATGTACGGAAAGAGGGATGATGATTTACGTAACTCCATTATGAAGAAAAAAGGCAAATAATGTGTAAATTCTGTAGCCAGCCCACAATCATCTTGGATTGACTTTGGTGAAGATGATGATATCTTTATGCTGCTAGTGCTATAGGATAAGGACTCAAAAGTGTTGGTATTCTTTTGGATATATCATTACAGACATACGAGACGATGACGATGACGATGATGATGATGATGATAATGACTCTGGGTGAATTCATTCTCGAACCTCCATCATTTCTGCTTGCTTTTGGTGAAGACAACTATTCTGGGTTTGTAGTAAAATCAAGATTTCATGTGTCCACACTAGCAGTTTTCATCAAATAGTAAATTAAAAAGAAAATTTGGTAAATTAAAACGGACTAAGTTGGCTCAGCTTACAATCATTTTAACTGAGCAATTTTTTAGATATACTTTATTCTATTAGTTAAAATTTTGTTATCAGCTTTAATCGATGCAATTGTAGAGATTTAAAGTAAAATAACAAAGATAACATTTAAATTAACATTCATCTACCATTGAATTGAATAGATCTAATGAAATACGAATTTTAAGTCGAAGAAAATCAAAAGTTATTTATTCTAACTTCTTTAACTAGTAAACCGTTATTTTTTAATATGGTAAAATTAAGTACTTGAAAAATGGTAATAAGTTTAGATTTCCAAGCCTAAAATCCAAAGGAGAAAAAAGAGGAATATCTTTACTTTCTTGTACGACAAATTTGATAACAGATCTCTTTCTAATCGATAATTTAATTTAGTATCATAGCACCATAGCTTAATTTTCATGTAAATAACTTTTTTGAAAAAGTAATTCATTAATAGCAAAACAACTGATTACAAACAAGAAATTACAACTTATGGGCATTCCTCTATCCAGACCACCAATTCAGTAGTGCAAATAGCTAATTTTTAACTTCCAATGCTGGTGGAGCCCGGCTTATCAACTACTAGAACATAAACTATTTAGTAACGATAGCCATACAAAATTTATTTGCAAGTGGTGAATTTATAAAGTTATTATTACAATTCAATTCAATGCTGAACTAGACAATACTAAATACTAATCCAGTTCAATCCTAATCTGATTCAATTCAATCTGACACCAAATTGTATCCTAAGCACTCCGGGTGAATAAAAGACATCTTGATTCGATGACAGAAAGAATGCAATGCATTTCACTTATTTTTCTTCCTTCCACGACTTTCCCTGGTCTAACTAGGAAGCGTATCTTCATCAACTTTATTGAATCAAAGCATATATAATATATAATTATTGCCTAGAGGCGCGCCCTTGATGTTGAAGAAGATGACACTGGTGCACTCTGCATAACAATAAAAAGAATATTGTTATTTCACAGAAGAAAAGAATTTACTCGCATTTGAAACAAATATGACTATCTGCTGAAGCTGTATTTCCTCGGACAAAACAAATTGATGCCTTTGGAGACCAACAATTATCAATTGTGTGTTAATGTTAAGAATCTGAATGGAAGTTGCAGATCAACGTAGCGAGCTCAATTCAGGATGAGATTTGAGTAAAACTTCAACAAATGAAAATATATTGGAAAAACGATGGAATATGATTCTTACCAACGGAATGCCTTTTGTTGCTCTTTCTTCCAAGAACCTAGATGGTTTGAAAAAGTTACCATACAGTTGTGACCATTTCTTTAGACTTGTATATACATAGTTTGCCCCAACTGCGTCGCCCCAAAAGACGACGCCACCACTGCAAAGAAGTAATACATGCAGTGAGATTCCAGAAGTAGTAACTTATTGTCAAAGAAGAAGATCACAGGTTGCACGAGAAATCACAGCCTTGATGTCACACCACCTCCAAACCAGTTTTGAAAATGTTACTATGCTGGACAATACAACGATGAACCATCCAGAATTACATCTAGGTCTATAAACAATAAAGAAATTATCGAATCTGTTTCCACATCACAAAGAGGAAGGACAAAGTAAGATAGGTATTGTGCTTGCAAAACACATTTAGGTTATTGTGCATGCAACAAGTAAGAACCACACCTTATATGCAAACTACCAGGTAGTTCTGCAAATTCTAGAGCAATAAAATAAAAATAAGAAGTCCTTGTATTGATCACAGGTTAGAACTAAAGATAACTAGTGATAAGGTGCTGACCGGTAAGATGGGAAACTCATTCCAAGAACTGATGCAACGTCAAGGTCTGAGGCTCGAACTACTATTCCTTCTTCCAAAACACGACATGATTCATTCACCACTGGAAAGAGTATCATCTCCACAATTTCTTTTTCAGTGACAGATATAGGCTGCCAGATTAAAACAAACAATAATACATCAGCGGTTCTTCAACTGAAACTACTTGTTATTTCATCAGTATGGAAAGTTTAAGATGCAGGAGAGGGCTAATAAAATCAAATAGAGCAATCAGCACTATTAGATGCCACTAGCATGTCAATTTTTGTATCAGAGATGACTACCTTTCCCCCAGGCATAATATTGCTTAGTCGTCTACATTCCTCAATAATTGGTAACACAGAAGGATCTGGTTTTGGAGTGCTTCCCTTTTCATATGTATATAATCCTTTTCCATTGGCTTTACCTAAAACAACAAAAATGCAAACAATTTCAGATGACAAATGGACAAGGATGGAGCTAGCGTTGGGCAAAGGCAGCTGCCCCTGCTTGATTAAAAAATCCTCTAAATTGCATGCATTATTGAAGCCCCTGCCCCATGAACTTAATTGAAATGTCCCATGAGTTGAAGTTGTGATCACTTATATTCAAATCATTGTTAAGTTGCCCCCAGTGAACTAAATTTCTGGCTATGTCCATGCAAATGGACACATCATTGGCAGAATAAAGAAAATACAAAGAGAAAGGAAAATCCTTTATTACCATTTCGTCCACTTTTCAACAAAAGATCAACCAAAGGAGACTGGAATGAACGGTCAGGGAATGCATTGTCAAATTCTTTTGAAGTTGCAGCAGCGACTCCGTAGCCTGCTAAGTCCAGAAGCCTGAAGTATATCCATGGAGATTCACAATTTATCATTGGACCATATAGTTAACTCCAGCACCCACCCTCCCTATTTATTTTGTTTGGCAAAACAATCCCAAAGTGGGAAAAACAAAACTATGGAAGATACACTATACAAATTAAAAAAATATTGAAATGGTAAGGGAAGAAATTTACTGGAAAGGTCCAATGGGGAGGCCAAAACTTCTGATTGCACTGTCAATTCTGAACACATCCACACCTAAACTAACCAGCAAGCGAGCACTTTGTGAATATGGGAAGAACGCTCGATTGACTGCAAAGCCAGTGCAGTTACCCACCACAACAGGAACTTTCTTTATGATTTTCCCGACTGTCATGAGATCAAGAATTACTTGTGCAGAAGTTCTCTCTGTCCGTACAATCTCCAAAAGTGGCATCACATGAGCAGGACTGTTCATTGAAGAGCCACGTCAAAGAAAGCATACAGAAAAGCCATTCCCATTTTAGACTGATATAAAATATAGTGTACTTGTAATCAACAAATCTAATAATAACAAAGATAGAGCTCGTCACTTACGAGCTTTGAAAAAAAGGATGAGGATCTTTCAACTTAAATGAATAACAAACTACTCTAATCATCATCTGAAGCTGTAAGCCATAAATTTAATAATTTATAATAACATCTAATTTGACTATCCCAGCTCAATATCAGCAATTTGACTTTTGAGAGTCTTGTTATATTATTTACTGGTCTCCAAAGAACTCTAAAGGATGGGAAAGAAAGCAAACGATAAAAAAATTTAAAAAAAATCACGTTCAATATGCATTCTTTGAAAGCAATCACATTGAGGGAAAAGGGATTCTGCATTAATTAGATTCTAATTGATACATACTTGAAAATCCCTCCATCAGGTGAGCTCAACATTAAACTACACCAGGAAAATTTTCAAAGAAGCATCAACCATAGACTTTTAATCTTTTGGACAGAAGATGAGTAGGGAGGGAAGTGTGTTGGGAATCAGTTTTCCAGAAAATGATCTGTCAAGTCCTATGTGATTTTCGGAACACTCCATCTCAAATGAAAATTTCTGGTTCTAGCTCCATGTTTATGGTTTTAATTGACTTAAAAGACATATAAAGACTACAAGAATCCTTAGGGCAGTCACAAAGAGAGTATTGGCGGAGAAAGGAGAAAGAGGAAAATGACTTAAATGACCTGAAAAAATGTGCCCCTATAATTCGATCCTGAGAGCTGGTCTTTTCTCCAACTAAGTTCAGGTCAATAGTAGAAGTGTTTGTTGCCAAAATGCAGTGAGGAGGGCAAGCTTTCTCTAATTCGCTGAATATTTTTTGTTTCAGAGGAACACTTTCAATGACTGCCTGTAAAGAGAAAAAACTATGTTAGACTTTTTTAACATGAGGAACTAGGCATATATTTGATGCATATCATTCATTTATAAGATTTTTCAAATTCAGACGAACCTAAATGACTTAAATAGAAGTTAAGAATATATATGGGCATGCACAACAGCCATAAATAATGTCAGAATGAAGATAGACTAATGTATCCCAATTTGCATACAGGAACTACAACAATCAAGAGTGGGAAACAGAGTTCCAAATTTCACTAAGACGACAAGGATATTAAGACATCACACCTCTATGACCATGTCAACATCTTTAAATTCTGAGTAGTCCAGCACTCCTTTAAGCATTTTGAGGGCATTGTTTGCCTTATCCTGTGTCAATTTTCCTCTTGTTACCAAGCCTCGAACATTTGCTGTCACAAATATAAAGGAAATGAGTTATCCTAAACCACCCTCAAGTGAGGAAAAAGATGGCTACTGACTCGGCATACAATGATTGTGCTAGTAGAACAATTAACAAACTTACATACTTTACTATTAATAACAGAGACAAAATTGACACAATTAGTACATCAAGCTAATATACCTATTCTCATTGCTCTTAATTGCATAATCATATTATAACAGCATATGTTAACTTCCTTCACGACCACAGCCAAAATAGCCATACATAGCCAATATGATTGATTCAAGTAAAGGCATAATGTTACTAAAAAAGAAATCCTATGTCAAACTATCCAGTGAACGCAATTAAAAAAAAAAAATGCTTTGAATGACGTAACCACCTTCTATTGTTTTTATCCCTTTCAGAAGATATTCAGAATTAACTTCCTTGAGAACAACATTAATATTGTTCAGAATATGTGCAGTTGCTATGCCAGAACCCATCAGGCCGCCTCCAATCACAGCAACTTTTCTTACACCCCTTGGTTTGAGACCAATATCAGTTACATTAGGCACCTGTAAAGCTCAAAATTACTATATTATTACAGAGATTAAAGTGTATTACTCTTTAAATTGTATATAAATATATAAATATACACACATGCGCGCGCGCACACATATATGTCAATCCTACCTGAGCAAACTTCTTTCCTCACAAAACTAGAAACATATGTTGATAAATTAGTTTCCAAGGTATGCAATATAAATTGAAAATGATCAGTGAAAGGGCATTGAAAAGCTACTAAAATTTTGCTAAAAGAAAATTTTAGCTTAAATGCAGCAAAACCTTGTCGACTAACAGAAAGAAAGATTCAATTATATTAAATTAAAACAAACAATGGCAAAGATTGTTCTAGAGAGCATAAAATGAAAATGAAAAACGCAATATAGCAATTCACGACCTCCAAAGAAAGAACCCTGACTCCTACAATACTCTTCTAATGCTTTCCTTGCAAACAAACTAAGAATGACAAAAGGTATGAAGTGTCAAGAACGTGAGTCCAATCAGATAACAAGCAAGCATCATGCCTCAAACTTTTACACAGACCAGAGTTTGATTAGAGCTAGACAGATCCATCAAATTTATAATCCTAAATCAACTTTGTGTTATAGCATGTAAATTCAAACTATATAAGGAAACATACAAAAATCCATGAAAACCATAAACTGACTAACAATCTTGCCCACTACTGGAATGTTGAAGCTAAAATTTCAGATAGGATTTTGTTGTCTGAAATTATCATCCACTAAATTCCAGTACAACTACTGGACTACTTAGAATTATCATCCACGATATTTAGGGTCTTTGAATCTGTACTTTACCTTTGATGTTGCACGTTGTGCGAAAAAGACATGAACAAGACCTCTGGAAGTGTCTAACATGACTAACTCCTTGAAAACTTTGGCCTCCTGAAATAACATTTTCAGTATAGGCACATATATCAGAACAAATTGTAGTCAATGTGTTTTCTAAAACAACCTAGAAATCATTTATATAAACCCAAGCCTGCTAATGGGTGCATACAGGTCAAACTCAGAAGCTCTCAACAAAAGCAGACGCTACATATGAAAACAATATTGGCAACAAACAAACTTCTCACCCCCCCAACCCCAAGAGAGAACTTAAAACTGCTAGCATTAGAAGAAACATAAGATTCAATCCTGGAAAGAATATAATATGTGCATGTTAACAACCTAAATCAGTTCTACAACAAAGAATACCTTCAAAACGCCACTATATCCTCCATGAACGATACCCTCCTCAATCACATCAAGGCATGCTTGATGCTGAGGCATATTTGGGGCAGTCTTCTTGGCTTGTAGCCTAGCAAGTTTCAACACCTCTCTTGCTTCAGAAAGAGAACCAAGTTTGTCTGTCCTGTGAAGGGAACGTATCCATGGTTTGTGCCTTGCCGCAATGTCTAAAGCCCAGAGTCGAGATACTTTCAGCAACTCTTCAGAAGTCACAACAGCATCAATTAGACCCAGCTTCCAGCCCTCCTCAGACGTGATTGATTTAGATAACTTCAGAGCATTGTAGTAATAAGAAAGTTAGAACAACTTCATTGCAAAGTGTTTCTAAAGAAAAAACCCAGAAGGAGAGTAATGATCAAATCAGAGCTTCCAATAATTTCAAACATTTGTTGTTCTATGTAAATATTCATAGTGTTCATTATACTAGTGGGAGTTAATTTAACTCAATCCCAACATTTAAAATGTACAATCTCCTCTAAAATCAAACACCATAAGGTTTTTTTTCTACATATTACAGGCAAAGCAAACCAAATGACATAATCATATAATATACAAACTGCAAAATACTTGTATCTCAGCCTCTAATTATTCATTGCAACTCAATCGACAAAACCAATCCCACATATCCCGTCCCTTACTAACTCCCCCACCCCCAACCTAAATTGGGAATGGGAGAAGCTACAAGTTCTAGAAGTGAGGCTTCAGTCAGATAAACATTACAGTGGGGAAGATAAGTACAGCTGTATTGATAAATGATGATATTGACATTAAATATAGGAGGCTTACCAGCATCATTTCAATAGCCTTTGAGAGGCCCACCAGCCTTGGTAGACGTTGTGTGCCTACAAAGCAACCACAGTCAAACATCCAGTTGGTACTTGTGAAGCATATAACATTTATCACTTGAACTGAACAGGGTGGATAAGAGTGTACATGTCTGCATGAGCATTCTAATGTAGTTGTTTTCCCCCCCTCTCTTATAGGAAACAGAGAAATTTTTATAGAATACAAGAAGGGACTAAGGATTAAAAAAGTGAACCAGAGGTCTACAAACAAAAATCTTCTCTACAGTGTAGAACTCCAAAAAGTAAACAATTCTCCGGAAAAAGAAAAGCTTAAAACCTGACACAGGATGGAAAAATCCAAAAAAAAGAATTAACCCAATACTGCATCCCAATTAAGCTGAATGACAAGAATGAGAAACATATAAATGTAGTTGTACCTCCAAAACCTGGAATTACCCCTAGTGTCAGCTCTGGCAAGCCAAGTTGAGTCTTTGGAGCAGCAATACGTGCATGGCATCCCTGCATAAGAGTAATAAGGAATGATTCAGTTGTGAAACAATATAATGATCAATTTTCTGAGGAACATGAAATCAAGAGGCACTGCCTATGAGCAAAAAAACACAAACCATTGCCAATTCTAAGCCACCTCCAAGGGCTAACCCCTCCACAGCTGCAACAATGGGCTTCTTGCAATCTATGGTCATAAAAGAACAAGATCAACAACATCTTATAAGTATTTTTGGAAAAAAAAAATCTCATAATAAGCTATTAAAAACTAAATGACAAAGTAAGAGACACCAAAAGTAAGGTAAAGACCTTCAATTAAGTTGACAACAAGTTCAACCGATACATCGGGCATCAGAGAAACATCCCCTGCCAGGCCACACGGTACAGTTGTAAATACAAAATAACAAAATCTAATGTAAATGACCGAGTACTCCACTACCAGAGAAAATAATAATCTCATACCAGCCCCGTGAACCTTCTGAAAAACATTTATGTCGAAACCGCCAGAAAACCTTCCACCATTGCCTTCAATGACCAAGAGAAACAAACACATTATCAGAGACCTTTCTCCAGCAGTAAATCACAACCGTAAGAACCAGATCAAGCTTCTCACTTTTATCATTTCATTAGTTCCAATAAAAAGTGAAAAATTAGAAAAGAAAAAGTTCAAAAACTTGAACAATATTATTCAAAAAGTCACCGTCCGACGGCCAACCGGCGACAATCACAGAGCAATTCCTTTTGTCAACATGTTTACTTTTCAATCAACTGTTACTGTGTTTGCAGGAGCATATGCTTATTTTACTGTGAATTTCAATCAAATAACTAAAAAATTGAAGAGGAAAAAAAAAAAAAAGAGTCCATTTGTATATTCAAAGAAAAGAAAGGAACAGACCAGTCAGAACAATAGCCTTAACGTCGTCTCGGCTCGTGGCCTCCTCAAACTTGTCCTTCAATCCGGCAACAACTGGACCAACAACAACAACAAGAGTAAATCAATCAATCAATCAAAACTCACGAATTCAAAATCAAAATACATCATAATATTAAAATTTAGAAAAAGAAAAAAAGAAAAAGAAATATCATAGCTCACTTGGAATAGCTAAGGCGTTCACGGGAGGATTAATCAAAGTGATGATCGCAACGCCGTCGTTTCCGACCTCCATCGTCACTCGCGGTGCTGCCATGGCTTACAGTTATTATTATCAATTATTTCTTTTAGTGGAGATTTTGCTATCAAATCCGAACAGAAAAATGGAGGACATACAACGGTGGTTTGCGTGAGGTAATTGTTATTAATAGTGACCGATGGCCTTTTCTGAAAAGACAATAATTAACCTAGCAATGATGATGCCCAAAAAAAGAAAACGATTACGTGCCTGCCGATGTATTCAAAAACAATAATAATAATAATAATAATAATAATGAAGAGCACACCAATGTGGGTGTACGGGTTAAATTTTTTATATGCGTGCCATGACTCCGGGTTGGAAATTAATTCCCTAGGTTGACATGTGCGTGTATCAGATTTTTTTAGTCATTTACAGCGCAACACTTGAAATTAAAAAGGAAAAATTATTATCTTGTAAATCTCTCAAGGAGAAAACACGTCGCGTGCGTCACACATGAGAAAGCACGTGATACACAACCGCATGAAAAGATCTAATTTCAATTGGTAGAAATATGAACGGTCTAAATGAAGATTTTATCAAAAGTCTAAATCTCTCCTACCATGGTACTAACATCCTATTGGCCATCGCATTTTCCGTGACGTATCATATTTTCTTCTAGGAGACGTCCAAGTACTTTTAAGGTAACTTACCTAAAGACTTCCAAAAAAAAAAAAATAAATAAAACCAAAATTACAATTTGTTGATAAAGTAAAATTTCTTTTCCACCCCTCTCAAAACATAATTTAACAGTTTTATTTTATTTTAATTGGTTTGAATATCATATTTTCTTCTCGGAGACATCTAAGTACTTTTAAGGTAACTTACCTAAAGTCTTCCAAAAAAAAAATAATAATAAATAAAATAAAATCAAACCAGAATTACAATTTGGTGATAAAGTAAAATTTCTTTTCCACCCCTCTCAAAACATAATTTAACAGTTTTATTTTATTTTAATTAGTTTGAGGGTTTTTCTATGATGCTGTAAAAAATTTACAGTATCAATAATGTATTAATTGTGAACCATTAGATTTAATCAATGGTGTATAATATTTGTACTAAAAAAAAATTTAAAAATAATAATAAACAATTTGTTAACCGTTCAAGTGGGTGGAGAGTTTTTGTAAAATAATTATGACCACCTTAGAGTTTGAAATAATTTCACTTAAATAGCATATTTTATTTAAAATTACTTTTCAGGCCTCCTTTAAATTTGTAATATGAAATCTTTTTTAAATAAATATTCCAAAATCAATTACCATTAAGTATAAAATATAATATCAAGTAGGTTATTTAACACAAAGTCTTATAATAATTTGTGTTGTATGAATTTAATTACAAACCATTAATACCTAAACAATAATGATAATAGAAGGCATTTCAATAAACTATTTTATATGTGTTTTATTAATACTACTATATGAGTCACAACAAATGAGAAATATTTTATTCACCAATTATTATTGAAAAATATATATGTCTATATAACTATAGAGTGAGAAATATTTTGATTTAAATTTTTAACAAAAAATTAAACTATTTATTTCATACAATTCAATGGTGGAGGATATAACATTATGAAATGTTGCTTTGACTTCAATATCAACCATTAGATTATGATATATTAGTGGATCAAATATTGTGTCAAAATTTTAAGTTAAAGTATCCCAAACCATATCTTTATAATGGAAATATAAAAACATACAATGATTTTTTTCTCATTTTGTCCATTAAATATTATTTGATGTGATATTTTATTTATTGTCACTATTAATTATCATAATAAAAGTAATGACTCTTTATAACATAAAATTTTATAATTACTATCAAAGAATAACAATAAAATAATTTTCATGATTCATAAACTAAAATTAAATTAGGAGTATGTGTTAGATTTAACTTTTATGAAATTAACAAAGTGACATTTGAAAATAAAATTAAAACAAGCTTGTGAAAGTTAAATTTTATAAGGCTCAAATAATTTTCTACCATGTCAATAAAAATCTAAAATATAAATGATTTTCTTTCACTTTTTTTCCCACGTAAATATTATCGGAGGTAATATTTTATTTATTATCACTATTAACTATCATAACAAAAGTAATGACTCTTCATAACATAAAATTTTATAATTACAATTCAAGGATATTAATAAAATAATTTTTCACGATTAATAAATTAAAACTCATTAGGAATATATTCGATTAAACTTTTATGAAATTAATAAAGTGATATTTGAAAATAAAATGAAAATATATAATCTTATAAAACTTAAACTCCCACCATGTAAGGTTATTAATTGTAAGATAAATATAAAGTATAGAAAATAAGTATGTTAAATGGGTGTTAAAAATGATATATACTTCATGATCAATTATACAATAACCCTTAATATTATATAAAATAATGAGTATTTTAATATACGATATTAAATTTTATTAAAACATGTGTGATCAAGTAATTTTTATGTTACAAGCAATCTCAACAATGAGTTTATTGATGTAATTATGACATTTACTTAACTATACGTACTTCATTGTGTTATTTATTAGTGTTATATTATATATAAATTTTACAATTGCAACTTATTTATTTGATTTGTATTAAATAACCTACCATTATATTTTATACTTAATGGTAATAGATTTTGAAAGATTTATTTTAAAAAAAATTCACATTTCAAATTTAAAGGGGGATTGAAAATTAATTTTAAATAAAATATGATGTTTAAGTGAAATTGTTTCAAATTCTAAAGGTGATCATAGTTATTTTACAAACTTCTTCACCCTTTACACATGTTTGTTAACCGTTTACTATTAATTTTTATTTTTATTTTTACCTACAAATATTGTGTACCATTGATTAAATCCAATGGTGCACAATTAAAAACATTATTGATGCTGTAAAAAAAATTACAGCATCATAGAGGAACCCTTAGTTTGAATTTAGACGGGGTCAATAAATTTTCACCCGATTCGATTATTTTTTTTAAAATATATTAAATACATAGAATGGTCATTAGCCATATGTAAATTATTATTATTTCCGTTGTTTTAGATTTTGGGATATGACCAATGACTATGGTGCATCAGTCAAACCATATGGTTGTAGCCCTTTTGTTATTATATTGATAATAATATTTTTTTTTATTTTGCTATTAGTAATAACATATCACAGAAAATTGTTCCTTATAATCTAATGTAATGACAATAAACGTAAAAATTGTTACAGACAATAAAATTTTGCTACAATTTGCACGGTGCAACGGATGCACCATAGAAAGACCCTAATCAAAGAAGAAAAATGAAGCTTACATGAATTTTGTTTTTAGCATATACTGACAAAAGTGTGTTACGTGAAGTGACTGAAACTAATTGTGAAAAATTTGGGGGTTTTGGTTAAATTTCATTTATATTGACTTAAGGGTGTGTTCGGACTTCGGAGCATGTGATTATAGTGTATTATAATATTGTTCGCATTAATTTAATATCAAGGCCATGTTTGGAAAGAAATTGTATTGGGATAAAGGGGATGTGCTAACAATCAGGTTTAACTTAATGCGCCAATCGCCGCATTAACTTTTGCTTTTGTTTTTTTTTTTTTATACTTTTGTTATTATAATAATAAAAAATAAAAATAACTTTTTAATTTAATATATTATTATATAATATTAATTTTTTATTATTTTTTTTACATAATAATTATTAAAATAAATTAATAATTTTACAATTTATTATTCATATTTTAATTTTTATTATATTAAAATATAACTAAATAATATATTATTTAATTATATAATAATTAATATATAAAACTTATTAATATTTAATAAGTTAATATAACTAACAATAAATATTTATATATCAATAAATTTAAATAATAGTAATTTAAAATTAATACCAATAAAAATAATAACATAAAATATCATTACATTATGATATTATTTAGAGATTATTTGATTAAATTATTTACTTCAATTTTTATTTCACATGTTATATATTTAGAAAATACTGAAAAATAAATATTATGCTGTCGAAAATATAAGGTTATAAACTTCGATCTTTACAAAAAAATTGTGATACTTTTTAACATTTATACTAAAAAACATGTTAAAATTTTAAAATTTAAGACTTATGTATTTAGTATTTTTCTAGGTACTAATAAATATTATTTTCTAAATATATAATTTAGGTTAATCATAAAAAAATTAATACAATACAGTGTAGTACCAAATATTGTACAATATTATGATAATGCAGTGCTAATATAATATAGTATAATACAGTGCACATACATTAAAATAATATAATAAAATATAATATAATACAGTGTGTCAATCGCACCCTAAAACCAGAACCAGCTATATTAGTTTAAATATAAGTAATATAGGAGGTTTAGTTGGTGGAGTCACTTCTAATTTATCTTAATTGCAAATTATTATAAATATAACTTAGCATAACTCGCATTTAAGTTATATTATGAATTTTTTTAATAGAAATAATAATGAGCACGTTGCTGGTCAAACTTAAAAAAAAAATGATTTTAAAAATTTGCAAATCAAACCCAGTCAAAGGAGGGTGACTGCTTAAAAATAGGGGCAAAGTGATATTAAGCATGTGATTTTAAGGTTTATGTAAATAAAGATTATTAAATGAGACATGAAGCATAACGTAGAAAGTTGCGGGAATTTAGGACGATGATTTTGCATTTGAATTTGGACGTGCCTCCTCCATGTGCTGTGTGTTCCATGGTAGATTCCCCGCGTTCGTCACATGGAGCTTTCTATTATTATTATTATTATTATTATTATTATTATTATTATTATTATTATTTTGCAATTTTCACATTTTTTATTTATTTATGATTCTCAAATTTCACAAAGTTCAGATTCAAGTAACTAAACTAAATAAATCAATAGACAAAACACTTGGAAGATGCCCGAGGCAATTTAAAATTTTGGAATTTTCGCATAGAACTTAGATTTTGGAAGGTTATCGTTTCTAATTGGGTTGTCTTGCTTTGACCACTTGGCAGTCAATTTGCTTCCTTTATTGAAATTTTTGCAATTATGAAGGCTAGCCATTGACAGAACATATTATTAACATGGGGAGAAATATTTTGAAAATTTTACGGGTCTACTCACTTCTCATTTTTTTTTAATTTTTTAAAATAGTCACGGTCCCAATTTTCTGACAATGCTAGCCACGTACACTCGTTTTTTGAAGACATTTGAAATCTCTAAAACACGGTTTACACGTTTTGGCAGCGGCAGCCTGTTCTCAATGGCAAGTTCGCGACAGGGAGCGCTCCTTGTCGATGGAAAACACATCTAAATCATCACCGTGATTCTCCTTTCAAGCCCATCATCTCTTTTCTTCCTCAATCCTCCTTATTTTATTTATTTTGTTTCTGCAACCATTTTTTTTTTTTTAGGTTATCAATACTAGATGTTTTGTTGATGATTTTTTCACATAGAATAAGTTAGGCTTATATTAGAACTGAAAAATATCAAATAATTCATATATTGCCGGTACAAAATTATGACACATTTACTTCATATTTACCTAGTCAGCCTTATTTTGGAAAATTTTGTATTTTTTTTTTATAAAAAGACTGAGAGCCTTGTTTGTGTTTTACTGTTTTATTTTGTTCGATGGCATTTTCCCTCAAATTGATTAAAAGACTTGTGCATGTCTTCTTACATGTTGTGTTTGGTGCTTAAATCGTAGGCTTTAATAATTGGATTTAAAATGGCGGGCGAAGTGTCCAAAAAAAGGGCGCCGGCAAATGTGTCCAAAATTTATGTAATTAGTTGATTTTGTAAAAAAGTGGGGACTGTGGTCTTTCTTTTTTTTTTTTTTTTTAAATTGAAAAATGAAAAGTGATAAGATCCGTATATTCTCTTGATATTTTTGACATTGAAATGAAAGTGACTATACTTTTCAGACTCATGAATTGTTTGGGAAATTTACACTAATAACTATAAAAATTTTTACTTTTTCTATCTTAACCCCCAAATAAATTTTTATCAATATTAGTCATAAAAAAACTTTTGAGACTAAAATACCACTCTCTCATATCTCCTTCAACAATCTCTCTTTCACTCATCTCTGCCAAACCGAAGAAACTCCCATAGTTGGCGGCAACATCAGCCCTCGTTGGCAGTGGCTCCATCCCTCATCGACGTCCGATCTACCATCTACAGCCTTCAACAAAACCTAGGTTAGCCATTTTATTTATATTTCATTAATTTAAAATGAAATTTTAGAATAATAGTAGTTGTAGTTTGAGAATAATTATGGTGGTGGTGGTTGTTGTTGTTTTGGGAGTGTAGAACCGCTGCCCAACGAAGGGCGCTAGAGTGTGCACTCGTGCATGGTACGACAGGCTTAGCTGTCGCCTGTCGCACCAAATTATAGTGGGTTTAATTTTTTTTTCCTGTCAAGTCAATTTATTTTATTTTTGTTGTAAATGCAATGTAATAATGTTATAAATATTACAAATACATGGCGAAATCAGAATCATCGGATATCGAAATAGGCATAATGTATTTTTGTTATGCCGATCATTTTCCAGATCGAATTTCGAGCATATGTAATTTATCTTCGGTCATAAAAGCCATCGAGAAAAATTAACAAAGCGACAGTTGAATCTATTCAAGAAGGATATATTTGGGCATTTCTTAGAGTGTCGAAAATTTTCATTTAGTGGGGTAATTTTTCACAATCTTTTACTGAGGCAAGTGGCCCATGAAGAAGATAGCCGTGAGGATTAGTTATGGTTTCAAATTTGTGAGCATTTGCTTCGCTTGTCAATTGTAGAATGGTGCCTAGTTACTGGACTTTCATATGGTGTAGATACTGAACTAAGAAATAACAAAACGGTGCATAGGCTACGGAATACGTATTTTGTTGGTGTGCATCGCAAGATCAATCTTAAGAATTCGATGCATTATTTAAAAAGTTGAAATTCGAGGAAATGGACGATATGGACGCATTAAAGATTGCACTCTTTTATTTTGTAGACAGAGTACTAAATGCAAGAAAAAATCACTGTCAAATCAATTTGGATTGGCTTAACGAAGTAGATGATATAAAGTACTTGCGAAACTGTCCATGGGGTCTTTTGTTGTGGGAAATGATATACGAGAGTCTTGACGATGCACTATTCGAGAAAGATGAGAAATTTAAGACGACTCGGTTTAAAAACCCAGATCATAACATTGAAAAGTATAATCTTTACGACTTTACGTCTGGGGTTCAGGTACGTTGTTTTTTTTTGTTTATTAATAAGTTTTATAGTATTAAATATTTGATAGTTGTTTTAATAGGTTTTTCACTTTGGTTGTTGTAGGCTTGGATTTACGAAGTGATCAGAGGTTTGCCGTCAATATGGGTCGTGAAAACGAAGAAGAAGATTCCCCGCATCTTGCAATGGAAGTCCATGGCGTCTTCGAGAATAAACTTTGCTGAGGTTTATTTGTTCTTCAACGACGAATCTCGTCTTGTAAGTAATATGTATTAGTTATTTTTTTAACGTTACTAAATTTAAGTTATGTATACTTACTTAAAATTTTGGATTGAATTTATGGTAGGGGGACGTTTTACAAACTTTTGAGCCGAATGAAAAGGCGAGTAGCAGAAAATATTGGTTCACTGTGAAGGATTACATGCCAAGCATTCCAGACTGGGTTCATAAAATCGGTGTCCTCTAAGTAATATAAATTTTTTAATCGAAATTTTGACTTTTCATTTACTAATTTTAAATGATATTTTATACAGCACCAACCCTCAATCAACGCGATGCCGTCCGTTACAAGGCAATTAGATGAGCATGACGACATACCAAACCCAACACCAGAGCAACGCCATGACACTTTTGAAAATGAGGTGGTTGTTGATGACCACCAGGAGCATACATACAACTCTGATGACGCACATAATTCTGAGATTATAAATAATATATTACATTCTTCCTTTATAAATCATTATTGTTTTACTGTTATTCTAAAATTTTACTTATTTTCTTTTGTAATAGTCGAGGACAAAGCAGTTTAATGATTACATGCGACGATGGCTGGATAAGATTGATCGTAACGTTTATGAATTGAAGTCAGAATTAAAAGATTTTAAAGAAACCGTGGTTGGATTTATCGACACATTTTCTAAACGTCCAAATAAGGATTCTCCTACCGGACGCTCGTATGCGGTGAGAAAATTTAAATTTAATAATTATGTATGTTTAACTTTTAATTTGATAGTTGTTTAATATATTCATCTTGGCAAATGAACAGGCCCTGGATGATTATGGAGTGTATACTGATGTGGGCAATCAAAATTTTTCTACGCCCACGTCATTTATAATTTCTACGGGGATGTTAGTGGGGAGAGTGTGTAGGTGTTCACTGAGGTGCCTCCGGGCGTTAGTAAGTTCGGTCGCGCGTACATACTGTCGTATGTTTATAACAGTCCTTACATGATTCCTCCACTCAGGCGAGAAAAAACGTCTAGCCTTTACCTAAACCCCAAATTATGGACCATGCGATTGACATAAATACGAGTGTTGACATAAATCCACTAAGAGGATTGGAGGATTTTAGTATGTTTGTTGAGTTTGATCGATGGTTCGCTGGTGATATGACAGTGGATCGGCGAGTCCAGCACCCGCGGTCATTCTTTCAAATAATTTTGGGTATAGCTTCGATGGAATGGTTAGGCGATGAGGTAATTATATTTTTAAAATTTTTTAAGGGTTGTGGATTTGTATATAAATTTTTTCTTTTAAATCAAAATGTTTATGTTCCTCTACAGCATATTCACGAGTATTTTCGCTTGATTAGCAAGAAACAACGGTAGTATCTGAATGCCTTAGTTCAACGTGTCACACATATTGACACATTTTTTTAGGTAACGGGCCACGAAAACTTATAAATACCATTTTTTTTAATTATCGCCTTTCAATTTTGTTAATTTATGCATTTCTTAGTTATATATGTATTAGGTGTTCTTGAATCAGTTATGGAACAATGGGGATTGTGCGGTCGATTCATTAGTATTCGACGACCATTTGAATTGCTATCTTTGTGGGTGACATCACACAATGTCCAAATTAATGACGAGTGTCGATATGGTATGTATTTTATTGCATTTCACATACTCCATAATGAAAATATACAAGTTGTCGCTTTTTCTTGGTTGTTTTTAAATTTCATATATAACGAACATGTGTTTCAATTTTTATATACAGTTATTTATCCCTATTAACTTGGACGGTGCGTATTAGGTACTAGCACGAGTAGACTTTCGTAAAAACAAAGTCTGAATTTATGACTCATTACTCACATTTCGCGACAACAAAAGATACAAGTTGAAATTCAAGCCGCTTGAAGTTATCTTCCCTCGATGGTTGGAATATGTTGCTTCTACAACATCCGACCTGAGTTGCGGAGTGCCAACCCCTGGAAAGTTATTGCAGTTAAGAGCGTGCCACAACAAGAGACCAGAACTGGCGATTGCGTTGTTTTTGTATTGATGTTTATGATGTGTTTAATGTTCGGGCTTAAATTAGATTTTAATGCTAGCCATGTCGAGTACTTTAGAAAGAAGATTGCAGTTGACATATTTAATGATGATATTGTATTGTAAACCGTTGTAGTAATTCGAATGCTGAAACTTAAATTTTTATTCTAATTTGCGCACTTAAGTTCATATAATTTAATGCTCACATTTTAATATTAAAAATAAAATAAAATTTCATGACATATAAATGTACAATACACAAAAAATAATAACAGTTTTAACCAACGAATCATTGAAACAATACAACTAACTTCGAGTCGACGCAATTGGATTCTTATATCGCTTACGATTATGCCCCAGTTCATGAAAACGCTCGTATCTTATAGTTCGTCGGTTAATGTCCTCACTAGCCGAGGGTATTCTGAGCTCTTTACGACAGCCAAGTGGTGGTGCATCAATTGGTGGGTATACTTGCATCTCCTGAATTTCATCTAGAACTTCTCAATCAGCCACAGCGCCAACTGGCTCCACTGGTTATGCATAAGCCATCGCCAACGATTCTGTAGTGTAAAAGTCCAAATAAAGGTTAATAAAATTCACTCGGACAGTTAGACACACCGCAATTGCATAAGCACATACAAGCTGATCAAGCTGAAAGAATCTGCAAGAGCAAGTTTTCTTTTACAAGTCAACCAAACCTTCCTTAATCCCACCACCTACAACTTGAAATCGATGCGGAGACACCGGCTGAACTATCATTATTTCAACTATAGTTCTCATCTCAGTAACTATTTCATCCGCCCATGTTGTTAGTCAAGTACTCATTGATTTAGCCATAATTTTTCTATCATAAAACCATTGCTGCAATGTTTTCCTAAAGTAATCAACAAGATGAGTAATATGAAATTTTTGCGGTTCCCTCATGAAAGAATTAACATTCTCCGGAATGTTGGTGGTAAGTATGTTGTACCTCTTACCTTCAAACTGAGACCTTACTCAATTATACATACCAACATTATTTTCTAAGTAATTAGCCGCATCCGAATAGATCATCCACAAGCCTTCAAGCTATCTTTTAAATTCTTCGTGGCCATATGCTTTTGCTGTATTAATAAAGGCATGCTCAAATTCATCCCAAAGAGTTTTAGACATCCTAGACTGTGACTTAATGTTACCTTGCACGTGGTAAAAACAAACGTCATAAGTTGCATTGTGAAATACTTTAAGAACGACTCTTCTTATGGCAGTGCATCGATAAGAGATAATTACCAACTCTGGTCTATCGCTAATCACTCCGTGTAACTTCATCATAAACCATTCCCAAGAATCATTATTTTCTGAATCCATAACCCCAATGACTAACGGATACAATTGATTGTTACCATTAAGACATATTGCTACGAACATGCTTCCACGATATAGCTCCTTCAGATGAGTACCATCTACAGTAATTGCAGGCCAAATGTATTGCATAAAACCCTTTATGGAAGATACAAGTGCTACAAAATAGTACAAGAAATGACCATCTCCATCCCGCTCAAGGTGAGTGACTGTACCCTCATTCGCTTTAGTTAGTACGTGAGAGTATTTAGGGAGCAAGTTGTATGACTCTGCAGGGTTGCCTTGAACTATTTCAAGACCAACTTCTCTCCCCCGATATGTCTGCTGGTATGTTAACTGAACAATGTATTCCTGTTGTATATCTGCTCTTATGTCATTCGGAATATAAATCCTCTTATCTTGAATATATTTATCTGCGATAATATGACCAATAACCCAGCTCCTTACTTGATGACGTCCATCAACCAAAATCTCATTATGACAGGTGTGTACATTGTCAATTCTCTGCACTACCTAAGGAACGTTTTGCTCGTTCGAACTTCTAGTTGCTCGAATACGCCATTTACATGATTTCGAACAATAGTGAGCCTCAAAACGTGTCTTTGAAGAACGTGCAACCTTGAAATCAAACTTATCCCTAAAGGCAACTTTGCGTAGTTGTAATATAAACTCATTCTTCTCAGCAAATAGGTTACCCACACTGATATCATTTGAGTCAAAACTGCTAACAAAACTTGGAGCAACCATGTTTGAAGGCAAAATTGGAGCAAGACTTGTGAGGGGGTCAATCCTCCTTCTCGATCGAACCATAGGAGGAATAGGTCTATTGCATTTGTTATTCACATGAGTATTGTCTTTACACTCATCCTCATACTGAAACGATAGAATATTTGAAAGACTGGCTCCTCCATCATCACCATCATTATTGAAATGGGTGCCCCTCATACTATTAGAAGGTTATGCACAAACATTATCCCCCTCTGTCTCATCATAAAGATCATCATTGTCCCGGAAATCATTGTTGTGATACAGAGAATATTGTTGCTCCATCGGCGTCGTTATTAGAAATACCGTTGCTCCAACATCCTATAACGTAATGTCGTTATCATCAATGTTGTCATAATTATCGTGGATTGAAGAGTAATATTGCTGCATCGACATCGTCTTTGGCAACATCTCTTCTTCATTATCGGGGTCAAACATATTTGCTCTAAACAAAGTTTTTGTATCGACATGTGGCTTAATATCTTCGCTCGGAACTCGAGGTGATGTGGAAATAAATATAGGAATGCATCCAAAATTGGCTACATTGGATGCCATAAGCAACACAACCCTCACCATTTCATCATCAAATATATCCATGGGCAGTGCACATATACGATATAATGTGAAACTAGACCTCAAAGTTGTCTTTATTGTGATACTATATTCATTAGAATTTATTTGTAACATTTCGTATACTCTTGCCAAAAATTGATCGAACAGACAATTTTTCCCAACAAAAAAAGTTCTATTTTTACCATTCACATACTCCATACGATCATCCTTTAACGTCTCCGACCAACCATCATAACACAATTCAAGTACAATTGAATTCATTAAACATGAAATTATAAAAAAAAAATTATTTGAGCATTATCAAATTAATAGTAGGTTGCAATGAATCTGCCTTTTGGTGCGACAGACTGCCCGTTACACCAAGCTTGGTGCGACACGCAGCCTGTCGCCAGATTCACCCACAACTACGGTTCCCTTAAACTCTTAAGTAACTTTAGAAAATAACTCATACCACTAAGTGATGCCGATTAATGTTGGATCCAAATAGATTATCATCAGATTTCACTTTATTGTTCGCTGTCGGCGTTTATCGTTGTCTTTTGCCGTCGCCAGTGATGATTTAAGAGTGGAAAGCTGCCTTTAGTTTGACGAAAGGAGAAAAAGAAAGTTACTTTTGATTTGTAAACAAGGGCAATTTGGGGAGAAAAGCGTGTGTTTGACTAATGTTGATAGACAAAAGTTTAAAGAGTTAATTGTGAAAATAGTAAAAATTTTATGGTTATTTTTGTAAATTTCCCGAATTGTTTGGCGCAAATTCGTAGCATTTAATTTAATTCTCGTTGCTCTCATGTTTCTTGTGGAGACACTCAGTGAAAGCATTGCTTGGCCTATTCTGGATTCAACATGTTTGAACTTTACTCAGTCACTATAGCACATCATCATTTCTCTATATAATTTTTTTATTAGTAATATTTTGTCCAATTATAAAATGCAAAATGTTAAAATAATGTCATAACTATTGGTAAATACGGTCAATAATTTTTAGTAATAATTGAGGTTATAATTTCTTAATTTTTACACTGAAATTATTCTAATATTAATTTAATTTTGATATATTATATTAATCTCGCTAAAATTAATTCAAATAAATGGGGAGTTTTGGTCAGCGACTGTTAGAGAATTTGATAGTAAGGTCAATCGGCAACTAAATGGCCAGTAATGTGGTGGTTGGAGATGGTGACAATGGTGGTAGAAAGTGGCTAGGGCTTTTAGAATTACATTTGTTCTTGTTTTTTTTTAATTTTTTAATTGTTTAACAAGGGTAATTATGAAAATAAATGAGATTAACTAAAATATGGGGTTGGTGAGAAAAATTAAGGGTAAAATATCACTATTCTTTATTGTAATGGAGGTATTGTGTACAAACAAATTAATAGTTTGTAAAATAGCTAGTTATTTAAACTTAAATTTTTATTTCAAATTTTGACATAAAATTTAAGTTAATGATACAAAGAAATAAAATAGTGTATAAATTTAACATTCAATACCTATCATTGGATTTTTTTTTTCGAAATAGGTGGGTAAAAAAGCCTGGCTAGCTCAAGCCTGCAGGCTTTTAGCCTGCCCTCCACATGAGTGTATCGACAAGAACTTAAGAAAAAAATATTAGGACTACACTCGGTATTCCTTTTTTTAAAAAATAAATTTATAAATTAAAATGATAAGTTAAAATTTAAAAACATAATAGAAAAATAAAAAAAATTAAATTTCTAATTCATAAATCAATAATGATTGAAAATTTTAAAATTATAATACTAAAGTCCCTCTTAACCATTAATTAATTAAGAGATTGCTTAAATCAAAGAATTTAGTATTAATAAATTAAATCTCTAATATTTTATTTATTTTATTTTTAAAATATTTTTTAATTCATTGTTATTATAATAATTTATTGATTATTAATTTATTTTAAATGTATAATTATTAAAAAAAAGGTGAAAGTCATGACCCAACTGAAAAACTCGACCCAAGCTCACGTTGTGCCATCTCCAATTGGAAAAGAGAAAATACGTATTTCCGTCGTAACGGTTAAGAAAGAATGTGTTAGTATATTATTTGGGAGAAAGTTACCGTTGCACCCAGTCGTTGGATTTTACAGGATCCATCCATCCACGTGGATCCAACGGCTGGATACAACAATGTTACCGTATCACCGTTGCACTGTAGCCGGACCCTATTATTTGCAAAATTATGAATTTCCATTTCCACCCCTGGGCGTCACAACACCCTGGCATTTTCGGCTAAAGCAAAGAAAAAAAAGGTGAGAAGGAAAACAAAGGTCTGCAATTTTGAATCCAACGCAATGGCATCTTCAAAGATGGTATCGAGATTATCTTCCCGATTGCAGTCTCTGGGGCCCAAACTGAAAAGAAGCTTACTCTCTCCGCTGAAGCACACCTTCCAAACTCAGGCCTCTGCCTCTACAAAACCCATTTTTCGCATCTCACGGTAACTAACTTCAAGAACACATTTCTTTATTTTCCCTTATTTTAAGAAATTGAAAGAACTCTATTTAGAAACCTTTTTGTTTATATTTTATAAATAAAATTGAAAGAACTCTATTTAGAAACCTTTTTGTTTATATTTTATAAATAATTCAAACATGCTGATTAGGTTACCTGTGGAGCTGAGTAGTTTGGAATCGATGCTGCCACTGCATAGTGCAATTGCTTCGGCACGGTTAAAATCAAGCTTGCCCTTGGAATGTCATTGCTGGGGTTTAGTTCCTCAAGGTTAGCCTTACTTTGTATTTCAATATTGAAATGCATTTCAATTATTTGGTGGGGTTTTGAAAAGGGGATTAATTATTTAGGTGTCTTTCAGTCAACGCCTCCTTTCTTGCATCGATAATTTTAGTCATTTAGACATTTGTAACAGGCTATCAAGAATTATCTAGCTTGTCAAATTGCGATAAAATCTGACAATTGAACCTAGTGTTCATAAAATGAAGTGGAAAAAGCCAATTGAAGGAGATCGATTGGGAGGGTAGAATCAGTATGTGATCAAACATTTGACTCTGGGATTTTCTTTTGCTCTGTAACCACTGTCAATTGCTTCATGATAACGAAGCTTGGAATGATTAATGAAGCTTGGAATTAGAAGTTGTCCATGAGTTGGATAATGACTTTTACCATTCTTTCAAAAAACCTTTATATTGAAGTTAAAGCTTTTGTCTGAATGACGAGGTCAATGTGTTTGCTAAGGCTTAGGAAATGCCTAAGCTGAAATGTGGTCTATGTTGTTAGAACTGCAAGAGGAGACAACATAAATGATATTCTCGAGCATTAGGTGCTAGTCTGAGGAGATGATGTGTTGTCTTGGGATAGGTATTAATTAATTATGAATTGAATAATACATATGCTTTTTTAGCTGATATCCCATGTAAACAAAATACATCATATACTTAAAAAAAAAAATGTTTAGCTCATAAATAAATAAACATCTAGTTTAGAGATGACAAAATCCTCCACAGATTTGGAGTCCCACCTCAAATATGGTAAATTTGAATAATTATTGGGGAATGGAGGAAAAATAATTCTCAAAATTTTAACGAAATGGGGTTTGGATTTGTACTCCCTAACCCATTCCCACCTCAATCCCCATTATATGTGAGTACTTTTTTAGTTCTTTGTTCAATAATTTTTGTTTTATCAATTGCAATGTTGGTTAATAAATTTTCTTTTTATTTTTACCTAATATAAATAGGTTATAAATAAATCTTACATTATAATTCTTATTCAATCCTAAAACATTGTTACGTTTTCTTTTTCTCTCAAGTTACTGCTCTTTTAAATATTTTTTAGTTTTGATATTATTTGAAGACATTATTTTAACTTTTTAGAGATTTTTTAAATAATTTAAATATTATATAACGTGGTAATAATTTTATTTAAATCTTTAAATTTTAATTTACTGAAATCATTTATCCATACCTATTACAAAATAAGTAAATGGAAAATGGGATGAGGATGAGGAAATTATTTCCCACATGAGGATTTTCCATCCCCAACCCATTAAATTTATTAAGGGATAAAGTGGGGAATAGGGGTGAAATTTTTAATGGGGTGGAAAATAGGGTAGGCCTCCCCACCCATACCCTATCCCATTGCCATCCCTAATCTAGCTGGCTTAACTCAATGTCAAATATCCTTCAAGTCCGAAGTGTTTCTCGTTGTCCTCTTATTCTTTTTATATTCAAGTGCATTGCCGATGGTGGGGTGAGGATGACAAAATTATTTTCTACATGAGGATTTTTTATCCCCAACCTACTAAATTTATTAGCGAATAAGGTAGAGAATGGAGACGAAATTTTTAATGGGGTGAGAAATAGGATAAGCCTCGTCGCCCACACCCCATTCCATTGCCATCCTTCATTTAGCTGGCTTAACTCAATATGAAAGATCCTTCAAGTTTGAAGTGTTTCTCGTTGTCCTCTTATTCTTTTTATATTCAAGTGCATTGCTGATGATGATCCTTTTAATAGTTCTCATACGGTAATCTTTGCCCATGTGTACAACCCATTTTGTCTTGTGCTTGAGGAGATTAGGCTGATTGCTTAACACAATTCCCATTATAATTTGCATTCTTGTGTACATAAAATATATTATAGTCTTTAAATGTCTTATTAGGACATATATAATTCTCTTAACCTATCATTGTTCATGGTTGAAGGGGTTATATTTTAACTTCACATGTATTTGTAACTTTTGGAGAACTTGTAACGATCAGTTCGCCTTTAGTCTAATGGGGTGAGTATATGAAAAATGTCTTTAATTTGGCGTGCTAAAGAAAGGAAAAGAAAGAGAAAATGAATTCTCTCTGTAAAAATGAACATGTCACTGATCATTTTTATACACGTGGATGTGAATTTGATTGTAGGAAAATAAATATATTTATTCTGTACATACATGTTTCTTTATTCTTATGACTATGGGTGTAGTTTCCTTAGATCACAAATTTTGGAATTAGCATGAGTTTAATTCCTCCTCTTGTCATTTTTGTAAGTTGTTGGGGAATTTTATCTTAGTTGTTTTTTCCCTTGAGATAGTTTCTTTTTATTCAAAAGAGTGGACACATGGCGTAGTGTAGTGCCTTGAAATATGACACCTTCACCACTTCCGTGTATGTTTGATTAAAAAATATGTTGACCAAAAAGTGGTGATTGTGTGACATTTGGGCTTCGTTTGGGATTGACGTTGGACAACTGGAGGTTAAAAATTACAACACTAAAATATTTGGTAAACACTAGCTGTTATAATTGAAAAGTTAAATTGATTTGATTTTACACTTAAATGATATTTTAACATTTGATTTTACACTTAATTGAGAAGTTAAAGTTAAATTGATGAAAAATTTATTATATTTTTACTAATTTTTTAAAATTATTATTAAAAATTATATTTATTATATACTATTAATTTATATTTCATAGTTACAGTTTTTTTCCGCAACAATTATAGTTTTTAAACTACAGGGCCTCCAAACTAAATTGAACTTTACTATTTTTTCAGTATCCTCTTTTGAGAGTGATGGGACTATCACTTTCTTCTTTAAGCTAAATAATCATGATCAATTAATTTAGATTTTTTTAATATATGCACATTTATATATATATATATATGCATATTGTCCTTCAAGTAGAACCCAACGTCACCCTTGACTTTCATAAACCACCCCTCACAAATGCTATCTTTTGGAAACTGAATATTTTATTATAACTGGAAGGTTGGTTGATTATGGAGTAGAGCTTACAAGTACTGGATTTGCTCAAGACTCGATTACTCGATACAAACCAAGGGTTCCCTTTTATAGGCTCAAGGAATCAACTATTACACAATATTTGCATTAGTGATCCTTATCACTGAGGAATTTACTTTACAACTCATTATCTACTTTATTTTATATCACACTCTTATCCTTATCTAAATGGAATTTCTCATGTACACATGTGAAGCACACATACAATTATTACATATATTATTATCACCACCGGTTTCACTGCAGGGTCCACTATGCTTCCGCTACAGACCTGAGTGCCACTTGTTGGCGTGCTCCTTCTGGATAGGTTTGCCCTTCTTTCTTCTGACAGAGTCTCCATCCTGTCAGCAAACCCTTGCTAGTCCGCGTCATCTGCCTGTGGTTCTATCTCTAGCTGCGGCCATTGTTCTAGGTCCAACCAGTTGGCTATTTCTTCAAGCTCTCCTCTCCACCTTTCGATCTCGGGAGTTCTCTATGGATACCATTCCTGCTCTCTTCCATGGCGCATGAGGTATTCTTTGTACCTCTCTTGCATGTCTTCTTCCCCTTCGTTGTCATTGTGGAGTTTTGCATCCTTGATTCCTTCCCTGTAGTAGAGGTCTGACGTTCCTTGAACTTGTGAGGATATTGGGTTGTGAGTTATGTACATAGGAACTGTACTATAGACTTCAGCTAATGTTTTTCTTACTGTGAAGCATCATGTCCACATGGAGTCGATATCTTCACACGAGTGGTTGTGCTCTACTACCTTGACTATTGGTTCTACGAACTCCTTTTGTCTCCTAAAATATCTATCAATTTCACAATCACAATAGTGGTATGCGTGATGTGATAGCCATTGATCAAATAGAGTGCCTAAAGTCAATTGCATTTGCTGGATTTCCTGAGAAAATGATTGGTTATCTTGGCCTCATGTTGCTTTTTGATGAAAGACAAGAAGTGCAAATGGTGGTCACAACCTCATTAAAACTAGATCTCAACCACATAAACTAATATATTGTGGGACTTGCTCCTTTTGCTTTGGGAAATATTTGTTCAGTAGAAATGGCTTGTGATCTAGCGCCAGAAGTAGAAAGATTGTTGTAATTTCGAGATCCAAATATTCGAAAGAAAGCAACACTATGCTCCATATGTATTATAAAGAAAGTTCCAGACCTGGCAGAGAATTTTATTAATCCTGCTGCTGCTTTACTTAAAGAAAAGCATCATGTGTGTTATATATATATATATATATATATATATATATATATATATATATATATATATGTATATATATATGTATATAATGGCAATAAAACATGTGATATCTTTTTCAGCTAAGAACAATAGTTGTATTCCTATCTGGATGGCTCTAAGATGCAGTCCCTTGTATCTCTGCATTTTGTACCTTGTAACCTCATTAGTAGAGATTATAGGAAAGTACGTCTCTTTGGAACTTGAAGAGATAGATTGGACAATGATTTCTGAGGATTTGTAGATGGTTTTTAATTTGGATTGTTTGATGAGAATTATAGCTCTACGATGGTTTAGAATAGGGCTAATATGGTAGTATTTATAAAGTCTAACATATCAAGTCTGAAGGACTGAACCTCTTTTTCACTGCTTTAATCCTCTTGGGTTTCATAATGGAAGTTTATGGAGGGTGAGCTATCAGTTGGGACTCTGATGGTCGAGGTGGATGGTTGGTCAGAAATTGGTTGGTTTACTGATCAGTTATTGTTTTGGTTTTCCATGGCTAAAAGAAATCAAAGGGTTTTCGTTAGGGTGATAAGCCCTAAATACACAGCAATCTTAGCCTTATCAAGAGAGCGCCATACCTTACAGAATTCACTCTGTAATGTTTTAGAATGGAAATTTTTGGACAGGTAGATCAATATCCAACAACTTTCTGATGTTAAGGATCGAAGTATTTCGGCAACCACAGAGCATAATATTGTTGCACACCCAGGGGTTTCCTTTTGGGAAATATGGCCCTGATACCAATTCAAATAATAACCAACAATCGAAGGTTACTTCTATTAAGAGGAATGAGAGATTTACAAATATAAGATTGCACTCCAAGACTCGATATCTAAACACAAAGCATGAGTTTTCTTTTATAGGCTCAAGGGATTTACTATTACACACTATTTGCATTATTGATCCTTATGACTAAGGAATCTACTTTACAACTCATTACCTATTTTATATCACATCACACTTATTGCACTCTTATCTTTAATCTGTTTCAATCACAAAGGGGGTTAATGAAAGAAAGAATTAAGGGCTTAATCAGCTTCAGATCCATAAGAGTTTGGATATCTGTTTTGCGCAGTTTTTCATCATGGGGCATGCCTGGATGAGAGCATGAATTCTCTTTTATAGACTCAAGGGATTCTTTCTAGTTGACAGCTGGTTTGAGAATTGAGATATTTTCATTGGATTCTTCTATTAATAGTGCTCCTAATAATGGTAGAGATCAAAACCCTTATGGATCTAAAGCTTATTAAGCATGCAGAAGTTCCTAATAAGTTCTGGGCTAGAGAATAACATTTTGTGTCTCTACCTTACAAAGATGGATGGACCATGCCTCACTAGATAGCCTCTCATCCAGGCATGCCCCATGATGAAGAACTGTGCTAAGCAGAGATCCAATCTTTTATGGATTTGAAGCTGATTAGGTCATTTAAATCTTATTGGGTTAGCCTAGCATTTTATGTCAACAAGTATTCAGAACAAATGCATGGGAGAAAGCGATTGGTGATAAACTACATGAAGTTGAATGATTGTTTACAAGACATAAGGAATTCTATTCCACGATGACACTTTTTGAAGTGCATTGCTAGAGCAAAGGTGTTTTCAAAATTTGACATGAAGTCAGGCTTTTGGCATATTGGAATCAACTAAGA
Source organism: Citrus trifoliata (assembly GCA_018350135.1). Lineage (NCBI taxonomy): Eukaryota > Viridiplantae > Streptophyta > Magnoliopsida > Sapindales > Rutaceae > Citrus > Citrus trifoliata. The sequence goes on along the minus strand of CM031384.1, from coordinate 6,600,711 downwards.
AGACAAACATAAAACAACATTTGCGGTCCCCTATGGACATTATGAGTGGAACGTGATGCTTTTTGGTCTAAAAAATGCACTGTCAGAATTCCAGAATAGAATGGATGAGGTGTACAAATTCATCTCAAGATTCTACCTTATCTATATTGACGATGCATTTATCTTCAGCAACAGTGAAGAAGAATATGATAAATACCTATATCAATTCAAAACCTTAACATATAAGCATGAGTTAGCTCTATCAGAATCGAAAATGAAGATAGGTCTAAATAAGGTAGATTTTTTGGGACTGCACATCAAACAGGGATACATCATTCCTCAGTCACACATTGCTGAGAAAATATTCCAGTTCCCAGACCAGCTGTCAACTAGAAAGAAGATCCAGCAATTTCTTAGGATAATCAACTATGTAGCAGATCATGTGTAGAACCTGTCAAAGATGACGAGTCAGATATCCAAGCATTTAAAGAAAAATGTCCCACAGTGGTCGAAAGAAGCGACAAAAGCCGTGATGGACTTAAAGTAAAAGTGTTAGTCACTTCCGCTATTAAAGATATTTGACAATGGACAACTCATCTTACAAACAGATGCTAGTGACTATTATTGAGTAGCACTGTTGATAGAATAATCCGAGGAAAAAAGGAAAGTATGTAGGTATAAATCTGACCAGTTCAATGATGCTTAAAGTCACTACCCATCCTCAAAGAAAAAAGTCTTAACAGTCGTCAAAAGGATTAAGAAGATTCAAATAATAACCAACAATCGAAGGTTACTTATATTAAGAGGAATAAGAGGTTTACAAATACAAGATTGCACTCTAAGACTCGATGTCTAAACACAAAACATGAGTTCCTATTTATAGGCTCAAGGGATTTACTATTACACAGTATTTGCATTATTGATCCTTATCACTAAGGAATTTACTTTACAACTTATTATCTACTTTATATCACATCACGCTTATTATACTCTTATCCTTATCTCTAAGGAGTACACACTAAATATACATATATTATTATCACCACTGTTTATATTGCGAGGTTCACTAAGCTTCCGCTACAATCTAGAGTTGCCACTTGTTGGCATGCTCATTCCTGACGTATGGTTCCATCTTTCTTCAGATGTTGCTTCCATGTCATCTGCTAGTTGTTGCCAATCTGATTCGACTACATTGTCTGGTTGTGAATTAAATTCTGGTTGGGGCCATTCTTGAAGGTCTAGCCAGTCAGCCATTTCTTCAAGCTCGTTCCTTCATCTGTCAATATTTAGAGTATCAAAATAATTGACTTCTCTTGGCCTGCCATGCTTGATAAAGTAGTCGTTATACCTCTGCTGTATATCTGCTGCTTGTTCTTCATCATTATGAAGCTTGAGGTTTCTGATCTCTTCCCGGTAGTAGAGATTTGGAGTATTACAGACTTGTGGGGAAATAGAACTGTGAATAATGTACATTGGAATAATCCCATATACTTCTGCTAGAGCTTTTCTTGCAGTCCAACAGTGTGTCCACATGGAGTCGATATCTTCTTGGGAGTGGTCATGTTGTACTACCTATACCATAGGCTGCGTGTATCTTCCCTAGATATTTGTTAGCTTCAGAATCAAGCTTCATCGTTATGAAGATTGAGGTTTCTGATCTCTTCCCGGTAGTAGAGATTTGGAGTACTACAAACTTGTGGGGAAATAAGATTGTGAGTAATGTACATGGGAATAGTCCCATATACTTTTGCTAGGGCTTTTCTTGCAGTCCAGCAGCCTGTCCACATGGAGTCGATGTCTTCTTGGGAGTGGTCATGTTGTACTACCTGTACCATAGGTTGCTTGTATCTTCCCTAGATATCTGTTAGCTTCACAATCACTATTGTAGTATGAGTGATGTGATATCCGTTGATTAGCTTTAACATTAGGATATCTTCAAAGATTGGGGCAAACATTTGATTGAACCACATTCATTTTCTGTATCTCCGACTAGTGTGAATGAGGTTTGGCTTGAACAGTATTACCACTGGGTAAATGTTCAGCCAATAGCATGTTATGTAATAGGCCTGAGGGGTTATGTCACAAATAACATAATGTCCCCAGTTGGAGTTATCATATATTACATAATGGAATGTATAGTCAATTTTGAAAATTGTTTCATGCATCTGGTCAGGATTTGGATATGGGTTAAAAGCTCTTTGACATTTTTTGTTGTGGGCATGTCTATGTTCTTGCATAGCCATAAGCTACCATACCCGCCATGTTAGAGCTTGATCTTCTGGATCCCTCCTTTGATTGATGACCCTCTCAAAGATTTCTTCTTGTACTCCCGATGGAAGCCACACAATGAAAGTGTTGAGATCTTTGAGAAAGTGTGCTCTAGTTTCATGAGCACTAGAGTTATCTTCTTCCCACCTCTTTGGAAGGCCTCTTCTTTTGCTCATGGTGATTGGTTTAGAAAGGAAATCCGCTACAGTATTGGATTCTCCTTTAATGTGTCTTACTTCGAATTTGAACCTCGAGACAGATTCAGACCACCTTGCAAGATGTGGATTTGAGATTTCTCTTTCTTTTCTTAGTAATCCCTGAAGGTACTTGTAATATGTTTCAATCACAAAGGGGATTAATGAAAGAAAGAATTAGAACTTTTTAATTCCTTTGACGATTTCTAAGACTTCTTTATTTGAGGATGAGTAGTGACTCTGAACATCATTGAACTGGCCAGATTTATAGCCACATACTTTCGTGTTTCCCTCAGATTCTTCTATCAACAGTGCTCCCTAATAATGGTCACTAACATTTGTCTATAAAATGAGTTGTCCATTGTCACGTATCTTTAATGGCGGAAGTGACCGACACTTTTGTTTTAAGTCCATCACGGCTTTTGTCGTTTCTTCCAATCACTGTGGGGCATTTTTCTTTAAATGCTTGGATATCTGACTCGTCATCTTTGACAGGTTCTGCACATGATCTGCTGCATAATTGATTATTCTAAGAAATTGTTGGATTTGCTTTCTAGTTGACAGCTAGTCTAGGAATTATGATATTTTCTCAGCAATGTGTGGTTAATGAATGATATATCCCTATTTGATGTGTAGTTCCAAAAAATCTATCTCATTTAAATCTATTTTCATTTTCGATTCTGATAGGGCTAACTCATACTAATAGGTTAGGGCTTTGAATTGAAATTGGTGTTTAACATGTTCTTCTTTATTGTTGCTGAAGAAAATGGTATCGTCAATATAGATAAGACAAAATCCTGAAATAGATTTGTACACCTCATCCATTCTATACAAGAGTTCTGACGGTGCATTCTTTAAATCGAAAGGTATCACGTTCCACTCATAATGCTCATAGGGGGCCACAAATGTTATTTTATATCTGTTTTCTTTCTTGATTTCAATCTGTCAAAAGCCTGACTTAATGTCAAATTTTGAAAACACATTTGCTCCATCAATGCGCTTCAAAAGGTGTGTCCTCCGTGGAATGAGGTACTTTATGTCTTACAAGCAATCATTCAGCTTCCTGTAGTCTATCACCAATCGATTTTTCTCACGCAGCTAGCCCAATGAGACTTAGAGGGCCTAATCAACTTTAGATTCATAAGGGCTTGGATCTATGTTTTGCACAGTTCTTCATCTGGGGCATGCCTGGATGAGAGGTTGTCTGGTGAGGCATGATCCATCTATCAGTGTAATAAGTGTGATGTGATATAAAGTAGGTAATGAGTTGTAAAATAGATTTCTTAGTGATAAAGATCAATAATGTAAATAGTGTGTAATAATGAATCACTTGAGTCTATAAAAGAGAACTCATGTTTTGTATTTGGGCATCGAGTCTTGGAGTGCAATTTTGTATTTCTAAATCTCTCATTCATCGTAATATAAGTAACCTTCGATTATTTGTTATTATTTGAATTGGTATTAGAAACCTCAAGCTTCATAACGATGAAGAACAACCAACAGACATGCAGTAGAGGTATAATGACTACCTTATCAGGTTTAGCAGGCCAAAAGAAGTCAATTATTTTGATACTCCAGATATTGACAGATGAAAGAATGAGCTTGAAGAAATGGATGACTGGCTAGACCTTCAAGAATGGCCCCAACCAGAACTTAACCCACAACCAGACAATGTAGTCGAACCAGATTAGCAACAACTGACAGATGAAATGAAAACAACATCTGAAGAAAGATGGAACCATAGGTCAAGAATGAGCACGCCAACTGTTGAGTGTTAGAAAATGTATATTTATAAAGGAGAAAATCATCATTTTATATTTCAAGTTTTACTAACAACCCTTACTTTTATGTATTTAAAGTTATTGTAATTTAATTATGTATGTTTTATTTTAATTAAGTATTTTGTGTATTTTAGAGGCATCATAGTCATGTCACAATAAACGAGAGATCAAACGGCAAAACAGACATCACTTTTGAACTCAGGACGATCGAAAACCTTAGGTGGAGCATAAAAAGGAAAAATGGCACTGTTCACATGTATAGTACTATTCACATGTACGGTACTGTCTACGTTACTGTTCATAACACTGTTCACATAGACGAATCGATGACGTGGCATTGACTGACGAGGTGTTATGATCCCTTTGGTCTAAAATTCTTATGTACTGTTGATGGTGACGTGGCAGCATATTAGTGAACCAAAAAACGTGCGTACGGTAATGCAACACATGAGATTATTTTCAACCAAACCACGTTACTGTGCAAACCGTGTTACTGTTCAAATCGTGTGGTCAAACCGCGTACTGTTGACTGATGACGTGGCGTAATCCTGAGCGTCCAAACTGTTTTTAATCCGATGACCATGATTTACTCGATGTATCTATAAAAATGGGGCCTCTCCCCCTTAATTTGGCAGCTCTGAATTCATTTTTAAACTCTATTTTCTGTAATTCATTCTCCATCTTGTATTTTATACGTATTCTAATAAATTCTCATTTTGCACCTAGTTCAATTATGAGTGGCTAATTTTCTTTTAAACTTAGGTTGAAGGTAAAGTCTTAACATCTGTCATGGACTTAATTTAGTAAATTTATTTTCTCTTCTCCTCTAATTTTTGTGAATGTTTTGATTTTTCGTTGACAAATAATAATACTCTTGTCTAGTACCGCCTTGATTTCACCGGCTCCCTAGTACAAGGTTATTATTATTTGGCACAGTAAGCCCTTAACACTATATTGATTAGAGCGTGATTCATGAGGTGTGGATTTTCCCCTCATGATTTACTATTTGGCACGGTAAGCCCGGCAACGGCGCCAAAAACTTATTGTGCAAATTTTATTAAACTTGCAAGTGCATGAATCTATTATAGTATAGATCAATGGTGACGAGTGTCGATCCCACGAGGAGGTGGATTTTAATTATATGTACAATTAATTTTGTAAATGGGTGGTTGGAATTGTGGTGGAAGTGATTTAAATTATCCTAAAATTGGAATTGCAATGACGAGAATAAATTGAAAATAAATCTATTGAAATGACGTACTTGGGTATCTGGATCCGTATCAACATACATCATGGGCTAAATAATCTTTATTAATGTCAATTAAATCATAAAGGGGGAATCCACACCTCATGAATCATACTCTAATAAATATGGTGCTAAGGGCTTACCGTGCCAAATAATAATAACCTTATATTAGGGAGCCGGTGAAACCGGGGCGGTACTAGATAAGAGTATTATTATTTGTCAACGAAAAGTCAAAATATCCACAAAAATTAGAGGGGAAGAGAAAATAAATTTACCAAATTAAACTCATGACACATGTTGAGACTTTACCTTCAACCCAAGGTTGAAAGAAAATTAGCCACTCATAATTGAACTAAGGGTAAAATGAGAATTTATTAAAATACGTAGAAAATACAAGATGGAGAAGGAATTACAGAAAACAGAGTGCAAAATGGATTCAGAGCTGCTAAATTAGGGGGGAGAGGTCCCATTTTTATAGATATATCAAGTAAATTATGGTCATCGGATTAAAAACAGTTTGGACGCTCAGGATTGTGCCACGTCATCAATCAACAGTACGCGGTTTGAACAGTAATACTGTTTGACCACGCGGTTTGAACACTAACACAATTTGCACAGTAACGCGGTTTGGTTGAAAATAATCCCATGTGTTGCATGTATCATACGCGTGTTTTTTGGTCCACTAATATGTTGTCACGTCACCATCAACAGTACATAAGAATTTTAGACCAACAGGATTATGACACTTCATCAGTCAATGTCACTTCATCGGTCAATGCCACGTCATCGATCCGTCTATGTGAACAGTGTTGTGAACAGTAACGTAGACAATATTGTACATGTGAATAATACCGTATATGTAAACAATGCCATTTTTCATTTTTATGCTCTTCAGGTTTTCGACCGTTCTAAGTTCAAAAGTGATGTTCGTTTTGCCATTTGATCTCTCGTTTATTGTGAAATGACTATGATGCCCCTAAAATATACAAAATATTTAATTAAAATAAAATACGCATAATTAAATTACAAGAACTTTAAATACATAAAAGTAAGAGTTGTTAGTAAGATTTGAAATGTAAAATGATGATTTTCTCCTTTATAAATATACATTTTCTAACACTCAACACACTCTCCAACCAATTTATTGCTAATCTCTAGCAAATAAAGCGAAAACAAAATTCAAATCCAAAATGATTTTTTTTTTATTTAGAAACATTCGTGTTTACTCAATCAAATTAATAATAACAATCAAATAAAAGTATAAGCATTATTTCCAATCTAAAGTAACATCACACCCACATCAACTCTCCACATGAATCAACCTAGTAGACTTTATTATAGCTATTTTCAATATTGACATGTCAAACCCCAAAATCTCACTGGAAGTAGTGACACTCTCACAAAGAAATTAAACCCAATAAAAATCGTCACTCCAATGAATGGTAATTGAGAGAAAATAATAAAGAAGTGATATCACATGCTCTCACCAAGATGAAAGAAATATGCCCTCAGTTTAGAAATAATACGATCTCAAGTCAAATAAAAATATTAGTCAAAATGGTTAACTATGGATATTTCACAAAAGGGATGGCTAGAAAAGCTCAAACGGATCAAAAATGGTCTTTCCATCGTCTTTTAGGGTTCTAAATAACCTTCCATATCTACTAGTTAGATGTGCTTCCAAATGTAGCAATACACAATTTTTTTTAAATTTTACAATTTTTTAAGGGTTAACTCAAAAGAAATCCATATTTATTTGGACACTCCAACACAAAGGTACATGGGTCGGGCTCCGGTCTATAAGCTTGTAACATATCAAGTAGCTCATTAGTAGTATGAGTACAAATAAAAAGTTTTTTCGTATTGGAAGGAATGAAATAATTCTTTATTGCATGGTTAAGAAATACGATAAAACCATCATAAAAGTTATTTACATTTAACAAACCGATGAGTTTCTGGTGAATATGCAGATGTGCCCAAAATGCTAGTGTGATAAGTGCATCTAGTGTTGCAAGATCTCCTGGAAGAAAAATAAAAGCATCAGCATGATTAAGCATTTCAGTTATTCTTTCTTGCATACCTAAGACGACTAACTCTTCTCAAGTCAATAAGTCAGACAAACTGTCCAATGGTTTTAAGGCTCTTGGGATGATGCCTAACACGTGACTTCCTCTGACAAAAGCAGCTTCTGAGACTATTTTTGATAACCCTCGGTTACCTCCTCCATACACCAAGTATAATTTTCTCTATGCTATGCTTCGACCAATATCTACGGCTGCCTCAACAAACTCTTTATGTTTGTCATAGTTAAATTCAGAAAGCATACAAATGTTCTTAAATTGTCTAGTGGGAGTAGCTGCCATTGGAATATTTCTCAAAAACAATTTGTGAGTGCTTAACAAAAAAAATCACATTTAAGAGTCTTAGTGACAGTGGGTCACAACTGTCTATGAGGTAACATGTCAGTGTCAAATAATGTGTAAAGCACGTGGCTCGATAGTCAAAAAGAAAAAAAATAAAATGGAAAAAGCAAATAGTAATAAAATTATTAAAGACAATAATGCAAACAATAAAACAACAGTGAAATAAAATAACAGTAAAGTAAAATGATATTTACAGTTAGTGGCTCACATCTTCCTCTGGTTTTACGTCCAGAAACGGGTTGAACGCCCTCTATGGGTCGAGGATGGGCTTCCCATCCAGTTTTCTTATAAACTGGCAAATATGGTCGTTTATAGTCAGATGAACGGTCTATATATGGTACTCATGATTAACAATGATAAGAGAAAACATAATAGTTAAACAAACATACTTATGCAAAAATAATTTCAATTAGCAAAAGAAGAATAATATAAAGAAAGAAGAAAAAAAATCAAATCACCGAAAAAAAAAATCAATTCAAATTTAGGTGGGTCACTCAAATTTATTTCAGTGTGTTCTCCATGTGGTTAATACTCTAGATATGGCTTTAATTTTTGACCACTAACTTTAAACGTGACACCGTTCTTTGGGTCCTTAATTTCAATTGCCTAATGTGGAAAAGCAGTATGTACAATAAATGGGCCAGACCAACGAGAGTGTAACTTACCTAGGAATAGCTGCAAGCGAGAATTGAATAAAAGCATTTTCTGACCTGGAGTGAAAGATTTTCTCATAATTTGCTTGTCATGGAAGACTTTCATTCGTTACTTGTAAATTTTGGCATTTTCATATGCATCATTGCGAATTTCTTCAAGTTCTGCCAGTTGTAATCTTCTTTCTAAGCTAGCTTGCTGCATGTCAAAGTTGAATTTCTTGATGACCTAATATGCACGATACTCGAGTTCCGCAGGTAGGTTGCAAGTTTTTCCATACACTAGCCTGTAGGGTGACATTCCAATCGGGGTCTTGAAAGCCGTTCTATATGCCCATAATGCATCATCAAGTATTAATGACCAATCCTTTCTGTCTGGCTTCATCGTCTTTTCTAATATGTGCTTTATTTCTCGATTAGAGATCTCAACTTGGCCACTGGTTTGCGGATGATATGGGGGCGCCACTTTGTGTGTGATTGAATATTTTGTCAAAAGAGTTTTAAATGCTTTGTTACAAAAGTGGGGGCCACCATCACTGATTATTGCTCGAGGGAATCTAAAACGCGAAGCAATGTTGCTTTTCAAAAATCCTATCACCACCTTGTGATCATTGGTTCTATATGAAATTGCTTCTACCCATTTCGATACGTAGTCAACAGCAACCAATATGTATTGATGACCAAAAGAAGGAGGAAAGGGTCCCATGAGTCGATACCCCATACGTAAAAAATCTCAACCACTAAAATTGAATTTAATGGCATCATGTTCCTTCGTATAATGCTCTTCATTCGTTGACACCTATCACATGAAGAACAGAAAGTGTAAACATCTCGAAATATAGTTGGCCAATAGAAACCACATTGTAAAACTTTAGTCGCTGTTTTCTTAGCGCTGAAATGGCATCCACAAGCTTGTTCTTGGCAGAATAAAAGGATATTCTGAATTTCACTTTCTGGGACACATCGTCTAACAATTTGGTTTGCACAATACTTGAACAAATACGGGTCATCCTAAAAGAAATTCTTTATTTCTGCAAAGAATTTAGCCTTGTCTTGCTTGATCTAATGCTATGGAAGTTTACCTGTAACAAGATAATTAACTATATCAGCATATCAAGGTAATACTTCTACACTCATTAATTGTTCATCTGAAAATGACTCATTCAATGTTAATGGCTCTGTAATTTTGTCAAAATGGAGACGAGAGAGATGATCTGCCATAACATTTTCTATGTCTTTCTTATCTTTGAATTCCAAGTCAAATTCCTGCAAAAGTAACACCCAACGAATTAGTCTAACTTTTGCATATTTTTTCATGAGAAGATATTTAAGAGCAGCATGATCTGTGAACACAATTATTTTACAACCAATGAGGTAAGATCGAAATTTCTCTAATGCAAACACTACTGCTAGCATTTATTTTTCAGTAGTTGAATAGTTCAATTGTGTATCATTCAATGTCATACTAGCATAGTAAATAACATGGGGAATTCGATCAACTCTTTGTCCTAATACTGCTTCTAGTGCATAATCAGATGCATCACACATGAAATCAAATGGTAAGCTCCAATTTGGGGGCAGAATGATGGGTGATAATGTCAACAACTGTTTTAATTTTTCAAATGCCATAAGACATTAATCATTAAAGACAAAAGGTACATCCTTAGCAAGTAGATTGCATAAGGGTTTAGAAACTTTGTTTAAATTTTTAATGAAACGTCTATAAAAATCAGCATGCCCAAGGAAAGATCTTACTTCTCTGACTGTTTTGGGTGGAGAAAGATTAGAAATGAGATCCACCTTGGCTTTGTCAATCTCAATATCTTTGCTCGAAATGATGTGACCGAGAACAATACCTTATTTTACCATAAAATGGCACTTCTCCCAATTTAAAACTAAGTTCTTCTCGATACATATCTGCAGAACTAATGTTAGATGATGTAAGTATTGATCAAATGAATCACTAAAGACAGAAAAATCATCCATAAAGAGTTCAAGGAATCGTTCAACCATATCAGAAAAAATGCTAAACATACATTGTTGAAATGTAGCAGGTGCATTACATAATCCAAATGGCATCCTCCTATATGCAAATGTACCAAAAGGGCAAGCGAAAGTAGTTTTCTCCTGATCTTTTGGTGTTATGGGGATCTGATTGTATCCTGAGTAGCCATCTACAAAGTAATAAAATTCATGGCCTGCTAATTTATCAAGCATTTGATCGATAAATGGTAAAGGAAAATGGTCTTTACGTGTGACAGAATTCAACTTTCTATAATCAATGCATACACGCCATCCTGTAGTCACTCTAGTGGGTATCAAATCATTATCAGCATTGGATAATGGTTTGAGCTTGAGTTTCGGTGGTGATTCTAATGTTGGGCTGAGTTTTTTCTCTAATGGTGCTAGTTGTTCAACTTTTGACTTCCATTTATTAGTGTTCATGGATGGTGTTGAGTCAAGTAGGGCGTTGACTTCATCGACCGATCTGTCAATATTAAAATCCAAACCAAAGTGAGTTAAACATGTTTGTAAAGGGTTATCACTAAGGTTTGAAACAAAAGTGTCATCAACTAATACTTCAATTAAATCAACATTACCAATTCCATCATCTGCATTGTGAGGTTGTTTGACAATATTGAAGATGTTCAGCTCCATAGTCATGTTGCCGAAGGACAACTGCATATTTTCAGTCCTGCATTGAATGTGAGCATCCGCAGTTGCCAAGAAATGTCGGCCTAGAACAATAGGGATGTGCTTCTTTGAATCCTGTATTGGTTGAGTGTCAATTACAATGAAATCAACAGAAAAATAAAACTTATCTACCTGAATAAGCACATCCTCCACAATACCACGAGGTATTTTCGTGGACCGATCTACAAGTTGTAATACCACTGGAGTTGTGTGTAATTCTCTAAGTGTAAATTTCAAAAATACTAAGTAAGGTAATAGATTTACACTAGCTCCTAAATCCAACAAAGCATTCTCAATTGTGTGGTTCCCTATACTACATGAGATAGTGGGGGAGCCTGGGTCTTTACATTTTAAAGGAATTTTGTGTTGGAGTATAGAACTAACATTTTCTGTTAAAAAAACTTTCTTTTGAACATGAATGTTTCTTTTTTTAGTACAAAGGTCTTTAAGAAACTTGACATAAGATGGAATTTGTTTTATAGCATCAAGTAAAGGAATGTTAACACTTACCTGTTTGAAGATTTCAAGAATCTCACCTGTGGATTTTTCCTTTTTTCCTTTAGCTAACCTCTGAGGAAATAGAGCTTTAGGAACATATTTTCGTGGGTTGGTTTTTTTTTTTCCTCCGGTGGTGAGTCCTCAACATTCACAGGTACAATTTGATTTTCTTTTGTCATCGGCATATCCACTTTATTGTCGACTTCTTTTCCTTTTCGCAAGGTCATGATTGCTTTGACTTCTCCATGATGCTGTGGTGAACTGGTACTTACTTCATGCACTCATTTAGGATTAGGCACTAGTTGACTTAGAAATTTACCTTTATCAACAGTCATTGCCAATGTCTGAACTGAAGAAGCAAGTTGTCCTACTATCTTCTCGAGGCTTGAAACTGATTGGGCTTGTGAGTTGAAGCCTGCTCTCAACTCATTTCGTAGTCCATCAATGGTGCGGTTCTGTTGCTCAATCGTAGAGTGAGTAACATTCTTGAAATTTTGGAATGTATCCTCCCATTGTTTGGGTTGAGAGTGGTTCTGGTTTTGATTGTATGGTCTAAAGTAGTGGCTGAGAGGCTTGAGGATGTTGAGGAATTGATGGAGCTAGAGTTGTTGGTCCATTTTGTTGGAATTCTTGAGACCATGAAAATTTGAGGTGGTATCTCCATCCAGGGTTATATGTGTTGGAGTATGGATTGTAATTCGATGGTTTTCTCATTACACCTATGGCATTGGCTTGATCTGAGTATGAGTCATGGTCATGTGGCTCTGTTGATTTAGCAGTCGATAACGATGTTATTTGTCGAGAGATACCTTCAATTATCGCTTTGACTTCTTTAATTTCTGAAATTGACTTGCTAATGTGAACCTCATTTACTTCCTTAATTTTTCTAGTATTCCTGAGTGATCGACTCCGTTGTTGGGAATTATCCATTTGTCGCTGGAAGAATTCTTAAATCTCTGATGCACTTTTTGACATTAGCTCTCCTCCACTTGTTGCCATTAGCCATTCTTGCACATTCGGCAATAATCCCTCCAAAAAGTATTGGCATTAGTGTCATTTCTCATACCCATGATGTGGACAGTTCAAGAGTAGCCCCATTGAATCGCTCCCATGTTTCAAAAAGCTACTCGTTCTCTCTCTGGGTAAACTCCGAGATTTCCCTGCAAATAACGTTGGTTTTATGCACTGGGAAATATTTATTCAGAAATTTTGTTACCATTTGTTCCAATGATGTAATGTTATTAGCAGGCAAAGTATTTAATTATGAACGAGCTCTATCCTTTAAAGAAAATGAGAATAGTCTAAGTTTTACATCATCATCTGAAAAATTTTCATATTTAAATGTTTGAAAAATAGCATGAAAATCATTTAAATGATTATATGGGTCCTCATTTTCTAGGCCATAGAATGTTGGGAGACAATTTAGCACACTAGGTTTTAACTCAAAACTTCTAGCAGCTACATTTGGGTATCTTATGCATAATGTGTTCAAATTAGCTAAGGGACTAAAATAATCCTTAAATGGCTCTCTTGTGGTGCTTGTAAATCCATTCCAAATTTATTTTTAACGTGCTTGTGTGTGCGAAGTGTTTTTTCTAATTCAAGATCTATAGGTTCAAGATTAGGAAATAATGACCTACGACCATGCATGCAAGGAACACAAAAATAAATGGGAACAAAACAAATAAAAATAAAGAAAAAGGAGAAATTACAATACTAACCTTATCGCGCTGTTACAACCTTTTTATAAAAACACACTAAAACAAATACGTGAAATAAATTAACTAAGAATAAATTAAAAAAAATTACAAAGAAAAATAAATTGAAAATTAAATTACAGAATTTTAAAGAAGGGAGAAAATAAACAAAAAAATTCTTAACTCAAAATGTAAATTCACTCTTTTTTTTTTTTTTTAATAAAAAAATTACAAGAAAACAATTAAAAGAAATTATTCTCAAAAATTAATTTTATGAATTTAAAATTACTTATCTCCCCGGCAACAGCGCCAAAAATTTGTTGTGCAAATTTTATTGAACTCGCAAGTGCACGAATCTATTGTAGTATAGATCAATGGTGACGAGTGTCGATTCCACGAGGAGGTGTATTTTAATTATGTGTAGAATTAATTTTGTAAATGGGTGGTTGGAATTGTGGTGGAAGTGATTTAAATTATCCTAAAATTGGAATTGCAATGGCGAGAATAAATTGAAGAGAAATCTATTGAAATGACGTACTTGAGTATCTGGATTTGTATCAACATGCATCATGGGCTAAATAATCCTTATTAATGCCAATTAAATCATGAGGGGGGAATCCACATCTCATGAACCACGCTCTAATCAATATGGTGCTAAGGGCTTACCGTGCCAAATAATAATAACCTTGTACTAGGGAGCCAGTGAAACCTAGGCGGTACTAGACAAGAGTATTATTATTTGTCAACGAAAAGTCAAAACATCCACAAAAATTAGAGGGGAAGAGAAAATAAATTTACCAAATTAAGCTCATGACACATGTTGATACTTCACCATCAACCTATGCTTGAAAGCAAATTAGCCACTCATAATTGAATTAGGGGCAAAATGAGAATTTATTAAAATACGTAGAAAATACAAGATGGAGAAGGAATTACAGAAAACAAAGTCCAAAAATGGATTCAGAGCTGCCAAATTAAGGGGGAGAGGTCCTATTTTTATAGATACATCGAGTAAATCATGGCCATCGGATTAAAAACAGTTTGGACGGTCAGGATTGCGCCACGTTATTAGTCAACAGTACGTGTAAACAGTACGCGGTTTGACCACGCAGTTTGAACAGTAATACAGTTTGACCACGCGGTTTGAACAGTAACACGGTTTGCACAGTAACGCGGTTTAGTTGAAAATAATCCCATGTGTTGCATATACCGTACGCACATTTTTTGGTCCACTAATATGTTGCCACGTCACCATCAACAGTACATAAGAATTTTAGACCAATAGGATTATGACACCTCATCGGTCAATGCCACGTCATCGATCCGTCTATGTGAACAGTGTTGTGAATAGTAACATAGACAGTATTGTACATGTGAATAGTACCGTACATGTGAAGTGTCCACATCATGGGTATGAGAAATGACACCAATGCCAATACTTTTTGGAGGGATTATTGCCGAATGTGCAAGAATGGCTAATGGCAACAAGTGGAGGAGAGCTAATGTCAAAAAGTGCATCAGAGATTTGGGAATTCTTCCAGCGACAAGCGGATAATTCCCAACAACGGAGTCGATCACTCAGGAATACTAGAAGAATTAAGGGAGTAAATGAAGTTCACATTGGCTAGTCAAGTTCAGAAATTAAAGAAGTCAAAGCGATAATTGAAGGTCTCTCTCGACAAATAACATCGTTATCGACTGCTAAATCAACAGAGCCACATGACCATGACTCATACTCAGATCAAGCCAATGCCATAGGTGTAATGAGAAAACCATCGAATTACAATCCATACTTCAACACATATAACCCTGGATGGAGAGACCACCCTAATTTTTCATGGTCTCAAGGATTCAAATAAAATGGACCAACAGCTCCAGCTCCACCAATTCCTCAACATCCTCAAGCCTCTCAGCCATCATTTAGACCATACAATTAGAACCAAAACTACTCTCAACCCAGACCATGGGAGGATGCATTCCAAAATTTCAAGAATGTTACTCACTCTACGATTGAGCAACAGAACCGCACCATTGATGGACTACGAAATGAGTTGAGAGCATGCTTCAACTCACAAGCCCAATCAGTTTCAAGCCTCGAGAAGATAGTAGGACAACTTGCTTTTTCAGTTCAGACCTTGGCAATGACTGTTGATAAAGGTAAATTTCCAAGTCAACCAATGCTTAATCCTAAAGGAGTGCATGAAGCAAGTACCAGTTCACCACATCAGCATGAAGAGGTCAAAGCAATCATGATCTTGCGAAAAGGAAAATAAGTTGACAATAAAGTGGAGATGCCGGTGACAAAAGAAAATCAAATTGTACCTGTGAATGTTGAGGACTCACCACCGGAGGAAAAAGAAGAAACCAACCCACGAGAATATGTTCCTAAAGTTCTATTTCCTCAGAGGTTAGTTAAAGGAAAAAAGGGAAAACTCACAGGTGAGATTCTTGAAATCTTCAAATAGGTAAGCGTTAACATCCCTTTACTTGATGCTATAAAGTAAGTTCCATCTTATGCCAAGTTTCTGAAAGACCTTTGTACTAAAAAAAAAACATTCATGTTCAAAAGAAGGTTTTTTTAACAGAAAATGTTAGTTCTATACTCCAACACAAAATTCCTTTAAAATACAAAGATCTAGGCTCCCCCACTATCTCATGTAGTATAGGGAACCACACAATTGAGAATACTTTGTTGGACTTAGGAGGTAGTGTAAATTTGTTACCTTAGTCAGTATTTTTGAAACTTGAACTTGGAGAATTACATCCAACTCCAGTGGTATTACAGCTTGCAGGCCGGTCCACGAAAATACCTCGTGGTATTGTGGAGGATGTGCTTATCCAGGTAGACAAGTTTTATTTTCCTGTTGATTTCATTGTAATTGACATTCAATCAATACATGATTTAAGGAAGCACATCCCCATTATTCTAAGCCAACCTTTCTTGGCAACTGCGGATGCTCACATTCAATGCAGGACTGGAAATATGCAGTTGTCCTTCGGCAACATGACTATGGAGCTGAACATCTTCAACATTGCCAAACAACCTCACAGTGCAGATGATGGAATTGTTGATATGGATTTAATTGAAGCATTAGTTGATGACACTTTTGTTTCAAACCTTAGTGATGACCCTTTACAAACATATTTAACTCACTTTGGTTTGGATTTTGATATTGACAGATCGGTCGATGAGGTCAACGCACTAACCGACGAACAAAAAGGTAAGTTGTTGGATGTTTTGAAAGAGCACAAAGGGGCATTAGATGGACCATAACAGACATAAAAGGTATAAACCTTATAGATTGCATGCATTACATTCATCTTGATGAAAATACTAAACCTATTAGGGAAATGCAACGTCGGTTAAATCCTAACATGAAAGAAGTTGTTAGAACAGAAGTCCTTAAGCTATTAGACGCAGGTATCATTTACCCAATTTCTGATAGTTCATGAGTCAGTCCTGTACAAGTTGTCCCCAAAAAGTCAAGAGTCACAGTAGTTACCAATGCTGATAATGAATTGATACCCACTAGAGTGATTATAGGATGGCGTGTATGCATTGATTATAGAAAGTTGAATTCTGTCACATGTAAAAACCATTTTTTTTTTACCATTTATCGATCAAATGCTTGATAAATTAGCAGGCCATGAATTTTATTACTTTGTATATGGCTACTCAGGATACAATCAGATCCCCATAGCACCAAAAGATTAGGAGAAAACCACTTTCACTTGCCCTTTTGGTACATTTGCATATAGGAGGATGCCATTTGGATTATGTAATGCACCTGCTACATTTCAACGATGCATGTTTAGCATTTTTTCTGATATGGTTGAATGATTCCTTGAAGTATTTATGGATGACTTTTCTGTCTTTGCTGATTCATTTGATCAATGTTTACATCATCTAACATTAGTTCTGCATAGATGTATCGAGAAGAACTTAGTTTTAAATTAGGAGAAGTGTCATTTTATGGTAAAACAAGGTATTGTTCTCGGTCACATCATTTCGAGCAAAGGTATTGAGGTTGACAAAGCTAAGGTAGATCTAATTTCTAATCTTCCTCTACGCAAAACAGTCAGAGAAGTAAGATCTTTCCTTGGGCATGTTGGTTTTTATAGACGTTTCATTAAAAATTTTAGCAAAATTTCTAGACCCTTATGCAATCTACTTGCTAAGGATGTACCTTTTGTCTTTAATAATTTATGTCTTATGGCATTTGAAAAATTAAAGCAGTTGTTGATATCATCACCCATCATTCAGCCCCTAAATTGGAGCTTACCATTTGAGTTCATGTGTGATGCATCTGATTATGCACTAGAAGCAGTATTAGGACATAGAGTTGATCGAATTCCCCATGTTATTTACTATGCTAGTATGACATTGAATGATGCACAATTGAACTATTCAACTACTGAAAAATAAATACTAGAAATAGTGTTTGCATTAGAGAAATTTCGATCTTACCTCATTGGTTATAAAATAATTGTGTTCACAAATCATGCTGCTCTTACATATCTTCTCACGAAGAAATATGCAAAAGTTAGACTAATTCGTTGGGTGTTACTTTTGCAGGAATTTGACTTGGAATTCAAAGATAAAAAAGGCACAGAAAATGTTGTGGCGGATCATCTCTCTCGTCTCCATTTTTACAAAATTATAGAGCCTTTAACATTGAATGAGTCATTTTCAGATGAACAATTAATGAGTGTGGAAGTATTACCTTGATATGCTGATATAGTTAATTATCTTGTTACAGGTAAACTTCCAGAGCATTAGACCAAGCAAGACAAGGCTAAATTCTTTGCAGAAATAAAGAATTTCTTTTGGGATGACCCGTATTTGTTCAAGTATTGTGCAAACCAAATTGTTAGACGATGTGTCCAAGAAAGTGAAATTCAGAATATCCTTTCATTCTGCCATGAACAAGCTTGTGGAGGCCATTTCAGCGCTAAGAAAACAGCGACTAAAGTTTTACAATGTGGTTTCTATTGGCCAACTATATTTCGAGATGCTTACACTTTCTGTTCTTCATGTGATAGGTGTCATCGAATGGGGAGCATTACACGAAAGAACATGATGCCATTAAATCCAATTTTAGTGGTTGAGATTTTTTACGTATGGGGTATCGACTTCATGGGACCCTTTCCTCCTTCTTTTGGCCATCAATACATATTGATTGCTGTTGACTACGTATCGAAATGGGTAGAAGCAATTCCATATATAACCAATGATCACAAGTGGTGATAGGATTTTTGAAAAGCAACATTGCTTCGCGTTTTAGATTCCCTCGAGCAATAATCAGTGATGGTGGCGCCCACTTTTGTAACAAAGCATTCAAAGCTCTTTTGACAAAATATTCAATCACATATAAAGTGGCGACCCCATATCATCCCGCAAACCAATGGCCAAGTTGAGATCTCTAATCGAGAAATAAAACACATATTAGAAAAGACGGTAAGGCCAGACAGAAAAGATTGGTCATTAGGACTTGATGATGCATTATGAGCATATAGAACGACTTTCAAGACCCCGATTGGAATGTCACCCTACAAGTTAGTGTATAAAAAAGCTTACCACCTACCTGTGGAACTCGAGCATCGTGCATATTGGACCATCAACAAATTCAACTTTGACATGCAGCAAGCCAGCTTAGAAAAAAAGATTACAACTGACAGAACTTGATGAAATTCGCAATGATGCATATGAAAATGCCAAGATTTACAAGCAACGAATGAAAGTCTTCATCGACAAGCAAATTATGAGAAAATCTTTCACTCCAGGTCAGAAAGTGCTTTTATTCAATTCTCGCTTGCACCTATTCCCAAGTAACTTACGCTCTCGTTGGTCTGACCTATTTATTGTACATACTGTTTTTCCACATGGGGCAATTGAAATTAAGGACCCAAAGAACGGTGTCACGTTTTAAGTTAATGGTCAAAAATTAAAGCCATATCTAGAGTACCAACCACATGGCGAAGACACCGAAATAAATTTGAGTGACCCACCAAATTTGAATTGATTTTTTTTCTTTTCGGTGATTTGATTTTTTTTTCTTTCTTTATATTATTCTTTTGCTAATTGAAATTATTTTTGCATATGTTTATTTAACTATTAAGTTTTCTCTTATCATTGTTAATCATGAGTACCATACTTAGACCGTTCCTCCTGAACATTCTTAAACCACTTCAACGTGTCAAAACTCATCTCAAAAGGCAGATTCAATTTTGTAAAACACATCGTATTTGGGCTCTGCAACCACCAGAGTTAGTAGCCTATGTTGAGGGTTTAGAAAGCCAACTTAGAGACATTAAGAGAAGTGTTTACGACATCCAGTTGGAGCTTGAGGTAAATTCAATAAGAGGACGATTTTAATTTTCTTTGTGTGTTTTAATTTATTTTCTGTTTGTGTGCTTTAGTTTGTTATCCCAGAATAACTGATATTCTGAGGCGAAAGTATAGACAGAAACGAGATTCTAGAAAAGCTTCACAAGCGATTCCCTTCACTTCCTCAGAATGCCCTTCTTACGATCTATAAAGCTCTGTCTGAACGCATGCGATTGCTCATGAGGAATAACATACCTGCTGACATCCGTTGGTTAATTGAGGTGAAAGTATGATTGGCAGGTGAGTTACCTCCAAAATTTATTGGATACATGCCTGGTTGGGGTAAAGAAAATTATGCAAGAAAACGACGAGCTCGAAGAATTTCTGTTGCTTGTCATAAATGTGCTAGAATGAGATGCGATAAAAACTCATGTTCTTTAGGAATGGTCTCTGATAACAGGGAAGATAAGATTCAAGTCATTAGGGATGGCTTGAATAAGGAGTCATTGTATGATATCCTTTTGTCTCTTGAAACGCATCCCAGTGGATATGTGCAAGAAGCGATTCTCCAGTTATGGCCATTATTCTAGAAAGAGCATGCACGATATAGTCTCGGGAATCTAACTATAAACGACCCTATTTGCCAGTTTATAAGAAAACTGGATGGAAGCCCATCCTCGACCCATAGAGGGCGTTCAACCCGTTTCTAGACGTAAAACCAGAGGAAGATGTGAGCCACAGTCGCAACTACCTGTAAATATCCTTTTACTTTACTGTTATTTTATTTCACTGTTATTTTATTGTTTACATTATTGTCTTTAATAATTTTATTACTATTTGCTTTTTCCTTTTTACTTTTTCCTTTTTAACTATCGAGGCACGTGCTTTACACGTTATTTGACACTGACATGTTACCTCATACACAGCTGTGACCCACTGTCACCAAGACTCTTAAATGTGATTTTTTGTTATTAAGCACTCACAAATTATTTTTGAGAAATATTCCAATGGCAGCTACTCCCAATAGACAATTTAAGAACATTTTTGTGCTTTCTGGATTTAACTATGACAAATATAAAGAGTTCGTTGAGGCAGCCGTAGATATTGGTCGAAGTATAACAGAGAGAAAATTACACTTATTGTATGGAGGAGGTAACCGAGTGTTATCAAAAATGGTCTCAGAAGCTGCTTTTGTCAGAGGAAGTCAAGTGTTAGGCATCATTCCAAGAACCTTAAAACCATTGGGCAGTTTGTCTGACTCATCGACTGGAGAAGAGTTAGTCGTCTCAGGTATGCAAGAAATAATAACTGAAATGCTTAATCATGCTGATACTTTTATTTTCCTTCCAGGAGATCTTGCAACACTAGAGGCACTTATCACACTAGCATCTTGGGCCCATCTGCACATTCACTAGAAACCCATCGGTTTGTTAAATGTCAATAACTTTTATGATGTCATTTATCGCATTTCTTAACCATGTAATAAAGAACTATTTCATTCCTTCCAATGCGAAAAAACTTTTTATTTGTGCTCACACTGCTAATGAGCTACTTGATTTGTTACAAGCTTATAGACCGGAGCCCGACCCCTTGACCTTTGTGTTGGAGTGTCCAAATAATGATGGTAACAGTAGCCGCAGTAAGAAGTACAAATTATATTTAACTCTCCGCCTGTAAATATTTTGTTCTGTTTTGCATCACTCAGGTGATGTCTTCTAAACTCTACTCCTTTTCTTTAAAACATTGAGGACAATGTTTCACTCTGGTTGGAGGGAGGGAATAATCGACAATTGTGGAATCTTGGTTAAGTTTTTACTGATTTTTTTGTTGTAAAAACTAACTGTTGCTAACTTTTTATGTTGAAGATGGCTGAATATGAAGTGTAGTGACTCTAGAAACACATCTTCTTCGTTTAAAAAAAAATAAAAAAAATTTCAGACATTTTTCTTTTTCTTGATTAAGTTTTGATGTTCATTTCTCTTTTTTTTTTTAATTTCTCCTCTATAAATATACATTTTCCAACTTTTGAGTTAAAGATGGCTGAATATGGAGTGTAGTGCCTTTACAAACGCATCTTCTTAAAAAAATATTTCTTTTTCTATCATTTTAAGTGTAACTTTTCTAATTAATTTTTCTGTATCATTTTCACAATTCTGCATGCATATTTTCCTTTCATGTTTTAAATAGGTTGGGGGGTAGAATGTTGTTTAAAAAAAATTGTGTGATTTGTTTTAACATTGGATGACATGATGAATTTCAAATTTTAGTATTTTTATTATCTTTGGTCTTAAGTGATGTTACACTATGTTTGCTACTCTATATGTTGATGTCGGAGACAAATATGAGTTACTTGAAGGAATGAACATGTCATAAATAAGTGTCAAGTGAGTTTTTGAGCCTATCATATTTTTTGGAGAGTAACCATTTTGCCTATTCTTTATACAGCTTAGTAGTTTATTATTGTATATACGATCTCTAAATTGCTTTTGAGTTAACCCTTAAAAAAAATTATAAAATTAAAAAAAATGTGTGTTGCTACATTTGGAGGCACATCTAACTAGTAGATATTGAAGGTTATTTAGAGCCCTAAAAGACGATGGAAATGCCATTTTTGATCCATTTGAGCATTTCTAACCATCCCTTCTGTGAAATATCCATAGTTAACTATTTTGAGCCTTTAAAAAAAAAGCCTTTTATTTGTTAAACTTATCATCTTGACCCACTCCAATTTGAAGTATTACCCGATATCTTATAAGTTCCATCACCCATTTATGTTTGAGAAAAATGTAAATAATTATTTTGTTCAGTGACGTTGTGCCAAGCAAAAGCAAAAAAAAATTGTTTCAAAAAAAAGAGGAAAAAAATATAATAATAGGTGAAATCCACCTTGCAACTTCAAAAAAAAATTCCTCTGCATTTTTCTCAAACATACACTTTATTTTTCTTATTTCCCTTCTTTGTTAACTATGTCCCTAGCCTACGTTACGTCCTAATAAAAATCCTTCTTTATTTTAGGGAACTATAGTCTGAAGTAGAAGCCAGTTATATGGGCTAAAAAAAGAAGAAAAAAAAGAAAAAAAGATAAATAAATTGGGTTGACTAATATTTTTATTTGACTTGAGATCGTATTATTTCTAAGCTGAGGGCATATTTCTTTCATCTTGGTGAGAGCATGTGATATCACTTCTTTATTATTTTCTCTCAATTACCATTCATTGGAGTGACTATTTTTATTGGGTTTAATTTCTTTATAAGAGTGTCACTACTTCCAGTGAGATTTTGGGGTTTGACATGTCAATATTGAAAGTAGTTATAATAAAGTCTACTAGGTTGATTCATGTGGAGAGTTGATGTGGGTGTGATGTTACTTTAGATTGGAGATAATATTTATACTTTTATTTGATTGCTATCATTAATTTGATTGAGTAAACACGAATGTTTCTAAATAAAAAAAAATCATTTTGGATTTGAATTTTGTTTTCACTTTATTTGCTAGGGACTAGAAATAAGTTGGTTGGGGGGTGAGTTGAGTGTTAGAAAATGTATATTTATAAAGGAGAAAAGTATCATTTTACATTTCAAGTCTTACTAACAACCCTTACTTTTATTTATTTAAAGTTCTTGTAATTTAATTATGTGTGTTTTATTTTAATTAAATATTTTGTATATTTTAGGGGCATCATAGTCATTTCACAATAAACGAGAGATCAAATGGCAAAACGAACATCACTTTTGAACTTAGGACGGTTGAAAACCTTAGGAGGGACATAAAAAGGAAAAATGGCACTGTTTACATGTACGGTACTATTCACATGGCACTGTATTGTCTACGTTACTGTTCACATAGACGGATCGATGATGTGGCATTGACCGATGATGTGGCATTGACTGATGAGGTGTCATGATCCTATTGGTCTAAAATTCTTATGTACTGTTGATGATGACGTGCCAGCATATTAGTGGACCAAAAAACGCGCGTACGGTACATACAACACATGGGATTATTTTCAACCAAACCGCGTTACTGTTCAAACTGCGTGGTCAAACCGTATTACTGTTCAAACCGCGTATTGTTGACTAATGACGTGGCGCAATCCTGAGCGTCCAAACTGTTTTTAATCTGATGACCATGATTTACTCGATGTATCTATAAAAATGGGATCTCTCCCCCCTAATTTGGCAGCTCTGAATCTATTTTTGGACTCTGTTTTCTGTAATTCTTTCTCCATCTTATATTTTCTACATATTTTAATAAATTTCCATTTTATCCCTAGTTCAATTATGAGTGGCTAATTTTCTTTCAAGCTTGGGTTGAAGGTGAAGTCTCAACATGTGTCATGGTCTTAATTTTGTAAATTTATTTTTTCTTTTCCTCTAATTTTTGTGGATGTTTTGACTTTTCGTTGATAAATAATAATACTCTTGTCTAGTACCGCATTGGTTTCACCGACTCTCTAGTACAAGGTTATTATTATTTGGCACGGTAAGCTCTTAGCACCATATTGATTAGAGCGTGGTTCATGAGGTGTGGATTCCCCCCTCATGATTTAATTGGCATTAATAAGGATTATTTAGCCCATGATGCATGTTGATACAGATCCAGATACCCAAGCACGTCATTTCAATAGATTTCTCTTCAATTTATTCTCGTCATTGCAATTCCAATTTTAGGATAATTTAAATCACTTCCACCACAACAACAACAAGTGGCAACTCTGGATTGTAGCGGAAGCTTAGTAGACCTCGCAATGGAAGCAGTGGTGATAATAATATATGTATATTTAGTGTGTACTCCTTAGAGATAATGATAAGAGTGTAATAAGTGTGATGTGATATAAAGTATGTAATGAGTTGTAAAGTAGATTCCTTAGTGATAAGGATCAATAATCCAAATAGTGTGTAATAGTGAATCCTTTGAGCCTATAAAAGGGAACTCATACTTTGTGTTTAGGTATTGAGTCTTGGAGTGCAATCTTGTATTTGTAAATCTCTCATTCCTCTTAATAGAAGTAATATTCGATTGTTGGTTATTATTTGAATATATATATATATATACACACACACACACATACACACACATGTGTATCACGAGTGTATAATATCTTTAAGAGATATTATTATACACTCATGATACACACTTAACTGTGAGCTTACTTTTATAGGCTGAAGGGATCCATTATTACATATTGTATATATTATTGATCCTTATCTCTAAAGAATTTACTTTACAGCTCACACTATACTTTATATTATATCACACTTTACATCATTATCTTTAAGGAATATTACTTACATTGGATCTTGTATTTTCTAACTGATGATGAAGTTGATTCCAATGAATCTTACTATGGAGCCAACATCCTATTTTAGGCCCTATGTAAAGGTCATTCTAAAGCCAAATGAGCACGACCAAATTGCTCTAACTGCACTCATTGATACAAGAGCAGTTAATTCCATCATTAAGGAAGCTTGTGTTATAAAACAATGATATGTTCCAACAAAGGTTGTCTTCTTTGTAGCTAGTGGAGAAAATTTTTATAGTAATCGTTATCCGAGACCTGTAGAAATACAACATTTTGGACTCAGACATGGGTTCTTTGTCTTTGATCATTTAGGTGAAAATATGATATTGGGTACAAATTTCCTAACCCTTATAGCCCTAGTTGCCTTCTTTCCAGAATGATTTTTCTATACTATTCATAATCCTATGAATGGAAAAGCCTATTTATTCCAGATTTCTTAGGTGGAGAAACACTCTATTTTTAGGGAGGGTGATAAGAAAAGAAAAATGTCAAAAACCCCAATAAATAAGTTTGAAACCCAAATAAAAAATTACTTGAGTGCTGTGTAGAAGTTCTGAACCAGTTTTGGGCTCGAGAACAGTACTTTGTGTCTCTACCATACAAAGACGGACGATCCATGCCACATCAAACAACCTCACATCCAGGAATGCCTCATGATGAAGAATTATGCAAAATAGATATCTAAGCTCTAATGGATTTCAAATTGATCAGACCCTCTAAATCTCATTGGGCCAACCCAGAATTCTATGTCAATAAGCATTCAGAACAGATACGTGGCAAAAAAAATACATGTGAGTATTTATCGCTTTTTCCAATTATACACAGCCTAATCTAATATATAAAAATAATAATTGTAAAGTTGGTTGAGTGACTTTTAGTGAGACAAAATGGTTTTCTACAAGCTCCACATAGACGGCTTTAATGAAGGGATTAGATTTTTACCTTTACACGTACTTCTACCTTGTGGAAAACTCATAACAATCAGTTGGCCTTTAACCTGATTAGATGAGTACTTAAAAGAGGCAGTCTGATGCCTGAGTTAATATTTTATTTAAGGCTAAAGAAATGAGAAAGAATGAGAAAATAAGTTTTCTCTTTATAAGAATGAACAATATTTTTCAAAGGTCAAAGTCCTCTTTTCCATAGAGACGGCGTCTATTTATAGATGATAGTTAATGTAAATTTAGGGTTTTACCTTGCACTCCTTTCTTAATGACACGTGTCATAATTTGATTGTAGGGGAAGCAAATATATTTATTTGTACATTTGGGTTTCCCTATCCTTTGGGCATGGTCTCATTAGATTATTGAATTTGGAATTAGCATGAGTTTAATTCCTCTTTTTTTAATTTTCATAAGTTCTTGAGGAATTATATCTTGGATGTTATTTCCCCCGAAATAATTTCTTTTTATTAAAGAGTTGACGCATGGTGTAATATATTGCCTTTAAAATATGGCACCTATAATGGTCATTGTGCTATGGGCAAAGATTATGGTAAGAAAAAACTATTACGAGGCTCATTAAGAAGGATCATGTTTTTGACATTGGAATACACACGAGTATAAAAAGAATGAGAGGATCAAGACAAAAATTCATAGTTCAAGAATCTTTGAATTCTAAGATTAGACCATTCAGAAATTCAGTTATTACTTAGTTAAGTAAAAGTAGATAGTGTTATGCTTATGAAATTCAGTTTGCTTAAATTTGATGCATTTCAATACATCAAATTAAACTTTTCTGCAATTAAGGTAGTGTTCTGAAGGTAAAGTGGAAAATGATAATTGAAGGAGATCAATTGTTAGCAATATGTGTTCGACATCTGACTTTTGGGTTCTCCTTTGGTTAATGATAATTATGAGTTGCTTCGAGGTTATACAACTAGGAATTATTTTTCATCTCCTTAGAGATGATCTTTGGACCTTGATTTGCATAATCTTGTGTTCATTTAGGTTGTTTAATGGACTTAAATTGATTATATCTTTTACTGTTTTCTCTCCGTAAACTTGTATGTGGAAGTTCAACTTTTGTCTAAATCAGTTGGTCCATTTGTTTGCTTAAGTCCAAATCATTTGGTCATTTGTTTTCTTAAACACATGTATGAGTTAGCCTAAATGTTGTTATGCTGTTAGAACTGCGAAAAGAGAAACTACAAATAAATAAATGAAAGAAATAATATGCAAAAGCTTTATTTTATTTATTTTTTAATGGTAGCATGTGTGGACTGGATGGGGTCATTGTTAAAGGTTTTTGTCTTAAATCTTACCTAGGGCAAAAGAGAAATGAGAAAGAGGAATGGGGTAACAGAGTTAGGTTTGCTTGAGATTGAGGTGTTGCAGCGTTTAATCCACAGTTATTGTATGATGAAATCACTAATTGTCCAATACAAGTGGGTGAGTTGTTGCTCGTAAACATTAACTATCAAGTAAACAATTGTGCTACCAAAGAGTTTAGCCTTTGTGCTTTCAAAGTTTAAGCCAAAGCATAATAGTCTCAAATGGGCCTAGTTGTTGTCGTATTGATTTGTCAATTGATTGAAAATTCTTCCCATTAAGTGTTTTTTTCTTTTCCCTCAGTTAGTACCCATGAGTGCTGTTGATATGAATTTAATTTGGCAGTATGTTCTCTTTTCTTTTTTTGATTAAAAATAATTGCACAAGGGAACGTTCTACTTCATGTGATATAATGATGTATCTTAACGCTTCCTTTCGGCCTTATTGCAGGTATATCAATGCCTTTATGATGTTCATCACTCATGTTTGCAATTTTCAACAAGGTGTCAGAAGGCGAATTTTCCATTGATGATATGAACAAAGGGCTTTCCTTGGCATTTTGTTTCTTTCTTTGTTGATATTTCTTTTTAAAAAAAAAACCCCACTCTTTTTCTCTCTTATTAGCTTTCCTGGAGGTAGGACGAGTTTTTGTTTCACAGTATTCTAGTACTATGCTTGATCTTTTATGGGAAGCAATCAAGAAAGCAGTAACTGAGTTTAGTCTCTCTCTTGTTTCCCAATAAAATGTTAATACAATGTTTATGTAAAGGCGATTTTATCGATAATTCAATTTCTCACCTCAGCATCAGGAATCAAAATTTGTTCATCTGGTATTCAAGCAGGGCTGCGGAAGAGCCTAAAAGAGTTCAGATTATTATTTTAATTATCGCTATTATTCAAAGCAAAATGAGAAATTTTGGCTATAACATAAGAGTTGACATTAAATGCTCCATTATCAACATCCATGTACTAATATATAGTATTAACCGTGATACAGTGTTTGTTTGGGTTAGCTTAATTAAGCTATTTTTTGGCTTCTAGAATTAAAAAAGTCTTTTGGGGCTATTGGGTGTCAAATCAAAAGTTTTTTTTTTTTTATCCAAAAGGTCTTTTGGGAGAAACCATGATTTTTAGCTTTTCCAAAATACCTTTTGAGAACTTATTTTCTCATTTATTTCATTTTTCATAATTCCTAAACTAACCTTAAATTAACAAAGAAACAAAAAAAATTACATCAATATCCAAACCCTTAAACCCTATTTTTTACGTATTTTTATTATTTTGCCTCTCCATTGTTCAACCCAAAAAAAAAAATAGAAGGAGCACAATTACCACACCAATCTTCTTTCAAGTAAGAATTTTTTTTGTAATCTCATATTTTGATTTGCATCTTACTTTTAATTTTTTAATGTATATATATATATTGAAACCTCATGCTTTGATTCTTTATCCATTCAGTTATACTTTATTTAATTATTTTTTGAAGTAAATTTATAAAGTTGACTTGGAACAAAAAATAATGTTTTGCGAATTGGTGGAATATGGAGTAGAAATTAAGTTGCCGAATTAAATTTAATTAATTTTGTATTGTTAATTTATAAAGTTTTTGTTTATTTCAAATGGGTTTTTTATTCATGTGGGCATATAGAATTGTTATTGTTCAGAATGTAAAGTGAGGAATTGCATTTAGTTCAAATTGTTAAGGATGAAGAATATTGTTTGATCTGCATATTATATGGCATGCATGTGCAGTAACAAGTAACTGAAATTAAAGCTACAATAATTGGTATTTAACATTTTGAAGATATTGTTAGTTGTGACATCAGTTACTGTCGAATTATTTAATACTCTTTTGTGTATATTGATTTTCTATTATTCTTGCTCTAATTTGGTATTGTTGATATGTCTATTGATAAATATCTATTACCCTTAACTAGAATTAGATGACAACTGATGGTGTCTCCCAAGGTAAATCCAAAGTTATTTGGGATCTAAAAGCACATGAAATTTGGGTTAATCTGGCTATGGAGCAAGTGAGAGCTGGTAATAGAAGTGGAACACATTTAAGTAAGGTTAAAAAAATCTTATAGTAAATTTCACAGCGGCAACCAATAAAAATAATGATCGAAAGCAACATAGGAACCGTTGGGATATTGTAAAGAAAGAGTGGCAGATATGTGATGCATTGTTGAGGAGAGAAACAGGGCTAGGTTGGAATGTAGAGAGACAAACAATAGAAGCTACAAATGAATGGTGGGAGGCAAAGTTACAAGTAGGTTATTTCAATTCAAGTTATTTTAAATTTAATTCATGTATTACATTTTTATGTCACTAATTCTAAAATTATAATAACAAAAACACCCAGAAGCTGCAAAATTTCGGATTAAGGGCCTAGACTATGCTTTTATGTTAGATGAATTATTTCATGATGTTACAGCAACAAGAGCAAGAGCTTGGGCACCAACTTCTAGTGTAACACCTCCTTTATACAATCATTCTAGTTTTGAAAATATTATTGAGGATGACATTGAAATTCTAGTTATGCAACCCAAGAGGGGTGGTGAATTGAAATTTTAAAAATTATTCAATTTATAATTAAAAACTTAATGCAAATATGAAACAAATTGAAGGCAATAACAAATAAGTTAACCACAATAAAAAGGATAAGGGAAGAGAGATTCAAACACTGAGATTTTTACGTGGTTCGGCCAACCTTGCCTACGTTCACGCCTCCAAGCTTTCCGAGCTTGAGGATTCCACTAAGCAAGTCTCCAAGGCTTCAAATGCTTACACTTGACTTCTAAGGTGTCAATAACCTTTATAACAAGAGATTATCCCAATCTCTTAACCCAAGTGTATCACAACACTTACAATCACTCAAAGATAAAAGACTATAAACTTGTTTTGCCTCTCACAATATTTAAGACTACAAAATGATACCCAATATGTGAATAGATGAAGAAATAATGTATTTAAAGCTCAATGAAGATTGTATTCTCAACTATAAGCTAAGTAGTCGTGTTGTGATCAACCCATGTTTGAATTTGAATGAGCTTATTTGTAGCTGCATCTGAAAAACTAGCCGTTATTGACTTTCAGCACACTGTCGGATCACCGTTAGTTAGATGTCGGATCGCCGTTTGACTGGTTATATGACCGTTGGACTGATTTTTCAAATTGTCGAATCGCCGTTATTTAGATGTCGGATCACCGTTTAGGTCCAGAGGCTAACCTTTAGTTCTATTTGATCTCAGTGAGCCGTTTATTAAACTTGTCGAATCGCCGTTTAGGTTCAAAGGCTAACCTTCAGTTCTGTTTGATCTCGGAAAGCCGTTTATTAAACTTGTCGGTTCGTCGTTTCCACAAAAACTGCTGCAGTGAACTATTTTGCAAGATAACTGTTTTATCTCCAAATCTTTATAAAAATACTATATGAAACTTGCCAAAATAGATAAAAATTATGTTGAACTTTTAAAAGATTTATCAATTTTAATCATGTTTGTTATCATCAAAATCAATAAAGAAGTATTTATGTTAACAATCTCCCCCTTTTTTATGATGACAAACTTTTCAAGAAAAAGAACTTGTGCAATTTTGCTCCCCCTAAATATGTGCTCCCCCTAAGTGAAATTTTGAAGGAATTGTTAACTTCCTTTAAATAAGTGTTCATTTAATTTTAATCTCAAAACAATAATTTTAAACAAAACAGATTGATTTGATAAATAATTGATACCAATACCAATTACCAATTATCTCCCCCTTCATCATAAAAAAGAAATAAGCACGAGGAATTACTTATGTTTGGAAAAATTTCGTCAGAATCTCCCCTGAAATATGAGCATATCATCAACAATACACAGAGTTAAAAAGAAAACACTTCCATATAAATATGCCACCATATCAACCAACCTCCATACCAACAATTAAACACTTCCATAATCAGCAAGATAAACAAGATAGTACCAAAGCCAACTCAGTCATAAATCAAGTGCACATGTCCAACAGGAAATATCATAACCATAAGCAAAAGACAAATAACATCATAAGCATAAACACTACATGAAATGAGGAATGTCTGTGCGAAGATCAGAGGGGCAGAAAGACTAAGATGGGGGCTATGAAGAAGAGCTGCCAGGGTCATAGCCAAAGTAGCCGAGAATACGACGCTGGCCAGCAAGTAACTCCATCTGCTGATCTGAAATTTGCTCCCGAAAGGTTGCAAAATCATATTAAAGCTGTTGTTGCTGCTGGGACAGAACATCCACTCTGTTGAGAAGCTGCTGAAAGCGATCCTCAAGAACAGCTAACGCTGTAGGAGGGACGGCAGTCTTGGCAGGCTCGTCATCCTGAGATGAAGCTGCTGCTGATGCAGCTGCTCTGCGAGGGACACGCGGTCTAGCCCCAAGGCGGAAATCAGGTAACTCATCCTCGGAATAGACGTCATTTAACATACGATCATCCTCTGAAGCAAGCACTGTGTCTTCATTCTTAGAGGATATGGTCTTTTCCTAATTCCCACGCTTCTTAAAAAATCCGATTGCAGAAATAATCTCTCAACCGAGCTTTTTGGTCTCGAGATAAACAGGCTCAACTATAGGGACTCGAAAGTGTTTCAAGATTCGAGTAATGATACTGCCAAAAGGAAGGGAACGGTTGGAGACTCTAAGAGTGGACAACATATGACAAATAATAGTATATGATAAACTCACATGCCGTCCATGCCGTCCACAGAGGAGGGAATCTAATAGACCAACATCAAGCCTAGTTACCTCATCAGTGTGACCTTGTCTAGGAGTGACCATGTGTTGGAGAATTATATATAGTATTCGAACCTGAAAAGAAATGAATTGAGACCTAAAGGACAAAGAACAGATGTCATCGAAAAAATCCCGACGACGACAAATGTTCTGTACACCATCCACAAAATGGAATTCACTAAAAGAGAGTTCTTTCGTAGCGGTGTATAGATCTAAACCTCCATAAGATATTCTTAGAATACTACACAATTCAGATTCATTAAAAGCAATGCGAATGCCTCCTACATACGTATAAAGCTTGACACGATGAGTAAAGGAGAATTCTATGTTTGAATAAAAGACACGGACAAGATTTTCATAAATGGGTTCTTCGATGTTTAAGGCTTGCTTCCAATGACTGAGCATTTGAGTAATAGAATGACCACAAATGGTAATATCCGAAAACTCTGAAATGTTAAGAGAAAAAAAGGGAGTTACCGGTTTACCCATGAATTCTTCACGAAACCGTTGAGCAGAGGTGTTATTGAAAAAATGGAGACTCTCGAAGTCTTGAGAAGGAGGCCTGGAGGGACTGGAACGTCGCGGAGCACTGTGCTTCGTTCGAGCACGCCGTTGAGGTCATTCCGCCATTGATGAGTTTGGAGAAAGTTTGAATTTGTAAAAGTGATGAAGCTTGAGTGATGAGAGAGTAGTGACAAGATGAAATGTGATGGAAAGAAGGAAGAAATTTGGGTTCAAATATGGCGAGAGAAGTGGGGCTAGTTTTAGGGTTTGAAATTTGGGATTTTTCAAAAACTAAAAAAAATAGATTTTGATCGGTTAAATTTGTTCAAAACATGATGAAAAGAGTTTTGAAAGGTTCAATTTGGTGAGAAAATGCAAGAAAAATGGTGGATTTGAGAGAGAGATGAAGAGACAGTCGCGGGGTTGAGAGAGAGAGAGAGAGAGGAAGAGCAGAACGAAGTGACAGAAAGGAAGATGAATTGTTCACTTAACGCGCAATAACGGCAAGCCGTTATAGAGATATCAGCGAGCCGACAGAGTCCAGAGAGCTCTCCAAAAAATTTTATCATAACGGCGAGCCGATAGGGTGCAGAGAGTTCCCTCAAAATTTTTGTATCAGGACGGCGAACCGATAGCGTCCAGAATACTTCCCATTATATCTGCCCCAAAACGGTTAGCCGTTTATTGCAATAACGACAATCCGTTTTCTATATAACTTATGATTTCGCACATTTATTTTGATATTTAGCTAAATATTAATACATTTCAAGATCATTTCATTGGACCAAAATGATTTATGTGCCAGTTTAATGCATGACTCATGAACATTTATGTATTGCAACAATTAATTCATACATTTTTCAAATATACATACACATCACATATATGTTATGATTGAGCATTCCATAGATATTAAAGCATCAAATTATAAATCAATCAATTTTAATAGACTCAATTGCATGAATAAAGATGTTAATGTGAAAATTTCATCATCCCAAGTTCATGCCGAATTTTTTAAAATTGTTCTTCGCAAGGTGGTTTTGTAAGAATATCGGCAAATTATTTTTCCGTAGAAATAAACTCTAATGCAATATCTCTCTTTTGAACATGATCTCTCAAGAAATGATGTCTTATTTTTATATGCTTGGTTCGAGAGTGTTGAATGGGATTCTTTGAAAGATTTATAGCACTAGTATTATCACACTTAATAGGAATTTGTTCTAGGTTAATACCATAGTCTCTAAGTGTTTGTTTTATCCAAAGAGCTTGTGCACAACAGATTCCTGCAGTTATATATTCAGCCTCGGTAGTTGAGAGTGCAACAGAATTTTGTTTCCTACTAAACCATGAAACAAGTGAGTGACCTAGGATATGGCAAGTTCCACTAGTGCTTTTCCTATTAACTTTATAACCAGCAAAGTCCGCATCCGAATAGCATGTTAAATCTATATGAGTTCCTCTAAGATACCAAAGGCCAATATCTATAGTTCCACTCAAATAACAAAAAATTCTTTTAACAGCAAGCAAATGGGATTCCTTGGGACATGATTGAAATCTTGCACACAAACATACACTAAACATGATATCGGGTCTACTTGCAGTCAAATAAAGTAAAGATATGATCATACCTCGATACATTTTGATATCCACTTCTTTACCTCTTTCATCTTTGTCGAGCTTGATTGTCGTGCTCATTGGTGTATTTTTGGTTTTTGAGTCGTCAATGCCGAATCGTTTGAGTAGATCTCTTACATATTTTTTTTTATTTATGAATATGCTTTCCTCATTTTTTTTATTTGTAGCCCAAGGAAGTACTTCAGCTCTCCCATCATACTCATTTCAAATTTATTGCTCATACAAGATGAAAACTCTTTGCACAACAATTCATTAGTAGAACCAAAAATAATATCATCAATATAAATTTGAACAAAAAGTATGTCTTTGTTCTTATGTTTAACAAAGAGAGTGGTATCAGCTTTACCCATGGAAAAATAATTTTCTAACAGGAAATTTTTAAGCCTATCATACCGTGCTCTAGGTGCTTGTTTTAATCCATACAAAGCTTTAAACAACTTATATACATGATTTGGAAATTTTTCATTTTCAAAACCAGAGGATTGTTTTACAAACACTTCTTCCATAATATAACCATTTAAGAAAGCACTTTTCACATCCATTTGAAATAAAATGAAATCTTTATGACAAGCAAATGCCAACAACATTCTAATTAATTTTAGTCTAGTTACGGGTGCAAAAGTTTCATTAAAATCAATTCCTTCTTCTTGGTTGTAACATTGAGCCACTAATCTAGTTTTATTTCTTACAACCACACCGGATTCATCCATCTTGTTTCTAAATACCCATTTAGTACCTATGACAAATTGATGTTCCGGTTTAGGAACTAATTCCCACACATTGTTTCTTTCAAATTGATTTAACTCCTCTTACATTGCCATAATCCAAGATTCATCATTTTCCGCATCCGCAAAGGATTTGGGTTCAATTTGAGAGATAAATGCATTATACTCACAAGTATTCTTAAGAGATGATCTAGTTGTAACACCTCATGAGGGATCTCCTAAAATTATATTTTTAAGGTGAGAAGAGACATACCTCCACTCCTTGGAGAGTGTTTGAGAAATACCTTCTTGTTGCTCCAGCTCCATATTTGTTTGTTCTTCTTGTCTATCCTCTTGATTTTCTTGTGATACATTTTCTTGATTCTCTTTTGATGATTCTTCTTGTAACTCTCCATCTGCATCATCATTAGCAACTTCTTTCTCCGCAGAGGAGGGGTTAGATTCATCAAACGTAACATGCATGGATTCTTCCACAACTAAAGTTCTTTTATTATAAACTCTATAAGTTTTGCTTGAGTTTGAATACCCGAGAAAGATGCCAACATCAAATTTTGGATCAAATTTACCAAGATTATCTTTTGTGTTTAAAATAAACTATTTGCATCCAAAGACTTTGAAATAACCAATTTTGGGTTTTCTATATTTTCAAAGCTCATAGAGAGTTTTATTGAGATGAGGTCTAATCAACACCCAATTTAAAACATAGCAAGAGGTGTTGACGGCTTCGGCCCAAAAATATTTAGGTAATGCATTTTCATTTAACATAATTCTAGCCATTTCTTGAATAGACCTATTATTTCTCTTAACAACTCCATTTTGTTGTGGAGTTCTAGGTGATAAAAATTGATGCTCAATGCCAAGATTATTGCAAAAATTTTCAAATGCATAATTTTCAAATTCTCCTCCATGATCACTCATAATGCATATAATACCATGCCCTTTTTCATTTTGTAATTTCTTACAAAGCACTTTAAAAGCATCAAGAGCATCATCCTTATTGATTAAGAATAATACCCATGTATATCTAGAATAATCATCAACTATTACAAATGCATAACATTTACCATTTAGACTAGCATATCTAGATGGCCCAAATAGATCTATGTGAAGGAGTTCAAGTGGTTTTGAAGTAGAAATATGGTTTTTATTCTTGAAAGAAGTTTTGATTTGTTTTCCAAATTGACAAGCTTCACAAATCTTATCCTTTTGAAAACCAATTTTTGGAAGACCTTTAACTAAATCATTTTTTAAAATTTTTGAAATCAAATCCATACTTACATGTCCTAACCTTCTATGACATAGCCAACTATCATCATATAATGTAGAAAAACATTTATCAAGAGTAGATGCACATTCTATGTCAATGATATAAACATTACCACATCTATTACCAACAAACAAGATTTTGCCATCACATGAGTTCTCAATAACACAACTATATTTATCAAAGATAACTTTATAACATTTGTCACATAATTGACTAATGCTAATTAAGTTGTATTTCAAGTTCTCAACCAAACAAACATTCTCAATTAGAGTTGAAGAGACTTTACCAACATTTCCAATTCCAAGAATTTTTCCTTTTGAATTGTCTCCAAAAGATACGTCTCCACCATTTTCAATTTTGGCGAAACTTGAGAACCATGCATAGTTTCCGGTCATGTGCCTTGAACAACCGCTGTCCAAGTACCATTTATTTTTCTTCTTCTTCAAGCCCTACAAAGAAAACCTCAAGTTTTAGGTACCCAAATCTTTTTGGGTCCTTGAGAGTTAGTAACGATTCCTTTTGGAACTCAAATACATTTGACACCATAATATGCATTCTTTTTCACGGGACATCTATATTTCATGTGACCATTTTAATTACAATAATGACAGACAATCTTATGATCACTTGTGGAGGTAGCTTTAACAAAATAATTCTTATAATACTTTTGCTTCAAGTTAGGCTTATATCCAAGTCCTCCTTTATCAAAAACACATTTTTGTGAGTTAAGCATATTATCCAACATCTTTTGCCCATGTGTAAATTTTAAAAAAATTTCATTCAACTCATTGCTATTTTTCTTGAGCATTTCGTTTTCATTTTTCAAATCATCTATGTGTGATTCTAAATACTCATGTGAGATGTTAGGTTTTTCATTTGATAGTGCAAGTTCATCATACAATGTTTTATTCTCTACTTCTAGGCATGTAATTTTTGCATTTAAAGATTCATTTTCATTTTTAAGCTTTGTCATTTCCTTTTTAAGACATACATTCTTTTTACCAATTTTCATCAGCTCATTATGTAATTCTTTAAAAGCATCATACAATTCATCATAGGTATGATCACTTACCTCATTGAGATCATCATTCTCTCCTATTGCCATAAGCACTAGGTTTGATACTTTTTGCAATCCTTCTTCATTGCTTGAATCTTCTTCGCTATCATCCCAAGTTGCAACCATGGCTTTCTTCTTGAGTTTGTTGATAAGTGGACACTCCGATCTTATATGGTCAGGCTTCTTGCATTCATAGCATGTGATCATCTCTTTCTTCTCCCTTTGGTTCTTGAAGTTTCTGAATTTTCTTCGCTCTCCTAGTTTTCTTCAAAAACTTTCTGAACCTCCTTCCTAGCATGGCTAACTCTTCATCATCTGGTTCACTGCCTCTATCACTCTCATATTTTGAAGCTTTGAGAGCAATGCCTTTTTTCTTCTCCTCATCTCCTTTTTCTACTGCCAAGTATTCTTCATATGAAATGAGAGAACCAATTAAATCATCAAGAGGTAAAGTATTTAAATTTTTGGCATCTTCAATAGCAGTTCTTTTAGGTCTCCATTTTTTTGGAAGTGATCTAATGATTTTCTTAACTTTCTCACTATTTAAGAAGGTCTTCCCTAAGGCACCTAGGGTATTCACTATGTCCGTGAATCTAGTATACATAGAATACACATTTTCATTTTGTTCCATTTGGAACAACTCATATTGACGAGTGTATCTACTAATTTTAGACTCTTTAACTTGATTTGTTCATTCATAGACAACTTCAAGTTTATTTCATATTTCTTGTGCACTTTCACAATTAGATACTCTATGAAATTCTTTATTATCAAGAGCACAAAACAAAGCATTCATAGCCTTGGAGTTTATGGACATTTTTCTCTTTTCTAACTCACTCCATTGACTTGATGCTTTAGGAATATCATCTCCTACTTTATCTTTAAACATAGGCATGAATGGACCATCACAAACAACTTTCTAAATTTCATAATCTAAGGCTTGCAAATAGA
Source organism: Citrus trifoliata (assembly GCA_018350135.1). NCBI lineage: Eukaryota > Viridiplantae > Streptophyta > Magnoliopsida > Sapindales > Rutaceae > Citrus > Citrus trifoliata. The sequence continues at coordinate 6,562,484 of CM031384.1, read as the reverse complement.
TTCTCATTCTAGTTTTCCAATAAGTATAGTCATTACCATTAAAGAACGGTGATCTAGTTGTTGACTACCCTTCTCTAAAGGTTGAGTCATTTAGAGTTGCCATGAATCTTTTACTCTAGACGATTAAGTCCTAACAAGAGAACAAGGCTCTGATACCAAACGAAATTCTAATTATGCAACCCAAAAGGAGGGTGAATTGGAATTCTAAAAATTATTCAATTTATAATTAAAAACTTAATGCAAATATGAGACAAATTCAAGGCAATAACAAATAAGTTAACCACAATAAAAAGGATAAGGGAAGAGAGATTAAAACACTGAGATTTTTACGTGGTTCAGCCAACCTTGCCTACGTCCACGCCTCCAAGCTTTCCGAGCTTGAGGATTCCACTAAGCAAGCCTCCAAGGCTTCAAATGCTTACACTTGACTTCCAAGGTGTCAATAACCTTTACAACAAGAGATTATCTCAATCTCTTAACTCAAGTGTATCCCAACACTTACAATCACTCAAAGATAAAAGACTATAAACTTGTTTTGCCTCTCACAATATTTAAGATTACAAAATGATACCCAATATGTGAATAGATGAAGCAAAAATGTATTTAAAGCTCAATGAAGATTGTATTCTCAACTATAAGCTGAGTAGTCGTGTTGTGATCAACCCATGTTTGAATTTGAATGAGGTTATTTATAGTTGCAGCTGAAAAACAAGCCGTTATTGACTTTCTGCACACTGTCGGATCGCCGTTAGTTAGATGTCGGATCGCCGTTTCATTGGTAAATATGACTGTTGGGCTGATTTTTTAAATTATCGGATCGCCATTATTTAGATGTCGGATCACCGTTTAGGTCCAAAGGCTAACCTTCAATTCTATTTGATCTCGGTGAGCCGTTTATTAAACTTGTCGGAACGTTGTTTAGGTCTAGAGGCTAACCTTTAGTTCTGTTTGATCTCGGCGAGCCGTTTATTAAACTTGTCGGATCACCGTTTAGGTCCAAAGACTAATTTTTAGTTCTGTTTGATATCGGCGAGCCGTTTATTAAACTTTTCGGTTCGCCGTTTTCCACAAAAACTGCTGCAATGAACTATTTTGCAAGATAATTGTTTTGTCCCAAATCTTTATAAAAATACTATATGAAACTTGTGAAAATAGATAAAAATTATGTTGAGCTTTTAAAAGGTTTATCAATCTTAATCATGTTTGTTATCATCAAAATCAATAAAGAAGTATTTATGTTAACAGACATTGCTCCAGTGGATAATGCAAATTCTGAAGAAGTCAACCATTATGAAATAGAATATAGTGACCGTTTGGAAATTATTCCACCAAGAAGAAAGCAATTAAAGAAAGCTAACAGGAAAAGATCAATTTCATCTAAGTTGACTAAACAACTTGATGAACTTTGTGAGGTAGTTAAGAACAAGGATTCATATATACGTACTGATCCTACCGATTGTAGTGTTCAGGAGGTTATCGACAAGTTAGCTACACTTTTAGGATGCCAACCAATGTCTCCTCTATTCAAGTTGGGTATTCGTTTGTTCACAAAAAAGGCAACTAGAGAGACTTTTGTTGCTTTGAGTGAGCCGGAGTATCAACTTGAGTGGTTAAAGGATTAACAAGATGACGTCTGAAATTTAGAAACTATTTTGTGCTAGTATTTCTATGTTAGTTCTTTTTTAATTAAGTTTGTGCTAGTGTTTTTGTGTTACTTTGGATTAATTATTGTTTCATGATTTTTTAAATTTGTAACAACTTTTCGAAACTCGTCTTTGCTATTATGTTATCATTTGACAATTATTTTTTTTTGTTGGCTCTCTTGTTTTGTCCAATTGAAAGCTAAAGTTGTAAGATTTTTCATTTCCTTTTTAGATTTCCTTTTTATGTTTTAAAGAAAAAAAAAAGCAAATCAAGTTCGGTATTTTTTCTTTAAATATCAGTCATTTTGAAAACCCTCTTGATTAACACTATTTATTATTTTGTATTTTGTATTTGTTACATGATTTCATCAAGTGATTTAGATTATGACACTAATGAACAATATTTGGAACAAGCAGTTAGAAATGATAAGATGTTTTATGAAATTATCCTAGTTGTTGCAAGAACAACTGTATACTATCACAATAATTTTTTCGTTAAAGAGTCATGTAGAAATTCTCCTCATACAGGATGGAAATTTATTATGGAGGTACTTAATGGCAATGATCGACGTTGCCATTAAATGTTTCAGATGGAAAAGCATGTATTTTGCAAATTATGTGATAGATTAAGAAGTTATAGTTTAACAACTACTAGAGGTGCAAACTTGGAAGAAGCTGTAAGTATATTTTTATGATCTTAGGGCACAATCTTAAAAATCGAATGGTTCAAGAACAATTTCAACATTCAGGTGAGACTGTGAGCCGTCAATTTGAACATGTTTTAAAAGTAATGATGACGTTAGCTAGTGAAGAAATTAGAGCGCCTGATAATTTTAACGAAACTCCACAATACATTCAACGAAATCCAAAGTATTGGCCATACTTTAAGGTAATTTATACATATTTTTTTAAATTCATGACTAATATATTTATATAAATTATTTTAGTTTCTTTTATTAATATATTACATTTTAAGATTGTATCAGAACTATTGATGGGGCTCATATTTTTGCCTCGCTTCCGGTGGATAAACAACTTCCATACAATGGTAGAAAGGCATTCCTACTCAAAATGTAATGGCAGCATGTGATTTCAACATGTTATTTACATTTATGTGGCCTGGATAGGAAGGAACTGCACATGATACTCGTATATTTTTAGAGGCATTGAAAAACGATGATGTAAAATTTCCTAAACCACCAAATGGTAAGTTCTTCACTTTGTAAGTGTTATTGTACTTTTTTTTACTTTCTTTAAAATAAGAATAATTATTTTTGTTATAATTTGTAGATAAATATTACTTGGTTGATGTGGGTATCCAAATATGAAAGGTTTTCTAACTCCTTATAAAGGATATAGATATCATCTTCCTAAATGTCGCCGTAATGGCCTACCAAGGAATAGTCGAGAGACATTCAATTTTGCACATTCATCATTGGGTAGTGTTATTTAATGTACCTTTGGAATATGGAAGGCATTGTGGAAAATTTTGCAATATATGCTTAATTTCAAATTTGATAAGCAAGTAGTTGTTATTACCACATCAATGACTCTACACAATTTATAAGGAGAGAGGCTATTGCAGATTTGGAGTTTGAGTCTTATGAGGGAAAAGAAGATTATATTCCAGATGATGAAGAATCATTAACTAACATTAATATTGATGAAAGTGAAGCAAGTGAAATGGGAATGGTTCGTGAAAATATTGTTAGGGAACTTATGCTTAGATAAACTTAATTTAGTTGTTTTTGTTCTTCTTTTTTTATAAAGAAAAATGGTACTTTAATTTGTAAAAGTTTAACTCGATTAATCAAATAATTATTTTGGTTGTCATTAATTTTTAAATTTGATAAGTATTTGTTAGACTCAAATATTTAAAGGTATTAATAACTTTATAATGATTAAAAGTTTTTTTTAGATGGTCATCCAAACACTTCAAAAAGAATTTCTCGTTAAAAAGAAATTTTACTATAATTATTCAAACAATAAAAATAAGTTAAAATTTTTATTTATCTTTTATTTTTAAGTAAAAGTAAAAGCAAAAGTTAACTCAAACAAACCCACAATTAGGTGATACCATTATTTTCTGTTGGGTTATTTAGCGTCAGCCCCCACATGTTTTGACCATTTGCACCGCGCACCCACAAGTTTTGACCATGTGCGCCGCGCACCCATTGCCGTTAAAATAACTGTTAACTGTTACTGTATCGTTTGTGATTTTGGAAAATGATGAAATTGCCCATATTTATTAGGATGACATTTTTGCCCTTAAATAACAATCTAATTACAGTAAAGCATTTGCAGCTGTGCATTGTAATGACTATATACGCAGAACAAGTCTTTGATTTACAGTTCCTTTGCAAAGGTAACATAACGGCATGCCACTTCCGCTAGCTATAAATATTGCACATGACAATTCCTCATCTTTAGCATGCCAATCAAAACCCACCATATTTAAATTACTACAAACAGCAGTCATTGTTTAGCTTCAAGCTATCATTATTAAGCCCAACTAGAAGCATAACCAGAAGCATTACTAGAAGTATCACTTGTAGCACCACCAGCTATTGAAATTACAACCTAGTCAACACATACATTGGTAGAAGAATGTCTAGCTGCTCCGGGGGTTCTTCAAGTTCATCAAAATCAAAACCCGACTCAGAAAAGAATTTAATCAATGGAGGAATTTTCAAGTTCCACAACAAAGTTTGCTATTGTAGAGTCAGGGCAGCCATTAAAATATCAGAATCTAAGTCAAATCCCAACAGATTATACTATAATTGTCCTAATGATCCTGCATGTGGTTTCTTTAGATGGTGGACGCCATCTAGAGAGGAGATTGCAGAATTTACAAGACAAATGAACCCGTTTGAAGAGCAAGGTATTGACACCAGTGACAACAATATTATGAAATTGACAAAGGCTGACCTTGATCAGAGGACCGTCACAATTGAAATCCTTATTTATCAACTGAAAAAGTATCAATTCATCACAATGGTTATTTTATTATTTCTTGCAACTATCAATTATTGTAAGTTATGAAAAATGTTTTCAGAATGGTTGCTTAGTTTTAGAAAATGCAGAGAAATTAAGTGTAACAGTTGCTCATATTCATTGTAGTTAATAATATAAAATATATCTTGGAGTAATATATATTGGCAGCATCTGATATGGTGTATTAATCACTTGTATGGTTACACAACAATATTTCCAACAAAAAACAAAAAATAATGTTGGTCTACCTATATGCAAGTCCTATATATATACTTTGCCAACAACTTTTATAATGCCACAAACCTCTGGCAACATAACCTAAGCATTAGTTTATATTTAAGCTCCATGTGCAGACTAACATTACACATCCAAAAAGGACCAACTCCAGAATTTCAGCTATAAACTAACCATTGCATTCTTCTTTCCAATCAAAAACAAAAGCTTCAGCTGGTTCACTGTGGCATTGTGGAAGGTGTCAAAAAATGCTTATATACCTCCACTACTTAGTATTGTTACTGCTGCCAATGTCTCCAATGCATTCACCAATCACTGCATTATGATAAGTAATAGAATACATAGTAAGTAACATGATGCTTTCATTACTTAATGATAATATTAATCACAAAATCTTAAAATGATAAAACAATGCCTAACCATATCAGGTGGGAAGGTTGGTGCCTTCCCTTTGCCAATATTGTTCAATTCACTCCTTGTTTTTAGTAGTCTAGTTTTCCCTCAAACTGATTCCACCAACTGTCATTATCTTCGTGCCTTGTACACCTAACCACGGAGTATCAACTTGAATATTTGCCATCTGTTGAGGATTCATTTTCTTGGTACCTGATGGCCCTTCTTGATTGCTAAATGCATTTGTCTTTTGTGGTGGCAGCTGCATCTCTCTAGGCTCGTGAACCTCAAATGTTGTCCTCGCATGCTCATATGGCTGCATGTGAATAACAGTGGTGGACCCACTACCTAGTGCACTTGACAGTGGATCCACTAGCCTATCTTGTAAACCTGATATTTTTTTTTTTTGTCATTTGAATTATTGACTAATGAGTTAACAATTGCATATTAACAATAGAAACATGAGTAGTTACAAAATCATACCTCGAGCTGTTGATCCTGTCTTTGTCATGTGATGTTTTAGATTGGTCTGTGGGCAGGCACAAATGTATAAAGTAAGGTTCAACGTTACACAAAGACAACTGTAAAATTCACAGAAACTGCACTGACCTTATAATGTTTTGTACGTTTGTTTGCATTTAAGGGGTTAATGGGACAGCCTCTCTTGTTATGGCCAAATTGTTTACAGCACTTACATTGCATCCTATATCGTTTCTTCTATAGAGGAACCTCATCAGCTTCCCGTCTCCTATTCATTTTTGGCCTCCCAGGAGGCCTTTTCACCAATGGAGGATAAATCTCATCACCTGGTGTAATTGGCCATGAAGATTTATCTGGAATAGGGTGGATCATTCCAGCATAAGTCCTCAAATAGCTCCCATGCTTCAATAATGGGCTAAGGAATTGTCCTAACTCTTTTCTACTATAAAAGATACATGGCATTGCATGGATGCATGGGATGCCACATAGTTGCCAGTGACCACAGTCACATACATGGTGTTGTAGATCAACTATATAAGTCTTGTGGTTGTGGTCTACTTCATATAGCCATTCACTAGCTCGAGCTACAGGGTTTGGACTTCCAATCTGCAGATTATTCATCATCCTATCATAGATCCTCTTTGGAATCTCAGACTCCCAAGCCTCAGCTTTTTTTCTTCTGTTCACCAGCCTCTTCATTAACTTCTTCCTCATCCATTCAAGCATATTCAACAGTGGGACTTTTCTTTGAACCCCAAGCCATGCATTAAAACATTCTGTCATATTATTTGTGCAGTGGTCATTCTTACAACTGTTGTCAAAAGCATGTTTAGCCTAGAATTTTGGTAGCAACCTTCTTAGTGTCTCATAAACACCCTCATCTATATTCTTCAAATTAGTCATTGCTACATCAAAATTCCTGTTGTTACATGCCCTTGCGGCTGCCCAGAAATAAGCCTTGAAGTTTGTATGCGGATGTTTTGTCTTCAAGTTTGCAAGAATGTGTCTCGCACAAAACCTCACATGAGCATTTGGGAACTCAAGGGCCAAAGCATTCTGGATTCCTTTTTGCCTATCAAACATGAAGGTAAGCTGCCTTGCATCTTCAAGAAAGGTTTTTTAATGGCCTAGAAACCATGTCCAAGTACTTGTGCTTTCAATACTACACACACATACAACAACTGGAAATATTCCAGTGTTAACATCAAGTGCTACAGCTGACAACATTACACCTTTATATGGACCCTTCAAGTGGCAGCCATCAATCCCAATTAATGGTCTACAACTAGCTTTGAAACCATCTTTAAGTGCTAGAAATGAGAGGATAAATCTATCAAAATGAGTTTGAGACTGCTCCCCTAGGAACCGAATAACACTAACTAAGGCCAGAGCTTGTGGCATCTTATTTAGTATTATTTGAGCATAACTTCTGATCAGCCTGTAGCTTGATTCATGATCTGCACCTGCTCTTTGCAATGCCATTTTCTTTGCCCTATACACCTTGAACCTATTAACCTTACAACCATATATTCTTCTCAGCTCATCGATAATGAAATCAACCTTTGTGTCTAGGTGATCTAGAAAGGTTTGTTCATACTTCACAGCTATAAACTCAGCAATACATTCAGGATTGTCCAGCTCTCGTGAACATGTGTGCACATTATGCAGTCTCTTCAATAGGTAAACACCACCAAATCTGGTCCTGCCAGCATGTAAAAACCAAGGACATTTGTAGTATGCACAACCAACGGTAATTCGAGCCCTTTTAAACTTATGCCTATACACCTTAAATTTGTTTTCAACAGCATGCTGCCTGATTGCCCATGCAAACTCTCTAAAATTTCAAAAATACATCCCTATTCTGAAAGTCACAGGATCCCAACTTGGAATGTACAAGTTCTCTCTAATAATAGCCTCCATTTTAGCCAAAACACCATCACCTTCATCATCAGAAACAAGGCCACAGTCATCATCACCACTTTCATAATCAGATAGGATATAATCTACATCACTATCATCAAAAATAACACAAATCATTTCAGGCTCCAACACAGTCTTTGTAGGTGGCTTAATGACATTAGGAGTACCGAATGGATGCTCTGGATCTTCATCACTATCAATTAAATTGAAAACATTATCGTTTGAGTCATATTCAGCACCCACTGTTGCTTTGGAGTTGAGTATGTTACCATGGTCAGATGAATTGTTGAAAGGATTAGAAGCAAAAATAGGTTGGGATTCAGGATTCTGAGTTTGCAGGAAGGAAACCATATCATTTTGGTCAAGAGATGTAAAGGCAACTTTAAATGCTTTGTCTGTCTCTTCATGAGAGGATGGACAATCATTCAACAAAAGAGATAGGTTTGGAGATTGGGCAAAGTTTTGTGGGAGCTGCTGAGATGGACTTTCTGGAGTGTAACATGAAGTATTGTCACCATTATTATCACTGACTTCATCTGTATGCTCTGTGTCACTGGTTTGGGTTTGGGTCACTACCTCGGTCTGTGTTCGAATTGTTGTTTGCTTTTGTGTAAGGGACCTAAAGTATGTGTCCATGAAATCTTCAAATAGGTCAGAGTTTGCATCATATTTGTTCTGAATCTTGGTTTTAGAATGAGGTGGTAATTTTTGTGAATTGGAATGAGATTGAATGGAATCGGGTGCAACCAAAGATTTCATGATATTAGTAGTGACAGTGATTGGAATTGTAGCTTCTAATTCAGGCAAGAGTATTTCATTTGAAAACTCAGTTGGGTTTGTCGACACATGCAGGGGTAATGGAATTGGATCATTGAGGTTTAAGGTTGCTCGATTGTTGGTGTCTAGATTTCTAGATGAGTTTGGTTTAAAAGGTTCAAATAACACTCTCTTTGCTGTAGAGTCATGGTTTTGGGGTATCTTATCAAGGTATAACTGTATGTAGTAGATTAGATGATGGTTGTGCTCTTTTAGTTGCAAGATGAGGTCTATATCAGTGTCAATTTGTGCTTCCTTACAGTCACACGGCTGCCAAATACTCATATTAAACCTCTCATCAAACAACATCTTCCTTCCATACACTCTCACTATAGCTTTGTTGATCACAGACACCCTACTGAATTTGTCTCGATCAACAATACCAAGGTTATGTGTCTTATCCTTGTAAGTTACAAACATAGTGGTATCATCTCCATCCATTATTCATGTAATGACAATACCTACTTTATAATGCAGAGATTTTTTTCGTGAAATAAATATAAATCTCAATTAACATAAAAAATTAAAACCTATAGCACACACAATTCACTAAATCATAGCATTTACCCAGACCATTAAACAAATAAACCCTTGTTAATTTCATTGGTTACACACATCGGCCTAACAAACTATTAACAACCATCTCAACACTCTCCAAATAAGCTATAATCAATGACCAACAAACCAAATATCCAATAGCAAAAGAATTGAGCCATAACCATCTGTAATACAATCAAATCTATAATCATAACTCTATAGATTCAAATCACAAAACATAATTACTGGAATCGAAATGCAGATCAATATAGCTACCAAAAATTAAATGAAGAAGTATTCTCACTCACTTAAGCTTCTTCAAGAACGTGTGATTGGTTCAGCTCTCAAACCTCTGTTTCCTCAGTGCATTTTCTGAATAACACAATGTAATAACTTTATCTCCTTAATATATATGACTGTCGTGGGTGATAATGGATGCTTTTCCCGCCATTTGCTCTTCTTCGTCTTCGATTTCCCTCCAATTTCCAATACTTGGGCATCTTGTATAAGCAAACTCACAGCCATGATGAAGGAAGAGTGAAGTCACAGATGTTGAAATGACAGCTCGTATTCGAATCTTCAAAGTACAGGATTTTAAAATATTTCTTCATTTGTTTCCATTTTTACCCTTCTACCGTAACAAATAACTGTTATTTTAACGGCAATAGGTGCGTGGCGCACATGATCGAAACTTGTGAGTGCGCGGTGCAAATGGTCGAAACATGTAGGGGCTGACGCTAAATAACCTTTTTCTGTTTTCCAACTGTTGATAATTTAGGCAAAAGGTAGCAAATTTGAATAGAAAGTCTTATATCCAGAACAATACAGAAAACCCAGGATTGCCTTGTTGTACGTGGGAATCCAAACCATTGAAAGTGAAGGGCTTTTATGTAATTCCGACTCGTCAAACTTATTACAATTTACAAATTGTAGCCATATCAATGTTATGCAGAGCTCTCCCCAACGGCCACACATGGCCTCCTCCTTTACCGTAAACACACTGCAGCAGCAAAACCAACTCTTCTCACTCACTCTGTGTAAGTCCTCGCCACCTACTCTCACTGTCTTCAATTTCCAATTTTTATCTCGTTTCTTAAGTTATTCACCTCCTAAACGCACACCACTCCTCGTATTTAAAGCACATGTTAGGAACATGCAAGCAAAGTTGTCCACAACAGAAACAGACCATGAGACTTCAACTGTCACTTTGAGAACTAGAAAAGGAACTGCTTCTGGGGCTTCTTCTTTAGGAAATAGAGACAAAAGAGTTGATTCAGCAGGGGAGGAAAATGATGGAAAGAGGCTCACTAAGGATAATCACAGTAGAAAGAACTTTGCTTCTCGGAAAAGTAGAGAAATGAGATCTGGGAATTCTTCTTTGAGGTCTAAAGATGAGAAGATAGGGATTAAATCTTCAAAAACTGTGAACAGAGAAGTGGATAATCAAAAAATGGAGAAGAGAACCAATGATAGTGGTCAGTATAAGGTTAGAGGGATAACTGATGAGAAAGGGTCTACGAAAAGTAAAAAAGATCGATCGGAACAATTTCAGTTGAGAGTTGAGTTGGATATGTGCTCAAAGAGAGGAGATGTAATGGGTGCGATTCAATTGTATGATAAAGCTCAGAGGGAAGGAATCAAGTTGGGGCAGTACCATTATAATGTGCTTCTGTATCTCTGCTCCTCTGCTGCTGTTGGTGTTGTAAAACCTGCTAAAAGTGGGAGTGGGACGCGAACTTTAGATACGTTTGAAGTTTCAACTATGAATTCATTGGAGCTAGTTGATTCAAGAGATATGGATAACAATAGGCGATTGGATTATGGTAGCAGTCCAATGATTGATAGACTGGAGTCTAACTCTAGTTATAGGTTTGATGACTTAGATAGCACTTTCAATGAAAAAGAGAACTTACGTCAGTTTTCTAATGGCCATATGAAGCTAAATTCTCATCTTTTAGATGGACAGAGTAATCTAGAAAGAGGTCCTGATGATCAGTCACGCAAAAAAGATTGGAGCATTGATAACCAAGATGCTGATGAGATTCGCCTAAGTGAAGATGCCAAGAAGTATGCTCTCCAGAGGGGATTTGAAATCTATGAGAAGATGTGTTTGGATGAGGTCCCAATGAATGAAGCAAGCCTGACTGCTGTAGGTAGAATGGCAATGTCAATGGGTGATGGTGACATGGCATTTGATCTGGTGAAAAGAATGAAGTCACTGGGGATAAATCCTAGATTACGTTCTTATGGTCCTGCTCTTTCTGTCTTTTGCAATAATGGAGATGTTGATAAAGCATTTTCTGTTGAAGAACACATGTTAGAGCATGGCGTATATCCAGAAGAACCTGAACTGGAGGCACTCTTAAGAGTAAGTGTAGAAGCTGGTAAAGGTGACAAGGTGTATTATTTGTTGCATAAATTAAGAACAAGTGTAAGGAAGGTATCACCCTCAACTGCAGATGTAATTGCAAAATGGTTTAACAGCAAGGAGGCTGCCAGATTAGGGAAAAAGAAATGGAATGAAAGATTGATAAAGGACACAATGGAAAACAAAGGTGGAGGCTGGCATGGGTTAGGTTGGTTGGGTAAAGGTAAGTGGATTATATCACATACAACAGTTGAAGGCGATGCATTATGTAAGTGTTGTGGTGAAAAGTTGGCCATTATCGACCTTGATCCCATTGAAACAGAGAAATTCGCTGAATCAGTCGCATCTATAGCTATAAAGAGAGAGAGAAATTCAAGCTTTCAAAAGTTTCAGGTAAGAAAGTCCCTTGCTTATGCAGATCTAATTTTTATATATGAAGGGAGAAGACTTATCTTGTTACCTGCAGAAATGGCTTGATTACTATGGACCGTTTGAAGCAGTGGTCGATGCTGCTAATGTAGGTCTTTACAGCCAGAGGAATTTCAAACCAGCAAGGGTAAGTTACATAATGGCTTAAAGAATGGAATGCACAAGCTTTTTATACTTTGATGAATGTTATAGTGTTTTCTTTTGTGGTGGATATTTTAGGTCAATGCAGTGGTCAATGGCATACGCCAAAAGTTTCCTTCAAAGAAATGGCCTCTCATAGTTTTGCACAATAGACGTATAACCGGACACAAGATGGATCAACTAGTAAATAGGGCATTGATAGAGAAGTGGAAAAATGCAGATGCACTTTATGCAACACCTACTGGATCCAATGATGATTGGTGAGAAATATATTTCTTGGGAATGGATGAACGCAATAAAGTTTATATTTCTATATTCAGATCAATTTTCTGTGTAATTAGCTAGCTCATTGGTGAAATCATTTTTTTGGTGCATGAGTATTAAGCACCATGGATAATAACGTGTGCTTCAGGTACTGGTTATATGCAGCTATAAAGTTTAAATGCTTACTTGTGACTAATGATGAGATGAGAGATCATACATTTCAACTTCTGGGGAATGACTTCTTCCCCAGATGGAAAGAAAGGCACCAAGTGAGTGAATCTATTCTTTAATGCTAGTTTTATTGTTAAATTTCCAATAATCTTATAAGTACAAAGTCTGCTTATTTAAATGATGATCATTTTTGTTACCAATCATACTCATTTTCTGGTGTGATCCTCTGGTACCATTGTCCTAACAAGGCATCTGTCCATTCCTAATGTAAGGTGCGTTTCAGTTTTTCTGATGCTGGCCCAGAGTTCTATATGCCTCCTCCTTGCTCTGTCGTTATTCAGGTGAGAACCACTTATTTGTTGGCACCTTTTTCTGTTGATCAAAATATAAACAATAAATAAAGGGGAATAAGTGTGGATGTGTCAGTTGAAAGGTTTCGCAAGATAGAGGTATGAATACATCTAATGGAAGAGCACTTTAACAGGAATCAGAGAAAGGATACTGGCATATTCCAATTGCATCCGAACAGGATTATGACGATGAGGAAAGGAGATGGTTATGCGTTACACGTGGTAACTCCCATGTGAGCAGGCAAAATTCTTACTCCAGTCCCAAAGGTATCACAGTTACATATTAAATAATATACTTCGGATATTTGGATCAAGAACAATTGTTTATGAACTCATTGGATTATAACATTCTATTGAACTCATCTTCAGGATAAGCTGTCATGTTGTTTGCTACTGAGTTTAGGTTAGCCTGTATCCTTCTGACAAAAATAGTTTACTTGTAAATGGTAGATCTGCAGCCTCTTGACCATAACAAAGGACAAGCAAGTTCAAGTACTCGAGCAGACGCTAAGACAAAGTCACATTCATCAAATGATAGCCCCTCAGTAAATACAAAAAGGCCATCTCAGAAGATGTACAAAAATCTAAAAAACATTTTGTCGGCATCGGTGTTATCAAATCATCAATCAGTACTATCAAAGATTGAGGCTGCGGAGGAACTCAGTGACTGTGTTATTGATTTCGAAATATGAAATAAATGGTTACATTCTTAGGGTCCTTTAATGATGTTAGGAAACTAGAGAAATGAACTCCTAGTCAGAATCTTCCTGTACAGATATGAAGACCTATAGCTTGCTTTCTGTTTCAAACCCTTCGAAGCTCTCCTCTTGTAGGTGTTTGGTGCAATGAAGTAAGGCTTTTTACCATTACAATCACAGGTTCAATTGTTCAAGGTAGGAATTTTGTTCGAGATAAGGGAAGTCCTCATTTGTACCTTCTTCCTGTAAGTCTAGATGATAATTTGTGCCTGCGGGTATAGTAATTTTTTGCCGATTATCTTTTCTCAAAATTTACTCCAGATATTATTCACACGAATTGTAATATTTAACATGGCCGATAAGATTCCTTCATCGACCTCCAGTTTAAGTGACCACACAGGTGGATTACCCTGTGCTGCGATGCTCTTAATTTCTGTCTCTTCAAATGAATCTCGTTCTATGATAATACAGATTATATTGCCAAAAAAAAATGAAGAAGCACATTTTGTATTAAAAAAAATATGAATGTATTTCCCCTATTATTCTAGAAATAGAAATGTGGGTAACTTACTCTTTTTTTTTTTGGAACGATTGTGCAAAAAGGAAAGACACTTGTAGTTATTATTGCTGATAAAAGCTTCTCTCTCTCATGTATGAGTAGTGAAAAAAGGCTCAACTTGAAAAGTTCCTATTCTTAAGAATAACCCCGCTTTGGAGAGTTGCTTATAACAATTGTGCTTTCTATAATTTACTTTCTTTAGTGAACAGATCAAATAAAAAAAAAAAAGCCAAAAAGGTAGAGAGAAAGTGTATTGTAATCAGTAAATTTTGAATAGAATTGAAAGTGAGATACAACGTGCAGGTGTGTGACGCTAGATCATGTTGTCAGTAAGCAATGGGCCAAGGGGTCAACACAAAATCACGGGAACACAATGCCTTTTGTCAGGTTTCTCTTTTTGTAATTGTCCTTAGCTAGAGGTTGTCTGAAAGAATCTCAAACTTAAATGGCTTTGGTTCTTTGCTTTGTTTCTCTTCTTCAAAGTGATAGTATCACGAGCCTCCAGTTGCCCATATCTCTCATTAGCAGTTCTGAAAACGGCAGATAAAGAAAGATAAGAAGAGCAGTAGCATCCTTTCACTGTTACTTGAAAGCACATACAGAATGCATATCTCAGAATTATCTACCGAGTCTGATGAAGTTTTTCGGTTCGACAAGTCTCTCCGGGTCTGTTCAGTTTTGCTAGTTTGAAAACATTTGTTTATCTTGTAAGTAATCAGTTGCGTTAAACTTTCCCCTTTTTTTTCCCCTGGTTCCAGGAACTGAAAGACTTGCGCTCGCAGCTTCATTATGCTGCTGATTACTGTGAATCAACATTCTTGAATGCCAAAGAGAAGACGACGTAAGTTTCCATATATATATATATATATATATATATATATATCTGCGTCGGTTTGAAATATCTGTACAAACAGTGACGAAATTGTTGTGCATGGCAGTGTGGTGGAGAATACAAAAAAGTACATATGCAACGCTTTAATCACCGTTGTTGATCATCTGGGAAATGTCTCCGCTAATCTTGATAACTGCATTCCTAATAGTAATGCGTATTCTGAGGCGGAGCTTCGAATCAACTCCCTCAAACAAGTCAGTCTAGTTTATGGCGTCTAATTTGAGTTGTAATACCTGATAGTTTTGTTTTAGCATTTGTATGAATGTCGTTTAGCTTGGTGTTTGTATTATTCAGAGGCTTCTCTCATGTGAGCTGTATGCACACAAGCTTGCTCTAAACAGAGTTAAGTGGAATGTAGTTCTGCCAAGATATCACCGGCGTTATTTGTCAGCACGTAATTATTCATAATCACCTCTTTGTTTTAAAAAGATTAGAAGTTTCTTGTTTCTTTTTGAGCTTTTAATTCTATTTCTTTTGTTTATCCTGATCAGCGATCGAGGATGTTGCTAGATCAAATGAGAAGTCTGGATACCAGGGACCTTCTGCACCATCGTGGTTAGTTATATCAGTCAGGATGTTTACCTTTGTTTCACAAATTGATTTCATCAACATAATATTTATGTTTTGGCTTTCCAAAATGATGAAATTTTTTATCCAATGCAGGGACTGCAGGTTTCCGAGTAATGCAAAAATCACAGATAAGCAAGAAATTGACATAAAGGATGTGCCACTTTTCATGTATACGTTCGCTGACAAGTCATCTGCAATTAAGAATCTGCCATCGAAGAATTCTGTCGACAAATTCAAAAATTCTGTCGTCGAATGTGATCCTAATTTAGCATCAGGTAATATTTTGCCAATCTGGTTTTTGATGTCCAGAAACATGCTGAGATACCAATGCTCTGATATTGTTTGCATTCTTTGATATAGCTCGCGTACTTTTGCCTGTTCGAGATGGCATCTCAAATCTGGCTAAAGGTCCAAATCCCACTTTTCATTTCCAGGTTAGTTTCGTGTGTGTATATAGATATGTGTGTGTGCGTTGTGCAATCTTTCAATAAGCATCTCCCTGTTCTTACTTGCTTATTATCATATCATTTGCTGTTTACTTGCAGCTGGGTAATCGGAATCCTGGACGCAGGAGCTTACGCAGATCATTTCAGAGCACTGAAATCATGTCACTTATTCGGAGAACTAAAAAGAACAAGATGAAAGTTTAAAAGCAATCAAGCTTTTGCCATTTGATCTAATCCGTGGCTTGCTTTTTATGGCTTTCTTTGTATAGAATTTAAGACCGGTTTTTCAGTTGATATGCTGTTCTTGTCACAACTCATGATCAAGTAATGTAGTCACATATGTTATTTTATTATTTTTTAATATAATCTCATGTGTATAATTTTAGTGAGTTTTATCTTTGGTTAATGATAATTAATGAGATCCCCAAAATCACCAAGTTGAAATATTAGAACCCTAAATCTAGGTTGGGCTACCTATTTTAAAATTGAAGTTGAGCAACCGTAATTTAAGAGTTACAATATTAAAAAAGTGTTTGATAAACACTAATTTTTATAGTTCAGAAATTAAGTTTATTTGATTTTACTAATTTTATCAAAGTTATTATTTAAAAATTATATTTATTATATACTATTAATTTTTATTTTATTATTATAATTTTTTTTATATAACAGTTGTAATTTAAAAATTACAGGATTTCAATACTAAAAATGACAAAAAAATCAAAAGTAGGTTTATTTTGGGTTTGTATGTTGTACTATTTTATAATCTAAATTAATTAATCTATGAGAGCCATTTCTCTCAAAAAAAAAAAACCAAGAAATTGTTCTTTGTATTAGGGGCGGGCACAATTCGTTTTGATTCGGATCGAGATTGAGCAAAATCGATTAAATTCAGTTATTTTATAAAATGAACTGAGTAAGAATCGAATACAATAAAGAACCGAATATGAACTGATCCATTCGATTCGATTCGGTTCGGTTCGGTTCGATTTTTTTAGTTTCGAGCTTATTGAGTTTATTTTGAATTCTAAATTTTTAGCCTATTGAACCTCAGAATAACTTTTCTCAACAATTAGTTCATCGTAATTTCATTACAAATGCTAAAAAAATAATAAAAAATACAAAATATTCAAAATACATTTAATATTACTGTCTTACTAATATTACTAATAAAATATAAAATATTATGATTTAAGAATATAAATTTAAACTCTAATATTCCATCTAAATAAATATAACATTGTAAAGAAAGATAATAATAATTATAATTATAATTACAACACAAAATAACAATAATAATAGTGTGTGAGTAGGTTCATTGTAATCATTTCGCTTTGTCCATGCCTTACCTTTTTTTGCCGAATGCTACTCTGTACACGAGTTTTGACAGAAATAGCGCCTGAATCACGGACTAGCGATCTAGAAGAAGTAAAGTTGGGGCCCACATTCAAACTTTTTGCTTTGGCTTGGCCCTCACGTCAAAAGAAGAGAAAACTCCCACGTGGGGCCCGACATTTAAAACATTCTTCAACATCTCAATAGTCGCGAATACAATTCTAAAATGCGCCCACTGTAACCGCCTACAGTTAAACTAACCAAACCACTCCAAGGCCAATACTATATTAAACCCAAACATAATTCTCTCTTCACATTTTTTTACTCCACAAACTCTCTCATTTCATTGATTTCTTGAAAGAAATTTAATGGATTCTGAATCAGTGTTTGGAAAGATTGTTCGTGCTCCTGAAGATCCGATTCTAGGGGTATATTATTATTTCCTCTGATCAAATTCGTCTTTTGATTCACTGTGATCAAATTTGATTTTTCTGATACTTCGTGATGAAGCCACGTGTTTTCAATTTTAAGTTCGATTGCGTTGTATACTCTACGGATCAAATCATACATGTCTGATTTGATCACATTAATATCTGCTAGCGTATAAGCGAAATCACCTGTGTTGTTGTTCATTGCTTAATCTGTATAGTGATCCCTGGTCTTGGTGATATCATATTGTTATGTGTATTAGTGTTGCTTGCATTTTGATTTATAAGAAGCTTAGTCGTCGAGTCCTTAATTTATTTGTCGTTTAGTTGGCCTTTTGTCAGTAGTTTATAATCATTTGATATTCCTAGCAAAAATATAGAATTTGATAGCTGAACATGATTTTTAAAGAGATTTTTGTTTTCCTTTTAAAGGCAAAAGACAAACAGTTAAAGACGAACAAGATGGTGCCAATTTTGATTGTTTTAGAAACTTTGTTTGTTATTTTGCTTGTTTTCTCACTATTGGTATTGGTACTGTTTGAGCGGCTAGGTCACTGTTGCTTATAACAAGGATACAAGCCCAGTCAAGTTGAACTTGGGTGTTGGTGCTTACCGAACTGAGGTACTTTTATTTTGCTTATGCAAAAAATTGCCAAATGTAAATTATGTCTATGTTGACGTTGTATATATAGTATATTGATCCATTGATGGTATGACAGGAAGGGAAACCTCTGGTTCTGAATGTAGTGAGAAAGGCAGAGCAGCTCTTAGTGAATGACCAGTAAGCTACTGGATTTTTTTTTGTTGTTTCTGTTTGTTATTTCACTTACTTGAAAGTGATGTTTGACGTCTGCTTTACTTGCTCTACAGGTCACGGGTCAAAGAGTATCTTCCCATTGTTGGACTTGCGGATTTTAATAAATTGAGTGCAAAGCTCATCCTTGGTGCTGACAGGTAATAATGATTTTGTAATATGTTGAGCTTATAGATTTAACAGTGAGGGAATGATCTGGATAGACACAGGGACTCAATGGATATTTATATAGTATTTTGTATGCTGCTGAAATTGTGTGTTGGGTTATTTAGCTGTATTGTACATTTTTCAATTGAGTTATTGCAACATGTTCATGATGCTGTACAGCCCTGCGATTAAAGACAACAGAGTGACCACCGTTCAGTGCTTGTCTGGCACTGGTTCTTTGAGGGTTGGAGCTGAGTTTCTGGCAAGGCATTACCACCAAGTACTGATCTTTATACATTTATTTCTAACTTTTTCTTTCACCTTTGTAACTACTACTATTGCTGAATCATTAAGATAGCTAACTTGCCTACCTTGTTTCCCAGCTTACCATATATATTCCACAGCCAACATGGGGAAACCATCCCAAAGTTTTCACTTTAGCAGGATTGTCTGTGAAGACCTACCGCTATTATGATCCAGCAACACGTGGGCTAAACTTCCAAGGTGAGCCCTAATATCAACAACCATCTCTCTTTTTGCCAATTATTTCTTTCTCACTTGTTTGTGCACAATACAGGTCAAATTTTTTTGTTTTTATCCAATAGAGTTATACTATTTGAAAAACTAATAGATTAATGATATTAAAGTCTTTATATTATTGTCTCTGCTTACCAGCAAAAATTCCCTTTTAATAAATTATTTTTAGCTTTGAATTCCGATTCTTAAGAGTTCTCTTTGTTTTATGGCCCCATCTCTTTAGATACTTAGTACCGGAAAATTCTGATAGCAATTGTGCTGAAGCGTGGTGTTGTATGGCTTTAACAAGACCTGTATTAAAAAAGTTTGGCATGTTGGATACTTGTATCCTTTAACGTCCTGCTTTCTTACAGACAGTTACAGGAGAATATGTCTTCATTAATCTTTTAAAAAAAAATTGTTGTATTTTGAGGTTACCCATGCTAAATTTGGTATGAAATTTGAAGCATTGCTCATGAGCTTGATGGTTGTCTGGCCATCTATGGTTTTTCTATGAGTAAACAAGCACATTTAGTATACATATTTGATATTATAAATGTACATGCACTTGTATATGTATTATCTCACATGTAGACTTTTTAGAGTTTCAATATCTGACTCTTCATGTTTCTGCTAGAATTTGGCATTTTGTTTCTAAGTCTACAAATCATAGGCAGTGTGAGACTTTTTTTTTTGTTTTCTCCCAAAATTTAGTTTTATAGTTCTGTTGATATTTGTGGTTATCAGGCTTGCTGGAGGATCTTAGGGCTGCACCATCAGGAGCTATAGTTCTTCTTCATGCATGTGCTCATAATCCAACTGGTGTTGACCCGACCCTTGAGCAGTGGGAGCAGATCAGGCAGCTGATGAGGTCAAAAGGATTGTTACCTTTCTTTGACAGTGCTTATCAGGTAATTGAAATTTGGCATATGGTAGAGTCCAATATAGTGGAGTCCAAACCCAAAACAGTTCAGAATTTGAATATGGATTGGCAATTGAGTATGATCAATCGTATATAACTGCTAGGTTATAGCACAGTGACCAATAAATGAGTTTTGACATTCCAGGGTTTTGCAAGTGGTAGCCTAGATGCAGATGCACAATCTGTTCGCATGTTTGTGGCAGATGGTGGTGAATGCCTGGTAGCTCAGAGTTATGCGAAAAACATGGGACTCTATGGGGAACGTGTCGGCGCCCTCAGCATTGTAAGCCACTAAGCTTCTAAGTATAAGAGTATGTTTTTTTAACTATGAATTAGTGAAATATTGAACATTTGATCCAGTTAGACTAAAGTTTCAAAAGAGAGAATAATCATCACAAACATCCGGTGATTCCTCCCCCCCCCCCCTTCAAAGGATGTAAAAATGTCCCTTGAGGTTTCCATAATATGGCTTATCTCTTGTCTGGAATTTGGTGCATGCAACTCATATTGAAGCTAAAACTTTTGGCATACAAGTTTCTTGTTTACACTAAGTGGGCCACACTTAGGGGAGAATTTTGCTGATATTGCGACCTCATAAGATGTGATTATTAATATTGCTGAACTGGTGCAGAGGTTATCACAAATGCCCACCATGTTAATCACTACAATTATTTGTTATTCTTTTTATGTCAACTGAGTGTTGACTGAATATTGATCTCTGGTTGCAAGTTGTTAATACTAGTATTCTACAGGTCTGCAAGACAGAAGATGTGGCAAGCAGGGTTGAAAGCCAGTTGAAACTCGTGATTAGGCCCATGTACTCTAATCCACCTATTCACGGTGCCTCTATTGTGGCTACAATTCTCAAGGACAGGTAAATACTTTTGTTTGTGTGACTGCACAAACTTGTACTTAGAAAATTACTATATGTACATTTTCTGATTTTCGGAATGGTATTGGTTTGATTTGTTGGATCAATCTATTTGATTTTGGAAGTATGACAATTACCCTTTTTTAGGCTCTATCTTTATTTTTTGCTCTTGGATTCATTCTTTCTTGCAGCACTATGTATAAAGAGTGGACTCTTGAACTGAAAGCGATGGCTGACCGGATTATAAGCATGCGTCAGCAACTATTTGATGCTCTGTCTGCTAGAGGTTTTGTACCTATCCGAATTTATGCTTTCTTAAATTCTGTTGGATTATACTCTAGTAGTATTCAAGGCTAGTAATTTGGTTTAGTCAATGTCCATATTATATCTCAACTTAGCAAGCCTTAAATTTAAGAATTCAGGGATCTGGTGCCTTTCTTAAACATCATTGTCAGAAGTCAGGCACTTCTCTTTTTTGTTTCTGCTGATATTACCCTATAGCTTCAGATAGAAAGTAAGACTTGTTTCTTTGACTGCTATAACCTTTCGCATGCATTTGATGCCCCCACACTGTACTGTATTGAAATATATTTTATTAGGATGTATGTTTGAGGGTGTATTAAATTAAGTAGCAATAGTAGAATGTATATTATATTGTATTATATTAATGTTTGCATTTATAAAAATAAAATTATCACCAGTGGCCACCAATAACCAGTCTTTTAAGTGTCTAAGTTAAATTTAATATCATTAGAATTCTTGTTGTCATAACGATACAAGTATCATCACTATGGAGCTTCCTTTTTTTATATTTGTATTGTTGTGAGTTCTAGCAACTAAGGATTTCAATGATACTAAATTTAAAATCAAAGGCTATTGGAGTATAGTGGTGGTAGCAGCCGACAAAAAAAAAAATTGCGGTCAATAGTTGGCAGCGATTAACAATTTACTGTCCTTTATTATTAAATATTAGTTTAATCAATTTTTTATTAACTTAAATTAAATAATAGTAAAAAAAGGTTACCTACACTTGCTCATATGTACAGGGAGTAGGTAGGTTATGCAAATGGCTTGGTCAAATTTTGAAATTATACCAACCTAATGCGCCAAATATGGTGCACAATTTATACGCAGTGCAGACCAGTCTAATGCTTGCTGTTGAATGCAATCATATAACCTTAGGGTGTGTTTGGTGATTAACACTAAAATGTATACATCTAATAAAGGTTAAAATTGTCATTTTGCACTTAAGAGTGTTGAATGGTAAGAACTTTTTCATGTTTACAAATCCCTAATCCATTTTAGGAATAATTTATTTTAATTAGTTTTAATGTGTGATTCTTATGTTTTGTTGTAAAAACCTTGAATTTGTGAAATTTTTATGCTCGAATTGAAAAATATACGTGAAATTTTGATTTTGGAGACCCAGTGAAATTTGAACTTTTTCACGTGAAATTTGTACTTTTACAAATTAATTTATCAAAGAAAATATGTGTTTTGCTTGCCAACATGAGTGGCTAGTTTATTTTCAAGCTATGATGAAGGTGAAACTCAAGAGTTCAAATTATGGATTTAATCACTCTTTCAAGTGAGTTTGAAGTTTATTATTTTTAGTTACATGTTTATAAGTTGTATTTTGTACTGGTTATTTTTAATTTCCTTCCAAGTAAAAGTTTACACTTAATGTTGACGTACCAATACTGTAGTTAAAACTTTCTAATACGATTGTAGCACGTTATGTATTTAACCCCATATTTATTCATAGAGTGGCAAATGAGCACTAGATCTCAGAGTATCAAAATCGGTAAAATACACACACACACACACACACACACACACATATATAAGAGAGTATCACATCTATGATTTAAATACCAAAAGTGGATCCTATAACCTTAGCACTTCTTTGCATTTGTTGTATTTCTTTCTTTATCTAAATATTGACTATCGGATTTTTAATTTCTCTATGATTCGATCACAAATTTACTGGATTATATTATAACTAGACGCTCTTATATTTGAGAGTAATCAACCGCTTTTGAGTCGTGTCATTTGACAGCCAACATTAGGCTAGTTTGCACTGCATAAATGATTCCTCACCATGTTTGGCGCACAATTTTGTTGCCTTAGGTTGGTCAAATTTTAAGGCTACATTGCATAACCAAGACCCGTTGGGTTTGAGTGTGTCTCCTGAACTTTTTTACATTATTTAATTAAAATTTATTTGTATTATTAAATAAATGTTTAATAATTACTGGAGGCAACTGTCAATTGTTGATGATGATTTTATATTTTTATTATTCAATTCAATACTACTGTAATTGAAATAATAATTTAAAATTTTAAAATATACTATATAATTCATATTACATTACTGTGTCAAATTTAATACACCCTAATACTATACAGTAAAATACATCCTAATACAATGCAAAATAGTGTGGTGCACCCATACTGTTACCTGAAGGATATTTGATTATTATGATGGTCATGTTAGGATAACACTGTTATTTAATAACTTGGGAGTTGATCACCATATCCTTTTGTCCATTTTAATTCACTAAAATTTGCATCAAATATTAGTTTTCCTTCAATTTTTTGATGCACCTTCACCTTGCTCTGCAGTTATATTGTGTTTAAATGTGTGCTTCTGAAGGTATTATATGTGTTGGTACATCCAATCTGTTTTTTAAATGCATTTCACCTTAATGTTTGGCAGGCACTCCAGGAGACTGGAGTCACATTATCAAGCAAATAGGAATGTTTACATTCACAGGGCTGAACAGTGAACAAGTTGCCTTCATGACCAAGGAGTATCACATTTATATGACATCTGATGGGTAAGAAAATCTTTCCTGAATAATTAGTGCTAAAGAAGGCCTGTGTTATTCATACTAAAAGGGCATGGGGATGAAGGGGGAGTATTGTATCTTATTCTTTCTGTTAGGTTTGTTATTGTCTCAGGAGTTATTTACTGGATAGAAATTTTGCTGTGAGAAAGTTCTATTTTCATCTGTTTCTGTTCAGTTTTGCTAAAGCAGTTTCAAATCAGTATGGGGAAAAAAAAACATTTTTTTCATCCAAAGAGAACATGTTAACTGCTTTAGCAACAAGCTTCTGCTTGAGGTCAACTTTATTGCTGCCTAAATGGAGCTGAGAGAAAATCCAGTTCCGATAGTACTACTTGCAGTACGAGCACTTGTTGTTTATAATTGTATTCTATAATTCTCCCATCTAATTCCCCACATCCCCCTATTTTCCAATCCATCTATTTTGTCTGTCTCTGATCCTCATTTACTTTGTTTATTTCTTATGGGATTTTTCTTTACTTCCTTCTTGGCAGGAGGATTAGCATGGCAGGTCTTAGTTCAAAGACAGTTCCTCATCTTACAGATGCTATACATGCTGCTGTAACCCAAATGGGCTAAAGATTAATCAGACAAGAATTCATGCCGTAATAATTGTTTGGTTTTCAGTCATCCTCAGCAATGCAAAAATGAGTTTGTAGAACTAGAAAATGCATAAATAAAGGTTTTACATTAAGAAAATTTTGTTCTTTTGGTTTTGGTGTTGTATTCTTGTCTTTCCACCAAAACTTGACATGTTTATTAAGCAGAAGAAAAACGAAAGTTGCGAGGTTATTTATTTTTGCATTTATCTTTGGGGAGATACCATTTACATATTTAACTCTCCTTGAAACGTTTGGTGACTATTTTATAGCTGGAGTTTTAGTTATCTTCCCCAAAAACCTTTATTATGATACAACAGCATTTCAATCCAAATGTATGATGTATTTTACTCATTATTTTTGTAGATTAGAAATCCTTCCAAGTTGTCATTCACAGCTTAGGATGATTACTTACATATGTATGCATCTAGAGGTTGTCTTGGCAAAAACTGATCTTTTGAAGTTTTGTAAAACTGATTCTGAAAATATGTTATTAAAAAATACTTTTTAACTCCTCACTCACGCTTAAAAACGCCCTTTCAACAAGCACAAACTAAAATTATTATTAAATTATTAATTAAAATTTATAACAAATTGAAAAACTTAGATGACAGATTAAATGAATTAGAAACTAATTTTCAAACCTTTACTTGGTTGACTGTCGTTCTGCAATCTTGATGATTTGATTATTATTATGATACAGGAGTAAAACAATTTTAATTGCTACTGCACACAGAGTGAAATCTGTTTATAGTGATAAATAACTCCTATATAGTTATAAAAAATTATAATTCTAATTAGGATAAATTATAAATAAGAATAAAATAATTTATAATTTTCTTAAATCCGTCTTAAGAAATTTGTTTGTACATAATAAAAATTATATGTAAATTATAAAAAATATATGATATGTTATATTTAAGGTTTAAGATGAAATAAAATATTTCTCTAAATCTCCTTGGAACAATAACTTATTTTTTAGAGTTCTACCAAATTGTCTCATAATATTTATAGAACTTACATTGAGAGAAAAAAAATTAAAAAGGATACAAATGTTTAGACTTTTAAAATGATTTTGTATATTTTCAATTTGTATATTTCCAATTGTATCAGATTAATGTAGTGGATACTTTATGTTTTTGTCACTTAAATTAAGGATAATTAAGTCAAATCAATAATTTTTATAATTATATCTCTACTAAGTTAAAACTAATAAAAATTAATTTGGTCCCAACATACATTATGACGGTTGAGAGATTATACTGTAAATAAGTATTGTATGTGGAAGGCAAATAAACTTATCATAGTAGGGGGAAAAAAAGAAGAAAGAAAATAGGGATAATTTAGGGATTCTTAGCTATTTTCTTGTTATTTGAATAAAATAGGAAAATACCATAAATCAAGAAAGTAGATACACTCTGATTTTATGGTCTTAAAAATTAGCCCTAGAATTGCTCTCTAGTTTTCCTATTTATTTCTACCGATCACTGTGTTTTGGTGAATTATTATAAGAAAAGTTTTATAGCTTTGTCTCTTTGTTTTTCCTTTTTTACTACATGGTATCAGAACTTTAGGGTTCGGCCATGAACTACAAAGCAGCCATGGTTGGCTCTAATTTAGCCTTCTCTGACGCTAACAGCACTGCGACATCCTCTGAAGGGATTTCCCAGCCATCCCCAATTGTGCCTGTTAGTGAAAACACCTTACAAATAACCATTCACAAGTTAAATGGTAAAAATTATTTAGAGTGGTCGCAGTCTGTGCGTTTGGTGATTGATGGCAAAGGCAAACTTGGATATTTAAATGGATAAATTCAACCTCTAGCTGCTGATGACCCAAAATTCCTATAGTGGCGATCAGAAAATTCAATGGTTACCGCCTGGCTTATTAATTCCATGGAACCTACTTTGGGAAAGCCGTTCATGTTTTTGCCAATTACTCGTGATGTTTGGGAGGCTGTTAGAGAGACATACTCAGGCCTAGAGAATCATTCTTAATTATATGAAATAAACACTCGGATGTGGCGGACGCAACAAGGTGATAGAGATGTAACTGCATATTATAATGACATGATGATTTTGTGGCAGGAATTGGATATGTTTGAAGTTGAGGTATGGGAGAGTCCAAATGATAGCGCTCGATACAAGAAAAAAAATTGAGCAAAGTTGAGTGTTTGTATTTTTGGCAGGACTAAATATAGACCTTGATGAGGTTCGAGGATGAGTTTTGGGGCGAAAACCTATGCCCTCTATTAGAGAAGTTTTTTCAGAGGTTCGTCGCAAGGAAGCTCGAAGACATGTGATGTTAAAGCGAGTAGAGGAACCAAAGACTGATCTTGATGGTTCAGCCCTTGTAGCTCGTGGTAATGAGCAACAAGGAGATAGACGAGGAGGCAAACAAAGGCCATGGTGTGATCATTGTCAGAAATCGTGGCATACACGAGAAAGTTGTTGGAAACTCCATGGAAAACCTGCAAATTGGAAGAAGAAATCAGGTGACGATGCTCGGCCAGCAGGAGATAATCGTGCTTTCCAGGTTAGCACCACTAATCCAGAGCAGCAATCATCCTCAGAATCTCTTCCTTTTACTAAGGAACAAATGGAGCACCTGTACAAGATGTTTCAATCACAATCCGTAGGAAATTCTAGTTCATCTTGTTCTTTAGCCCAATCAGGTAATATTTTCACCACAGCCTTTACCTGTATCAATCCAAACACCTCCTGGATATTAGATTCTGGAGCAACTGATCATATGACTGGGTCCTCGCAGTTGTTTTCTTCTTATTCACCTTGTGCAGGAAATCAAAAGGTCAAAATAGTAGATGGTTCCTTTGCAACTGTTGCAGGGAAAGGAAAAATTATTATTTCTCCTCTTCTTACTTTGAAAGATGTTCTTTATGTTCCTCATTTGTCCTATAATCTCTTGTCAGTCAGTAAATTAACTCGTGATCATAACTGTAAAATTAATTTTTGGTCCTCTCATTGTAAATTTCAGATTTAACCTCGGGGAAGACGATTGGGGATGCTAGGCAAGACGGTGGCCTCTACCTCTTTAATAATGGTTCAAACTTTGGAAGACAAGACCAGCAAACTTGTTTCAATTCTATTTCCAGTAACAATGAGATTATGTTATGGCATTTTCGGTTAGGACATCCAAGTTTTCAATATTTAAAGCAGTTATTACCCAAATTATTCATGAATAAAAATGCTTTCAGTTTTCAATGCGAAGTTTGTGAATTAGCTAAACATCATCGTGCTGTTTTTCTGCCACAACCATACCAAAAATCAAAACCATTTACTATGATTCATAGTGATGTATGGGGCCCTTCCAGAGTGGCAACGTTTTCTGGAAAACGCTGATTTCTTACATTTATTGATGATCATACTAGAGTTACTTGGGTATTTCTGCTAAAAGATAAATCTGATGCTGAAAGTGTGTTTAAAAAATTTTATACTATGGTACAAACACAATTTCAGACTCATATTAAGATTTTTCGAAGTGATAATGGCAAAGAGCTTTTTAATCATGTGTTAAGGAACTTTTTTGATGAAAAAGGAATTATACATTAAAGTTCTTGTATCAATATTCCACAACAAAATGGAGTGGCTAAAAGGAAGAATAAGCATCTCCTTGAAGTTGCTAGGGTCTTGAGCTTTACAATTAAAGTTCCAAAGTATCTTTGGGGAGAAACTATTTTGACAGCCACATTTTTGATAAATAGAATGCCTACAAGAACTTTAGGGTTTAAGACACCAATAAATCTTTTCAATGAATGTTTTCTAGCTTTAAGGTTAATAACAAGTATTCCATTAAAAATTTTGGCAGTATTGCTTTTGTTCATAACCATGACTCTAGAAGAACAAAATTCGATCCAAAGGCACATAAATGCATTTTTGTAGGCTATCCTACAAATCAAAAAGGTTATAAATGCTTTGATCCAGTTTTGAAAAAAATGTTTGTTTCTATGGATGTCACTTTCTTCGAAGGACAATCATATTCTCACAATTTTCATTTTCAGGGGGAGAAAAACAATAGTGAAAATGATATGTGCGTAAATGATTCTGACTTAAACATTGAAATTGATTGTATTAATAATGATGTTTTGCCGAAAGAAAATGAGAAAGGGAATCCAAATGAATCAACTGTTGAAAATTCTAGACAACCTCCGTTAATGCCATCACATAACCAAAATTCTGGAATGTCAGAGATGTGCATGAAACGGTACAAAGGTCTTGTGTATTCAAAGGAGTACCTAGAACAAAAAAAAAAAATAGAGGAACACTGTCCTACAGCATCACCAAGAATCTGACCAGCGGTTGGATCATGAAAATTCTGACAAGAATCCTCCAGGTAATTTTGAGTTAAATTCCTCAAATAAAAAAGATCTTCCTATTGCTCTTAGGAAAGGTGTTAGATCTTGTACTAAACATCCTTTATCCAACTTTATTTCTTATAAAAATGTGACCCCTTCCTTTCGTGCCTTTATTTCACAAGTCTCTAGTGTGGTTATTCCAAATAATGTACAGGAAGCGCTAAAGGTTCCTGAATGGAGGGAGGCTGTTTTTGAGGAGATGAGAGCTCTGGAGAAGAATGCTACTTGGGAAAAAGTTGATCTACCACAAGGAAAAGGTGTTGTTGGTTGTAAATGGGTATTCACTGTGAAATATAACTCTGATGGGTCCTCACAACGATACAAGGCTCGACTGGTAGCGAAAGGCTATACACAAACTTATGGAATAGATTATTTGAAACTTTCTCTCCAGTGGCTAAACTAAACATTGTTCGTGTTCTTTTGTCAGTTGTTGCAAATCTTGACTGGTCTTTAAATCAATTAGATGTAAAGAATGCTTTTCTCAATGGTGATCTTGAAGAGGAAGTCTACATGGAGCCTCCACCGGGTTTAACTGAGAAGTTTGGATCCAAAGTATGTAGACTTAAAAGATCATTATATGGTCTAAAGCAGTCACCTAGAGCCTGGTTTGAAAGGTTTACAAAGTTTGTGAAGAGCCAGGGCTATAGTCAAGGACAAGCAGATCATACTCTCTTTACAAAAGTCTCCACCAAAGACAAGCTCTCGGTTTTAATCGTTTATGTAGATGATATAATTCTGACAGGAGATGATACAGAAGAAATGAGCCGATTAAAGCAATGTTTAGCTAAGGAGTTTGAGATAAAGGATTTGGGGCAATTAAGATATTTCTTAGGAATGGAAATTGCAAGATCAAAAGAAGATATAGTGGTATCACAAAGAAAGTATACCTTAGATCTCTTGAAAGAAACTGGTATGAGTAGGTGTAAGCCAACTGATATAGCTTTTGTTGTAAGTATAGTAAGTCAATTTATGCATTCTCCTTGTGAGGAACATTTTGAAGCTGTGTTTCGGATTCTTCGTTATTTGAAAGCAACTCCAGGGAAAGGTTTGTTTTTTGGTAAAAATCAGCAAAGAGGAATTGAAGTTTATATCGATGCAGATTGGGCAGGTTCAATCTAGTTACTTGGAGGAGCAAAAAGCAAAGTGTTGTTGCTAGAAGTAGTGCAGAAGCTGAATTTCGTTCAATGGCTCAAGGAGTGTGTGAAGTACTTTAGTTAAAACGAGTTCTAGAAGAACTTAAACAGCCATTTAGTCTCCCTATGAGGCTGTACTGTGATAATAAATCAACTATTAGTATAGCCCATAATCCAGTGTTACATGACAGGACAAAGCATGTTGAGATTGATAGACATTTTATAAAAGAGAAGCTTGACGAAGGGATAATTTGTACTCCTTTTGTTCCCACTGTGAAGCAGCTTGCAAATGTCTTCACCAAGAGCTTGATGAGACAAGCCATTTGAACTTCAAGTTAGCAAGTTGGGCATGATTGATATCTTTGCGCCAACTTGAGGGGGAGTGTCAATAATTTAGGAATTCTTAGCTATTTTCTTGTTATTTGAATAAAATAGGAAAATACCATAAATCAGGAAAGTAGATACACTCTGATTTTATGGTCCTAAAAATTAGCCCTAGAATTGCTCTCTAGTTTTCCTATTTATTTCTACCGATCACTGTGTTTTGGTGAAGCCCTAGAATTGCTCTCTAGTTTTCCTATTTATTTCTACCGACCACTGTGTTTTGGTGAATTATTATAAGGAAAAGTTCTATAGCTTTTTCTCTCTGTTTTTTCCTTTTTTACTACACTTATCATGGTAGGGGGAAAAAAGAAGAAAGAAAATAGCATGTGAAGAGTAACTAAACAATCAACAAAGCCAGAGATTTCATTTCACGTCCCAAAAGAATTGTAAGTCCAATGAATACAACTCTAGACTTCCCTGTCCAGAGGTGGAAGGAAGAATTACAGAAGAAACTACAAGTCACTACTAACCCAAAAGAATCCTACGTACAAATACAAGTAAGTTGATATCTACACTTTGCAAGCTTTCTAACTTGTCTCAGTTCATCTGTTAGTGTTTCCTCGCCTTTTTAGCTCTTGGGAGTTTTTGATATCAATGACGAGCTGTTGGACTTCTTAGGCCACTCAAGTTTTCAAGCTTCTCTAGATAGGAAAATTTCTTTGTCGGGGCTGACGAAAGCATATGCTTCGACATGAGATTTGTAGTTTCATGTTCACTTTTTACATACTTCTCTGTGTTGTCTGTGGAAAAGAGATTATCATTGTTGTCGGATTCTTCCGCATCCCAACCCATAAAATCTGAGAGCGTCTTTGAATTTGGTGTGTCTGACATGTCTTCGCCTTCTAATTTCGGGGAATCAGGGACGGGTTCTTTATTTTGAGCGAGGGAGTCAGCGTAAAGGACGTCGTCAATTCTAGACATCACCGTGTGTGCCAAGCTTTCTATTATCCTGGAATAGCTCTCCAGAATAGCCTGTCCAACGTCCTGTGTAATTACACAAGAACATACTTTTTTTAAGTCATTTTAAACTGGTGGTTAAAATAAAAGAGAAACAAGATTACTTTGAATGTTGTTCTCAGTTCTTACCCTGTTGTATTGGATCTTACTTATGTCAAGAGTAGATTGCGAAATGCCTGGGAACCGTTGTTTGAGTAAGAGCAGGATGGTTTCTGCCCTCTCCTCAAAGAGCTCTCTCTTCTCCAAGCTCACAGCTGAACCCCAGGAAGATTTGCTGTCCTTATGGTGCATCTTCCTCTTCCAAATCACGATAGACGCCTCTATTCTGTTCTTAAGATCAAGCACTGCATGCTCATTCGACAAGTCCATGGTTGCAAGGAATTGTTCAGGATCAAAGTGCTCTACAGTTATGCTCTTGTAAATTGAATCACCGAGGCTTGCTCTCCCATTCTACCAAAAGGTTTAAAACATATAAAATATGACTAACCAAATATATAGGACTATCTTAAAGATCTCGGAAATGGAAATTTTTTTTAATTTGTATATGTACCTTTGGGAGTGACTCAATGTAGCTTTCAGGGATCTCCATTTCGGATAGTACTTGAGCATTTATGGCCATGGCTGCTTTCAGAACTTGATTCACGGATTCCTTCTGAGACTGTATCCATCTTCTACCCTCTTCTGATAGCCCATTTTCGGGAACCTTAACAGTGGGAATCCACCATTTGTCCTCATGCCTTGTGGCATTTTTTTCGGAGTCATCGGACTTCCCAGACGGATACCAGAATTCATTTTGGTATCCGAAGTTATCTAGAGATTCCTATTCATTTTAATTTCAACAGAGGTGAGAGTTAGCCATATATAAAGGAAAACAAGTTCATGTACAACAGAAACTCTCTCTAATCACAGCAAATGCAGATACTTACAATAAGCATGGCATCAAGTTTGCGAAGGGCGGGGATATCCATGTGTAGATCATTTCTTTGCTTTGTCACCATAATCTGTCAAATCATGACAAGTTATTAAGCTAAAGTCTCATAATTTCAATCCATTCCTTAATGCGAAAGGCGGAAATATGTTTATAAATACGACTCATAAGCTGTGAAAGAGATGTATTACCTCCATACTTACTCCTTCCTTGGATTTCTGTTGTGAAGGAACAAATTCAACAATGTGATCAGTTACTGATAACAGCCAATTGATTTCTTTCCTCCATCTTGCTTTTCTCTCCGGGGGCATCGGCTCTAATTTCCTTTGTTCTCCGAAAATAGATGCTGCATTTATATTGGAACACACAGGACAGATAAGGAACAAGAGTCAGAATTTTTATCATTAAACATTTTATTTTAGCAACTGCAATGCGTTTTCCATTTTAAATACCGGCAAGGTTTGTGATGGCATTTGACAAAGCCAAAGCTGAAGAAACACCCTTTCCACCACCTGACATGTCTTCACCTAAAAGCAGCTTTGCAAACCTTTCCTTCATCAATTCCATATCTGCAACAAAAGTACAAGACGAAAAATCAATTGAAACCTTCATTAATACCAACCAAATAACATTTTCACCTGCGTCTTCGTGTTCGTGTTCTTGACTAAAGGGTATGATGTTTATGATTCGAACCTGAGGGTTGCCTGTCGCGAGGACTTGGAAGAGGCAAAGGAGGAGCTTGAGCTTCATGCCTGTCCCGAGGACTTGGAAGAAGGCAATAAGGAGGGCCGTCAACAGAAACAGAATCCATTCTACGCGAAACAGGGCCTCTCTCCCGAGACAAAGCAAAGCTTAGCCTCTGAGCCTCCAACGACCGTTCTCCCCCTGCAGGCTTCGAGTCCTGGCTCGCAGGTAACGTCTTATCATCAGCACTCCCTCCATCATTTCCACTTTCAAAGGTCACGCTGTGCACTTGTCTCCCTGGAATCTCACACATCTTTTTCAACTTAAAAGATCTCGATTTCTCAATGCTATGTCCACGGTCCAATGCTCGAACCATTGTAAACGAAAACTGTCCGTTGAATTTTCTTCTTTGTTTAGCAACTAAACAAGGAAGAAATGGACATAGCACAAAGATAAGAAGAATCCCCTAACTCAAGTTACAATAAAATAAAATAAAAATAAAAAAAACCCTTTTATTATCTGCTTCTCTTTTGTTTGGTTACAACAAATATGATGTTGTGATTTGAGACAAAATAGGAGATAGAGAAGCAGCTGTTCTCTCCTAAATAAGAATCTAAAATCACAAAGTTTGGAATTCCTTCAGAGAGGAAAGCTGAAGAAGATTCAAGAAAGAAACAGAAGCCTTAAGTGGTTACTGCAGTTTCCTTATTTCCCTCCAGGAGGAGAATGTGGGGCGCATGTTTTGAGAAAATTAAATTTTGGGGGCGGTCTCAGGATGAAATTTAACTTATAAAAACAAAGAATAATAATTGGGTTTGTTCTGTGAAATGGATGGTTGAGAGGTGAAGCTGGCCAAAAACCCGGGAAATGCATTAAAAACAGAATAATAATAATAATAATAATAACTAACTTTGTGTGTTCTTTTGAATTTACCTCTGCCGCCCTCCCCCTTTTTCTCTCAGGGCTTCAACATATACTAAAGTTAATCAAAGTTATCAAATTTAGATAAAAGAGTTTCAAAAATAACAAAGACTTTTAATTAAGAGGGCACAGTTTTTGTTTATTATTAAATATCAAGAATGTGTCAGCATTTCTTACTCGATCAATTAATCATAAATACTAATTAATAGTAACATCCTACATTTGGTTAATTTGTCTTTGTGTATTATTTTCTGTGTTTGAGTCAAATTAGATGACTAATTAGATAGATCTTTGTGTTGAGAATTCGGCAAAAGCTTTTAACCCTTTTTTTTTTAATGTTTTATTAATGAATTGAAATTCAATTCATGAAAACTTCAGTGGTTATTTGACATTTAGACTGATTTGGAGTTGCCACTGAAGTTTTCAACTTTTATGGGTTTAAGAAGGAGTCTTTGATCCCATCAAAGTTGTATTTCAATTTTTCTAATATTACAGCACTTTATCAACGAACCGGACATACCATATCGGAAATTGAACATATATATATATATATACCAATCAAAATGCATAATTTATCAAATGGAATTAGAATTAAATTATCTAAAGAAAATATATTAACATTTGATGCGTGTTTGTATATATGACAATTATAATTAAAATTAACAAAAGAGTACACACATTTTTTATTTGGACTTTCTTTATTGTTTACAGCTAAAATTGTTACCAATTCAATTAAGAATAATTTATAAACTTCAATGGTATGTGACCGTGAATGTCAAGATTTAAGATTGAAAAACTTAAATCTATGTCTTTGATTTTTTAAATGAATTCAGATTTTAGGTTATGGCGTGCATGAGTTGGATTGGGTTGAGTTTAAAGTCAACTTTAACTTTTAAGATGTTTGCTATTTATAGAAACAAATAAGATGCCATTATATTTAAATATTCACACACAAAAAAAATGTCATGCAAAACTTTATATTCAGACACATTTAGATTCCAAACAAAAAAAAGTAAATGTTACTTTTATTTAAATAAAAAAAGGTATGAATAGAAAATAAATACTATATTCCAAAAATATTTATATTAGATATGCTTATTTACTAAAATATAAAACCTAATCTCTTATTCGTTTGATTTACAAGAATATAAATGTCAAATAACCATATTTATGTTTTTTTTTAAATAAAAAGAAACAAGATGCCACTGATATTAAGCTATTAAAGTACAAAAACAAACATGTCATCCAGACATTTGTATTTAGAATTATTTAAACTTTGGCTAAATTTTGACTTATTTAGATTTCAAACAAATATGTCAATACTACCTTAGGGTGTGTTTGAAATAATTAGCTTTGAAAATAATGTAATTATATATTTAAAAAAAAATTAGATTATGAAGAGTCACTAACCAAATGATTTTCAAGATATGTTTAGTAAATTATTCATGTAAACACGGTGTATATGGAAATGACGAAAATGAGTGCTTTATGTCTTTTTTAATAAATAACACTTAAAATTTATTTCACACTTATTTAATACAAAAATTCATTGACTTTTTATTTCCTTTTTTAAGCTTTTAAAAAATTTCATTAATGTTTAGTAAGATAATTACTGTCATTTTAAAAAATAAATTAAAGCAACAAATAAAAATCCTCCGACAAGTGGCTATTGTCGTAGGCAAAATAAAAAAAGTTAGTCATTGACAATACAACCGATATCATTGAATTCCATTTCTCGTTACCTATATGATGGTGACATCATTGACATCAAAAGAGTAGTGGAGATGCTGGAATCGTGTTACATAAATATTAAAATTAAATTCATATTTATTAAATAAATAAAAATTATAAGGACATATTTGTACTTAACTTCAACGAATTAATTGTGAGGGTATTTCTGAAAATGGATAATTTTATCTACGATGCTGATATTATATTATATAAAATGTGATTATTAAATACTCAGCTTTTGAAATGTGTTGGACTCACCCAACCCAAACTTTTTAAGTATATAGTTTGATTTGGGATCGTGGGTTGTAGGCTTCTGCTCACCGCCTCACCCCTATGGATAGGCGTATTTATAGGTTGAGTGATTAAAAGGGAACAAGTTGAGTAATTAAGATGGTCCTGGTCATGCTCAGTGTGATGGTTTCACACAAATCTGAGCTGACAACATAGGAAGAATAAATACAACAAAAGGAAAAAAGTAAAAAAAAAAAAAAAATATTGGTGGTAAACTATTGAATGAATGAAAGAATTATTTTTAAAAAATTTAAACAAAAAGATTATGGATTATGGAGACCAAAATGCTTTGTGTTCCCCAAAGCAAAGCTTTTTTTTTTTTTTGCAGCCGGGAACTAATCTTTCACTTAGTTATTAGATTCGGTTTGGAATTACAATATTATATCTTTTAAGTTACAACTATTACGGAAAAAAGTTATAATTATGAAATAAATGTTAATAGTATGTAATAAATATAAATTTTAAATAATAATTTTAATAAAATTATTAAAGATATAATAATTTTTTCATCATACAAATAAAAAATCATACTAACATAATTTTAAGTTACAATAATTAATAGTATTATAACTTTTAAATTATATCTGCTCAACTTTAATTCAAACGGATTCTTAGTCTTACATATGGCCCGTAATTAGTACATTGTTTTGACCATTTAGAGGTTGAGTAATACATATGGCTGGACCGTTGTAGAAAATCATTTCAATATATATGAAAAATTCTTTCTTTGAAAATCACTTTACAATAAATATCATAAATACGTACACTAAGGGCTGAGGCTTTTGTGTCCAAATACATTAGAGTTTTTATTTTTTATTTTTTTTATTAGCTTAACTTCGAAATTCTCAAGGCTCAATTGTATATTACGTCTATCAATATTTTCTTTTTTATTGGTAATACAATAAGATAACTATCGAAACTATTAATTGAAACCATTAGTTCACATTAAATTTTTTAAATTATTTTTTCAGAATTTTTTAAGCACACTAATATTTGAGAAATTTATACACTACTCATATTTCATAAAAGAAAAAAATTATAAATTGTATCCACTCAATTACTTCTTAATTGAGAGAGAAACTAAATCTTCATATTATAAATATGAGGACTCAAACTACTACTGTTCATCACTCGGCCATGGCTATTACGCCTACGAAATGAATCTATAAATTTTCAGTAAAAGAATTTGAAATTCAAACTTATTGAATCAGGCCATTATGATTTTTTATTTATGCGAACCGCCGAAAGAAATGGGAAAAAAAGAAAAAAAAAAAGAGAGAAGTGGTGTGTTTGTAATAATTAGCTTTGAAAATAATGTAATTATATATTTTAAAAAAATTAGATTATGAAGAATCACTAACCAAATGATTTTCAAGATATGTTTAGTAAATTATTCATCTAAACACGGAGTATATGGAAATGACGAAAATGAATGCTTTATGTCTTTTTTAATAAATAACACTTAAATTTATTTCACACTTATTTAATACAAAAATTTATTGACTCTTTATTTCCTTTTTTAGCTTTTAAAAAATTTCATTAATGTTTAATAAGATAATTACTGTCATTTTAAAAAATAAATTAAGGCAACAAATAAAAATTCTCCGACAAGTGGCTATTGTCGTAGGCAAAATAAAAAAAGTTAGTCATTGACAATACAACCGATATCATTGAATTCCATTTCTCGTTACCTATGTGATGGTAACATCATTGGCATCAAAAGAGTGGTAGAGATGCTGGAATCGTGTTGCATAAATATTAAAATTAAATTCATATTTATTAAATAAAAATAAATTAATTTATAAAGACATATTTGTACTTAACTTCAACGAATTAATTGTGAGGGTATTTCTGAAAATGGATAATTTTGTCTACGATGCTGATATTATATTATATAAAATGTGATTATTAAATAATCAGCTTTTGAAATGTGTTGGACTCACCCAACCAAAACTTTATAAGTATATAGTTTGATTTGATTTGGGATTTATAGGTTGAGTAATTAAGGGGAACAAGTTGAGTAATTAAGATGGTCCTGGTCCTGGTCATGCTAAGTGTGATGGTTTCACACAAATTTGAGCTGACAACATAGGAAGAATAAATACAACAAAAGGAAAAAAGTCAAAAAAAAAAAAAGTAGTTGGTAAACTATTGAATGAATGAAATAATTATTTTTTAAAAAAAAAAAAAGATTATGGATTATGGAGACCAAAATGCTTTGTGTTCCCCAAAGCAAAGCTAATTTTTTTTGCAGCCAGGAACTAATCTTTCACTTAAGTTATTAGATTCGGTTTGGAATTATAGTGTTATATATTTTAAGTTACAACTATTACGAAAAAATTTATAATTATGAAACAAATGCTAATAATATGTAGTAAATATAAATTTTAATTAATAATTTTAATAAAATTATTAAAAATATAATAAATTTTTCATCATACAAATAAAAAATCATACCAATATAGTTTTAAGTTACAACAGTTAGTGTTTACTAATTACTTTAGTATTATAACTTTTAAGTTATACTTGCTCAACTTCAATTTCAAACGAACTTTTAATCTTAGATATGGCTAGGGGTGGCAAAAAAGCCCGGGCTTGGCCCGGCCCGGTCAAGCCCGGCCCAGGCCCGCGGGCCTAAAGCCCGGCCCGCACGGGTGGGCTTGGGTATGGGCTTAAAATTACAAAGCCCGCATATGTTGGGCCTGGACAAGGGCTTAATAAAAAAGCCCGGGCAAGCCCGGGCTTTTTAAATTTATGAATAAAAAATAAATTTAATTTAAATAAAAAAGAAAAAATTCAAATATTAAATTATTTTAATTTTTTATATTAGTATTTGTTATTTTATTAGGTTGTATTACTAATATTTCATGTATTTGACCATTATTCTATTTATATAGATTTATCTTTAATTTAAATATTTTTCTTAATTTAAAAAATTTTATAATTAATTAAAAAGCCCAAGCCCGGCCCGGGCCCGTCTAAGGCCCGTCTAGGCCCGGCCCGACTTCGGCCCGTCCAAGTTGGGCGGGCTTTTGAAGGGCCTAGGCTTTGTTTCAATGATGCGGGCTTGGGCTTGGGCTTTAAAAAGCCTGGCCCAGGCCCGCAATTTGCCATCCCTAGATATGGCCCGTAATTAGTACATTGTTTTGACCATTTAGATGTTGAGTAATACATATGGCTGGACCGTCGTAGAAAACCGTTTCAATATATATATATATATATATATATATATGAAAAATTCTTTCTTTGAAAATCACTTTACAATAAATATCATAAATACGTAACTAAGGGCTGAGGCTTTTGTGTCCAAATACATTAGAGTTTTTTTTTTTTAATAGCTTAACTTCGAAAATCTCAAGGCTCGATTGTATATTACGTCTATCAATATTTTCTTTTTATTGGTAATACAATAAGATAACTATCGAAACTATTAATTGAAACCATTAGTTCACATTAAATTTTTTTAAGTACTTTTTTAGAATTTTTTACGCACACTAATATTTGAAGAATTTATACTCTATTCACATTTCATAAAAAAAAAATTATAAATTATATCCACTCAATTACTTTTTAATTGAGAGAGAAACTAAATCTTCATATTATAAATATGAGGACTCAAACTACTACTGCTCATCACTCGACCATGGCTATTACGCCTATGAAATGAATCTATAAATTTTCAGTAAAAGAATTTGAAATTCAAACTTATTGAATCAGGCCATTATGATTTTTTATTTATGCGAACCGCCGAAAGAAATGGGAAAAAAAAAAAAGAGAGAAGTGGTGAGAAATTAATTTTACATTTATGATAGGCACCAAAAGTTTTTACTTGCACACAAAAAGCAACCGCAAGAGTCCTGTGACTGCATTTAAACCGCATTGTTTCATTTCCGTAGCTTTACCACATTTGACAAGGAAGTGATTGTTGTGAGCCGTGCGTTAACATTATATATGGGGGCATGGGTGAACAACAAAGCCTGCTTCCCCTCCCATTTATTGAGGCCAAAATTTCAAAATTTTTACCATTGTTTTTTTTTTTTTTCTTTCTTCCCCACCATCCTTGTAAAGTTAAAGCATTAAATCCAAGACAAACACCTAAAGCTTAAAGTTAGTGTTTCTCTATCAATTATTTTAAAGTATTTTTTTGGCCGGCTATTCAAGTGATCATTAGTGTATGATGATGATGTTATCCGAATCGTTTTAGAACGTGAGATTAAAGATTCTTTCATAATTAACAAATCATAACTTGTGCATATACACAATACTCAAATGTTATAAAAATTTTAGGTCACTTTCGAAAAGTAAAATAATTGAGCTCGAGTTTGATTGCTTTACCCAAACTGAGAAAAGTTGATGGTTTTGCATCTGGGAATTTGTTTCTTTTATCAAATTTAAAAGCCTGCCAAAATTGTCTAATTTGACGAGTGTTAGGTAAATGACTTTATATAATTGATTTAACAAAATTTTAAAAGCAGAAGGTTACTCTAGTTGTAATTCTTGGCATCCCAATGCAGTCCATTCCCAAAAATAAAAATAATTAAGATTAAAAAAATTTAAGTAAATTTAAGTTTTTCTAGTTTTGGTGAAAATGCAAATGTATGATGGATTTACCAAATTTCTTTTCCTTTTTGTTTTATTTTGCTATTAATTTTTTTTTTAAACAGCGTCTACTAAATAACTTAAAAATTTCCATCAACGAGAATTAGTTTTCATGGTTCGTTTTTCTCATATTTTTTAGGAAAGGAAACAAAGTAGCTGATATGTGAGCCAAATTCGGCTCTCGGTTTGCCGATCTGCGCTTGTGGGATGCTGTTCTGAATGGGGGGTTCTTCCTTTTGCTACATGAGATGTGAACGATTTTTTGTCTTATAAGTCTAGAGCGAATTTGAGATCGAGGCAGTTAATAAAATAAGTTGTTTTTGTTATGCGGATAAAATAAGTTATTAATTGAAAAAATAACTTAGTATTTGATAAAATATGTTGTTGCGGTTACTTGAAGTTTGAAAAGCAGAATATGTGCGTTTCCTAAAATTTATTATGAAAAAAAATATTTTTTATTATATAATGATCAAAATAGACAAAATTTAAATTACTTTTTACTTATATATTAAGGTTTATGGAAAGATAGGACATGTTTGTTTTTCTATTAAAATATTAAAATTATAATAAGAACTTTAAAAGAAGTACGGTGGTTATTTAATAATTTACTTATAAAAAATAACTCCTTACTAATCAATAAAAATTGCTGTCAAAATAAAAAAAAATTTATAAAACATGCAACTTTAAAAATTAACTGAATATTATATTTACCAAAACGTACGAAATAAATTACTTATAATATTTTAATTTCAGTTCCAAATATGGCCTTAATTAGTTCTGCTTGACAATTATTCTTTGTTGCATTTGCATTCATATTTATTTTGTCTAAGGATTTGTGTCTAATTTGATTTCAAAAGTTGACAATTATTTGCTTTTTTTTTCTTTTAATAAAATTTTCTTTGCTTGATTACAGTTCTTTGACATACATCCACCCACACTTGGAAGTCAGGTTTTGGTAAAAGCAATTATTGCACCTTAGAGATAGCCATAAAAATTCTAAAAGAATGTTGAAAAAAAAAAAAAAGCAAAAAGGCATTAGCCAAATTACTAATTTTTCAATGAGCATCTTCTACTTTATTAAAATAAAAATAAAAATAAATCACACACACTTCAATACAATATATTTTATATTGAAATCTTTTTATGTCACAGTCGAATGAAAATTTTATATAATTATTTTTTTTAACTTGGTTCATCGCATGAATCAATCATCGTGAAATATTCATTGAATATTTTTTACTAAATAATAATAAAATAAACAAAAAAGGAAAGAAAATAAATTACAAAAGCAACCATGACTGTCTGGAGCGGTCGTTATTTCGTGAAAACGGAAAGTTGACGCTTCGTTCGGTTCGACACATGGAAGCACTTTTCCATGGAGTGTGTTTAGAGTTTAGAGCTTCCCTCGTCAATAATTCATGCTTTTTGGAACACGATTATAATGTAGCTTCTCATTACCACGAGGCCCCGTAATAATGTGTTAATGATCCCCCATTCCTCTTTTTGTCTTAAACCCGATTAATCTCATCATCAAACCTTTAAACACTCACGTTCCCCCATTTGCTTTCTCTTCTTCATTCACTACCGCCTGTTCACATCCACAAAAAGTCAAATGCACCGACTCCTGTCATTTTGTGGATCTGGCCTCCCTGCTTTCCCATTTCTAGGTGAAGCTGGCATAACATTTTCTCTTACTTCTCCAAGAATATTTCCATGGTTGTTGAATTTTGTTGCATTTTCTCATCTGGGTTTGTTTTGTTTTCTTCTTCTTCTTTTTTTCATCTCCTCACATTTTGTTTCTCTTTTTCTTGTCAGCTTTCTTGGATCAATGCTGAGAAACGACAAGCTAGAATTACAGGTATCAAATTTTATATAACGAACGCATCATAATCTTTAATCTTTGCTTATAAAATGAGCCTA
This sequence comes from Citrus trifoliata, assembly GCA_018350135.1. Lineage (NCBI taxonomy): Eukaryota > Viridiplantae > Streptophyta > Magnoliopsida > Sapindales > Rutaceae > Citrus > Citrus trifoliata. The sequence goes on along the minus strand of CM031384.1, from coordinate 6,520,178 downwards.
CTTGTGCTTTCATTCTTATAATTGAGTGTGTGTCTTTTTTTTTTATAACTATTTATGTGCTTAATTAATTGCTGAGAGATCCTTGATTGATCAGTTGTTTATGAGATCATTTAGAAGAAGGTGTTTCTATTAGCTTGTTTGTTCTTGAAATCTTGATAGGGGAATGACATTTTTCTTTGTTCTTTTTTTGTTTATTAATATTTGTTTTTTTGTTTTATTGACATTATTTATTTGTTTATTGTTGGCGGCTACCCATTTTTTTTTTTTTAATGGTCTTGTTTTCGATGAGACAGAGCCGAACAAGTATTGTTTTGTTCAATTCCAGACAGAAGTTTTGAATAGAATAGACTCCATGTAGGTATAATTTATATGAGAATTTTATAGTTATGAGCTGTTTTCATTCTTGACAGTCTTAGAAGCATCTGACTTTGTCAAATGTTTAATTTTCTTTTCACAGAATATGTATCAAGACAGTTTGAGATCGGTTGTCTACAGATCATTTGTCACTTGTGATGATCCCAAAGGCGTTGTAGAATGTGGGACAATCAGAAAATCCAAAAGCAGCTCCCAAAAATTGGAGCATAAGATCAAAAGCCAAAGGGCAAAGAGGATGTCAGATTCATCTTGCACATCTAAGGCAGAGAAGAAGGAAAAGATGGTGTCTAAAGGAATCACAGAGCAGTTTCAAAGCCCGTCGTCTCTTCAGCTTTTGGAGGTCTCGAGAGGAGCTCAGAAGCTAAATCACACGATTGATTCATTTTCCACAAGGAAAGGCTATGATGGACGGTCTAAAGATGTTGCACAGGATTTGCTCAAAGGAGCACTTGATCTGCAGGAGTCTCTAATGATGTTCAGCAAGTTGCAAGAAGCTTCCAAGTATAAGGCGTGCTTGAAGAAGAAACAGAATAGGGAGCAGTCTGACAGAGGGAGGAGTGAAGAAGTGGGTATTCAGCGGACAAATTCATGTCCATTTGAGGAACGAAGTTATCAGACGGGATTTCAAAAGCCTCGGTTTTCTGCTGATGGGTCATCGGGGGATTGCTATGATGAGCTTAGGAACTGTATCAGAGATGGACTTACTAGGCAGAATCTACTGCCAAAACAACATACTGAGGAAAAGATAGGCTTTCGTCAAAGGTACTCAGACTCAGCTTCAGAAATTGCCTCCACAAGCTCAAGCCAATCTTCTTTTAGTCATACCAACAACTATAGTTCCACTGACTCCCCTCTTTCATCAACAACTTCTGAGAAGAAGGCAAAAGGCCCAAATTTGATTGCCAAGCTCATGGGTCTAGAGGAAATTCCCTCAAAGACGTTGCAGAATCAGTTGAAGAATGAGAAAATTTCTAGTCCGCAGAGACCTATGTTTGACATGGATATGCGAAAGATAAGAAAGCCTCAACCAGTTGGCCAGTATGAAAAGCCAGAGCAGAGGACACTGAAGGAGATTCTTGACACCATGCATTTTACAGGACTTATGAAAAGAAAATCTGTTAAAGAGTTCGATTCTTACCCGCATCATTCCAGTGATTCCCCTACAAAGCAGAGATTGAGTAGCAATACCCCACCTATTGTACTCATCAAACCTCTACGTGGTCAATTCCGCGAAGCAAGAGAGCCGTTTGCACCAGTCTTTGAGGAAAAGGATGTCCAAAACACAAAAATGCTAAGAAAACTGAAAGTAAAAGAGGATTTTCTGTCCGAAACAGCTGATCCGAAAGAAAAAGTTTCAATGCCTGGCACAATGAGTAGAAATGCAGACACAGAAGAGAGTCCAATCAAGAGGTTTAGCAAGGAAGAAGAAGTGAAGGAAAGGAAGAAAGTAGCTGAGAAACCAGAAGAAGTCAAGATCAAAGAAAAGGGTGGTAACAAGAAGAATGTTTCTGTTCATGTTACTCATCAGTCACCGAAAAAAGAGGTAATAGAGAAGAAAGCTGGTAAGAATTCCAAGACAGTAGTCACAATCAGGAAGTCGATAAAAAAGGAGATTGAGAAATCTAAAAATGTGTCAAGGACTCAAGATCAGACTAAGGCATCTGCAAAAAAAGTCAGAAAGCCTGATAATGGATCAAATGTTACAAAGAATCGCACTCTCCAGCAACAAAACAGTACCCAGAATACCATGTCAAATCACACGAAACAAACTATAAATCATACTGGTTCAGCAGCACATATTTTGAGTGATCGGGAAAGGAACCTAATAAAGAGGGAAAGGCGAGCTGATGAGTCTACAGCAGCTAAATTAAAGGTGAGTTTTCTTTCTAATAGTTTTAAATGATTCCCACCCTCTTTGAGATTTTTAATTATGGGGAACTCATGAGCATGACAAGTCAAATGCTTACTTGCTAGAGTTTTCCACAGAACTGAAATAGGAAAGAATTTTTTTTTTTTTAAATTCTGGGAAGACTAACATAGTCTGTAATTTATGCAGACAGAGAATGTAGGGTGCAAAGAAGATGAAAAGACGATGGATTTTGCAAGTGATGTTGACTCTGGTCCGATTAAAAATAATGATAGAAGTGCTGATCAACCACAGGCAGAGCAAGAAATAGACGCCTCTGAGTTGCAGATTGGAGGTAGAATTTCCTAACTTGATTGTGCAATAAGCAAAGTCTATCAAATAATCATGGTGATGCTGTTGATATTCAGGGTGTTTACATTTACATGCTGTTGACAATCATGCATCTTAAGATGCATGTGCATTTTGATTTGCATTTAACGTTTTAATCATAGGCGTGTAGACATTCCAGAACTGATCTGTTTGTTTATCACTGGTATTTTCTTCTAAGATCCGACAAGAATCAGACGACAATATCACTCAATGTTAAGGCTACTTATAAGTTCACATTATCAACCTTAGAGGAAAGGCATCATTCAAGAAGGATTCTTTAATGTAGTGGAAAATAAAGTCCAAACTTTTAATCTCTGAAAAGAGAGAGAGAGAGAGAGGGGAGTCTTCTCATTAATGGAGCAAAAAGCATTCAGGAGAGCTAATGAGTGCTGTAATGGCGAAGTTCATACACAATTCTCAAAAATCTCTCGGCAATATCTTGAAAGAAATTACTATAGTCATTACCCTTGATGGAGCAAAACAAGAAACTGTAAAAGCTTCAATATAGTCATGTTAATTGCCATTTGAGTATCGATATAATGGTGCATTGTACTTGTAGTTAGATGAACAAAGTCTGTTGTTTGATTTTGCATAATAAACTTTTTCATTTTCAATCACAAAAGATGTTAATCTAAGTTGCTACTTGTTTTTCATTTCAGAACCTTGCAGTACCAGCCAGACTTCTCTTTCTGATGATGCTATCCTGCTGACACCCAAATGGGTGACTGATGAAGAAGTTGATGAGGAGAGCAAAAGTTTGAAGAGTGGAATTAATCTGAAATTGTTGCTTTCAACCCATCCAGCATTTCTCAGTCAAGCAGAAGTGCTTTTTGATCTCAATGTTAACTGTCCCACCAGTTTACAAACATCGAGGATCAATGATTTTGTTGGTACTGACGAGACACTCTACGTGGATTGTGCAAATGAACTCATTAAGCGAATGAGCCTTCCAGATTCAAAAATGGTTCACCCTCTGTTATTAACCTGGCTGAAAAATCCAAGAATCTGCATCTCTTTAGACCAGCTGTTGGAGGAAGTATACAATGGAGTCGAAATTCTGAAAAGCTTCAGTAAACTTTCTGGCGAGAACCTCTCTGCCGATAGTCTTTATGCAATATTGGAGAAAGATATAAGCTGCAAAGCAGTAGTGAGTGGGGTGTGGGATTTGGGTTGGAGGAATGGATTTTCAGCACACAACTCCGAACAAGTTGTGATTGACATAGAGAAGCAACTCTTCAGTAGGTTGATTGATGAAATTTTTACGTAACTGTGCTTTAGTCATTCCAATAAGTCTGTTTTAGATATACAGGATACAAAAAGATTGTTGTTGTATTCTTCTGTAAATAAGCAAAATTTGTTTAAAGAAAGGAGGAATTGAATTCCGAGTACTGCGAGAACAACGTAAATCATAGCCGAAAATGTCTGATGAATGCATAGAATTCAAAGTTTATGCTCCAAATGCGACATCCTCTGTTACAATCCCATGGGTGGAGGGACCTAAAACAATAGTTAGATGGACGACGCTGAACCTGTGCCCAACACATCTGAATTGTTCGACTACAATCCACTTGTTGAAAGAAACCAAAATCGCTGCTGGTGGAGGAACGACATTGAATTAAATTTTGTGCATGCTTTGAATGAGTGCCCGTTATTGAGAAAGGGATAATGATTATTTTCTGATTTGATGATGTGTTGAATAAATAATTGATTGATAATTAATAAATAATTAATAAAAATTAAATTTTATTTATATATTATTACTAAAAGATACGTGATAAAAAATTAAAAAATTTAAAAAAAAAATAAATTAAGAGAGGATTCTTTCTCATTGACAAAGAAACTTGATTGATCTTTTTTTTAATAGATGAATAGAGAGAAACTATGCTTACAGTCAAAAATACTTTCGGCGATTTTACGAAAGATAATCATCAATTATAACTTCAGGATTGAATCTCCACGTAGGCCCGGAGTTGGCCTCGAAAGAGCAATGCAGCGAAAAAGCCTAAAATAACGTAATTGCCATTACTCAGCTCGGTCTTGGAAACGACAGCTGTTAGTTCAGTTAAATATAAAATAAAATAAAATAAACAGTGAGCAAGCAAGCTTACTCAGACTGAGTGAGAGAGTAACACTTGCCCTGCCCCCACATGAAACAAAAGATTCTTGATAACGATGACGATCAAATTCAAGCTCACCTCACAGAGATAGTGATGACGACATAAAGATAATTAACAAATGGCATCTATTCCTGAAGAACTGTTGCTAAATTTCAGAGAAAGGATTACATGCATTTTGAGCCTCAAGGACCCTTTTAACTACAAGCTAGTTCTACGTTTTTTTGTACAAGAAAGATGACAACAAAAGCTCTTATTAGTTACCGGTAGCAATAATTACTAGCATCATCATTTCATTTCATTTGTGGTCACTTTGATCGATCAAGAAGAAGGGGTTATGGCGGCCTTGAAGATGAGGAAATTGAGAGTCTCCAGAGAGAAATAGATGAAAGTGCCGTGCTTATGAGTGAAATAACAACCGAAGTTGGAACCCACCACACATTGCCATCCACCTCCATATATCTTGTCAAATTCCTGCAAATATATAGTTTTTAATTTGTTCATAATTTTATTTAAAACCAGCTAATTCTAAACGTTAATTCCACAAATACCCAGAAAAGTGTGTAACGTTTTTAAGATTTTAAAAGAAAAAAAAAATGACCTTTTTGATGTGGGTAGCAATGGAAATGGAATCAACAACATCGTAGAGATCAAGTGCTTGCGAAGCTGAGGCCATGGCTTGGACCTGCATCTTCACGGGCATGTCTGTCTCTTTTATCGAAGCTTTTCCCTCCAACATCTTTGTTTTACTCTCGCTCTCTCTCTGTCTGGAATCTCTCAGTGAGATTATGAAACTGTGACTGTGACCTTAGTGATTATATAATAATATTGGAGCTGCAGACACAGGCTTTTAATAAGAATATGAAAATGCCCAGAAGCTTCAAATTCAGGATTTATATCCGGAAAAATAAAAAATTAATGGTTGATTCTTGCGTGGGGGAACTTTACACCTTTTTGGCATCCTTTTTTTTTGTCTGGTATTAACATTTTTAATTTATCTTGATGATTTACACCTTGAAGAACTTTACAACTTGTTGGTACCTAGTCTAATATAAGTTTTTAATTTTAGTAAATAAAGCAAACAAAATTGTGTCTATATTTTGTTTATTCGTTTTCATTAAAGTGTATTTATCTTGATGATTTTGAAATTTGGAGCGTAATTATGGGAAATTTGGCCAAAAGTGCATTGGAGCTAAGCACGAGGTGTCGAGGCCGGCGCGCGTTACTGAGTTCCAACTACGTGGCGTTTGTTGAATGAGCGGTTACCGGACTAATCATCTGACCGTTGGCTTTCACGCCATGTTAGAATTTTTGTCGTAGATTTTCGCCACCTGGTGTGTGAAAAATCGAACGGACCTCGGACGGGTTGCAATGTGACAATGATGTTTTGTCCGAGTCAAACCCGACTTGTCGTTTTGTCTTATTCTTCAATTTCACCTATTTGATCCAAATTCTCCATTTCTGCTCTAAAATCATTTGTATTAAAAATAAGTAATGAATTATAATATAAATAAATTTTCAAAAACAAGAAGCTTAGGATTTGTTTGTTAAATGTATAAAATTTAAAATTTTATTAATTTTATACCTTTTAAAAATTTTATATGAATGAAAAAAAAATTGACTGAGAAGTAAATGTTATATTTTAAAAATATTTTTATTAAATATATTTATAATTTAAAAGATAAATACTAATCTTTTGTATTTTGATAATTTGATTTATAAGGATATATATTAAATAACTATTTTTAAAATTTTTCATCTATAAAAATAAATATGGTGTTATTTATATTCAGATATTAAAAAAGTAAATATATCATTTAGATATTTGTATTCATACTTATTCAATTTTTTTAAAAAAATCAGACCATTTAAATTTTGGAGGGAAAAAAATGCACTACCCTTGCTTTGCTCAAGAATAAAAAGTTTTCATCATTGTAGTCTGTGGAGTTAAGGCAATGTTCAATCAAATAGTTTTTTTTCTTTCTTTTGGGCATAATATATGTCAAAAACTCTAAATTTGACAGAAATTACACATGAATATTAATTATGGCATTCGAGGTCACTTTATTTTTTTTCTTAAATTACATCACAATTCTATTAATAATATAAATATAAATTTACTATGAATTATTTTGATGTAGTTTATCATAAGTTCTACCAGAAAATCAAGTTTAAGAAATGATAATGCTACCTCTAAATTTGAAAGTATTTTACTCCTACTATATGCATGGCTCGACCTTGACATGATTTAAGATTACTTTGCCCCCTTTAGTTTGGTGAGAGTTAGAAAATAATATGATAAATTTCCCAACCCCTGTGAAATACCTTTTACAACTCTTTTGTAAATCGAACAAATATGGACCGACATGAGCCCGATATGAGAGGGACGACTACGGTCTATGGGCCTCGCCCATTGGACTTTCATTTCCGTCCACGCGCTGAGTTGTCCCAATAGAGAATAGGTCTGACTCCGTCCGAGCTGAAGGCGGAGCTACCCAACTTTGACTGACCAAAACCCAAAAAAAAAAAAGGTTATCTAACACACTTTCTTAGAAAATGCATTAGGTGTTTCTATGGAAAATTTAAAAAAAAAAACAAAATAAACACAAAAATGAATCGAGTTGACCTCTTCTTCTCCAATTTAAAACTATTTTTGTAAATAAATCATACTTAATATTTTGAATGATATATTATTTTGTATAAAAAAGAGTACTTCGATGCGCATTTACTTTTTTATTTAAAATCTAAATAGATTAAAATTATTCTGAATTCTAAATAGAGTTAAAGACTAAATTTGAAAGATTTTTTTTTGTCTGCATCTATGATAATAAGTATTAAGTTGCTTGTTTTCTTTAACTTAAAATGTCTGAAAACCAAATACGTTTACATTTGTACCATTATAAATTTTAAATGCTAAATAAATTATAAGTATCTCAACGAACATGAATAAGGTAATATTTTTTTATAATATAAATTATTTCAAGTGAATACAACTTTTTAATATTCTAGACCAGGAACATGTTAATAAATTTATTGTAGTTTATGATGTATTATATGAAAATATTCATTAAAAATTGTAAAGATAAATAATGGTAATTTGAAGAATATAAAAAGATAAAAATAATAATACTCTACTACCAAGTTAGGGAGATAAATAATACTGCTAATTAGTAAGTTTTATTTGAGTAAGGATGATAAGTAATAAGACTATTTTAAAGAATATCTTTTAATAATGTTATTCACACTTTTTATATTAAGTAAAAATTTTAAAAATTAACTTAATGACTTAACAATAAAAAAATTTAAAAATTTTCATTAAGTTAAACAAATTAAGTATGAGTCAATTAAATTATTAAATTAAAAAAATAAGTACCTCTTCACTCTCTCTTTCCCATTGAACTACTCCATTATATTATTATTCATACAACTAGCAATTTTTGTTTCTCCCCTTTTCAATACTCATCATGGCTAATGATTACTTATTACTTGAGAATATATTCTAAGCAACGCTGTTATTTCCCTCAATTCAAACCCCGAAAATCCCACAAAAACGATGTCGTTTCAATTTGATCATTTTCCTTTTAATTTCAGCTATCAGCGCGCTGCGTGAGCAATCCCTTTGAAACCAAATGACATCGCTCTCCTTCAATTCATTTCAAACCAAACGACGTTGCGAGCATATGCTTTGTCCTTCTCTTTGCTTTCAACCACAACACTTCGCTGGTTACAAAACCTTAAGTACAGAACTTCTAAATTGCAAAACTCCAACTAGTTTCTTAATTTTGAAATCTTTTTTTTTTCGATTTTGATTATAGAAGCTCAAAGTTGACATAGAAAAGTAAGTTATAATGCAATTGAGACAAAAACAGAAATAGAGACAAACAAAAACAATTAACAGTATCACACACACAATCACAAAAAAATCATGCAACTAAGACAATTCCAACACCAGTAACACACTAACACAATCGGGAGTATCCACACACAAACACGAACTCAATCGTCCTTGTCTTCCTAATAATATTACTAAATCAGTAGATATTACCCTAATTGTTGCAATTTTACAACTTTAAAATAATCATTTCGTAATCAGCCAAAATCTCAATCAGCTAATTTTACAACTCTAAAATAATCATTCCATTACCTCAGGTGTAGAACTATCTCGTTCATTATGGTTGTTGGGTGTTATGTGATGGCCAAGGGGAGCTGTGGCTGGCGCTTTGTGAGTGCCGGCTGTCGTATGACTGTCGATGATGGCAACAGAGACCTCAATTGCGTGATGGCTATGGTCCGTCGTCTGTGACTCGTGTGATGGCTATGAGTTGTGAGTGATGGCAATTGTGGCTGGAGAACTCGAGGAGCGCTGAGATTGTAGATTTTGTGGGTGTGAGAGTAAGAGAGTTGATTCAAAACGGTTTGTTTGGGCTTCATCAAAACGAAAGGAAAAATATTTTAAACGGTGCATTTTCAATTTAATCAAAATGGTGAGTTTCAATTCAAGGCGCGAGTTGGGGTTTAAGTAAGAGGAAATAGCTTTTTCTTATTTTGAAGCGGGAGAGAAAAAGAGACAAAAATTACGTTTTATTATATAAATATAAAATATAAAGCAAATGTCAAATGGAAAAAGAAAGAGTGACTTAGTTGCCAAAGATATATGTGTTCTTCATTCTATTATCTGTTGAAATTTATCAACTGAAATTTATCCATTAGAAAGAAGGGGGTGTTTCTCAAAGTAAGTAGGATAATGAAGAAAAGTAATAAAAAAATAACAATAACTTTTGAATTTTGTTTTAGAAAAAAAATTGATATATATTAAAAAAATGTGGATAAAGAAGAAAGGAAATAATTCTCATGCATAACTTATACCCTGCTTTTAGTGCATGTTTTATATAATTCCTCTATCGACGCAAAGAGTTTTTTTGAAAATAAAATAAAAAAGTTTAATTATCACCATTGAAAATATCAAACCATTGTTGTATCACTACGATTGTAAAAAAGGGTAGTTATTCTATAGCCTCCAATAGATGGAAGTAGTTCATCCCATATCACCATGTCATGTTTGCTCTCTGTTTATGTGCAATTTGCATATTGTAGCTACTTAAAATGATTTAATGAGCATCAATGCTTATTATATGGTAAATACTTAGATACGTTGTAGAAATAGAGTTATATAATTTTTTGTGAATAGTATTTAAATCATAGATTAATCATACAACTTTATGTGGTTTTATCACTCACTATAAGATAAAAGGAGTCTCTAAGTTACATTTAATGTAACATACACAGCTCATTTCAACCACACAAATTGTGGGTTCCATAATTTTGTGTGGTTGAGATGAATTGTGTAAGTTACATTGAATGTAACTTAGCACTTGCCTAAGATAAATATTATTGTTCACTAAATCACTATTCTACAATTACTTATTCATCTTTCTCAATATGTAGAAGCTTTTTGTTATTTTATTTTTGTCTTCTCTTTACATCTAGGAGGATAATTGGATTTGATCCTATTCCTCTTCATGAGGCTTGAACCCAAAATTTTAGCCCTAAATTTTAACAAATTCACATAAATATCACATCTCTTAACATCACAAGCACTAAAACATATAGGCAAAATCTTATATGTATCTCTCTATATTCTCCACTCAAAGAAATCTGAAAATCGATTGGTCTTTTCATGTGAGTTAAGGTTGAACCCTGTTGCTTAGCACCATTGTTGTAGAAGTTTGCATATTTTCGTATATCATTATACTTGCTTCACTCATTGTTTCTCTTTCATCCTTGATGATAAACCCTTTGCACCTAAGGATACATCATTGTTGTTGATGTTGACCTCATCTCTGGTAGACTAGGGTCTTGTTTGAAATTGAGGTGCTGTAATTTTTTAGTTACAGTTGCTATGTAAAAAAACTATAATTATGAAATAAAAGTTAATAATATGAAGTAAATATAAATTTTAAATAATAATTTTGACAACATTATTAAAGATATAATAGATTTTTCATAATAGAAGAAAAATCATATCATCATAACTTTCAAGTTACAACAATTAATATTTACCAAATACTTTAGTACTGTAACTTTTAAATTACAACTGTCAACCTCAACTTCAAACGCATTTTATGTCAATCTCATAAAATCCTCATGTATCTCATTAGAACTCAATGGATTGTACCATTTTTTATCTTTACGATTTTATGAATTTTGTGGTGCATAAAGTTAGTGATTTTATTGTTAGGCATTATCCTAACCGATGCTTGATCTTAGGCATTATCTTAAGAATTGTACTTAAACCTAACTGGACTTGATGTATTTGGCAAAGTTAGCCTATTCAACTATATTTGCTAATCTTAAAGAAATTGAAATAGTCTCTTGACAGAGGAAGATTATGACATGTGACGCCTTAAAAAAAATGAATAAATGGTAATTTTGACAAGCTTAGCTTCATTTCCTTTTCATTTAAATTTTTTTTATAAGTACTATTTTTCTTATTTCGCTAAATAATTGAGAAAAAAAAAATAACAATGAACTAACTCACTAAGGGCCAGCCAGGGCAGTGGGCACTGTATGCCACTAGTAACAAGCAGCTGTGACGCAATGATTGGATACAGATCACCAACAACAGCTGAAAACAGCCCATCGAAAGCCAATCCCGAAGGCCGAAATGAAAGAGATTATATATAAAAAAAAATTAAAACCTCGCATAATCCGCAATTAAATTCAACGGCATAGCCCATAGCAAGACATATTATCTCGAACTACTCCCATGTTCCTTTTATCTCTCATCACCCGTTCCCCTTTTTTTTTAATTATTTTCCTTCTTAATAATCAAAAGACTCTCCATCAATAATAATAATAATAATAATAATAATAATAATCAAAAGACTCCAAAACCAAATCGTTCGTCACACAACAAAGCAAAGTATTAAAATTTTCATTTAATTTTTTTTGGAAAAAAAAAAACAAAAACAGAGAATAGAAAGCGACCAGATTAGCTAGCCAAGGAAGGAGATTTCAAAGTCTTAGGCTCGTGGCGCTCCTAGACGCTGTGTGTGTTGTGGGAAATAAAAACGGAGGAAAGGTCATAGGTAGGGTTTTAAATCTGTATTTTTCGAAGCAACGGTGTCGTTTCATTGTTGCTGATGGGCGATGACAAATCCACGATCGTGATGGCTAGTAGGGAGAGAGATAGAGATCGAGAATTGCTAATTCCGGTAGCTGACTCTGGGGACGAATCTTCCAAACCGTCATCCTCTTCGTCCTCTTCACATCATGCTGGACGCGAGGTCAGCGCTCTTGTTTCTTGCCTTTTTCTTTTTCAATAAAAAATTGTTTGTTCTTTTTAATTACTTTTGTTACTAATTTTGGTATAATTTCTTGAAATGCTGTAGAGCATAAGGTGCTTTGAGCTGAATATCTGTTCTTAAGTTTCACTTACATTTGACTGAATATTTGAATTCGATTGCCTTTTCAAGAACATATGTTTTTTATTGTTTCCACTGGACTAGAATCTATCGGAGAAGTATTTTGTTGGAAGACTGAAGTTGTTGACAATTAATTATTGGATGCTAATAGATGGCTTTCTTGTGTTATAAATCAAAAGTCCTAAATGGAGCCGTTGAAGAAAGAAAAAAATTCAAAGAAATGAGTGATTCAGTTACATTTACCTTGCTTTTGCACGAACCCTTCTAACATATGAATGTACCATTATTTTGATTAACAGCCCTGTACTCTGCATGCAGTATAAATTTTGATTAGATAATAACAGATGTATCTGTGTATGTTTTGTCTAACTAAATTCTCTAAGCTAAGAACTTATAAAAATAAGAAAATGAATGAAGAAAGAAGGAAGACCATTCAAACTGTCACTAACTGTTACTAAGTGTTGTTTTGATGGAAATTCCTTGTATGAAGATAAAGATTCATGTTTTCTAGTTGCTGAGTTTGTTATGAAAAATATGATCACAGTGTTCTCATTTTTTAGGCTTCTTTTCCACTTATGCCTGACAAATTGTTGAATGTTGTGTTTTCACTATGTAGACTTTTTCCAAAGTTGTTAGGAGTTGGGCTTCGAAAAAGTTCATGACAGGATGGTGAGCAGTACTTTCTTCTGTCACCTGTATTTCAATGAAGAAATATGCATAATCTACCTCTTTGCACATTTTTTTTAATGGTTAAGATATCAGTTCTTTAAAAGAATTTGGTCTTTGCATGATTGTTTTTCCTATGTTTAATCCTCAGATTCTGATCATGGAAATTTTCTCCACCTGCTGCTCAATGAACTGTAGAAGTTTTATGCTTTGAGATTTTAATTGTTACGTGTTTTCATATTGATCATAGTGCTTTAAGAGGTTTCTGAATGTATTCAACAATCTTTGGCACACAAAAGGATTGTTGGGAAGTGGAAACTAGAGCTGCTGGGATGTCTAAGAGTCTCTTTCTTCTAGTAGGGAGATCATAAAGCTTGAATAGAATTATCTTAGAATCCTGATCTTTGAACAAATCCATATGAAATTGAATGTGTACTAAGTCGCTTATCCAGGCTATTGGCACGTTTTTATCCTGTGTTTCTTTTCTTAAGGCATGGTGACTGGAAATATACCATTTGCGTATTCTTTACTTAACTCTTTCCTTATTCCACCTATGGACAATTGATTGCCTTCACAAGATGATTGCTCATCCAAAATTTTCCCAAATCTAAATGTTTCCGCTGAACTGCTGAGATGCATAGGTTTCTTATCTCTGAATTGCTACCCTGAGAAGAAATAATAGCAGCTGTTTCCATCAAGATGCATTGCTTCATTTTCTATGATGGATTTAGGAACTTCACAGCAGTTGTGATGGGAAGTAGGTGATCCTGTTCTCAATGTTGGCTAAACCTTCGTAGCTAAGGCTGGAATGGAGGATTACCCTATTGTACTGGTCATTTCAAAGTAGTATACCTGTCTTGTGGCAATTCATGCAGAATGCAGGTGTTGCTCCCCTCAGCTTCATTTTTATATTGCATAGAGCTGTAGGTGGAGTAGCAGGAGCTACCTTTTTTCTTTTTACAAGGCTAGATAATTGATTTGATAGCATTCTCAATTAACCATACCCAATGGATACAAACGCTGGACTAAAAGCCTATGTAAAGTGAGCAATTAGGGAAAAAGTTCAGACATATAATGAAGAATCATGAGAGCAAAATACATAGATACTGTATCCATAAGAAATTGTTTCAATAATATATAAGAATGCATAAAGTTCTACTTGGAAAACTGGCATTGTTCCTTTGTAGCTGTTCTAAGTATGTGGCCAAATGATTTGCAATTTGTAACTGTAGGCTGTCTTAGTACTTATGTGCTTATTCTGCTCAATGCAGCAGTTTCTCACTCTCGGTTTATTTGCAGTGTTATCCTGTTTCCAATAGCAGTTACTTTTTATATAACTTGGTGGTTTATTCACTTTGTGGATGGATTCTTCTCTCCAATTTATGCTCAACTTGGAATTGATATATTCGGTAAGCATTAATCTCTTATCAGCATTCCATATGTTGTTAATGTTTGACATGTATAAATTGATCCTTTGAGGTAGTATTTAGATACTTCACTTGGCTGGTGCAGATTGCCTAAGAAGACTCGATTATCTTTCTGTTACCATAGAATATCAATAATTTATGAATTACCAATCATTCTTTGATTATCTTTGTGAAAAATATATTAATAATTCATTAGTTAGCAGATGATGTTGCAGGGGTTAGGTGTAACAATTCTGTTACTATTATTATTATTATTATTATTATTTTCAAGAAGTTTGACATGCATGGCACATCCACCTTTGTTATAATCACTATGAAAAGAAGAAAGTGAAAATGTTCTATCTAGCATTTAAATTACCTAATGCAGATTAGAGATATTCCTTAAGCATGGCTTTTATTTTAGTACTCCTCCATTGGACAATGTTCTTGATTTGGTTTATTGTTCACGTTTTATTCTGGTTTGAGCTGCTGAATGACTTGGTTCTCTACATGTCTTATTGATGTTTTGGCTTGCTTTTACTTCTTGTTAGGTCTTGGGTTTATAACTTCAGTGACATTCATCTTCTTGATTGGGGTGTTCATGTCATCATGGTTGGGAGCATCTGTCCTCAGTCTTGGTGAGTGGTTTATCAAACGGATGCCATTTGTTCGTCATATCTACAATGCCTCTAAGCAAATTAGTGCTGCCATATCACCAGGTATGCATTCAGTTTTTAATCTTCCCTATTATATTTCAGTGGGCAGACAATTCATATTCTGCATCACTTTTGTCACCACAGATCAAAACACACAGGCGTTTAAGGAAGTAGCAATTATAAGGCATCCACGTATTGGTGAATATGCGTTTGGGTTCATCACGTCATCTGTTGTTCTCCAGGTCTGCAAAATGACCTTTTGCCTCACTTGGTTATATTTGTTACCTGCATTTTAATTAATCATTTTTCTTCCAATTCATGATTTGCGAGATAGTTTTGACATGCTTGTTGTATGATGACCCTTGGCATGTGAGACCAAAATGGGACATTAATTTTGTTGCTGCTGCTGTTGAAATTTTTGTTAGCATAATTACATAATGCTTTTGCAGCGTCGGAAACTTCATTTCTCATTCTTTTTTCTCTCTAAAATTTTGTACTTGTCTCCCATGGATATTCTTTCTGTGTTGGCTGTTGTGTAGCTATAGTTTGAAGTTGAGCCTTTCTTCTGTTTTGTTGAGATTTATGGTGAGAATGATTTTATATCAACATTCCTGTGTTTTCCCTGTTTAAATGCAGAACTATTCTGGAGAGGAGGAATTATGTTGTGTCTATGTTCCCACGAACCATCTGTATATTGGCGATATCTTCCTCATTAATACCAAGGATGTGATCAGACCAAATCTATCAGTCCGAGAAGGAATTGGTAAGGACTGAGCTTTTATTTCTGCTAGTTGATATAGAAACAACATGTGATCCTGTCAAAACAAGAGAAGGAAATAGCAGGATGTCCATTTATGTTCTATCTTACCATCATATATTGGTTTCTAAGATTCATGTGTTCCCTAATTGCAGAAATTGTTGTTTCTGGCGGCATGTCAATGCCTCAGATCCTGTCAACTCTTGAAACCCGCATGCCACTGGATAGAAGTAGACCCGACAGAAGATGAGATTGAAGAAAATAGTAATAGAGGAGGTCGATTAATTTTTTTTTTTTTCCTTTTTGAGTTTGATATCATTGTGTTATCAGAATGGCGATGCAAGTCAATCTGTTGGTAAAGAAAAAAAAAAGAATTTGTTGTTGTAGTAGACTTCTTTTTTATCAATCTAATTATAGCTTTTGTATCATTGAGGTCTCTGTAGAATATAGAATGAATCTAGAGCGTTTGCATGAAAATATAGCTTGGTTGATAGTCCTGCTTTGAGATGTAATGGGTTTCCATCTTCCAGATATGTACTGAATTTGTTCTAATTTCACATAGTGATGATATTTACACGTCCCGTACCGCGGAGTAATGACGATAGATTCCCTAAAGATTTAGAAACAAGCTGTGAAACAGGATTTGAAACTTGATCGCATCTTTCACTGACAACGCATTTCTGAATTATCTTGTGTGTGTGACGCTGTTTATGAGGACAAGCCCACATCAAAACTTGTGCCCATTTGCTAGTGCGTGGGCTCACATGTGTCTTGGGCTCGAAGCTGAAGGCTAATCAGGCAAGGACCATCCACGCAAGTCCATCACGAGCGACGCATCCTAGTAACCATACACCTGCTAATACTCTTAAATACCTAGATAAACCCTACAAAATTTTTAACGCCAAAGAAACCCTAGCTTCCCCCGCCTCCCCCCCCTTCGCGTCTCTATATAAGTATCAGGTAACGAAACAAGAATCAGAAGATGAGGTAGTAGTGTCTGTTAAATTCGCTTGTAGTTAAGCTGGTTGGTGTTTCTAATCCTCTGGAGATTCTTTAATTTCATTTTTTTTTTGGTATTCTTTGAAATTTTATGTTTGACTGATGTATGGGACAGTGACGATTCCACAGTGAAAGGTCTCGTTCGTCGTAACTGGCTAAATGAATTAGCCTTGCCGACCATCCTGTTATATCACCACCCATATTCTGAGTCCCTATTTTCTTTTCTTTAACTCATCAAAGTTTTTACTCTTTTTTCTTTTTCAAATTTCAAAATTACGGTTTGTATTTTGTTTTGAAGTTGAATTTACTTACCGGATCTGCCAATGATTATAAACTAAAATTTAGACAAGCATATGTCTGAATCAATCCATGTGGATCCGACTAATCTTCTCTATGAGGCTGATCTCTCAATTTTCTTTCTTGTATCGTTCTCCTTGTTTGGTTGCTGAGAAAATGGAAAACAGATTTCTAATTAATTTTCAAATGCCAATGACGAATGATACAGTGATTTTTGTAACATATGAAAATTTGTGATTACAATACCACTACTGCCTTCCTTCTGAGGTATTAAATTTTGCAATCTAAAATCTCTTTTGTTTTTGGGGGGGTTATATTTATTGATGAAGGGTCAGTGATGATTTTTTCAGCATAGTTCAGATGATTAATCTGTGATTATTTAAAATTCTAGTCTTTCGCTCCTATCTGATGACCCTTATCATCTACCTCTGATTTCTTGTGATCTTTATTAAATTTTTTTTTCCTTTGAAAGTGAAAATCTTCTATTTATTGGTTAAAACAATTTTATTTTCTAAATTCTGTGGCCGATGATTAATAATTGATATATAGACAAGCATATGTCTGAATTTTCGTGTTGACATATGAAATCGGATGTCTCTATGAAGGCCTTAACAAGAACTAAATTAACAGGCTTCTAATAAAAAGATAACTCTTGAAATGAATTTCGGAATTCAATTTCGTCGTAACGGCGTACTAACCGGCCATCCTGACATATCACCACTCATATTTAGAGTCCTTTATTTATTGTCAATTGAATGATCTTTTGTTCATCTAAACTCAATGAGAAGATTACTGTTTTTGAGTTTTTTTGTTTTTCAGTAATTTGTATCTAGCCTGCTTTCTCTAAGAGGGAGCCGAGATGTGAAGGCTCAACGGCTGCAACCATGGATACACAAAGAGGGCTTACTCAGAAGAATCCAGTAGAAATGAGCTACTTTTTCTTTTATGTATGAATTATAAAACCGGCTGTTGTTAGCCGCTTTCAAATGTAATCATTTTCTCATTTCGTTTTGTGTGAGTTTTAAACTTGTTCTTGAATAATAAAATTATACCTGCAAATTGCGGTGGCTTATGAGAAAATGATATCTTTACGAACAAACCCCAAGTTTAAGGTTTTAGTTATCTTACATACATAATAATGGATAATAATGGAAGTACATAATTTTTTCATAATGTTTAATAAAAATATAATCCAATAAAATTATGTTATTTTCACTAGGAATATTATCATTTTACTAATGTTATTATTTTACTACTATTCCATTAACATAATACTACTATTCTATTAACAAAACGTTAGTGCTTAATAGAAATTATGTTAAAGGGTTGATTCTATTCCCAAGAATATAAAAGATAATTTTACCTAAAAAGAAACAACAAAAGTTAAAATTACAATAAATACCTAAAAAAATAGCTGTAGAACCAAAAACGGCTATTTTCTTGGCTTATAAAAGTTAGAATTTACAGATTTACAAACATATTAGCAAACCATTTCATCAACACCAGCCTCACAGTCATAATCAATACAGCAATCTTATAAACACAATAGCAAACCCATTTGAAACACCCCAGTAACCTCACTTGAATACTAACAACCCCATCTCAACAACAACAACCTTATTTCAAACACACCACCAGCGTCACTTGAACACTAACAGTCTCTTTTCAAACACACCATGTCACTTGAACACTAACACCCCCTTTTCAAACACACTAGCAACCTCACTTAAACACTAACAACCTTATTTCAAATACACCAGCAACCTCACTTAAGCACTAATAGCTCTATTTCAAATACACTAGTGGCCTCATTTCAACCCTAACAACCCTATATCAACAGCAGCCTGATACTAAACACCTGCAATTCTGAAACACACCAGCAATCCTATAGTAAACACCTACAATCTTAGACTAAACACCAGCAACCTCACACCAAAAGTATTTAAATTTAAACACTTTTATCATACAAAAACAACAAGAATAAGGCACAGCAAATACTTGAATTCATTGAAAACACAATATCCATCTCTCTCTTATCTTCAGTCAAAACCAAACAATTTTTCACCCTTCACACATATAAATTCAAACAGAACAATGGCCTCCAACAGCCACACAAACATTAGTTCTAGGAGTCGAGCTAAGAAACCTGCAGAAGTAACCTACTACCCTAAATACTGCAACTGTGGATTGCAGGCATGTGTTATGGTATCTACTATGTTCGAAAATCCTAACAAACTATTTTGGATATGCAGGTATACAAAGTGTAATTTTTGGCAATGGGCAGCAAAGAAGATTTAGAAAAGCGTAAAAAACACATCTAGTTATGGCTTGAACCTAAATGAAGATATACTGAAGATGAATGAAAGGCTACGATGCACTGAAGCGAATCTAAAATTAGTCGTAGTTTTATTTGTGGCCTCTTGATAGGCTTATTTATAAGAAAGTAATGTAATAGAAGTAATTTAATATGTAAGTAAAGTTAAAAGTAATCCAAAGTACTTCCATTATTATTGGTGAAAAATAAGAGTTTGTGCTTGAAATGCCTACTCGCAGTACTGTCAGTTTGTGAATTCAAAAAATACCACAGCAGCCTAATGCACTAATAATAGTTTGTGCATTCAAAAAGCACCACAACAGCCTACTGCACTAATAATAGTTTATGCATTCAACAAACACCACAACAACCTAATGCACTAATAATAGTTTGTGCATTTAAAAAAATATCACAATAGCCTAATGCACTAATGACAGTTTGTGCATTTCAGATACATAATATCCTAACGATAACACTTTGCTAGCCATCTATGATCTATGAAGCTTATGAGCCTTGAGTAGTGCCCAAATCAAAATCTGAGTTAGATGTATTTGCCAAAAATTGAGGATCTGCATCAATTGATTCATCGTCAGAGCTAGATCCCTCATCAGTCGTAACTTCTGCATCCTCAGCTATGTTTTGGTGATTTATACAACTACCATCAGCAGCAAATTCCTTGTCAAAATTTGACAACCAATCATCATCGTCGTTGTCATCAACATTCTGGTAAACATTCTCATTCCTAACAATTTGTGGTTCATCTATGCCTTCAGTCTTGGAAGGTGATTCATCTTCATCAACATCAGTCTCACACCCAACATTCTCAGCAAGATTTTTTTGTGGCCAATGTATGGATCTAGGCCTAGATGGTGGTTCATTTCCACTTTCATTTACCCATGCAACTTGCTTTGCAGATAGCTGAACTCCTAAGGCACGTAGTATTGATTGTATCACCCCACCAAGTTCTAAATCAGGACGTAGGGTTAGCAACATAATGACTTTAAATACTGGCACTTATAATGAGTCATGTGTCATGAACATAATCTGCAACATTGCATTAGTATTTACAATAACTTGCACATTATTCCTTGGGCTGGTGACAAGTAATTGCACACTTTCAAAAGTGGTTAACCCATCTTGACTTGTAATCTTCACCACCTCATTCTTCAGCTGCAACAGACTGTATTCATCTGGTTCAATAAACCCTTTACAATGTTTCTTGCCTTTGTAGATTATATGTAGTTGTATTGGTAAAATGATCTGCAAAAAGCAACCAGTGAACAAAAATTGGTATCGTTAATTCTAGTAATATGAATATAACACAATTCACAACTTAACTATAAAAAACAAACAATAACATAAATTCTTATACTGGTAACAAGATCCACAAAAAATAAGGAAAAATTCTCAAAGCTAGATCTCCAACAATAACATATTTAATAAAAAATTAACAAAATTCGAATGTCAGTACCATGGACAACGACAAAGAACAATAACAATTTAATTATGCTACAAAATTAATAAACAATAACAACGACAAAGAACACATTAACAAAAAAATTATGCTACAAAATTAATATTATAATCTATAAAATTCAAGTATTATTCACAATAAAAAATAATAACAATTTAATTAACGAAAAAATTAATAAAAAATAAGCGAATAAAAAGGCAGAGTCAACAACTCATAGTGGAGAGCGCAAACACTAGTGGAGTCGGTTGTCACTCAGCTGCGAGGGAGAGAGATCGGAGACGGAGGTTTCACAATGGAGAGAGCAAACGGTAGTGGAGTCAACCGTCACTCAGCAGCGACGAAGAGAGATCGGAGACGGAGGTTTCACAACGAGAGAGAGGGCCGATCGATTTGTTCTTAAATATTATGTCAAAATGTTGTGTTTTGCTTCAACTCAAAATATCTTTAATGCACTTATACCCAGAAAATATCTTTTATGCCCTTATTACATCAGCAATGCATCAGTAAATTTTTTAAGTTGTTAACAGAATGATAGTAAAATAATAATTGCGTAAAACTTTGATAGTAAAATATATTTTTTAATAAGTCTTGATACTGACATGATATGTCAATAAAATTTTGATAGTACAAAGATAATACTCGTTTTCATTATTAAAATTTTTATGGTTGCGAAAGGTAACAAGTTTCCAAGCTTAGGTAACAAGCCCCCACGCACGTGTGGGGGCGTGATTGCATAGTTAATATGAAAGCATGAGAGAAAAAATGGAGCAAGCAACTCATTTATCAGATAAATGAAAGATTGTGACGCCATTCCCACTTGGGTAAAAAGGATGCAAAAAGGTTTGGTAGCGTGGAGTCTTTTTGGCATAAGAGGGGCGTGCTAAAACGACAGCGTAGCAAAAGCAGGCAGAAGCCTAACGGCCATCACTCCCGGTTGTTCCGTTGTTCGCGCGGTAGTCGTCGTCCTGTAAAACGATAATTGGAGCGAAAATAGAGGCTTTGCAATAAGCTGGCGACACCTGTTTTGCTTCGTTTCCAAACCCAGACTCCAAACCAAAGCCACCATCTGTAGCTCTGTTTCCACTTTTTCTGACTTTTGAGTGTCAGTTGCCACCCACAAACAAACAAACTCTCCTACTCTCTTCTTCTCTTTGCTTCTATTTTCAACCGTTTCATTCGCAACACTCTCTGGATCCAACTGAATTTCAAAACAGTTGCAAACGCCGTCGTTTTCAGATAAAAATTTGAAAAAAGATGTTGCACGCGAAATCGGACTCCGACGTAACGAGCCTGGAACCGTCCTCACCGCGATCTCCGAGACGCCACGTGTACTACGTGCAGAGCCCGTCGCGCGACTCCAACGATGAGGATAAGTCGTCCTCCATGCAACACACCCCGGCCTACAACACCCCAACCGACTCCCCCTCGCACCCGTCGTACGGCCGGCACTCGAGGGCCTCCTCTTCCAGCCGCTTTTCCGGCACCTTCCGAGGCAGGAAGAGGAACGACAAAGGGTGGCCCGAGTGTAACGTCATCGAAGAGGAAGGTGACTACGATGAGTTCTATGCAGACAAAGGGTACACCAGGAGGTGTCAGATTCTGATGGCTCTCCTCGGCTTTGTTCTCGTGTTTTCGATTTTTTGTCTCATTATTTGGGGGGCTAGTCGCCCTTATAAAGCTAAGATCGCTGTCAGGGTAAAGTAACCATTTAATTTGTTATTATTATTATTATTATTATTACAACTGTTCTGTTTTATGAATTAATCGCGATGCTGCTGTTGCAGAGTCTGACAGTTCATAATTTTTATTTCGGAGAAGGAGCGGATTTGACTGGGGTGCCAACCAAGATGCTGACAATGAATTGTTCGGTGAAGATGAACGTGTATAACCCGGCTACCTTTTTTGGAATTCATGTCAGCTCTAGTCCCGTCAATCTTATGTTCTCCGAGATTGCCGTTGCCACTGGCCAGGTAATGAAAATTTAGAAACTTGCTTAATTTGAGTGAGATTCTTTTTCACCAACCAATACTTGGCCTTCTCTGTTAATGAGCGCAGTTGAGGAAATACTATCAACCTAGAAAGAGCCACCGGGTGGTGACGGTGAACCTCCAAGGAAATAAAGTTCCTCTGTATGGGGCTGGGGCCGGGTTGGCTGTTTCAGACGGCAATCGACGGGTTCCACTGTTGTTGGTGTTTGAAGTCCGGCAACGAGGGAATGTGGTCGGCAAGTTGGTTAAGACTAGGCATCAGAGGCGTATCTCGTGTTCATTGCTGGTCGACTCTCGTAACAACAAACCCGTCAAACTCAAGGAGAAATCGTGTAAATATGACTGAGTGTTCACTGCAGATTTTTTCTGCATCTGATGCAGATAGCTCTTATCCCTTACTATAGAGAGCCTTCGGGACAGCTGCGCTGTGCTTCAACCCCCATATTTTTAGTGATTTCAATAAGAAAACAGGGGACGGAGCACGACACAGTTTGGGACAGCTGCGCTGTGCTTCAAACCCCATATTCTTACTGATTTCAATAAGAATTCAACCCCCATATTCTTACTGATTTCAATAAGAAAATAGGTGGCGGAGCACAATACAGCTGCCCCAAACGCACCCTTAGTACGTAATTTGTAGAATCATTTTGAACCTTAGTAATATATGCTTTTACCGTATTTGCTCTGTTTTGCCTCTCCATCCTGTTGGGTCAAATTTTGTTTCACAAGAAGATCATCTTTATGAATAAGCCTTATTTGATTGGAAAAAAAAAAAAGCTGAATTCTGGTGGCCGAATTTACAATTTTGTCAAAAGTTTTGGCATTTATAAGCATGAGAGCAGTGAAGCGAACATTCACAATTACTTTTGAATTCTGCGAAGTACCGGGTCAATTTACAGTTAAATTAAGATCCAAGTGTGGTGATCCGACAAAAAAGAAAAGGGCATCCCTTGAAGAACGGATTTGTAGCGAGCAATAGAATTACAGGAGGAGCAAAAAATTAAGGCTACCAGTACACTCAGCCTGGAAGTGCAGGATTGGTCTTTAACTGGTTGTCAACAGCAAAGCCACCGTCAGGAACTGTACTACCAATCCTTTGCGGGGGCCAGTAGCGAAATACCGATCTTCCTATGATATTCTTGGCAGGGAGGGGCCCCCTAGAACACAATTTCAAGAAAAATCAGAAAACTCCAAAATAAGAAGAAATTATTATTTCAGTTCACGGCGCATGGACCGTCAACTGAGTCATAGATGTGATCTTACCATACATGCGAATCATAACTGTTATTACGATTATCACCCATAACAAAGACCGAGTTCTCCGGTACAGTCTGCAACATGAATGAAGAAGATTGAAAATTAACAATTCTGTATATGGCTATATGTAGAAAACACAAGACGTTTGAAGTTTTTCTGTTGATTGTGGTTCAGGGGCAATTTTCAATTGAGCACAGGATCATAGTAAATGAGACAAAAGTGGAACTTATTAAATAGAGTTTATAACAATAAAATTTATAACAGTAGAACTTATACCGATAGAACTTTTAGATAAAAAATCATTGGATGTTTGGTTGTTAATAAAAAAAATACTTTTGAACCATTAAACTGTGTGATATTTTTATATTATATATTTTTTTAGAAAAGCTCTCTAACCTCAACTCCCAAAAGTTTAAATTTTAATCTTTTGCTAATAGAGGTAAATTAGCTTATTTAAACTAAAAAAACTCTACTAAAAAAAAATAAACACCATAAAATTTTTTAAAAAGTGCTTATGCGATTAAATAAGAACTTATGACTCTTAAATAAGCCATACCAAACAGGTACTAAATCTCTGAAAATTATAAGTTGATGCTTACAATTGGTGTCATGTTATAAGAAGGGGCCTCCAAGATATAGTCTTCATTTCTTACAACTCCATTAACTATAAGTTTCCCTTCACGAACCTGCGAGCAAACAAATTCCACAGTCAAGAGTCCAATGCTCATAATATCCTAGAAAAGACTGAATTGCTGAAATCAACAGAAACAACTTCACCATGAAACTCACCTCTACAACATCGCCTTCCTTGGCAACAACTCGTTTAATAAAGACATCATCATCGGTGTATCCTACTTCCTGAAGAACTGGTGGACTTTTGAAAATCACTATATCATTTGAGCATGGCTTTCTGAAATAGTAGGTAACCTGACAAATTTAAGTAAAAACCTATGATGCACAATAATTAAAGCCCTCACCAAGTTCTTTATATTTGAAGCAAAATAAATAGCTACAGTGACCACATAAACCCTAAGCACAGATGTTGCCCAAACAAATAATCACATTCTAAGTGGAGAAACTGAATTGTTTGAAACAGGAACACTCAAAAGATACAAACAGAGAGGATGAAATCGGTAACAAATATCTAATTAAGAGGATGAAGTTCTACTTGAGACAAATCATCAAGTAGTATCTTTCTGGTCAGTAGCTTCGTCCTTCTCAACTAGTCATTCTGCCTTGCCATAATGCCATTGTTTCAGACATCATCACATCAACAAATTACATCAGCACCTATGAAGCTCCAAATTCAATTGTCAAATGAACAGAATAAATGACCCACAAATCAGTACATCACTTGTATATTCTGAGCTGCATCCTTCTCTAGTTCCCGACCCCAAAAACACACAGCACATAAATTGTATTCACCCTCTCACAGTAAGATTATAATATCAGCATATTCAAAGTCAATAATCAACTTTGCTCAATTAAGCATCCAAAGACAGTCTCATAGCAAACTATAAAAGAAAAATAAGATAATTAACACTAGATCAACAAAAACCGCTACCTTTTCTGCAACAATTCGATCTCCAACATCAAACGTAGGATACATCGACAACGAAGGAATGTACCTTGGCTCGGCCACAAACGACCGAAAAGCAAATGAAATAACCAGCGCCGCCAAAACTGTTTTTGCATCATCAGAAGTGAAATTCAACCATCCTGGCAATGCCCCACTTTGCCCCTCCGCCTCTTCATCATCGCTACCGTCACCACCTCCGCCGTCGTCGCTGCCGCCACTACCAGTATTAACAACCGATTTGGTCTCTTCCCCAGAGCTTTTCAATTTATTACAGTTCAGTCTGTAACGTAACTTTTTGGGGTTCAAGGGCCTAGGATTTTGGTGGTGAAAGTTAACAAAGTTGGGATTTATAGAGACAAAGGGCCAACGGGTGCGTGAAAACTGGGGTGGATTTGATTTTGGGTGCAGGTTGAGGATTGTGAAATAAGGGTTTTTGAGGGGCTTGGGAAAAGGTTTTGCAGCAAAATTAGGGTTTTTGAGAGGGTTGGAAGATTGGGTAGAACTGAAATTAGGGTTTTGGAGGGAAGGCAGCGTAGGCAGGAGGTTTAGAGATATCATCATCTCCACTCAATGCTTCTCCTCCTCTCAAGATTTTAATTCTTGAGATATTGAAATCACTGTTTACTTATAATCAGGGAGTATGTTGACATCTTGCTTGCACCATTGTCTACTTCTAGTGGGTCCCACCAAGACCCAAAACTGCCTTCACCCATTAAAATATTATTTGAGGAACAAACTACGAAGTGCGTAAAGCATGATACTTGATCCGAATTGAGAAACATTAACAAAGAACAAAGAACAAAGAAGCCGCCTCAAAGGCCATGTTGAGAACATGTATTTGACAAATAGTTGTATAATCAAGGTACATAAAATATCATTACATTAATGAAAAATCGGACAGCAGTCGGTCTGGCCCTGAATTATCAACTGTGAGTATATATATCCGATTGTACAAAAATTACAAGATTAGCTACAAATTGAGTTGTGTCAACAAAAACAATGGGACCAGACCAGAAGAAATGCATGTATATATCTTGGAACAATTTCAGCATGTACAGACTAAAGATCTGGAAAACAAGGACTAGTCAGCCTTTCGAACTTCAAGGAGCTAATAAAGCAACCTTCTTCCACCAGTGTGTCACCATACGTTGGTTAAAAGTATGATACCGGCAGCCATCAATTTATGAACACCAATCTGTATGCATTTACAAACTGCCCACTTGTACCAACCTGACTACATTGCTTCCTGCATACAACCATTGGTTGCACCCCAGAACCATATGTATTGACGAATAAGGATTTAGTTGCAGTCCACACAGTGTCAGATCTCAGAACTATTTGGCTTCTAATTTTAGCAGCTGAAGACCCATTGCCGTCACTTGACACTAACCCAGGTATCTGCAAAAAGGTAGAATTTGAAGCACTAAGATTTTGCTTCCTGTGAATGCTCTCGACTGCTATCTCATCCTTTTTATTTGGCATGGATTGCCTATCTTCTTCTGCACTTTTGAGAACTCTCTTGGCCTCCCTTGCCAAACCAATAGCACGCCATGAATCAGCTACAAGTTGGATGGTGCTCTTCTTAGGACGGACACCCTTCTCTTCCATCACCTGCAGCAATTCTTCTGCTCTCCAGGGCTGTTTTGCTTCTCCATATCCCCACAATAGAGTTTCATATGTTTTCAAATTGGGATTAATGCCTATTTCACACATTTTCTCATAAATACTCATTGCACGCTGCATCTTTACAGCATTGCACCACCCACTGATGACAGTAGTGAACATTACAACATTTGGATGCACACCATATTTGCGCATGGAAGTCAGAATTGACTCAGCCTTCTGAGGCTCTCCAGCACGCACATAGCCTTTTGCAAGGATGCTAAATACATGGATGTCAGGTTCTATGCCAGCCTTCACCATGTCATCAAAAATCTCCTGGCATTTGCCCATAAGCCCAGCTGAACTCCATGCATCCATGATTGTGCTAAAAGTTACGACATCTGGTTTGACCCCAAATTCTTCCATCAATGTGAGTGCCTGTCCCCAATTTAGTAAACAATACTGGCTTAGACTATTGGAAACTGTGATTGATTTCAAATGCTTCATAAGTCATTGATGTCAGAAGATTATAATTGATTAATTGGTTAATGTGATAAAGGTGAGAAATTTCTATTCTCAATGTCTACATGCATTCCATTATGATGCCAAGATGACAACAGAACATGAAAGCCATATGACCATACACTCCATTTACTAAACTCTTAACTACAATTGCAGCAAGGAACTGCTGGAAATGTATAATTCTTGTAATCGAGAGAAAAGGATACAGAATTTTAGAAAATATAAATATTAGACATGTTGGCACTCACCTTGTCAACTCCATCACTATCTTTGATGTCAAGAAATCCTTTAATAAGGGAATTGAACACAACAAGATTTGGATGCACTTCAAGCTCCTTCATTCTATAGAGAAACCTCATTGCATCTTCCATATTACCTTCTTTACAGTACCCACTCACAATGATACCACAAGTACGCTCATTTGGCCGTACTTGGTCGTTCTGCATCTCAAAAAGCATCTGTTCTGCCCTATACGTCTCCCCATATTGAGCATAAGCTCTTGCTAATGTGTTGTAGGTGACAGCATCAGGTTGTATACCAGATGCCACCATCTTATAGACCACATTCCATGCTTCTTCTATGTTGTTCTTGCTACACCAGGCTCTTACAAGAATATTGTAAGTCCTGTCATTCGGTTTCACATTTTTATCCTGTGACATTAATTGTAGTAATTTCAGAGATTCTTCAGGCTTACCAACATTTCCATATCCTTTAATAAGGGTATTATAAGTGCTGGTTGTGGGCTTACATCCACTATCTTTCATTTTCTGAAAGATTTTCATGGCTTCATCAACATTTCCAGATTCAGAACAGGCATTAATCATGGCATTGAAGAGTATCGAATCAGGCTTCATACCATCCTTTTCTACTTTAGAGATCAGCGAAAGAATGGACTTGAATCTTTTCTGGCGAGTCAAGGCAGCTACGAGAGTTGTGTATGTAATAAGGGTTGGTCTGTGTCCTTCTTCTATTAAACAGTTGAATATATATTGGGCTTCGTGAGGCTTCCCTTTTCCAACCAAAATATTCATCAGTTTGGTCCTTGAACGGACTGTTCTGCAGCCATTGTTTCCCGAACAGACAAGGCAGCAGGATTGCACTGGTGACGCTACAGAACTTTTGATCGAATGTAACTTGTCCCTGTGTAGACATTTTTCCTGTGAAGTTAAAATGATCGTGATTAGACTGACTGTGAAAACTAAAACAATATGACATTAATATATACACCTCAAAGGGAAAGCATTTTGTTTAAGGCTCTAATGATGGTGACCTCAGTAAACATAACTGTAGATATTTGACGGTAATGTTATAACGGGCTCAGGAATAAGTTATTCAGCAAATATCTATTTCACAACTTAACAAGGGACATTGCAAGCCACAAGAAGAAAGATTGGAAAATGCATCTGGAGCAATATTTCATTAAATAAAACAAAGAAGATAAAGATACTACCACAGTTGGCGATGCTTCAACAACCTGCTTGCTCATGGTTGTTCCTTCTTGGTGCTTACCCATGATAACATGACCCTTTTCTTGGCCAAACTTGCAACTTTCGTCTCCCTGCTTCTCCCTTACTGAGTTAGCCACCTTCCTATCTTGATGGAATTCAAATTCAGGCTACCACACCATAAGCGGCTGGTAAATAGGCTTCCAATCAATCATGTTCACAATGGAGATGATCAAAACACTTTTTTGAAGATAGAACCTAGGCAAAATGCACCAAAACATCTTTAAGTATTGAGCAAGATCTGGAAACAGATCCAACAGATGAGAATCTAAAATTTCATTTGGAATAATCAATTTGATAGACTTTTGAATATCACGTAAAAAAAGAAAAAAACACACTGATAAGATCTAAATATCATTTAATGTAAGTCCATTAAGCTTTACCATGCACTTCAAAGATTAATTCATGAACACGCAGACGATCTACAAATAAAAGTCCTGCCAAACCTACCCTTAAATATACATTTAACCCCCAATTTGGAAACAAATTTTATCAATCAAATAAGAATCAGTTGAAGGACAACAAACAACTGGGTAAACAAAGATCGAAAAACAAGCAAATACTAGTATACAACATTATATCCTGAGCCTTTCAACATTTTGACTACCTTTCAATTGACAATAAGCTATAATCAGACAGAGAAAATGTACAATCCGCAAAAAGGAATTACATATCAAACTGATTCTTCAAGACAATCAATTAAAAATATCTCTATCTGAAAACTCCAATTACCTGAACCGAAGTTTATTTTGATGAATTTAATGGTGAAGAGCAGAAGAACAAAAAGCAAATTTCATCATTCAATCTGAAATGAATCCATTATCCATCAGTCACTAGACTTGAGAAGTAGTGCTATGCAGAAATCATTTTCAACTAAAGGCAGCAAATTACCCAACAGACAATTTTAACCCACAAAATTCCCAATTTTACTTTCCGAGAAAACTTCCACAGCTTTGTTTAAAGTAAAGAAACATACATATAAAAATTCAATGACATTAATTAGCTTGAGCAATTACAACAAGCAGTAGCTCTCTAAAATAAGACTAAGTGTACAGAAGAACGAGTTAACGGGAGACGTACAGTACCTGTTGATTTGGGCACTTGGAGCATAACTTGCATGGTTTGGTTTGCAGAAGCGTGTATGTGCATGCAGCTGATGAAGTAGCAACACTTGAGTTGGAAGCTTGTGGCATGTGTTTGTGTTGTGACATCCACTGGAGATTCTTATCCACAAAATATTATCATAAATAGATTTTGGATCATATTTTGAGGCTGGAAAATGTTGGTGACAGAAATGCATTCATAGGATATGTGGAAGGAGCACGTTATGCCACGGTAGCACTCATAAACAAGGTCAAAATTAGAACCCAGATATTGTGTCGTATTTTCTTCTTTTACGGAGATTAATTTCTACCACAATAAGAAAAATAATAAATAAAATCTCTTGCGTATTGCAAATAGTGGGTCAGCATAAATGAGCTAAGATTTTTGTGTCGGTCAAGATCAAAGATATTCTTTCAACAGATTTTTGGTAAAGCGTGGCAAGGCAAACAAAGAAGAATATCCTCTGGATCCGGTCCATTAATACTGATTTTGCGATGCAAATTAATGTTATAATTTCAATATCAAACGGAAGAAATTTTGCAATTCATAGTCTTGCACATTTCTTACAAGTTTAGTCCTGTACATTATTTAATAACAACACAAAATCACAAAATTAAGGCAAAATTCTTTTATGATATGTATGGCAATAAATATAACAGAAATAGGTAGAGAGAGTCGAATGTGAAATGGGTGTAGAATGTGCTCTCAATCTCACATCTAATGACTAATATAATTTTGAGTATACATATTGATTTTGAAGTTAACCAAAAAGAAAGATATTTAAAATATATTAATATACACATATATACATTAAAAAAAAATTACTCAATGAAAATACAGGCAAAGATAAAAGAGCAAGAAAAAAAATTGTATTATTATATATAATTTTTTAGACCTAATACTAAATTATAATATATTCGTATGGTTGATTATGTTCCGTTTGATCTTTGATTATAAATACCATTAAAATTAGAGTGCAAAGAACAATAATAATATCTTTATTGAGCAAAATAAGCTTTTTTTATTCTTTCAATTAGCATACCATTACCAACCAAGTCACCAACTCCCTTCCTACTCACCAAAAGTACCAAAGGCAAAGAATAATTCATTTATATCTATCGTAAATGGTATCTAATATTCTTTAATAATTATTAATCATAATTTTGTACTGCGCATTTGCATCCGCTACTCAGTCTACAGCTAAACAAAACCCGTACGAAATGTACCCTCTCAATGAGAAAGATTGACGCGTGCGTTAACTTAAGACTCAGACATGCCGGTCGCTACTGGCGTCTGTCAAGTTGGTCATCAATACGACATGGGTTCCAAAAATCTCTAATTTCTCTCGCTCCCCTCTACTATCTTAACCTTAGCCTCTCTAATTCCGCCCCTCTTCTCTCTCTCACACGGGTAAAATGTTGAAGCTTTGGAAATGGTACCAAAACTGCTTGGCTGTTCATCCACTGAAAACGCAAGTGATAAGCTCTGGATTTCTTTGGGGTGTTGGCGACATTGCTGCTCAATACATCACTCATGCCACTGCTAAAAGCCGCCTTCAATTATCTGTGGCTGTGAGCTTCCCCGCCCTATTTTTTCTTTCTTTCTTCTTGCTATATATTCTTGATTTTCTGTTTCTTTTGCATGTTTCTTGGCAATGGGTATTTGTGGTTTGTGTTATTTTGATATGAATTCCTCACTTTGTGAAATGGGTATCTGTGAATTTCCGATTTTGGGTGTATTGTTTGCTTATGTCTAAGGGTAAATCTTGCAAAGTGAGGTCTCTTAGGATGATTCTTTACAGTTTGTACTGATTTCAGGAGTGCTATTTCACGTAGAATCTTTAATAAATGGGTTCTTGCCAACTACTGTTTGTGCTTTTCTTCATTGTTTTTCCAATGCTTTTTTCTTTTTCAGTCAATCTTCTGTTAGTAACTTCAAGAATCTGAATGAAATTCTCTCTTTCGCTTGTCATTTCTGCAATAGATATGAGACAATATCTTGGATTTGTGTAGGAGCGAACGTGTATTTTAAGTTACATTTAGATGTATGATTCCACAGCAGTATTGTGGTATGCGAGAGCCATCACCAGACACTATGGTATAAGAAATGCTATATTGTTATTATGAAGTAATGCCTCAATTGCATATTTGAAATGCGAATCCTGGATGAATGACTCAAGAAATTCAAGTAAAAATAACAAAACGCTGCACATATGTTGCATATCCTTAACTCTTAAGCCTATGCACCAATAGCAAGTTGGTCTGGATTATGTGACTCTGGATCTATAATTTCTTTTAATCATATTGAGCCTTTGCTGCAGGGTAAAGGAGAAGAGTTTTTTTTTTTTTTTTCTAAAGAAATATGATCTTATTATTTACTTATATGTTTACTTTTCCATTCCATCTTCATTATCACTGCTGTCAGGCTGATGCCGTTTGTGATGACATTTTTACTTTATCCATTCTAAGCTGAAGCTAGCTATTTGAGTATCAGCATGTTCCTTTGCACGATTAAGCCCATAATATGTGTTTAACGGGGCAGGATGCAGATGAAAAATTCAAAGTCAACTGGAAACGAGTGGCAGTCACAAGTTCATTTGGATTTGGCTTTGTTGGACCTGTTGGCCATTTTTGGTGAGTTTTCCGGATCCTTTTTTCTCATTTGGGTCAGTTAACTTATCTTTCATTTGGGTCAGTTGACCTATCTTTTTTGGCTGACCATTCTTTAATTTCAACATCTGCTCATAAAGATTGTCATGAGCTAGATTGTGTGCTATAGTAGGTTTGTACCTCAAAAAGCAACCTTTAAAAGTAGTCAGGGCTTGGCTCATTGTTTTGAGCAGGGTGGAGCTAGGATTCAAGCTGCATTAGCATTGGATGTGTCATATGTGACTCTTAATGAAAGAATTTTTTTGTATTGTATGTAATTCAATTGATAAAAGTTAGTTCTCTGAGCTGTATGCTACTTGTTTGTTCCAGAGATGTTCAGTTGTTGAACTTTTGATAGGTAGGGTGTGGGGTGCCACATAGTCAGCATACTATCTGAGATGCATGTGTGTGTTATGGACTTTCTTCACAAGAAAGTTTCTGGTAAGTAACTTCTGTTCCACCTAAATCATAGGTATGAAGGCTTGGACAGATTCATAAGGCTGAAGCTTCAATTACCACCAAAGTCAGCACGGTTTGTCGCTACTAAAGTTGCAATGGATAGCATCATCTTTGGCCCCTTAGATTTGTTTGTGTTTTTCACTTACATGGGATTCTCTGCTGGCAAGAATGTTGCTCAAGTGAAAGAAGACTTAAAGAGGGATTTCCTCCCAGCCTTGGTTTTGGAGGGTGGTATATGGCCGATAGTTCAAGTTGCTAATTTCCGTTATGTTCCTGTAAGATACCAGCTGCTCTATGTTAACATCTTCTGCTTGTTAGACAGTGCTTTTTTGTCATGGGTTGAGCAACAGAAGGATGCAGCTTGGAAGCAGTGGTTCACATCTTTTCATTCTTTGGAGGAAAGAGGAGGTAAGGGCGGCTTATAGTACATTCATTCGTGATTCTTCCCCCTTCAGCAATTATATTGGCAAAGTCTACACCAAAATTTGTAACCTACAAAGAACAGCATACTCCTCGAAAACTCCCAACTGCAGTTTTGGAAGAGGATTTTGGGAGTGATCTAATTACCTTTTCAGTTTTTATGTTTTGATTAATTATTGAGCATACAGAATTAAAGCCTGAAATTTGACAGGCTCCAGTTTGGATCACTGAGCCGCCCATTTATATTTTGTTTGATGGAGGACTGAGAACAGTGTGGCTTGTACAAAGACAATTCACAGCGGCATGAATAATTTTTGTAAATTTGCCCAAAGATCAGCTGTCACCTCTCAAAAGCATGTTACAAATTTGCTAACTGTGTTCACTTACAAGCTATTAAGAGTTTACATCTTCAATCATACAGAGCTGATGATATATAAATTCTTAATGTTTTCCCAGCATTTCAGTCGGTTACTATCAATGCCACCATCATCATCAATCCTCCAGAGCAGTTTAATTTCAACCCGTTCGATCCATGCCACTAATTGCATCTTTTTATGTGGATTTTGATATCACCTGCTGATTGTTAGGGCTCTGAACTTATCATAAAGTTTAAATGATGCCTAGCAACCTCACTTTGAGGAATGAAATGAACTTATCACAAAGTTTAAACTATGCATGGCAACTTCACTTTGAGGAATGAACTTACATGAAAAGAATAAATAGAAACCTAGCGAGAAAGAGAATATATTAGGAAATGCGGGGTGGCAGGTAGTGTTATCATCATTTGAATTCAAATTCTTCAAAACCACATACTCTGTAAGATACTTTGTGATATATAGTGGTTTAATTTTCTCATATAAGAAGTGTCAACAATAGTAAGGGAGATACAAAACAAGGAAAAATATAAACAAACCTGAAGAATCAACAATGAAATTGCAGCGGAAGGTAGAATTTACACTTTGGATGCTTACTCTACAACATTTTCAGGTTGACTTGTGCAGATCTCCATCGTCTGATTATGTGGAGCCTCCTAGGTTTATATGTAAAGCTAACTCACAACATGGAAATAGAATACAATCGCCGAAAATGGGGGAAAAAGCAAAAGCCCGAAACTAGAGTCTATAAAAATGAACTATGACCTCCCCCAAGTGGAACTTTTGGCTTGAAAACAGCAGATACCATCAAGCAAGGGCAAATATTGAAATTAATACTCTGAAATTGTACAAAATGAAAAGGATGTTAGGGCCCAAAGTACATTATTGCCAAATATAGAACTATAAGAACAAACAAAAACAATGTTCCAAGAGAAGAAAAATACTCACACAGGAGGTACCATGATCCTGAACCACCAAAGTAGTCATGAAAATCTTTCCAAGCAATATAATGAAAATAATTGGAGATATAATTTTTTTTTTCCTCAGAAAAATGATCCTAAAATATTTATCAATATTTTTTATGATCGGATTCATAGAAAATTGCCACTGGGAAAAAATTTATTCACAGAGGCAATGAGAGGTAAGAATTGTGTTATTATGAAACTGCAAAGGATTAACTTACTGGGATACTAAGTAATTGTCCATGGCTGCTGACTAGGACAGGAAGGCTTCTTCTTGCTGCAACTGGGATAGATTTCAATGATAAAATAGCTCTTTTCGCTGATAATCTTCCATAATCCACACATAGGTTTGTCTTCTCCACTTTTTGCCCAGTTTTTTCATCTATAAATACTCTTTCCAGTGGCAAATTACCTGAACTTAGACCCTTCGACAACTTGGCAAGATACAGCCAGTCGGATTCAATCATGTGGCGCACCTCGGCCACCATCTCATCACCAACTAGACAAGAACTGCAGTACTCGTTCCAACTATCCTCTCCCAAACCCCCGTCATTATGAACTTCCCTGGGAAATGCCCTGCTACCATTTTCCTTGCTAAGTTTCCATGTGACAAAGAACCTGTTCATGAAGTAACACACTTGCCCAGGCTGAAGTGGTATACTTGGATATGTGCCGACACATTCGACGGCATGCATTAACTGGCTGTCAGATGTAACTTCAGAGTCAAGCTTAAAACGTTTGATTTCCTCCCTTTGCAGTAGAAGAATGTTCTTGTAGGTTGATTCACTCAGCATATTGAATCTCTTGGCTTCAGTCAGAACTGAATCAGATATCATCCTCAACAAAACTTTGTCTGATGCATCTTGGATCAAGTGGTTTGAATAGGATTTTGCATCCTCTAGAATCTGCTCTACATCTGGAACACAATGTCTCTGTTCTCCATCAGAGTGTATCTGAAACAATTCCAGTTTTGATGGCAGAGGACCGTCAATGGAAGAACAAACCAAGGCTTTGGTGCCTCTGGACCCAGGAGCTGGGCAAAGGTAACAACCAGCTGCAGTAAGGGAGGTCTGCAATATTGTCAAAACATGATCATGAATCAAACATCGAAATAGAAAATAAAAAACGAAAATTCTTCATTCTTTTGAACCTTTTCACCAGAAAACTCAATGAAAAGATAGAAAAACTGCAAAAATAATAAATAAAGGGGGGAAAAAAAGAGGAAACATTTTAACAAAAAGAAAACAAGAAAAAGAAAGTAAAAGCCAACATCCAGTGATGGTCCTGCTATTTAGAGATCACAACTGAATTCAGGCATGACTACATAAGTTGAGAATTTTAGAATACAGCAACTGCAGTAACAGTTCAAAAGAATGACTTTGGAAAGTAATATCAAACCATTGATATGGTTGTTCAGTATGTCATAAATCATAATGACTCACTGCAAAAGCTTTTTCAATTATGATGGAGAAGAAACCAATAGATAACTATTCAAGACATTCACGTGGTGCTAGAAAAATGTACCTTGCATGGGAAAGTACGAATGTAATGCAGCAGCAATTTTGAAGTACTGCCTCTAACTGGCCTTTGTCTTTGACAAATAAACTGGAAAGTTCAGATTAGAGCAGTATCATCAAAAGATTAAATACTATTAGATTGAAAACATTCTAAACAATTAAGGTGTTGGACAACCAACTATAGTTGATATTACCTGCAAGACCAAGGCAAGAAACTTTGACAAGAAAATGTCCTCAATTTTTGATGGATTAAGAATCTCTAGATCAATAACAGCATATCCTTGCTGCCAAATGTAAAATTAAAACAAGAAGAAAAGTTAACAGTGAGAATTATGGATGACTGACAATTATCTAATAACTACAAGAATAACATTCATCTGAAATATAAAATTTATTCACCATATATATCAATGCATGCTAAGAGTTGGAAGGCTTGCTTACATCCATGACAGTCACAGCTTCATTTATCAAATTAGAGCACACGTGCTCAACATATGAACGTGTCCTTCGACAGGCCGAAATAACTTCCTGTAGTTCAGATTTAAAGCTACCTGAAAAGTAAGAAATTGAGTAAAGCCTATGAATGCATACAAACATTGGAATGAAGTACATAAGAAAGCACAATGAATCTATGAATCACAGATAAACTCTCAAGTACTTACACTGCAGCAATAAGGTCAGTGTGAAAACAAATAAACATAAAAGAATAATCTCATGAAAAGAGGTAGCAAACAAAGAAAGGAAAAACATCTCATCCGGCTAACACTGTATGTCTAAAACAACTCACATGATGACAAATCTCCTAATGACATTCGAATCCTATTCCTCACAAATAATGGACTTCGATTTGTTGGGTCCTCAATCCAATCTCGGTTACCTCCTTGACAAATCTGCAAAAATATTAAGACAAAAATTCAAGGGAAACTCAACCACATTTGATGACGAACTTTTTTCCACTGACCTTGTACATATCATCTTTTGAAAAATCCAAAAGAGGCCGCACCAGAAGAATAGAATGGTTCTTTAAATCTTCATGGCAAGAGTATGCATATGAGGAGAAAATTTGAGAACAAAATGCCATGCCTGCAAGTCCAAGAACCCCACTATTGCGAGATAATCTGAGAATGAATAACTCAGCCTGCATAGTATCTCAAATATTACCAGATGCATAGAATCAAACCAAATCACCATCTTGTCCATAATCAATTGGTCCAAACCTGATCATCTGCATGATGCGCAATAAGTAACACACCAATCTGGTGTTGAATGCAAACCTTCTGAAATAACCGATACCTGTAGTTGAACATGAATGGATTCCTAATCAGCGATTATCCTCATTAAAGAAAAAAAAACAAATTGAAGCCTCCATAGTTAAAAAAAAAGGCATAAAATATGGAAAAAGGGATATCAAAATTCCATTACTTAAATTTAAATGAAAAAACTAAAAATAAATCACCTCATGTCACGAGCTGCTTCTTGTAAATGACCCTGTTTTGGCCTACCATCCAACCAATCACAACGAACAATCTCACATCTGATTCCTACACAAATCCTATATTAGCAACCAATTGATCATGGTAAATTCACAGCCTCACCATACAAAGGCAAGAAATAGTTAAAAGGTCGACATACCCATATCAGAAACGCGGTGGCTAACAATGTTGGCCTCCTCTTTACTTTCCTCACGTAGCCCGTGATCCACAGTTATGGCCAAAAGCCCGTCAATGAACTCACCGGCCTCACCATTCTGATTAAACCCTCCAGTTTTCCAGCCAGCCGTTAGAACACAGAGGGCCATGCTGTCAGGTCCGCCAGAAACTCCTAAAGCTGAACACAAATATCAATCTCTCACAACAATTTCTTAGTCATAAGAGCTAAAACGACAAACTTTAGCTTAACATGTTTCACTTCGTTTTCCCTAAGCATTTTTGTAATGATAATTACCCAAAACAATTAAAAAGTTCAATAAATCTTGCTAAAAGACTGAGCCAGTTTCTTAAGCAGAAGAGAGTTTGTTTTCTTATCTGCCTACAAATTACCGACAAACAAACAGAAAGGTGAAAAGCGGAAGTTTTCAGAAGACTGACCGATACGGTGATGGGGTTTGAGGCCAGCCATGGCCATTCGCCTGGAGAAAGCTTCCCTGTACTTGGTCATGTCTGTTAAGTGCTCGACAGCATGTGCATGAGAACACTTGCAGAAGAGGCGAATCGAAGGAAGATATTGGGGACGCGTAAAAGGGATTCTGCATTTTGCTGATGAAAGTGAAAGCCTGGCAACTGAGGTCGATAGCAAGGTCGACGTTGTTCTGGATTGGGCACTGATGATCGAACCTGGCGCCATCCACTGGTTTTTTCTCTTTGTAATTAACAACTAACAGCGTTTGTGCGCGTTTATTGTTGAGTTTGATTGTTTCTAAAATAAATATTTTCCGACATTTTCACAAATAGCCAAAACTTGAGGGGCATTAAAATGTTAATTATCTTTTACAACCCCCTTGTATTTATATGTACATGTCGTTGTTATATTTTTTTCTTACTTAGTTTTTTTACTATTAAAGTAGCTTTAATATAAGTTTTATTTAATTATTTTACTTTATAACATAAAATGATTCACTTGCTCTAAACAAATATGTGTTCTTTTATCTAATACTTTAGGTACTTAATTTTATGACTTATAACCTAATTTCTTAGATGAAATCTAATAATTTTCAATATTTTACATGTAAATAATATAAATTTGACAACCTAATAATTTAATGAGTATTTTCTCATAAAGACATTATGTTAGTTTAATTAAAAATTAATAATTATACTAATAAAGTAGAATTAACTATTTAAAAACAATGAATTTTTTATAAAATAAAAAATTGTTGAAATTAAATTAAATTATTGGTATTTTTACTTTTAAGTAGGGGTGTTCAGAATCCAATCCGATTCGTTGAATCCGTCCGATCTGCTGAATCCAATCTGTATAAATCCAATCCGTAGATTGGTGGATTGGATATAGATTGAAAATTTTAAAATCCGCAGTCGATGGATTAGATATGGATTTACTTCTATAAATCCACAGAAATCCGTGAATCTACAAAAAAAAAAAATATATATATATATAATTAAAAAATTATTATAAATTTAATTAAAAAATTATAAATGTGACATTGCATAGTTCTTAAACACTATAACATATCTTAGCCATTACCCAATAATAATATAAAATGAAAAATAATTAAATAATCAAATACACAAATATAACTTGTAAAAATTGTAAAACAAAATAAAAGTAAAGTCACATGCACTAGTAAAAGTAAAGTAACATAACGTCAAGTCACCAATAATTTGCAAACAAAAAACCCTAAACTTCCCCACTGTTACGCACACTAACAACACTCAATACTGGTTGGATACACTCTCGACACGGATTTAAAGGATATCGGCCGCGCGATTCCGGCGAGAGCAAGCTATCTTCTTTCCCAAGTCCATCGAGCCACTTCACATTCACTGGTTCCAGTTGAACAATTTCACTATCACAACCTTCAAGATCGCCACCCGTACGGCTTCTCCTGATTCCCATCGTGGATGGCTCTGTAATCATCACTTTTCGACAGGCGCAACAGCCCTGGTGAAGGATCAGACTGTGTTTGATTTTAGAAACTTCGTCATTTCAATTAATTGTGACTTTATTTGAACAATTAATTTCGGTATTATATTAACGTATTATTGTAACTTTATTTAAACAATTAAGCTTGGTGTGTTATATTTTGAAATTTTGAACGTATTATTATAACTTTATTTGAATACTTAGTCTCGATGTGTTATATTTTGAAACTTTAAATGTATTATTTTAGCTTTATTTAAACAATTAATCTATTTAAATTTTATTCAATTTTAAATTTAATTGGTAGCAAAATTATTTTTATATTAGATTTTTTTATTTCATTAGTTGGAGAGAAGTAAAAATTTTTAATTCGAAAATTAATGCGTAAAATGGTGGATTGTATATGCATTGAGTCAAATCCGCATCCGATCCGCATATGTATGGATTGGATTTGGATTGAATTTTATCAATCCGTGGGTTAGATTAGATTGAAAAATTATAATCCGTAAAATCATGGATCGGATATGGATTGATGTCCAATCCGTAAAATCCGATCCGCGAACACCCCTACCTTTAAGGATAAAATAATCAATTTAAATTTAGATTAAAACAATCTTATTAGTGAAATATAATAAAAAAATCTAAGTCACAACAAAATAAATTAAGATAGATTTAATTGATTAATTCTTCTTAATCTTTTTTTATTTGAAATTTTTAAAAATAATGAGAATTTTTTATAATTATTTTCTAAAAGTGAGATGGATTTACAAAATTTGTGGGGTGGAAATATCACTACCCCATTCAAAATAGCTCCATCTTCAACCTCACGACTTTGCTTTCAAGTTCAATGAATTTAAGCCAAAGTTAGAATAACTACTTTAATTCTTTAAGAATTATAAAATATTAAATAATTATAAAAATGTTATTATTTATCATTTTTTATTTTTTATAAAATCAATTAATTTATTATGTTTCCATTAGCACGTTAGTTGACCAATAATAATTATCATAAAAAGTAATAATATACAAAGCAATACAATACTAGAAATTCAAAGTATAAATTGGCTAAAAAATAATTCCGACACGTCTATAAATCTAAATATTTAGTACTTCTATTTTTATACTTTTGTTTCAAGATTAAAATTAAAATTTTTCCTGTTAATTAATTAGTCAACTAATGAAATTAACAGAAATATAATAAAATAAAAGGTTTTGTAAAGATATAGTAATAGAATGATATAAATCAGAACCTTTTATAATCGTTTAATATTTTTTATAATTTCTAAAGTAGTCAAATAATAATAAGTTACTTCCATACGTGTTTGGACCGATTTGATACGAATTGGGAACAATGTCATTAGTTGATAAATAATAGAAACATAATGATTTAAATGCTATTTAGAGGTTAAGACATGCAAATACCACGTGGCTGGATCTCATGCACTTTGAAGTTGTTAAATCAGAAGCTCTGTAGTGTTATTGTTTTTGTTTACCTCGCAAGCAACAAAAGAGGAGACAGACACGAAACAGGAGTAAGAAACAATATTCCAGGCGGTGCCTAAGCCAGTAAGCCCCGTTCTCCGATGCGGGGATTTTCCCGCCAAATCGATCATTACGAAACGACATCGTTGTACCCTGCAACATGACACCACATCGAATGCTCAGCTCATTTCCGTTCAAGTCCTCTCTTCTTACGGTCCTCGTGTCCTTCTACCTCCTTCAGTTCATACCTTCTCCCAGCCCGATCCAAACCCCAACTCAAAACCAAAACCAAACCCGAATCTCTCGCAACAACTACATAGTCCGGTTCAGGGAGTACAAAACCGCCGAGGATCACTGCTCGTATCTAAAATCAAGGATTACACCAGACGGCTGGAAATGGATCGAGAGGAAAAACCCAGCCTCGAAGTACCCGACCGATTTCGGGTTAATTTCGGTCGAGGAATCGGCGAAACAAGGATTAATTGAAGAGATTGAGAGGTTGAATTTGGTTAAGGATGTGAGTGTGGATTCGAGCTATAAAAGGGGATTGCTTGGTGGGGCTTTCGAAGATGGGAAGAAACGACCCGGAAAGATCTTTACTTCGATGTCGTTTAATGAAGGAGAGCATTACACGGCTACCACCAGTAATTGCACGATTAATTGGAGACGCCATCTCTTGATGCAGGTATTCATCTTCTTCTTCTTCTTTTTTTTGGGGGGGGGGGGGGGTGGGCAATTAATGAGTGGAAAGAAAATTGAGTTTAATTTTTCTTCTTTGATTTGTTGGCAGTTAAATGAAATTCTAGAGAATTCATAGCATTGTAATCTGGATTGCTGTTCTTATTAATTGTTATGTGGGTCAAACTTCAAATCTTGTATTTCTGAGGTGTTGGAACTTTTGGCCCACAAGGTGGAGACATATTTTTTTTGTTT
Source organism: Citrus trifoliata (assembly GCA_018350135.1). Classification (NCBI taxonomy): domain Eukaryota; kingdom Viridiplantae; phylum Streptophyta; class Magnoliopsida; order Sapindales; family Rutaceae; genus Citrus; species Citrus trifoliata. The sequence continues at coordinate 6,477,511 of CM031384.1, read as the reverse complement.
GCACATGTGTAAGATACGAATAAGTTTTTGGACAAGCTTTTTGGAAATGGGATTTTTTTTTTTTAATTGTGTTTTCATTTTTTTTTCCCTCTTCCTACTCTTGTAGAGGTCTCAGGTAACTTCTTTGTTTGGAGCTGATGCACTTTGGGGAAAGGGGTACACTGGTGCTAAAGTAAAAATGGCGATATTTGATACTGGCATTCGAGAAAACCATCCACATTTCCGTAATATCAAGGTATTGTTTGTTGGATAAAAATGATAAGAGTTGTTGTACTTATATGTTTCTTAGTTTGATCTGTTACTGATGCTATGGGAGTATAGAATGGTGAAGTTAATGAACATTCTTTCTCATTGAATTTTTTATTCTACTTTTAGCTTATAGCAGAGAGCTGACATTTAATTAATGCCTTGAGCAATTTTCAGGAGCGTACTAATTGGACGAATGAAGATACTTTAAATGATAATCTTGGACATGGGACATTTGTTGCTGGAGTTGTTGCTGGTCAAGATGCAGAGTGTCTTGGATTTGCACCGGATACGGAGATTTATGCATTTCGTGTGTTTACAGATGCGCAGGTAATGCATGTTGGATATGTGGAATATGTTTATTTTGTTCCTATGACATGAAGTTGCACTGGCATTTGTGTCCCATTTTGTGTCCTTGTGTGGTTGACCTTTTCTTACCATTGTTTCTGTCTGCATCTGTTTTACTATTCATAATCCAATAACTAAAATTTAATTAAGCTTCAAAAGGTTTTGATTTTGCTCTCTGTCTTCAATGAGGAAAGTAGGGTGATTGTTTCCATGCTAAGAGCAAAAATATTTTAGGCTTCAGCATATTTTTAAAGCTAGCTACGCTATTGAATTTCTTTCCTTTCTTAACTTTTGGTCAGGATTATGAGAATTTCGTGTTCAGCCTATTGCAGGTATCATATACATCGTGGTTCCTTGATGCCTTCAATTATGCTATCGCGACCAATATAGATGTCCTGAACTTGAGTATTGGAGGGCCTGATTACTTGGATCTCCCATTCATAGAGAAGGTAAAACTTCGTTGTCCTGCAAATTAATCAGTTTGTAGTTGAAATTTGGGTTTTGTGAAGATAGAATTTTGAAACTTGGATCCTTTCTAAAATGTTATTGATCTTTGCTGTTACAAAGATATAATGGTGGGTCTTTTCGTATGCCTATCAAATTCCAAGGAAAAATGAGTACATTGTCTTCAATTTGATATCCATTTCATGTTTCATGAAGGATCATTCTGTAAGGTTGCCAACTATTTCTGCAGAAACCTTCAGTAACTATCCATTGTATGCTTTAATATGCACGTTTGTCTGTTAAATATTTATGCGAATGAGACTTAAAATTTTCTTAATATATCTATCTATTGTATGCTTTGACATGCTCATTTGTCTCTGTAAAATATTTATGCAAATAAGACGTAGAATTTCCTTAATATAACTGAGTGCTGCATAATCATTCACCAGATCTGGGAAATAACAGCAAATAACATTATTATGGTTTCGGCAATTGGAAATGATGGACCACTGTATGGCACTTTGAACAATCCAGCAGACCAGAGCGATGTTATTGGTGTTGGTGGCATTGACTATAATGATCATATAGCCTCATTTTCTTCACGTGGCATGAGTACATGGGAAATTCCTCATGGGTATTCTTCCTATCTTAATGTTCTTTGATTTTATTTTGATTTGAGCCCCGAAAGTCGGTTAGTCTATATAAATTTTATGGTTGTTTAGAGTAACCACTGTTTCTACTGATATTATCTGGAAAATCCTAAATTCTGGTATGATCAGAATGTCAATTTTTTTATTCTGTAGTTTTGGTTGTGGCATTTGTTTAGAGTATAAGGCATACTTGTGATTGGGCTTGCAAGCATGGTCAACCAAGGAAAGGACAATTTCTTTGGAGTGCTTCTTCATTTTTTCCCCTGAATGAATTATATCAAACAAGATATGGCCACATTCACTTTGATCTTCCTAGATAGAGTCAAGGATCTTGAACAGTTGGAGATTTCAATGATTATGGGCTGTAAGATTGGAGCTGTACATATCCAACAATAGAAGTACAACTGGATCTGACTTGTACATTTCTTTGTCTGCAATATATTTACCTGAAATGAAAGTTGTCCCGACAATCTTTTACATGATTGTTGATGGTCATCCATCGTTCAAAAACTGCGGTTTCATATTTCTCCTAGATGTTGCAGGTTCATGTCAGTAAACTTTGCATAGTTTCCCAGTGGCTCAAATAAAACTAAAATTCGAAAAGAGATTACTCTCTAAATTGCAAGACCTCAGTTGGATATCTATTGCATCCAAATCTAGGAGATTTGACCACTTGTTGTATTGAGGATCCTCTCCCATCCAAAGAAATTATCCAATCTTGTCAATCTTTTTGGGCTACAAATTAAGTCCTTCTGTTGCTTTGCTTTGTTAAACAATTAGTCATGCTTGTATGCTTTTTCCTTTGTCCTCTATACTTATCCTATAAACTGCAGATATTCATAGCAATTTTGTTATTTTGAAGTATTTTTCTTCCTCCATAAGCTTGTTTGGTCATACTTGTATTAAAATGTTTACTGTGTATATTGCATCTACAGCTACGGTCGTGTGAAGCCAGATGTTGTGGCATATGGGCGGGAAATTATGGGGTCTAAGATTAGTACAGGTTGTAAAAGTTTATCAGGAACTAGTGTGGCCAGTCCTGTGGTTGCTGGTGTGGTATGCCTGCTCGTTAGCGTTATTCCTGAAAACAATCGGAAAAACATTTTAAACCCAGCGAGCATGAAACAAGCTTTGGTTGAGGGGGCTGCAAAGCTTTCTGGTCCAAACATGTATGAGCAAGGTGCAGGAAGAGTTGATCTGTAAGTTCTGTTAGTCACTGGGTGCTTGGTTTTGGTACCAATTCATTTCTTTGTCATTCTCAGTAGTACTGTCGCTATTTATTGTTTTTGTTGCTGTCATTCTTAGCGTTAGCTAACTTAGTATTATTGGTCCTATTTGTTCACTTTTTTGTCAGGTTAGAATCATATGAAATTCTAAAGAACTACCAACCCCGTGCAAGCATCTTCCCGAGCGTTCTTGATTATACAGATTGCCCTTATTCATGGCCATTTTGTCGACAACCACTTTATGCAGGTGCTATGCCTGTTATTTTTAATGTTACCATTCTTAATGGGATGGGTGTAATTGGCTATGTTGATGGTCCACCAACATGGCATCCTTTGGGTGAGGAAGGGAATCTTCTAAATATTCGCTTCACCTATTCAGAAGTAATCTGGCCTTGGACTGGTTATCTAGCACTGCACATGCAGATTAAGGAAGAAGGTGCAAAATTTTCGGGAGAGATTGAAGGAAGCGTAAGCGTTAGTGTACACAGTCCTCCTGCTCGAGGAGAAAAGAGCTCCCGGAGGAGTACATGCATGCTTCAGTTAAAACTAAAAGTGGTTCCAACGCCCCCTAGATCTAAAAGGGTTTTATGGGATCAGTTTCACAGTATTAAATACCCTCCTGGATATATTCCTAGGGACTCTTTGGATGTTCGCAGTGATATTCTTGACTGGCATGGAGATCATCTCCATACAAATTTCCATATCATGTTCAATATGTTACGTGATGCAGGATATTATATTGAAACACTTGGTTCTCCTTTTACATGCTTTGATGCTCACCAGTATGGAACACTTATGCTTGTGGATCTTGAGGATGAGTACTTTGAGGAAGAAATTGAAAAGCTGAGTTATGATGTTCTTAATACTGGATTGGGATTGGCAGTCTTTTCTGAGTGGTATAATGTGGAGACAATGGTAAAGATGAGATTCTTTGATGATAACACTCGAAGCTGGTGGACTCCAGTCACTGGAGGTGCAAACATTCCAGCATTGAATGATCTTCTGGCCCCATTTGGGATTGCTTTTGGAGACAAGATTCTGAATGGTGATTTTTCTCTCAATGGTGAGCAGAGTCGATATGCATCTGGAACAGATATTGTAAGGTTTCCAGGAGGTGGGAATGTACATAGCTTTCCTTTCCTGGATACCACGGAGAGTGGGGCAACCCAAAATGTGCTGACTTCCAGCACAACCAAGGTGAGTAGACATTTCCAGCTTTTTTTTTTCTTTTGGTTTTTGGTTATTAAAGGATCAAATATGGTTGCTGAATCATCTCTTTAATTCCATGGAAATGCGCAACATTGTAAACAAGATTGATTTTTTTTTTTATTTCGTATGATTCTCCAGTTGTTTAGATGATGATTGGATAGTTATAATGATTAATAAGCACAAAAGAGATGCAAGCATGTTTGTGCCATTCAAATTTTAAACCTTGCTTTGCAAGAAATGAGAGGATCTTATTTGCATCATCGCTTCACTTGATCCGAATGGAACAAGCCAAGTGCATAAAACACAACTCTCTCTCTTCTATATGACACAAACATCAGTAAGACATTTAGTTTGTAGTTGGTTGAAGGCCATATTTTTGTTAATCGTAATTTGATGGCAATCCAATTATCCAATTCTCTCCTCACTCATGTGAGCAGGGTTTGAACCCATACCTCTAGTATTACTCCTAGAGGTTTTTCAGAAGGTAGGAGGTGGGCAAAGCCCAAATATAATTCTTAACCAGCTCGGAGTTGAACTCGATGTCTAGCCAAACAAAGAGGCTGAAAGCCACTTGGCTATGCCCCTAGGAGCGGCACATTTATTTTTGAATGAATTGTTAATTCTATCTTTTCCAGCAGAAGTAGAATTCCTACAATAAACATGAGTTATTTTTAGTTTTGCAAGAATCCAATTGATTATTGTCGTATGTATTTATGGTTTCTATGACTTATGCAGGCTGACTCACCCATTCTTGGTCTTCTAGAGGTGGGTGAAGGTCGCATTGCAGTATACGGCGATTCCAATTGTTTGGATAGCAGCCATATGGTTACTAACTGTTATTGGCTCCTAAGGAAGATATTAGATTTCACCGGTGCAAACATTAGGGATTCAGTACTTTTTTCAGATTCTAGTAAGCAGGATACACCCTTGGTCGAAGATGACAACCAGTTGCCATCTCGTAGAACTGATGTAAATTTCTCTTCATATTCTGCTGTTGTGGGTAAGAATTTGGCCTGTAGAAGTGACTCTAGATTTGAGGTTTGGGGAACAAAGGGATACAATTTAGATGTAAGGGAAGGGGATAAAAAAATACCAGGCTATCCTGTTTTTCATGTGGGTAGAGGTTTCAATTCCACCATGGACATTTCAAAATCAAGACGTCCCAAGTACACTCAGATAAATAAGAGTGATTATTTGGGAAGCAAGTACTTGGGCTTAATCTATGGAGAAGAGGTAAGGAACACAAAATGTCTTTAGGTTTATAACTTTTTTTTTATTATTATGAAGTGAAAATCTGGGTTCTCTTTTTATAAAGGACTGAAAAATCTCCTGTGTCCTAACTTCAAATTGGCAGCTTGATATGCCCGTGCTGGTTGCTAGCCATTGGCTCATACCTGCAGTAGTTGCAGTTACTGGTTAGTGAACATCCTTGAAGTTTCTATTTTCCGCTTGTAAGATTTTAGAATTTCGTTCATCTTCTGATGGTTTTACTGTTCTGTTGAATTGACTACTATGCTGCCTCGCAGGGGTTTTGGTATTTTTGAGTTTCTGGAGAATCCGGCAAAAGCGACGGAGGAGGAGGAAAGGATCTGGCACCCTTCGGTTGGCTAATCTATAAGGATAGATTTTTACTACCCCTCTATTCTAACGCGGTTATTTTATTTAAAAGTATCTCCTGTAGCATTTTTATTTTCACAAGTGTTTGAAATTTTTTTCTTTGGCATTATTAGAGGAAATAGTTTTGTATTCATAGCATAGATGTGCTATATTCGTTCTAGTTGGGATGCTTGTAATAGCACAAATTTTCATAGGTTAACAGATATAATTTTATAGGCATTATAGAGGATCTAACTTACAATTTTGAATAGGAAAGAACATATATCTTCCCTGCACTACTTGCGCTGGTGTATTTATTTCCTTTAAGATCACTGTAAAGCTACACGTTAGCAATTGTTCATCACTTGAACGTTTGCTGATTCCTTTATTGAACTTGATTGGATCATCTGTGTTGCTATGTATATTCAGTCTGTATTTTCACTCATGGCAGAAAAATTAGAAGACAAAAACCAGAGCAACCTCGGGAATGATCCAATGATTACAAAGCATAAAACAATTAGATTCCAGATGATATAGAAAAAGAAAGGGTAAAAACAATGCAAACGTAATGGAATACAGTCCAAGGCACTAGTATTGTACATTGAATTTGATTAATATTCCCTGCTTTATTGCTGCATGGCAAATTGATCTGACGGTGACCTCACTTGCATTCCACCAGTTACAACAGAACCACCTATGAGCCCCAGTTTTAACATTCACAACCCGAAGATCTCTGCTGCTGTCCACTGCCGACATCAATGGTGTCTGGAAGGTAACTGCATCATTAACAGTGAATTCGTGTTAGCAATTTCAACCCAAGACAGCATGTCTCAAAATCAAATGCAAAACTTAAACAATAAGGACTTGAGTAAGGCTAGGTTTTGATGGATATCAAGGTCCCCAAAAGTCTTAATGCAATCTCTATAGTTCTGAAGACTTGTAATTTTGTCCAAGGGAAAACTACAGATCTTCCTAGGATATCAAGCAAAGATCTTGATTTGATTTGATTTCATAGATGCAAAATCAACTGAACCATACAAGTTGCTTTGATAAGGAGTAAGCAGCAGATTAAAGGGATTATTTTGACAGGGAAAGAAGCTTTATGGTTTTCAAGGAAAACGAGCTGAGTGCTGATGAGAGAGCCATCAGCTATAACCCAGCAGATTAAAGTTGGAGGGTGTTCTGACTTCTGATCAACTTAAGCAAAAAAGAGCAAATTAGTGAAGGGGATTATTTTGACAAGGAAAGAAGCTTTATGGTTTTCAAGGAAAACGAGCTGAGTGCTGATGAGAGAGCCATCAGCTATAACCATCCACAAATTAACACTTCACTGTAGCACCTCACCAGAAACTATAGCAAATGAGCAGATTTAAACTACAAAGATACATCTCAAAAATACTTACTCTTCTTCTTCAGGTTCATTTTTCAGAGCATTTTTGGCTATACACTCAAAAGCAGCTTCTACATTGAAACCTTCTTTGGCAGATGTTTCAAAATAAGGGATATTCCCTTTGGAAGCACACCATGCCTTTGCCTTCTTCTCAGACACCTGATTATGATGTATATTAACAGTTCAGGGTGAAAAAACAGAACATGACCACATAAATCTCATACAAGAGAAACACATGAATAAAAAGCGCATTGCCACAATCATTTATAAATGCCATAATGATTTGGATGATTGAGGGAGAAATCATGTTTGAGGGAAGAAAATTCTATTACCACTCGACTATTGCCACCATCAACATCTGTCTTGTTCCCCAATACAACAAATGGAAAGTTTTCAGGATCAGAAGGGCTGGCCTGATAAGAAATTGAAAAAGGAAAACATTTAGTTTCTGATCCAATTGACTTGGAATTTCCTCAGATGTTAATGCACTGCTAATTACCTGAATCAGGAACTCCTCTCGCCAATTGTTGAGATTATCAAATGATTTCATGACATTCACATCATACACAAGAACACAACAGTCTGCGCCACGGTAGAAAGCCACTCCAAGACTTTGAAACCTTTCCTGTCCAGCTGTATCCCATATCTGAAAGCGTATAGTCAGTCACAACTATGTGATGTTTCAAGCACATTTCTCTGCTAAGCTACTAAAAGAAAAAAAAAAATAATGATCATATTTACTAACAGCAGACTTAAGGAAATAAAGGATGCAAACCTATTGATTTCCACTGAATTTCTACATATTAAAGTAGGGTAAGTTAAACAGATTTGACAGTAATTTTTTCATAGTTTTAGTTAAGGTCATCAAAATGAGAGATATGAAAAGCATGTCCAAGGAATTTGAGGTTTTTTTTTCCCAATTTTGACACCAGCTTCTTCATAGTAGAATACCTATGTTTACTAAACTCATAGAACAAGTACAGGATACAATTTGCAATCTGCAACAGAAAAATCCACTGATTAATTTTGAAGTATATCCACCATTCAGCACTGTAAAACTCAGGAAGAGACCACCATGAAATGCATGCCAAAAGAAACAACAAAAATTTATCCCACCCTCCCAATTGATAATTTTCAATGCATAAAAAAAAATTCTCATTTGAGATATCTCAACAGCATCAAAAACTTGACCAGTAACAGTCATCACACTGATGAGGCATCGTAGTAAAAATCTGTAGAATCTCAAACTTATATAGATTATTGCACAATCGAATTCATTTATGAGTAACAAGTACAATAATGAAGCATTTAACAAAAAGCAAGAACCGTCACCCACAGCATATACAGGTGAACCAGCTAACCTGCAAAGTGAAAAGCCTGTCCTCAAATTGGACTTCTTTGGTCAAGAAATCTGCCCCAATGGTTGCTTTATATTGGTTACTAAACTTGCGGTTCACATATCTAAATGCTGAGTGTAAGGATAATCACATCTTTAAATCTAACTTCATGCAAAAACAAACACAAACGCACACACAAGATCATTTATTAAATCGAAAAGAAAGCAACTTTTTAGGATACTGATTCATCAAAGAAGTCTTCCCAACCCTGTACAAAGTAAATAAAAATCAGAAATTAAGCACCGAACACAAGAATGAAAACAAAATCATATTTCATAACCAAGTAACATCAAACACTTTGCAAATTTCTTATTTTCTTTCCTCATTCTTTTCTTTCTCCATTTTCCTTTCAACCAAACACAATTTCGAGGACAATGCAGCTAAACTAACCCTAAAATTCAAAAAAAAAGAAGGAGAATTGAAACATTACATGCGAAAATCGTCCGATCAAACAAACAATCTAGATTTAATACGAGAATATCATAATAAATGTAATTAAAAAATTGAATTAATTAATCTAATTGCGAAGTAATGTAATGAATGGAACCAAAAGCGCACGTAATTCCATTTTCTCGGCATCCAAACAAAAATATATTCGCGTGAAAATATATCAGAAAAAGAAAACTAACTAACCCGCTGTCTCCGAGAATTATAACTTTGAGGAGCATGCGTCTTCGAGAAGCCATTTTGATTCAAAACGCAATTGAATTTTCTCTGTGCAATGTGGTTTTGGCTATTGCACGAGGTAATTTTACTGAATTATTATTATTATTATTAACATTTATTTATTTTTAGATAATTGAAAAAATATCGAATATGCAAGTAAAGATTCTCTTTCTTTCTCTCCCTTAACTTTTTTTCTTTTTTAAAAAAATTAGAAAATTGAAAATAAAAATCTTTTTATTTAATTGACCGACCTTAAAAAAATGTTGATAATCATTTGTGTGGAATATAGCAACTACCGGTCATGTTAACGGTCAGCAAATCATCAGCCAAAGGAAAGTCGCCAGCTATCTGCTTTGAAATTTTGTTTTCCAAAAATACCACGCTGTTTTGTTCATAATTTCCACAATTCATAGAGACGTGTTTGGTTCCTCCCACATTCAACCCTCAGTCACAAGCTAGTTTATATCGATAATTTAGGATAGAATTGGCAAATTAAGGGTTTTAGTTGGGCTTTTTTAAGCTCAGACCTAAGCCCATTAGAGTAGAAATACAAAAGTTGGGCCTGTACCGGGCTTAGATTTTTATTTATTTTTTTAATTCTTTTAAAAATTATTATAAACTTAAAATAAGTTAATAATAATTAAGTTGTTATAACAAATAATGAATTAAAAAAATAAATATTTCAAAACAAAATAATAAATAAAGAAAATGAAGCAAATAAAAGTTTAGAAATTTAATTTTTTAGTACTGAATTCTCTAATCGAAACACTCTCTTAATTAATTAATACTTAAAAGAGAGTTTAGTATTATAATATTATTTTTTATTCATTATTGATATATAAATTAAGGATTTAAACTTTTATTATTATTTTTTAAATTTAAATTTTATTATTTTAATTTATTATTTTTTTAAAATGATGGTTTGGACTTGACTCAGACTTTTATTTCTAAACTCTTATTTAGGTCATCACGTGAAAGCCCAAGTCAAAACTCTTGAAAATGAGCCGGACCGACCCAAACTTTTTTGCCATCTCTAAAGTAGAATGTTATCGTGATCTGAACTCTTTAGAGTTTTTTAAAAACTTATATCATCTGATTTTTTTTATCTTATGTTAACAAGAATATTGGAGTTTTCCTTGTTAATATATGATTGCCGATTTTAATAAATTTTTATCTTTTAAAGTTGAAAGAGTTTCATTATCAATGGAGCGTCCTTTAAGATTAAGATAGTATTAAAAATTCACAAAGTGTAGCTTCTCCGAAAGTGGAAATGCAGTAGGCCAACAAGAACATGACCATAAAAATATAAAATCCATTGCTGCTAAGATCGGCCAATGAAGAAGTGACATGAGCTGGCAAATTTTGATAAACCAGTTAATCAGTTGACCACCACCATTTCATTTTCAAATGATTTTATAAGCATTTTGACATTTGATTTGGGTTACAGTTGTAACATTTTTTTTAATGTACATGTGAGTATGTGACCACGTAAACATAAAGCCAGAACAGAAGTTGGTGGTGGGGCCTGACCGCCGTTCGAATTTCAAAGGAGAAAGTGGATATTGAAAGAATTTGTCTTGATGACTGGCCAGCTAGATGCCAGCTCATATTCAGACCAAACGCAAGTTGGGAGGTGGAAAGAACCATTGCTGGAGTATGAACACGAGAAATTCGACCAGCACAAGCGTGCAAGAATCTAACCATGATAGCGCCATTGATCATTTGATGAAAGAGAAACGTGCACCGAATAAAAACTGCCTTTTCAAGTTCACGAGCCTAGAGAGCATAACAATCAAGAAAGCGGCTGGTGATTGTGCCTTTTGATCTCGGCATAATTTAAAAACCAAATCAATACTGAACGTTTAATCAACGGATCAAAGAATCAACCAAATCTCTTTCTTACATTCTTGTATATTTAACAAGCACTAGTAAATACAAGTATTGGGGGGAAAATTACAAAATTAGAGGGGGAAAAAGGATAAGAAAATTGTATGAATTATGCCAAACAACAATTTTGCAATCAATGCGACATTCAATTCATAGTATGAATGAAAAAGAAGGGTGTGCCAGGGACTTTACAGAAAAATAGTGTCAGTTGTTAGGGGCTTTGGCTGAAACCTTGACTGTTTTTCTTCGTCTTTCCCATCTCCATATCTCGGGTGTTCTGGCCTTCACTGCTAGAGCCAGAAGGGTACAAACCATATTCACTAGTAGGTCTACTGTACTCGCTACTGGCACTGTATTCCTGGCTGTTTAATGCCATCTTCCTGAATTTTTTTAGGTCTTCGTTGTATTGCATTGTATCGTAGTCTGAGCTTCCGTAAGAACCGTAAACACTGCTCTGTCCAGGTCTGATTCCTTCATTAAGGTCAGCCAGAGATGCATCCCCTTCCAAAGCTCGGACTATCTGCTCCATAATAAATTATGCATTAGAAATCTGATTAAAAAGACGATGTTTTGGTAATTGATCAATCAAATTCAAGCTCATTACCTGGCTCATTCTTGGTCGGCGACGTGCTGAATGGCGCACACAAGCAGCTGCACAAGCGACCATACGAGCCATCTCATTGTGGTTGTATTCATTATGCAGTTTTGGCATCAACCAGAGTGTCAAAGTTTCCATCCTCTATAGCTCTATTAAGCAAAGGCCTTGCCTGTAATGCCAACAAATTTAGTTAGTTCCCTGCGATATCCAAGATTTCATAGCCATAACTGCACTCCCGTGATTGGAGAAAAGAAGAGGAAAAAAAAATATTACTCACCCAATCCACCAAACTGTCTTCCACGAAAGTAGGGGTTGAGTCGACAGGTCGACGACCAGTAATCAATTCCAAAAGCATGACCCCAAAGGAGAAAACATCTGATTTCTCTGTGAGTTTCCCGCTTGAAGCATACTCTGGAGCCAGGTATCTGAGGTGCCAAGCATATAAGAAAATGAAAAATTAGCTAATTCAAAGTCCTGAGTGAGCATATAAAGCTCACTCATCAAAACTCTAAACCTATCCTTAGAAAAATAGATTTGATCATTATCTAGAATCAACTGAAAAGATTAACAACAATAATATGGGTCAAAATCATAGCTGAACCAGCTGCCTTAAACGGATCACTATGAACAGATGAAGCGAACTTCAAACACCAATGTAAAATGTCATGAAATAAAGAAAAAGAAAAGAAAAAAAAAACATGAGAGTTAAGTGCAACTGAGTTCAAGCATTCACAATGAGGTTTGGAGATACCTTGGGAAAACAAAAAATAACTCATGAAATTTTTGGGCCACACTCTGGTTCAACTCAAACATAATGTGGTTCATCATCAGTGATACGACAATTAGAAAAAAGAATATCAAAGTAGTTGGTCTTACCCAAATGTACCCATCACTCGGGTGGAGACATGAGTATTAACATCAGAAGCAATCTTTGCTAGTCCAAAATCAGCAACCTAAGGAAAGGAACTTCAAGATTAGCATCACAAATATAATTGATACCTACAAAAATTTCAAATCACACTGGTGCTAGATAGAATTTGAAATAAGGTTCTGCTCATGTTTCCACTAGTTCAAAATTTTTGAGTTAAAAATTCACTAATGCAATCAATACCTTTGCCTCAAACTTGAAATCCAAAAGTATATTAGCTGCCTTAATATCACGATGAATAATTTTAGGATGACCTGAAAGTACAAATAGACAAGATATTAGGGTAAATCACTGTACAATCAGAAATCACAATCCATAAAGTTTGAGAGAAAGATCTTACAATCTTCATGGAGGTAAGCCAGTCCTTTTGCAGAACCTAAAGCAATTTTGAGTCTTGTTAGCCAATCCATGGTAGGCCGACCCTTCCCTGCAATATGCTTTTTGTCAGATCCTTAATAAATTTCTAACATCAGCTAAAAAGCATCTATTACAAAAACATCTGTGAACTACTGTCTTACTTGCATTTGGTGGCTTAACAACATAATGAAGGCCAATAGAAAAAGTACAAGAAGTTACTTATAAAGTACTTTCCAACACATAAGTTCACATAAAGGGTTATCTAAGACTTCATATGCAAACTTACCATGCAAGTGAAATTCCAAAGTGTTGTTTGGAACAAACTCATACACAAGCATTCTTTGTGATCCAGCTGTATAGTATCCAACCAAGGATACAAGATGTTTGTGATGTACTCGGCTAATAATTTCAACTTCTGCCTGAAACTCACGTTCTCCCTGCCCACTTCCAGCTTTCAGCTGCTTGATTGCGACTTCCTTACCATTTGGTAGGACTCCTCTGTGCACATAACCAAAACCGCCTTGTCCGAGGAGGTTAGCATCTGAGAAGCCATCTGTTGCCCTTGCTAATTCTTCGTATGTAAAGGTGCTCTTCGAAAAACCTAATGAAAGGCCTGGTGATGGAGGTGGGAGTGGTGCGTCAGACCCTGAATAATTGGAGCCAGAGCCTCCACTGCTGCTCATGAAAGGTGGCGGTGGTGGTGGAGGGGAGGGATTGTATACTGGTGAGTGTGGTGGGCGTGATGCAACTGGAGGTGGAGGAGACGGCCGTGGCTGTGTGACTACTTGTGCTGCAGGAGGTGGGACATTTTGCTGCCAGTGCTGCTGTCTGCCGCCGTAAGGGTCAACTGACAAATCATAAAGGACACTAAAAAAAATTACTTACAATACTCAATAGTTATTAATTGAAGCAGGAATCTCTGGAGATGTTAGTAAAGGAGTTATTTGTATAGCTTGTTAACACCTTCTTTAAAATTAATTACTCAAAGAAACTAGAGAAATGACTATTACTTGATTACAATGTATTGCCAATAGTTATTTGCATAGCTTGTTAACACCTTCTTTAAAATTAATTACTCAAAGAAACTAGAGAAATGACTATTACTTGATCACAATGTATTGCCAATATGCTATCACACCTTGAATTAAAAGCGTATTGAAATCAAAATTAACAATTCAACATCAAAAAGCAATTTTCAAGTGCCTCAAAATCTCAAGAAAAAAGAACAATAGCAGGAACCATTTTTGGTACTCCTAATGATAAGATGTAACTTAGTCAACTGAGATAAAATCAAGAGTCTTGGCCACAAGCTGTAGATAAATATGTGAATGGAAAGCATCAAAATCGGAAAGGTAAAACAAAGAACAATAATTTACTAGAAGTTTAAAACTTATGTGTTACCCTAAGTAGTTCAAGATTGTAGATTTTGCAATAAACAGAATTTTGGAATGGGGTTTGCCGGTTTGGTAGAATGAGACTTTGGCCAACTATATGGTAACAAAAACAATAACCACTGAAATTATTCCGAAAATGTCCCAATTCTAGTAATAATCTTGAATATGAAAATATCACAACACCTCCAAAAGAGCAAATTTGACTCCGTTGCAATCCACAGACATTAGATAGCACACATGCAGCTGCATATCACCCATGTCTACAAGGTACAAAATAGCTAAGAGAACCAAGTAAAAATCAAAGATAAGGCGGTTTCATTGATACATGCATCAATCAATCAAAACGGTCAAAATTGAATTAAACAAATGCAAGAAAAATAAAAAACTAAGTCCGATTTAAATTCATGCAATGCGAAGGATGAATCAAATCTTAATCATAAATCAAGAACAACACTGCAAACAGGTCACGGAAACGCACAAAATGATTAAAATCAACGAAACCAGAAGCAATTTGAAATAAATAAATGAAAATGCAAATTTAAAGAAAAGAAAAAAAAGAAAGTTAAAAGCAAAAACCTTTGGGGGCAGGAGGAGGTGGGGGCATATAGTAACCGGCCTCATCATCTCTCCTCCTCCTCTTCTTGCGGCAACACAAAAACAACAGGCTCACGACCACAATTACCGCCAGCCCACCAATCGCTAACCCCACCACTAACCCAGTACTCACGCCGCCCCCACCGTCGTCACCCGTCGGAGGCGGCGGCGATCCCCGAACCGTAGGAGGAGACGGCCTCCCGGAACTATTGGGAGGCGAGGGAGGGCTCCTGGCCACCGGATTTGACGGGGGCGGAGGCCGGCCAGAAGGAGTGGACGGCGGGGGAGCGCCTGTGGAAGGAGGTGTCGGTGAAGACGGGGGTGGCAGACTCGGCGCCGGAGTGGTAGGCGGTGGTGGAGAGGCAGGAGTGGTGGGAGGGGGAGCAGCAGGAGTGGTGGAGGGGGAGCAGCAGGAGTGGTTGGTGGCGGGGCAGCAGGGGTGGAGGGTGGGGGAGCCGAGGGAGTGGCGGGGGGCGGCGGCGAGGTGGTGTTGGTGGATGGAGAAGTGGGAGCCGGTGCCGCTGGGGTGGCCCCCGGCGACGGTGATGTTGACATTGCAGCCGAGCTTCTTTTTTAACGACCGTTTATTTCTCTCTCAATTCAAGAGAGAATATTGCCGTTGTGTTTGTTGTGTTAGAAATTAGAATTGTGAAAAATGAAGAGAGCTTAGTATTAGTATTAGTATTAGTATGAGTATATGAGTAGTTGTGTTAGAAAAGAAGTACAAGACAAAGCACTTTTTCGTCAGCTCGAAGGATTTGTTTGTGCGTCTGTTTGTTGCGGGGACGATTTCACATGGGAGAAACTGCAAGAGAGAGAGAGAGGAATTATCGTCTGCTCTGCTTTGATTATGTTTGGCTTGTTGTCCAATCGGGACAAAGTGCTCCGCGGGGGACCCACACGATTGGCCCGCGCATTCGCGGTCCTCTCCGGCTGTGTTTTCTTTACTCGGTTTTCGGATAATTTGGGGTTTTTGCATTTTTATTTTATTTGCCAAATTAGTTGTAATCCAAATAGTGATTTAGAGTTTTGGTCTTCGTTTGGAAGTTTCTGCCAGCTTTTTCTTTTCTCCTTTTTATTTCTGTAAATTAAGGAAATTGTACAACTTACAGAGAAAAAAAAAGGAAAAAGTTTGGAAAAAATTTATTATATATATTTCCATGAACGAACCTAAATCCCACCGGATTTAGGTTTATATATTTATTGGACTTGTAATTTAAAGATGGGTCGATGTCTTTGGAAATATTTGTTCAAATTTCTATAGCTCTCTTAATCTGTTCTTTTACAGAGAATCTCAATCTTCCTCATCTATCATAAAGAGAAATTTGAACTTACTTTCTCAAAATGGGCGAGTGAGAAAATTTAAAAAATGATTTTTCTAAGATAAATTGACCTTCTCACACACATATGTAAATTGTAATGATTTTAAACTTTCCTATTTAGAATTGATAAAATTTGACGCAATCATATTACTTGATACAAATGCGATATGAATAAATAAGTATGAGTCATCAAATTTGATACGATTATTAAATTGATTAGATCTAAATCGACATAATTTTTTTTTTTAGTCGGGTTAAGATTAAAATTCTTAACCTATTTATCCAACACATGAATAGTGATTGATTTCAAACTCTCCTGCCGAAATATTTTCTCAAAATTATTTAGAGATTAAACTTAACTTGTTTTGAATTCAGACATCCGAATAACCCTATAACTAAACTATGAAATAGGATCCGATATATTTATTTATTTAATCTTACAAAGAGTGGAACGTGTCACAAAATTTGCGAGATACACCTGGCTCTTGAATTTTCTTTCCTCCATTGAAAAATGAAAAGAACAATCGATGCATGTGAGAATCAAAGCTCAGCATCCACACTACGCCTTACTTTATAAAGTCTTTTTTAAAGTCTCCAGTGATTACAATTTTCCCACAGAGACCTGACTAATTACCTCGTGTCAATCTCATGTATTATATTAATTGCAACCCTTCCGTTACAGCAAATATGTCAAAATCGGTTAGCACTGATTATGGCAGATTGTCGAAGATAATATTCCACAGAATCATCATCTTCCCCCCCTGAAGATGGCGAAATTTTTGCTGCTTTACAAACAATAACATCACATTTGTTTGGAAAAAATCATTCTCATCCTTAAGCTTTTATACAAAAACTCATTTTATCTTTATTTTTTAAATAATATCTCAAAACATCTTTCCATTAACTTATTATTAGTTTGAATATCGTTTGTTAGTAATTCATTAAGGGTAAACAAAGATTTTCAATCAAAGAGAAAATTATAAAAATAAATAAAAATTGACATATAATTAAAATTATTTTTTTGTAATCCCACTAAATAAGAAATATTGAAAAGATGACAAATTTATATTTAAGCAATTCTTTTTTCACTTATTTCTATTTTAATGGCATGGAAACCCTATCAACCCTAGATCTAAGTACCAAAAATATTACAATTTTCTTATTCATATAAGTATATTCTCTAATTGTAACGTAAAATGGTTTGAATTGAGTTGAAAATAAAGAAGATATTCAGCACATGCAAACACATAAAAATTGGTGGCATTTTTTAGTTTTTTTTTCAATGATTGAAAGATATTGTGTTAATTACAATTTATTCATTACGGCAATTATTAAATGGTTTTATCAAATTATTTTATCGTTGATTTTATTTAATAAAATTTAATGAATTTTACATACTTTGTAGTGTTATTTAATTATGTACAAAAAATTATTTTAATAGAGTTTGTATCACTTTAATGAAAAATTCTATTTTACTCTCAATGAATTACTAGTTAATGGTTTTACACTAAAGATGAGTTAACGGAAAGATATTTTAGACAATTATTTGAAAAGTAAAGATGAAATGAGTTATTACATTAAATTTTAGGGATAAAAAAAGTTTTTTCTCCATTTGTGTTTGATGTGATAGTGATAATTTTTGGTTCATATATTATTATTCGTTTCTCTATCTCACTTAAATAGATTTAATTCTGAGTTTTTATTTTTTTAAGAATCTGATACCCCAGATGTGTATTTATTATGTCGTACGATTAAAACACATAATCCCATTCCGTTATGAATATGGTTCTGCTATTAAAATTGTCACATCATAAATATGCCTACAAATTTTAATGGAGATGGATTATATTTTATGTATCGTAGGGTCACCTTGAGCCTACAAAAGGCGTTGATTATTCGATGCAAACGAAGAAGCAGCAGCGCGGTTACTTACTTACCCAGTATAGTTTTTTAAGCCAGGATTATGATTACAAAATAATTATGTGATGATAATAAAAATTTAAGTCAAGGATTAGGTGAACCCTAAAATCTATTTTTTTTTTTTTAACTTTTTCTCTCTGATTATTGCAGTGTATGTTGCTCTAAGTAAAAGCCATACCCAGCTGGATGCCAACAGTTCACTATTCACCAAGATATTGACATCTTTCCGAATATTATTAAAATGCCAACGAACTCGCTAATAATTTTTTTAATTTTATTTTAAGAAATGAATTAAACCAATAATAATAATAATAATAATATCATAATCGCCTGAATATCATCATAAATCATAATTTGGCCGAGACGGTGACACTTAGGTGGCAATTATTTTTTAAATTAATGACTTAAAGTGACTTAACTTGATTAATTAAGTTAATTAGAAGTGTTTGTTTTTATAATTTAATGAGACTTTTTAGATAATTTTGACTTAATAAATAAAATAATTTTTTTGATTTTTTACTTAATGGAGAAACTTGAATTAAGTCAATTATTTATTAATGTAAAAAATATCCATACTTTATAATTTATTTTTCATGTCTATCTCAAAACTCACCTATAGATATTTATCCCACATAATAATCTCATCATTAGCTTTACTTATAAATGTTAAAATATTGTGGTATTTAATATATTATTTATTTGACATTTAAATTTAATAAGGATACAAATGTAAAAGTACATATTTTTAATTTTTTAAGTTAAAAAAAAATTTAATATTTATTTTCTGAGATTCAGATGAAAAAATAAACATATTATTCAGATTTAAACATTCAGATTTATTTAGAATTCAAACTAATTCAGATCTCTTTATATTTCAAATAAAAAAAATAAACGTCACCTTAGTCGGATATTAATCCAAGTTAATTTTTAGGCTGTTTAATGAATTGCCTACAGTGGTTTCAATTTTCAGCAAACTACTCCAGCCGTTTGTTTCATCGTGGGACGGATCAGAGAACGACCCGAGGCCAACAGTCTGTAGTGAATTTTCTAATAACCATAATAAATTCTTTTATGTACATTATTATTTATTAAAACAATTTTTTTTAAAAATAAATTATTGTGATTAGTAATCCAAATGGGCCCGCACGCGCTCTAAATAGTAAATACAAACTGTATTTTCTGATAAATATAAATATATATATATATATATACACGAGGAGACTTCGAAAATAACAAAGGAAAGGAAGGTGGTGGGAGGATTACGTTGAGTTGGCGAGCTGGCGCCGGCAAAACGAGTCTAGAAATGCTTCGTAAATGAGGCCGCCGGAGAGCCGGTGGAGAGAGCACAAGCGGGCGGGCTTGTTTGGACTTTGGAATGTTTGACTTGACATTATCAGTATGGCCTGGCCATCCCTTCCCTTTTCCCAAAATACCAAAATGATGGCTAACAAAATTCTTTCCTCCATCCACGAATTAACTTTTTAAAACATTGAGTTTCTGGTTAATGTCACCGTGATGGTTTATGATTATGTTTAGTGCTTGTATCTTTTTGATGAATTTGATTATGATGGCGTTTCTAATCATAAATTATGTTATTATTGTACGAAATTTATTATTCTGATATTATTTATAAACGAATGTCAATAAATATTAACATATTTTTGGGATTCTTTTTTTTTATTATTATTATTTAAAAAAAATGAAGTATGTTGTTTGACAACATATTGGACCAAATCAAATTAAGTAGTCTTAAAGATTTATAAAACGTGGGTATAATATGCGGAAGTTGGAGTGCAATGGCAACGCTTTGATGTTGGATGTTTTCGGTCCTTATTGTGTGTGGTTTTCGCATTTAGTGTATGATAATACCATTTGAGAAATAAATGGACAGAAACATCGAAGAATTGAATAATGGGATTAGGGAGCAGGCAGTGATTGTTTTACTTTTTCAGAGTTGAATTGGAATTGGGTGGCGAATGGCGAATGGGGGGCGCCATTGGGGGCTCTCACATGGCCCTTCCTGTCATTATTATTATTATTATTATTTTTAATTATCCTCATAATTAGTGGCATGACATTCGCTGCTTCTGACCAAAAGCAAAAAGCCAAATATTCATTCAAGTCAGTCAGGCCAGCTATCTGTCTTTTGCCTTTACAACAATTCCAGAACTGATAAATGATAATTAAATGGCAAAAAAAAAAAAAGCTATTTGGTAGACTTGATTGCTATAATTGCGAGATTGAGAGAAAAACTGGAATCTTTCTTTTTTATAGAGCTCTGAGATATTCCTTCGCTTCACCCCTCGTTCTCGTTCTGAGAAATGATTCAATAAAACATTATTAATATTATTGACAAATTATCTTGTTATGTTATGATAATATGATCTATAATTTGTTACCCTCGAGTGAACTAATTTCATATTAATCTTAACTTCCATCGTCGCAGACTGGGGACAAGGATTCGATTGGCTTGTTAGTAGTCTTTGAATTTTTATTTATTAGCTTGGATTGAAAAAGTGGCATGGTGGTGGGTAAAGTTGATATCAATAAAGCAGTTATACAATTTATTTGCTTTTTTTTTTATATATTCAATTTCTTTTTATAGAATAATTAAACACTTTTTTGGATATACGACGCATATAGCATGATTTTATTAAGAGTGGAATCATTGACACCTCTCTAAATATTTCTTAACACCCATTTTTTTTTTATTAATTCTATTAAAATATTTAAAAATATTATAAAATTCTTTTAACACCTCTTTCAATGACAAAAATACATTTAATTAAAACTTATTACGATAAACTCATTTTTTAATTTTTATTTATTTTTATTATGAAGCCTCATTTCAACAACATGATTTCTTCCATTTAAAAGAAAAAAAACAACATTTTCTTCTCTTTTCACATATAGTAATAAATTCTTTTCTTTATTTATTTTATTTGAGCATAAAAACGTGAGTAATAAACAAGTTTCAAAGAGCTGTTCTTCATTATAGTCTAAAATTTCAGTGGTTACAAGCTTAATTTGCTACTTGCCTTCGCCTTCCTTAGCTACTTTTGCCGTCTTAAGAAACATGAAAATTGATTTTAGATGAAGGGAAATCTTGAAATGTGAGATGCTATAATACCCGTTTTAATTTGTACAAAATGAATTAGTTGCATTTGAAATTACCTTTTCAATGGCATTCATGAGAGCGAATTCATTTTGATGAGATGGACAAAGGACACGAACAATGGCTGGATTTAGAGTGGTGTATGGTGGGATAGGGCCATTAATGAATTTGGCTATGCCCAGCTGCTTGGGAAATTTGTTTAGAGCGGTGGTGGTGGTGGTACGAGATTGCGACACTCGTGATTGGGTGTTTGCAGAATCCTACACTCATATGTGGCCGCCACTGAAATTTAAAACTCTTACATAAAAATGAAAATATGCCCTAAGTAATTTTAATTTTAATCTTACAATAAAAATTATCCTATTATATAATTTTAATAAAAGTTAAAATTGTAAAGCAATTAAAGGGTTTTAATAGGTATTTGGAGGGGGTGCCAATAGTCCCACTCTTTTATTAAATAAAAAAGAGTTAATGCAATATAACTAATTGCATAATCGATAATGTTATAAATAAATTAACATTTAGGAATTATAAATCCGAAGCCCACACACGGTTGATAATCATACTCGAATTTTCTAATAAACATGTTTTAGAGTGCAAAATTACAATCGTCATAAAGAGCTTGTACCTTAATTAAAAATAATAATGATCTTCTTTCCGTTGTTAAATATTTATCCGCCGTTCAGGATTCGTTGCGAGTCTGTGTGCGCTCCTGCCACGTTGCATTGGATCCACGTGGCTCCTTATCAGAGCTTCCTAGTCCAGAGTCCAGATGGCGTGGTCGGTAGTTCAAGCCTTCAAGGGATATAAGGCGTGGCCAAAAACGACGCTGCATCATTTGGAAACCTCAAACCTTTGGACAAAAATTTCGGTCGAGAATATTCATGTGATGTCTACTTAATGGGCCCGGAACTAACATTTTCATCAGGCCCAAACTAATTAATTGTAGTAAGGCAACTTTACAATCTGAAACGAAACATTCATGGGTCCGCCTACGTTACACATAATGTAACGTACACTCAGCATGTAAAATTTCCTTTAGCCCCTTATACTTTATACTATTTATATTTTATTTATGAATATTATAAATTTTTTAAATGTAAAATTTCGTTTAACCCCTTATACTCAATTTTATTTTATTAAAATCCTAGAGTATGAATTCGCCCCTATAATATTAAATTCTCAAAATAACCTCCATTTAATTAAAAAATATAATTATTGTTAAATGAATTATAATTATAATTATTATTTTATTATAATCATAAATATTATTTTTAATAGATTATTGTTATTATTAATAACAAGAATAAAAAGTATTATAATTAATTAATCTATTAGGAATAATTAATAATATTTTTTTATTAAATTGTTAATAATAATTAATGATTATCTAATTTTTTTTAATATTTGGTATAAAACTTATTTTTATAATAAAAATTGTTATTACTCACACACAATTAATCTATTAACAATAATTAATAATATTTTTTTATTAAATTGTTAATAATAATAATAATCAATGATAATTAATATATTTATGATTATAATAAAATATGAAAGGAGAGCGGAGACTTTTATTTTGAATAAACTAGTTTCGATTAATATATTTATGATTATAATAATATTTTTTGAGTTGTTTGGGCAAAGAGGTCTCATACGTGTGTGGACTTTTAGGCTGCCAGGAGAGGGGAGGCTGAAAAAATACCTTACGTTTAGATAGTGACTTGTGTGTGAGTAATAACAATTTTTATTATAAAAATAAGTTTTATACCAAATATTAAAAAAATTAGATAATCTTTAATTATTATTATTATTGTTATTAACAATTTAATAAAAAAATATTATTAATTATTGTTAATAGATTAATTAATTATAATGCTTTTTATTCTTGTTATTAATAATAACAATAATCTATTAAAAACAATATTTATGATTATAATAAAATAATAATTATAATTATAATTCATTTAACAATAATTATGTGTGAGTAATTGTTAATTAACAATAATTAATCGAATTAGATAATCATTAATTATTGTTCATTTAACAATAATTATGTGTGAGTAATTGTTAATTATAATTCAATTAATCTATTATAATAGATTAATTGTGTGTGAGTAATAACAATTTTTATTATAAAAATAAGTTTTATACCAAATATTAAAAAAAATTAGATAATCATTAATTATTATTATTATTATTATTAACAATTTAATAAAAAAATATTATTAATTATTCCTAATAGATTAATTAATTATAATGCTTTTATTCTTGTTATTAATAATAACAATAATCTATTAAAAACAATATTTATGATTATAATAAAATAATAATTATAATTATAATTCATTTAACAATAATTATGTGTGAGTAATTGTTAATTAACAATAATTAATCGAATTAGATAATCATTAATTATTGTTCATTTAACAATAATTATGTGTGAGTAATTGTTAATTATAATTCAATTAATCTATTATAATAGATTAATTGTGTGTGAGTAATAACAATTTTTATTATAAAAATAAGTTTTATACCAAATATTAAAAAAAATTAGATAATCATTAATTATTATTATTATTATTAAAAATTTAATAAAAAATATTATTAATTATTCCTAATAGATTAATTAATTATAATGCTTTTTATTCTTGTTATTAATAATAACAATAATATATTAAAAACAATATTTATGATTATAATAAAATAATAATTATAATTATAATTCATTTAACAATAATTATATTTTTTAATTAAATGGAGGTTATTTTGAGAATTTAATATTATAGGGGCGAATTCATACTCTAGGATTTTAATAAAATAAAATTGAGTATAAGGGGTTAAACGAAATTTTACATTTAAAAAAATTTATAATATTCATAAATAAAATATAAATAGCAAAAGTATAAGGGGCTAAAGGAAATTTTACATGCTGAGTGTACGTTACATTAGATGTAACGTAGGCGGACCCAACATTCATTACAATTTTCTATTTCATTAATGGGTTCATAACAATTTCGTGAAGGCATAACGTGTCACAACAATAAAAAAATTCTTCACTAAATTTTGTATTTTTTTTTTTTTTAAATCTTTACATAAACCTACATTATGACTACGTGCAGTACATAGTTTATCCCAGGATGAATGATGTAATAAGATAACTGAACACTTGCATTTATGGTTAAGGGCCTGAAATTGCCGGTGGCTTTACACTGAAAGCGCCAGCTAGTTGTAGTTCCGACGCTCTCTGGTTGCAACTGAAGGTAAAAAGAATCAGGTGCCCGGAAATGTGTTGCTGCTTGTGCTGGAGAGGATTATGAAAGGGAAATTTATAAAAGTAACCTAAAAATTTTTTACTATTTTTACAATTGGCTCTCTAAACTTTTTTCTATCAATATTAGCCAAACACAATATTTTTTCCCCAAATTATCCTTGTTTACAAATCAAAAGTAACTTTCCTTCTCCCCTTTCATCAAACCAAACTCAGTCTTTCACTCTTGAATCATCACCGGCGACGGCAAAAGGCAGCCTTGCACTCTTGAATCATCACCGGCCACGCCAAACACCGACAGCAAACGGTATAAGTGAACTCCGATCATAATCTATTCGGATCCAACACCAATCCACATCACTGAGTGGTAAGAGTTATTTTCTCAACTTGCAAGAGAGTTTTAGTGCGATTGCATCTTGGTGCGACAGGCAGTTTGTCGCAAGAAAATTTCATGCCACAATCTGCCTTTTCGTGCAACAAGCTAGATGTCGCACTAAATTCGTGCGACATGCTACCTGTCGCACGAGGCTTGGGGAAAATTTATTAATCAAATTTTTAAAAGAAGAAAAAAATATTTTAATTTTTTAATTAACCCCATTAAATTTATTAAAATAGTCACTATAAATTATAAACCCCGTAAAATTTAAACTTTAACTTTTAAGAATTATAAAAATCTATATCTTAATTAAAAATAATGATAGCCCACCACCCAAAATATTTTTTATTCTAAAAAATATGATTAATTCTTTCAGTTTCTATAATAATAGTAAAGTGAATGTTTTCAATAATAAAACTCATGATGAATTATCTTTGGAATCGGATATGATAAATGATAGTTTGGTTACTTATATAGAAAACAATAAATTTAATAATATTGATAATGAGTTTATTGCATAACATTTTTAAAATATGAAAATGCATAGAGAATAATTATAAATGTATTAGTAAATATTTTATATATTCAAAATTTTAAGTTTTTATATTTTACTATTATCTAATTTAGCCCCCCGTAAATTATTTTTCTAAATCCGCCACTGGATCCGAGGGAGGGGGGGGGGGGGCGAGGTGGTGATGGTGGATGGAGGATAAGCAGATGCCGGTGTCGCTGGGGAGGCCTCCGGCGGCAGTGATGTTGACATTGCAATTGAGCTTCTTTTTTAACGACTGTTTATTTCTCTCTTAATTCAAGATATTTTATATTTCGTTATTTTGATTTATTTGAAAAAGAGAGAGAATGTTGGTGTTGTGTTAGAAATTAGAATTGTGAAAAATGAAGAGAGCTTAGTATTAGTATTAGTATTAGGAAAATGCTAAGTATTAAGAAAAACGAGAGAAGGACGCACTACTACAAAATTGGCCTTTAATGACGGTTTTAAAAGACATAAGATGACGGTTTTAAAACCGTCATCTTAGGTAGCGACATTAAAAGGGGTATATTTTTTATGACGGTTTAAAAACCGTCATTAAATGTATACTTATTATGACGGTTATTCTAATAAACCGTCATTATATGCTATAGGTACATAAGTTTTAATGACGGTTTTTTACAAATAACCGTCATTAAATGTATACTTATTATGACGGTTATTCTAATAAACCGTCATTATATGCTATAGGTACATAAGTTTTAATGACGGTTTTGTATCATAACCATCATCTTATATCGCTCTTTGATGACTGTTCTTATATTAGAACCGTCATCTTTTGCACGAGTAAAAATAAAAAAAATAACAATTTAAAATTACTATACTTCAATTGTTTTTTTAAATTAAAATTTAGATAGTTATTTTCACATTCTAAACTGTACAATTGAAGCCACATTGGCAAATTTCAATTTACGTTACAATTGATATAATTGTCATTTACATATAAAGAACTTAAATGCATACAAGCTCAATTATAACAGTTTAGTACTTAAATAACCTTGATCAAACTAACTCATAACAGTAAAAAAATGTACTGCACAAATTCTTAAATTAAAATCCAGTATCATATAACTATACAAACAAATATAATCCAAAAAGGAAATGGAGACTATATTTTGTGCTTACATAAGGTGGGATTGGCACTTGGAACATTTATACCCAGCCAGCAAGCTTGCCCTTCAGAAACTGAATCCTTAATGCTCAGAATTATACACATAGCATGCTTTGCAAAGTAGTTCTTGTCTTGCAACTAGGCTTACCAATGTGGTTCCTATTAAATCAATATTTATTGGAGCCCGATTATCACCATTTTCATTGGTCGGCTGCAAAGAACAGAAGCAAAAAATTCAAATCAAAGGTAAAGCTAAACAAATTAGCTTTTAAAGTAAAGAAAAAAAAAACAGAGCCTCAAAAAATCCAAGTATCATCATTTTCACTCATTAGCTCAATCTCAATTTTATATTTACAGGCACTCTATTTAAGACATAAAACCAGAAGACTTCTTCATTTGTTTGGGGTTTGACCACACTCACAAGCGTAAGGAGAAAATTGGGTTGCCGTTAAGCTAAATAATAATGACAATAAATAAATAAAAAATAAAAAAGAAGTGTAGCACTACATACTTCTTTCCCGTCAAAATACAGCCACTGGAATACAACCCAATTTAGCATTTTGAATAAAACCATGCAAGTCTTAGGATCAATAGCCTGAAGAACAAAACAATGGATTAAATAAAAAAAATACCATTAGCACCATAAATTATAATCTGCTGCAAGATTTAAATTATAATCTATTAAATTAAAGTATTAATTAGAACTCAAACAAATTTATTTAAGGAAAAAAAAACTAGAGTTGTTCATACGGCAGCCAGGAAAATTTAGAGAATTTAATTGAAAAAGATATTAATGCCTAATAAGTAAGAAGATTTCGAAATTAATTAAACCACGCATGAACAAAAATCTAATCAAATAGTCAAAGAAGAGATTATGTGATAATTGGCCAAACCCATGTAACTATGAAGTTGATTAAATAGTATAAAAATTCACCCAAAATGAATTTAACACATACATGATAATTAGGCAAATATCTGACACCTGTAAATTTATACATGAATTTGAATAGATTAAACAAAAATAAGAGAAGAAATCAGCCATTACAGTTTAGAATTTGCTAGGTAGTATCAACTTTAATACCCAAAACAGATTATGGAACAAACATAGAATTTTTTTTTTTCAAATAAGAATCGGAACTTGAAACAAGCATGGCAAAAGAGACTAATTTCAATGACATAATACCTAAATAAACAGAATTTTAATCATGCATGCAAGTTAATTTAGAAATGACTTAACAACATCAACATGCATGCCAATTTAAACAAAATTTTGAAGAAAAATAAAAGAATAAAGTGAACTGAGAAAGAAGGCTTACAAATTTAAAAAGCCAGATATTTAATATTTTGCTCTGAAATTGAATTCTCTCTCTTTAAATCCAAATCCTTCACCTAGCCTCTCTTGTCTTTCTCTTCTTTCTCCCTCTTCTCCTCTCTCACGTCCTGTTATCCTCTTGTTTCCTTTCTTCCTTTTTCTGTTTCGTTCCTTTTGAATTCGAACGCTGGTTTTCGTTTCGTAAATAATTTACGAACAATATAATAAGCATAAGACAATTAAATCATTAATAATTTAAAATTTATTTTTTTAACAAATACGTAAACTCCACTTAGTAAAAATCAGGGCGTTTCAGTCCTCTTTTCTGTCAATGTGATTTTCTATCCCCTTACCCATAATTCACTCTTTTTCCAAATTCATTAACCAAGAAAATCAAGAAACGAAAGGCCAAAGTGCACGACATATTTTATAATATTATGAAAGGAAAAGGAGAGACTAAGGTACAAGCTCCACAACACAAAATCACCAAATCGATTATAAATGAAGAGGAAATAAATCCAACCAGCAAATATTTCAAAGCGAATTAAGAGGAAAGAATTGCAAAATTGGAGAAAGCAACTCACAGTGGTGAAACAATAACCCTGAATTCAAAATTTTAGAATATCATTGGCAACAATCTCACCAACATTTTCGAGATAGCACCCAGAAAATTTGAACTGACTTGACAGCGGAGGCAGTGTCACCACAATAACACTGCATCTGACGGTGAACGAACACAGAGGCAATGTCGGTAGAGATGACAGCAGCTGTTTTGCGGAAGTGAATCGGCTCAAGAATGGCAGAGATTGACAGCGTTGGCAGAAAAAGGAAGCAAATCGGCTCAAGGACGGCTAGACTCAGCGCCGGAGCACTTGCATCGATTTGACAGCGGCAGCGGCATTGGCATTTGATAGCTTAGGTAGGGTTAGGGCTGGTGTGTGTGATTGTAATTCGTGAAAATTGAAGAAGAAGATAAGGAATGTGAGTGATTAGGGATTGCGCGTTTCCTTTATTCCTTTTATCCGCTTTTTTTTTTTTTTTTTTAAGGCAAATAACATATAACGACGGTTATTATAAAACGGTCATGAAATGTATTAAAAATGATTCTTTATATTCGATGACGGTTATTAAACACCGTCATTATAAATATTGTGGCTTTTTAATGACGGTTTTTAAACATAACCGTCATTAAAAGTAATATTTTATAGTTAATGATAATTTATATATGAAATCATTATTAGTGATTTTTAATGACGGTTTTGTTTAAAAATCGTCATTAAAAGTAATGATTTTATATTTAATGACAGTTATATAGTTGAACAGTCATAAAAAATAATAATTTAATATATAATAACTTTTAATGACGGTTTTTTTATAAACCGTCATTAAAAATAATAACTTGATATTTAATGACGATTATATAATAAAACCGTCATAAAAATTAATAGTTTAATATGTAATGATTTTTAATGACGTTTTTTTTGTAAACCGTCATTAAAAATAATAACTTGATATTTAATGACGGTTATATGATAAAACCGTCATAAAAAGTAATAGCTTAATATATAATGACTTTTAATGACGATTTTTTTATATAAAACGTCATTAAAAATAATAACTTGATATTTAATGACGGTTATATAATAGAACCGTCATTAAAAATTTGAAATTTATAATGACTGTTTTTACAAGTAACCGTCATTAAAAGTAAAATTATATTTTAACATGATATTTAATGACGGTTTTATAATAGAACCGTCATTATAAATATATATATTATGACCGTTCATATAATAATATTTAATGACGGTTTTTAAATAAACCGTCATAATGTATGTGTCATTGTTTTACATTTTTGTAGTAGTGACGAGAGATTGAAACATGTGTTGGGAGGAAAGAGAGAGAAAAAAAACTGATAGAAGAAAGAGAAGAGACAATTCTCTCGTCTTTTTCTCGTTGTTCTTGATACTTAGCAGCACTCTTAGTATTAGGGACCTGTCTATGATACATATTTTTTAACAAATATGTCCCGTGATCCCACCATCCCAGTTTCTATTGTTTAGTTTCTCACTCCACATCCAACTGCTGATGCTGCAGTCTGTAGCTTACAGATTCTGTAAACTAGTTAAGTCCTTGGCTTACAGTTACAGATTCTGTTAGAAAATAAGTACAACAAGACAAAGCGGATTACTGTCTGTTTGTTGCGGGGACGATTCACATTGGGAGGAACTGAAAAGAGAGAAAGAGAGAGAGAGGAATTATCGTCTGCCAGCTTTTTCTTTTATCCTCCTTACCTTAGTTCGTGTAAATTATTCAAAATTTTGTATCAACCAACAAAACGACTAGGAAAGGAACTTGTACGGCTTAAAAAAAAAAAACATAGAAAAAGTTTCAAACTGTGAAATATTTTATTATATATATTTCCACGAACGAATGAACCTAAACCCCACTGGATTTTGGTTTATTTATTTTATTGGACTTCTATCTTACGGAGAGTGGAACGTGTTACAAAATTTGCCACATACACCTGGCTCTTGAATTTCCTTTCATCCAATGAAAAATGAGAAGAACTGTCAGTGACAATCAAACCTCACCATCCGTACGCAATACGCCTTACTATACAAAGTCTTTTTAAGGGCAAAGCTTCCGTTACATTAGCTGTATGTTACAGCTAAAAATTTTTAAACCCTTAGAAAAGATAATAATTATTGAAAAGGTTAATAATTTTTATAGTTTTACTTTACACCCCCAAACTGCAGCCAGGTAATAGAACCGTTAGTCTTTTAATTTTTTTTGTAAGTTCCCCATTTATATTTATAGCAAATTTAATACTAAATTACTCAACTTTTTTTTATTTTATTTAATTGAATCTCTAACTTGTTTAATTTTATATCTATTGAGTATTTATTGATTATATTAATGGTCTCTTATTTTAATATATCATGATAATCAATATTGAAGCCTTTTATGAATTGTTTAATTTTATTAAATTCTTTACTTAGTTGATCTCTTAACTTATTAATTTATTTTATATTTCCTTCATTGAAATTATTAATTTCTAATATTTTGTTTACCCTTTCTATATCATTTATAGATTAATTTGAGCTTTCTAATTTATTTAATAAATACAGTAACATTTAATTTAATTGATTATTTCTTCACATGTTTGAATCATCGATCAGATCAAATGGTTGAAATTTTTCGTTAAAAGTTTTGGTAATTTATTCACTGTAACATCTTTTTAATAATTTATTAAATTTATAAGATATATATCGCATATAATATCTCTTATAATTCAAGATACTAAATTTAGATTAAAAAATGTTTGCGACATCATTAATAGTATGTATTTAGGATGAAAAATAGATTGAATGTCTATGTGTTTGTTAGAAGATAAACCTAGTCTACGTCTCAAGAGAGAAAATAAATTATAAATGTAGGTACAAAAAATTTATTAAGAATTTGTGATTTCTATGAGTATAATAATAATAATTTAAATTTTTATAAAAATATAGTAAAAACTTTATAAAGTTTTAAAAATAATTACAGAAGAGATGGATGAGAAAACCATTAATTATAAAAAATTAATGAGGGCTTATTTGAAAAAATAAGTAAATATATAATTAGAAATGAAATTTTCTATAAAAAACAATTACACCCGTACTTCGTTTTAGGTTAAAATTATTTTTATCCATTGGATTTAGGAAATATCAAAATCAATGATCTATATTTATTGGTTGTTTGTTACATTATTTGTAAGGTAAGCTTTGCCCTTTTTAAGGGACCTGTCTATGTTACAGATTCTGTAACAAACATCTCCCGTCATCCCACCATCCGATTTTCTTTTGTTTAGTTTCTCACTCCACATCCAACCACATCCAACGGCTGATGCTGCAGTCTGTACCTTACAGAATCTGTAACGTAGTTTTGTCCCTTTTTAAGTCGCCGAATTACTTCGTGTCAATCTCATCATGTATTAACTGTAGCCCTTCCGTTACTGCAATCTGCAAATGTGTCAAAAATCGGTTAGCACGAATTATGGCAGATTGTTGAAGATAAATATTCCACAGAATCATCATTCTTTGCTCCACAAACTTGGAGTGCAGGGGGGGGGGGGGGGGGGGGCGCCATTGGGAGCTCTCACATGGCCCTTCTCATCATTATTTTATTTTTCAATTGTCGTCATAATTAGCGGCATGACATTCGCTTCTTCTGACCAAAAAGCAAAAAGCCAAATATTCATTCAAGTGAGGCCACCTCTCTGTCTTCTGCCTTTAGATAAATGATAATTAAATTGATAAAAAGGAAGAAAAAGCCATTTGGTAGCCTTGATTTTTATAATTGGGAGGTTGAGAGAAAAAAAAACTGGAATCTTTCATTTTATAGGGCTCTGATATTCCTTGTGAGAAGAGAAACAATTAAATAAAACATTATTAATATTATTAACAAATTATCTTGTTATGATAATATGATCTACAATTTATTACCTACCAGCTGGCTAATTTCATCATGCTCGTAACGTCCATCATCTCTATGTTGAGTTATATAACTAATTGAGAAATTAATGATGTCATAAATAAATTCACATTTAACTTAATGATGTTATAAATTAATGATCATACTCGAACTTACTAATTTCATGTTGTATTTAATTGTATTAAAAAAAAGATAAAAACATGTTTTGGAGAATCGCTCTTAGTAATGCCTGCATAAAATTACAATTATTATCTTGTACCTTAATTAAAAATAATAATAATCTTCTTTCCGTTCGGATTCGTTGCGATTCTGTGTGTGCTCCTGGCACGTTGCATTGAACCCACGTGGCTCCTTATCAGAGCTTCCCAGTTCAAGGGATAAGGCGTGGTGCAAACGACGTTTTATCATTTGCAAACCTAAAACTTTTGACAAAAACTTCGGTCGAGAATATTGATGTCTACTTCATGGGCCTCAGCCTAACATGTACAATCAGGCCCAAATAAATTAATTAAAATAATGAAACTTTCATTACAAAGCTTCTATCCATTAATGGGGTTCATTACAATTTCTTGAAGGCATTACGTTTTACAACAATAAAAAATTCTTCACTAAATTTTGTATTTTTTTTTTAAATCTTTACATAAAACTACACTATGACTACGTACGGTACATACTTTATCCCAGGATGAATGATATAATAAGATAACTGAACACTTGCATATATGGTTAAGGGCCTGAACTTCCCGGTGGCTTTACACTGAAAGCACCAGCTTCTTGTAGTTCTGACGCTTTCTGGTTGCAACTGAAGGTAAAAAGAATCAGGTGCCTGGAAATGTGTTGCTCCCTGTGCTGGAGAGGATTATGAAGGCGCAAACTACAGAAAGGGAGAACACCGATACCCATGTGTTCTCTGTGTACATCTCCATTGCATCTGTAAAGGAAAACCGTGCCCGATTTTCAGCCCAGTTCCGTATCCGGTCTGCTTCTGCAGCATACAATGCCCTTCCCTGCAATAGTATACCAGGAATAATCTTTTATTTGAGACTTGACTGGGCAGAGGTTGGTACAAAATGATGAAACTGGCCAGGTATGTTACTGAAACGAACTAACATTACCTGGTCATCAAACCAACGTCCTCGTCGCAGCCATGCAGTGACTAATGCAAGTAGTATCCTGGGAGGAGTCAAGTAATTTATAGCCTTCCCTGAACCCTTCACCACCCGTATCCGTGGAACTAAAGTTCTAGCCACAGTTTCAGGAAGCTCACAGATGATATTAAACATTTGTTTGTTTTGTATAGTTGAGCCACTGCAGAAAAGCCATGAGCAAACGTTTTCAACGTTAGCATCACCAATTAAGTAATGAGGACCACTCACAAGCCAAAACGATCAGCAAGGAAAAGTCTTGTGTGCGTGTGTAATGGAGTTTAAACAAATTCAAGCTGTTTGGAGAGATCATAGTACCAGTTCAGTTGGGCACGAGTTAGTTAAACTACAGTGAACCAGACAAGTCAAGTGGAATAACAAATGAAGCTTGCATGGTACCTTAACAGCAAATCCGTAAGGACCATGCCTGGCGATGCTGTATGCACTCCTACTTTAGACCGCTTGGACTCCTTGAAGAGTGATGCTTGAAGCTGCCTGAGACCACATTTTGTGGACCCATAGCTACAGGTTTGAAATAGTACAACAAAGTAAGCAACTCTCAGAAACTCCAAATGATCAAAGAATTAATGGAGTGTTGAACAGCAGTTGTTAAAATTTCATTCTGAAACATTCAGCCTCTGCTCACACTGGTACTAAGCTCCCAATTAATAAAAATGAGGGTGACTTACACAGCAGTGAGAGGGGTACTAGACCCTCCAGAGCCTGCACCAGTCCATGTTAAATATGTGGCCTCCCTTTGGCTGGTCTCTCATCACACGCATAGCCTCACGAGTGCAGAGAATAGATCCAACTAGATTTGTTGAGACAATCTACATAAAATCACTAGGTGAGAGCCCAACTTATTTAAACTGTAAGGTACAATCACCCTCGACTATTGCTTTCATGAAAATGAATACCCAGAAAGAATTTGAGAACATGCAGGCATTCTTGCAATCTAAACATTTCTGCCACACATAGTCTCAAACAAAAGTGCAGAGAGAAAGAGATAACAAAAGCCCAGGGGTTTCGCAAACACTGAAACAATGACCAGCCTTAAATATTATAGGTAGTAATTTTTTTTATAAGAATATTTTAGACAGTAATTGAAACAACTATAATAGGCAGTGATTAATATCAGGTCGGAGATTCTGGCACTCAGGCAAACTCAAAATTCAAGAAAAAGGATTCTCAAATACCAACACTTTTAAGACCAACCAAGAACCCTTATCACATATACCTGTTCAATTTCTTCATTTGTAAACTGCAGCAAGGGTTTAAAACCTTTGTTTGTACCCGCATTATTTATCTGTAAACCATTAGAAAGTAACAATAAAATCAGAAGATGCGAAAACCTAAAGCAAGAAACATGTTTGCAAGAGACAAACCCAAACTACTCACCCATATGTTGATAGAACCAAATTCATTGACAGCAAAGTTTGACAATTTCTGCACATCAGCTGGTTCACAAACATCACATGCTATGCCAACCACTTTAGCATGCACCAGATTTTTCTTAGATGAGCCACCTGCAGCCATCATACCTTCCTTGAGGTTCTCCTCAAGCTCTGTGACAGTCATACGTACAGACTCAGCGCTGCTTTCACAAGATCCAGGTATAGGCGAGGTGTTATGAGAGATTTACAGACAGAGATCAAGATCATGCATTAATAAAGTGAAAAATATCATATACCTGCGAGAAGCAACGACCACTCTATCTCCAGAAAGAAGAAATTCTCGAGCAAGAGCTTTTCCTAGTCCCCTCGTACTACACCAACCAATCAAAAAATGTAACCAAAACATAAGAACATGATTTCTCCGTGTTGGATGCACAAATTTTACAACTCAGATAAGGAAACATCAGGTCAAGTATTTGTTTAAGCATCTGCATCACTAAATAGAATTATGCAATTTGCCAGTGATTGCAAAGTGAATTTCACATTGACCAAATGCCTCTATCCGTCCACCCAACCCGAAGAAAAGTCGAAGCTTTATCTGAGAGAGGGTGTCTTTTAATTCTTGATCAACTGAAAATCAACCCCCCCCCCCCCCCCCCCCCAAACAAAAAAAAAAAAAAGAAAGAAAGAAAGAAAATAGGAGATAAAGAGAGGGAGAACCTTCCAGTAATGACAACATTTCTTGGACCAGCTTTACAGTGTTCTTCTAGAACCATATTAGCTCCTACCATAGTTCCAATAATAATTCCACCAAGCCAGCTATACCATATCAGTTCATTCATCTGGCTGTCTCCGCCTTCATCAAAATTTGCAAACAAGTGATTTTCCGCAGAAGGAGAATCAATTTTTACGGAAGAATTCTAGCGTGCACAGTCTCAGTTTTTTTTTTTTTTATCTTTTTTATTTCAATGAGTTATGGCAATACCCATATTGTGAAAGTATAACAAGTGCAAGTAAACTAACCCGACAACTGAAAACCAACGGCAAGTACAACTCCAGTGCTCATCATTGTCACTATATATCTCCCAATTTGAATGGCAATCTGGGTCACAAGATAAAAATAGGCAGAGTTAAACAAAAACTTACTACAATTTATGATGGTTTTTCAAACTCTAAATTTGTGTTCTTTTGTTCCCAGAATTCAATCAAGCCAATTTAATCAAGTAAACTCTAAACAGCCGGTCTCATCAGGGAATTCAATTCAACTTCAAGCAACCCAATAAGCTCATTAAACAAACAAACCCCTGATAATAAAATAAGCTAATTACATAATTAGCCAAGCAATCTCTTCAACATATTCAGAACAAATTCATACGAAAAATAAAATTCAATTAACAAACAAAGAACTTACCGAAGAGAAAACTTTCTCAACTTTAGCCACGGCCTTACAATACTCATCACTTGATTGAGAACCCGGCCCATTTACCCGAAAAATAACATCTTTCAAAGAACTCCAGAACCCACTTGCTTTCTTCAACTTTAGCTCACTCTCCGCCTCATTTTCTCCCTTGTCGTCGGTCTTGAAGGACCTGCACGGCTGCATGTGCAACCCATAACGGCCTTTATGCGCTCCCAAACCGGACCGGTAAGAAGCCGGCCTGAGACAGGGCCCGCGCTGCTGTTCCTTAAAGCAGTAATAGTGCAAGGTTTGTAGGGATATGTGCTGATTGGTGAGTGTTGCTGGTATCATCTTCGCGAGAGCTTGAGATTAAAAGAACGCGAGTTCATGTAATGCGAGTGCTTCTGCAGTTCGCAGTTCCAGATATTGTGGGAAAATGTTCGATGTTGTTTTAAAAAATTAAAATAAAATAAAATAAAATAAAAATATCTATTCGAAGGTTTAAGTGAGAAGCTGGATTCCGGTACGGTGGGGATGGTCCGGAGAAATGTGACGACCACACGTTAAAGCAACCTCATCTTCACCCACGTGGCCCTTTTGTGGGCCTGTCTGTCGCTTTCCTGAAGAAAGACGACGCTTTCACGCATTGTTCTACTACTCTCTCCTCTCCATTTTGGTCAATAATAGTAATCTTTATCTTAAGTCTTAATTACTAAATAATTTTTGGATGTTCATGTATCGTATATATGATATGATCATATATCAGTAGATCATAAATAAGTCTTAATAATTACGTTGATGAAACTGTAACATATTACGTACACGCACCTCTATATAATAATCATATTTTTTACGTGATTAATATTATTTACAAAACATCTAAATATTTATATAATATGGTATATTACATTCAACGTATCATAACAGTGGTCGTATATATATTCTCCTCTTGCTTTAAAGTTTTGGATTTGCAGTGCCGAGGCGAGAGAGAATTGCTGATGTGGCTAAATGGGAGTCATTGATTCATTAATTTTGTCTTAATATCAATCGGATCCTGATGGACGGATATACTTTAACACGTGTCACACATGCGTGTGGGATACAGCAAAATTTAGAATATACTTTACTTTTACTGGATATTGCCATAAGAAGAAATAGCTCCAGATTATCTCTTATCTAACTCTGTTGGCTGTACTTTGGACTTAGTCAATGACATTTATGCCCTTGACATATTGAGAAATCAGTTTAAAAGATTTTCTCTCCGTATATTCATGAGAGCAGATTTCAAATTTTTTTTTTAAAAAATAACTATGAATCAAGTAAAGGCGAAATAGTGAAATATTGGTGCTTAATATAATAATAAAGATATCGAGAAGTAACGGGTTATTTAATAATTTTTCGATAAGCCGAAGAATTAATTAAATTTTAGGTTTTCCAAAAATATTATCCGAAAAAAACCAAAATAAAGGGCATTTGGGTCTCTATCACTAAGATCTGAGTGGTTGGCAATTGCACTTCACCAAAATTTTAAGCCCACATAATTCCAGTACTACAAAGATGTAATCGATTACATCACGTAATCAAGCTTGCATGTGGTAGCTTCACTTTCAAGTTTCAACCGAGAAAAACTTTGCCCGTTATACAACTGGATCAGCCCGATTAACAAAGAAGGCCAGCCACGGCCCGCTTGCCCCAGACCAAACACTTAAATAAATTATTCTTATAACAAAACTTTTTACACACTGTATTTCATAATTTATATTTATAAATAAAAATTTCAAAAAATATATTTATTCAAGGAGAAATTTTATGGAAAGTTGATTAATTTAAGGACAATTATCCACTGACCATCTATTTTTTCACACTTTTTTAAAAATACACAATTCTTAATTTTTTTGCTGAGTTCCACTTGAAATTATAGTATTTTACACATGTCCACTTCAATTTTCAAACTATTAAGAGAACTAATGTAATATTATATAAATAATTTTTTTATCCCCAAATGTAAAAGAGCAATCACCACCAACCACCTTTTTTTGTATTTTTTGAAAAATACACAATTCTTAAAAAAAAATTTGTTGAACTCCACTTATAGTTATATTGGTTTGCACATGTTCACTTTTGTCTTCAAACAATGTCATTGTGAAATGACAATTTTACCTTTATGATGCCAACAAAGTTGTAACAGTATTATAACGGGAGTGGATCAGTGAAAAAAAATATTAATTTCAGGTGGAGCGCTGCAAAAAGAAATTGTGCATTTTTAAAAAACTAGAAAAAATGTGATCGGTGAATAATTATCCTTAATTTAATATACGATTTTACATTTTATATGTTAAATGTGGGGTATTTTAGGAAATAACAATTTAAAAGGGTGTTAACAAGGAGTTAGGCCAAGCCAGCCCC
Source organism: Citrus trifoliata (assembly GCA_018350135.1). Taxonomy (NCBI): domain Eukaryota; kingdom Viridiplantae; phylum Streptophyta; class Magnoliopsida; order Sapindales; family Rutaceae; genus Citrus; species Citrus trifoliata. The sequence continues at coordinate 6,438,784 of CM031384.1, read as the reverse complement.
AAAATGCTCGAGCTCACTCAGATAGAATTTTTCTACCATCCCTATTTTGAAACTTAATAAGTGGTAATATTTGACTTCTTTTATTTATCTGATTAGCCTCTTTTTTTTTTTAGTTATTCTCGCCATTTTTTTCTAACAGCTAATATACTTTAAATAATCCACAATTTAAACTTACTAATACTTTTTCATTTTTTATACACCCTCTCATTTTAAACTCCGAAAGAAATATACTACACTATCTCTGAGATATGGGAAGAGATGCTGAAAAAAAAATTGCTCAAAGTTATGTTCATCCCAATATTTTGTATTTTTGAAGCTCAAAAATTAGAAAAAAATTATTTTGAAAAATTAACGGTGTTCAATACCATCATATGTTAAATTAATTTTTTTTTATGTTAATAGTATTGTCTAAAATTATATATTAATGACTAGTTAACAATAGATGGTAGGGGACACATTTGATGTTTCAATCGACAATATTACGTCAAGCATCAAAGGTGTTCCATGATAATTATTATTATTGTTGTTGTTGTTGTTGTTATTGTTATTTTCTTAAGATTATTCACCATTAACCATTGTCTACTATCGTCGATGTTATCTTCCACTATCAATCACTACATTCGTATATTTTTAGCTATAATTTGGTACCATTAAAATTCTCATTGTTGCACCTACACAACTTTATCTTCCACTATCAATCATGTAATGCGAGTGCTTTTGCAGTTTGTAGTTCCAGATATTGTGAGAAAATGTTCGATGTTGTTTTGAAAAATAAAATAAAAATATATGTTCAAAATTTTAAGGGTGTGTTTACTTGAGAGTTTAGGGAATAAAAATGAAATCATGTTTACTTGGCAAAATGTAATTTGGGAATGAGAATAAAATATGTGGATTCCACATAATTTGGGAATAAAAAATGAGAATCTCATTCTCATGGGGGATTGAGAATGAGGATTCACATTTTTTGAACTAACTTTTGTATCCCTATATTCTTTCATATTTTCCAAATTACCTTCGTTCAAATCATAATTAATTTTATTATTTTAAATGTAATTATCATTATTATTATTAAATTTTAGTCGTTCAAATCACAATTAATTTTATTATTTTAAATGTCATTATTATTATTATTATTAAATTTTAGTAACTTTATTATTTTGTTATTATTATTTTTATTAATATTATCATTATTAACATTTATTATTATTATTATTATTAATATAATTTTTAGAATAATATTTACACATGTATCTAGTTAATGAAAATTCTATTATTTAATACTATAAGTATTTTGTTAAATTGATCATCATTCTCATTCCCCATTTATTTTACCAAGTAAAAACATTAATGACATTCCACCACATTTTCATTCCCATTTATTTTTACCAAATAAACATTAAAATCTTATTCTCATCCCCCATTTTTATTTTAATTCATTCTCATTTCATCATATTTTCATTCCATCATATTCTTGTTTCATCAAATAAACGCATAAGCTGGATTCTTGTACAGTGAGGATGGTCTGGAGAAATGTGACGACCACACGTTAAAGCAACCTCATCTTCGCCCACGTGGCCCTTTTGTGGGTCTGTTGCTTTTCTGAAAAAGACGACGCTTTCACGCATTGTTCAACTATTCTCCTCTCTATTTTGGTCAATAACAGTAATCTTTATCTTAACTACTAAATAATTTTTGGACCTATATATATATATATATCTATATCTATATATTCTCATCTTCTTGCTTTCAAGTTTTGGATTCGCAGTGCCGAGTCGAGAGAGAATTGCTGACTTGGCTAAATGGGGTGATTGATTCATTAATTTTGTCTTAATATCAATCGGATCCTGATGGATGGATATACTTTAACACATGTCACACATGCGTGTAGGATAACAGCAAAATTTAGGATGTCCAAAGACATTTATGTCCTGAACATATTGAGAAATGAGTTTAAAAGATTTTCTCTCCGTATGTTCATGAAATCAGATTTCAAATTATTTATAAAAAAACTAATTATGAATAGAGAGAGTAAAGGCGAAGTAGTGAAATATTGGTGCTTTACACAATAATAAAGATATCGAGAAGTAACGGGTTATTTACTAATTTTCGATAGCCAAAGAATTAATTAAATTTTAGGTTTTCCAAAAATATTTTCTGCCCAAAACCACAATAAAGGGGCATTTGGGTCTCCATGGTCGGTGCCGCCCGACACCTCAGACTCGAAAGCGAGGATCGCCAAGCGCTTGTCGTTACTGAGATCTGAGTGGTTGGCAAATGGCAATTGCACTTCGCCAAAATTTTAAGCCCACATCATTCCAGTATTACAAAGAAGTCGATTACATCACGTAAAAAGGCTTCCACGTGGCATGTTTCTACCAAGAAAAACTTTGCCCGTTATAGAACTGGATCAGCCCGATTAAGAAAGAAGGCCAGCCACGGCCTGCCAGGTTGGCGGGCCGTCTTTTGGCAGTTTATTAAGCTCCTGTCTAATTATAATTACCTAAATAACTAAATATAATTTTATTCATTTCTTTTTTTTTTGAATGAAAATTTAATTAAACAATTAAATAAATTATTCTTATAAAAAAAACTTTTTACAACCACTTTATTTCATATTTTATATTTATAAATACAATTTTCAAAAAAATATTTGTTTCAAGGAGAAATTTTTATGGGAAGATGATTAATATAATGTATATGAGTTTGTATTTTATATGTTAAATGTGGGGTATTTTAAGAAATAACAATCTAAAGGGGTGTTATAAGGAGTTACGCCAAGCCAACCCCGAAATGCTCGAGCTCGTTCAGATCAAATTTTTCTACCATCCTTATTTTGAAACTTAATAAGTGGTAATATTTGACTTCTTTTATTTATTTGATTAGCCTTCTTCTTTTTTTTTTTTTTCAGTTAATCCCACCATTTTTTTTCTAACTGCTCTCTTAATATACCTCAAATAACCCACAATTTAAACTTACAAATACTTTTTCATTTTTTATACACCCTCTCATTTTGAACTCCAGAAGAAATATACTATACTATCTTTGAGATATGGGAAGCGATGCACGCAAAAAAATAAAAGCTCAAATTAGGTTACACTATCTTTGAGATTATGGGAGGAGATGCCCAAAAAAAAAAAAAATTGCTCGAAGTTAGGTTCATCCCAATATTTTATAATTTTGAAGCTCATAAATAAGAAAAATTTATTTTGAAAAGTTAAGGGTGTTCACTGTTCAATGCCAGCAAATGTTAAATTAATTTTTTTATGTTAATATTTTTGTCTAAATTGCATATTAATGACTAGATAGGACACATTTGATGTTCCAATCGACAATATTATGTCAAGTATTAAAGATGTTCAATGATACTTTGAAATTATTATTATTATTATTTTTATTATTCACCATTAACCATTGTCTATTATCGTCGATGTTATCATCTTCCACTATCAATCGTTGCATTCATATCTTTTGAGCTACAATTTAGTACCATTAAAATTCTCATTGTTGCACCTACACAACTTTATCATAATCATCGACAAACGAAGCTTTTATTCGCCGTGATTTGGAACTGAGCCGGCATCATCTAGGCCAGGTTTCTACGCCAAGCCTAAATGATAGATTGTGTTTAAAATTGGAAGCAAACCATAACCAAAGAGCCTGTGCACTCCAGCTGCGTCGTGGAATTATTTCGTGCATAATTGCACGAAATGATTTTGCATTACAGCTCATTAACAGAGGAATTGCAAGTGGGACATTCTGAGAATCAACCCACAAAGCAAAAACACAATGCATCTCCAATGAGATGATGCATTCCTTTGTTAAACTTCCAAGTTACTTCTCTTATCAAGCCGAGTACGTAACTATCAGCCCAAATCTTTAATTCAATGTCACTGACCATAACAACTCATGTTCCACGTGAACTAATAATAACACATAATTGTGAATAATACAGGGATATTTAAGTAATTATACCAAAACTGGAAAAAGAAAGTCCAGTGGCTAAAAACTGGAGGGGACAGTTAAGCAGCAGCAGTGTTAGAAGAATCGGGCGCAAGAGTCGGAGGGGGGGAATTAATTTCCTTAAGTGACCGCCAAAGACTCAACAAGAAACAAAAAATTCTATCTTTATCTGAATCTCCATTTGGCTTTTAGATTAAGAGGGATTAGGCGCCAATTACCTCAGCTGGGGCAGATGCAGAAGAATCAAGATCGACGGTCAAGATCTGCCAAGCCCGCCACCATTCATGGCTGCGCCCAGTCTGGGGATCTTCTCGCCTTCCAGAGGCTACTTCGAGAGAACCCATCTCTTCTCAATGAAAGAAATCCTGTTGTAAGATCTTTTCTTTCTTTTATCTTGCTCAAAAGAAATGATCTTTGTGCTGTAATCTGCTTTGGGTAGTCTTCATTTTGGTCAAATGTTCATATGATCAACCTTTTCATTTTTCCATTGCTTACTCTTAGCGAAGTTTTGAAATTTTTTCTTTCGTTTTTAATATTTTTACGATGTTTGACTAGTAAAATGAATTGGATGGGGCCTGCATATCCTTCATGCAGTAGGATTTACAGTATAGACAAATAAAGTGCCCCAAGTGAAGGGAACTTAATGCAAATATGAAGCTAGATCTAATGTGAACTCAAGTGGGTTTGGTAATTGAATTGTTTTATCATGATAGACCCGGTGAGCTGCTGCTGGATTTCGAGTTTTGTTTCTAATTGATTCCATTGTGTCTGAGTTTTGGAGGTTTAGGCTTGTTTCTATAACCAGGAAGAGGTCAATGCTAAGTTCTGCATGAGTTCAGTTGAATGACTTTGTCATTTGAAAATGGTTGGGACTTCCATTTCAGTTACTTGTCTGTGATTACGCTGATAGCATATATTCTGATTGTTCTGTCTTCGTAAATTTCTTGTCATGTAAAATGTGTGCCGGCAACTTGTGTTTCCGCTTCTTGTTTATGTCTCCTCTTCATTTGGTTGAAAATGCAGATGGCACAAACACCCCTTCATGTTTCCGCTGGTTATAACAAGGCTGAAATAGTTAAGTCTCTGCTTGAATGGCCAGGAAACGATAAGGTTGAGTTGGAGGCCCAAAATATGGTTAGTAAAATTCATGTTGTATGGCACTATTTAACATGAATCCTCCTTAAAGAGCTCCTATTGATATGCTTAAATGATCACAATTTAGGTGCTAATCTGTTGAGTTTTACAGTATGGAGAAACTCCATTGCACATGGCAGCGAAGAATGGATGTAATGAAGCTGCAAAGTTACTTCTTGCTCATGGTGCTTTTATTGAAGCCAAAGCTAATGTATGTAGAGTTAACTCCATTTTCCCTTTTTTTAATGTTGTTTAATTCATGTTAGGTGCAACTTTATACTATTTTTTTTTTCCTCCCTCTCTTTTACATGCAGAATGGGATGACACCATTACACCTTTCCGTCTGTCACTCTATTCGGTCTGAAGACTACGCAACTGTTAAGACATTGCTTGAGTATAATGCTGACTGCTGTGCTAAGGACAATGTACTATAGATTGGAATTAATCAATTCTATTTTGAAATTTTAAAATCTTTTGTTTTTCTAAGCAATTGTTGTTGGTATGACCAGGAGGGCAAGACTCCTCTAGATCATCTCTCAAATGGCCCTGGCAGTGCGAAGTTGCGTGAACTATTACTCTGGCACAGTGAAGAGCAGCAGAAGAGAAGAGCACTTGAAGCGTGCAGTGAAACAAAAGCCAAGATGGATGAACTTGAAAATGAACTATCAAACATTGTGGGATTACATGAGCTCAAGATACAACTTCGAAAATGGGCAAAAGGGATGCTTCTGGATGAGAGGCGCAGAGCCCTTGGTTTGAAAGTTGGTGCTAGAAGACCTCCCCATATGGCATTCCTTGGAAATCCTGGAACAGGTACTCCGTTGCTGATTATTTTTTATAAGATGATAATATTTTCTTGTATGTATCAATGGCAATAATTACATTCATATCTGTTGCTACTTTATCTTCTGTAGAAGACTATCTCATAATTTGGCATTATCGTTGGTAACAACTTGGTGTTCTTGTTGTCACTTTTATTTTAAGAAAAAAAAAAAATTAGTTTCTCATTTTCTTCTTTACACTTGACTTCCCTTAGATTTCCAACTTCATCTGATGCATGCATCATACTGATGGTTTTTTAAGCATGTAACATTACCTCAGCTTGTCTAGATACAATTTGGCAGTGAAGAACCATGGTCAATAAATCTTCAACTTCTTGATTTGGAGTTGGGTACACTATATTGTTGTTTTGCATTTCACCTTGATAAGGGCCATACTTTTGGTTCATAGGCTTACCCATCCAAGTAGTACTCTTTGTATTGCATGGTCAAGTTTGTTCCTTGATGTTCTTATGGTAATACTACATCAAAATGTATGCACTTCATCATGTTGATGCAAATATGAAGCTTTGATCTCCTTTTCCTCAATACGCATTTTAGTGATCAAAGTTTGCTTTGAAGAGAGGGAATGTATTTATAGACACGTATTGGTTTGATTTGTATTTCTAATTGTGTATCATTGTCCCAATCTAGTTTGGTTAACTGACATGATTTTTTTTTTTTTCCTCCTCTTTTTGATAAGGGTTAGCTGACATGATTAATTACACATGATAACAGGGAAAACTATGGTAGCTCGAATTCTCGGAAGATTATTGTATATGGTGGGAATTCTGCCTACTGACAAGGTAACCGAAGTGCAGCGAACAGATTTGGTTGGTGAATTTGTTGGTCATACTGGACCAAAGACTAGAAGAAGGGTGGGCCATTTGCTTTCTGAAATTACGTGTTTAACTTTTATTTGGTAGAAACAAATGTAAAACAAACTAATTTGTGAACTATTGTTCCCAGATAAAAGAAGCTGAGGGAGGAATTCTTTTTGTGGATGAAGCTTATCGATTAATACCCATGCAGAAAGCAGATGATAAAGACTATGGCATAGAAGCCTTAGAAGAGATCATGTCTGTTATGGATGGCGGAAAAGTTATAGTCATATTTGCTGGCTACAGTGAACCAATGAAGCGTGTAATTGCTTCTAATGAAGGCTTCTGCCGAAGGGTAACCAAGTTTTTTCATTTTAATGATTTCAATTCTGAAGAGTTGGCCAAGATCCTCCATATCAAGATGAACAATCAAACAGAGGATAGCTTGTTGTATGGATTTAAGCTGCACTCTTCTTGTAGCATGGATGCAATTGCAGCACTCATAGAAAAAGAAACAACAGAAAAGCAGCGCAAGGAGATGAATGGAGGTTTAGTGGATCCGATGCTAGTCAATGCAAGGGAGAATTTGGACCTTAGGCTCAGTTTTGACTGTTTAGACACTGATGAATTGCGTACCATCACCTTAGAGGATTTGGAAGCAGGTCTAAAGCTTTTATTACCATCACCTTAGAGGATTTGGAAGCAGGTCTAAAGCTTTTATTACGCTTAGGCATTTAGGATAAGAAATTTAAAAGACTAGGTTGTAATCATTCTTTTGGCAGACTGACTGGGTTACATTGAATTGCGAAGCAGGATATCTGTTTACATATGCCTTCATTCTTTTGCCTCCAAACTGGGGGGTTTGTTGTTGAATTTGCTGCTTGAGTGGATCTATAGATGCCCTTGGGGTTTTTCTTATGTATTCTAGTGAACTCGTTTTTTTATATTTGATCTTCAATAAATTTCTTTCACAGCATGTTTACTTGGCAATTGATGTAGTTGTTGCTTCAAGAACTCGGTTCATTAATCATTATGGCGTGCATAACTTGAAGCTAAACAGTAGTTAATGCGTGGTTGCATTTGCTTGCTTCGTTTAAGATTCATCGGCTTCCAGTTCTTTTGACCTGGGTGTGTATATGATTTTACTAACTAAATGGTGAATTTGGTCCCAAAGATCTCAAAACGTGCACATTAGAGCATTAATCAACAATAAAGTATGAGCAAATAAACAGCTAAGATAGTATTGGAGGAGTACCCAAATCACTACAGGATTCTATGATTAAGGTAGAACAATGATCTGTTTTTTTTAATCTCTTCTAATCTCTTTTAGTTTAATAAGTGATAAGATTGAGTTTTAAATTTTACTATCGATAATTAAACTAATCTTTTTTACTAAATTAAAAATATTATAAGAGACTGAAAGTGAATAAAAATAATAGGAAGAATCCTCATCCATTAAAATAGCATTCAAGCAAGTGCAGAACTGAAGCTTCTTGCCTCGACCACTAATGGAAAACAAGAAGAGTGGTCATTATATGAAGTGGACAAGAGCCTCGCTGCTGATATTATTATTATTATTTTATTTGGCATAGAAATCAGCACTCGAGGCTCCTCAAATAGAGAGATTTTTTCTTTTAATTTTCTATTGTAAAATTTTTTGGTCGTCTGGTCAATTCACATGCATCTTCACTATCCCAAAACAAACTCGTTTTATTTTAGATTGCTGGAGAAAAGAGACCACATCTTTCCAAAAACACCCACACAAGCAAATAAAAACAAAAGGGCAACTCTGCAAAGTTAAATTAAAAAAAAAAATAAAAGAGTAGAAATTTCAGTTGGCGTAGACGTGGCCTGGCCTGGGTGACCGAGCCATGGTCACGCCTGCAAAGAAACAAAAAAGACATGCTGCAGCTGCAATGGTACTACCTCTACTGTATTCACAAAAAAAAAACCAACTCCAAAAGCTCACCCAAGAAGGAAATTAGAAAAGGAAAAGCAAAATTACCCACAAGTAGAGAACTTTGCGAGAAATTTTCCGAAATCACCATGAAGGAGATGTACATGCAGACCCTGAAGATGATGACGAATGGCCATTGTTACTAACAGAGTCACTACCTGATGTGCCAAGCGACCTGGCATCCCTCAAAGAAACTGAACAAGCTTCTGCCGGGAGCTTCTTCATTGGAGTCAATGGAGGCGTGTTTGGCACCGGCTGTGGACTAGATGGTGATGCCTGGGCTATCTCATCTTCGCTGGAAGAACCACCACCTGATTCTAGTCGCGAAGGCGATGTATCCGGAGTTTCAAACGGAGTATCTGCCATGCTCAGCCTGCTTGCATCGTTGTCGTAAATGGGATTGGATATGTACACAAAATGCTCCCCGCCAATGCTACCACCACGAGCTTTGTCATTACGAGCACTGTTGGAACCAACTTGAGCTGCGGTATCTTGAGTTGGCCGAGGTGACGTGATGAAGGGAGTTGGTGGGGAGGATTGAGATATGATGCCTAGACAATGAGGGCTTGTGTTTGGTTCTTGGGTATGAATATCAATGACACTGTGATGGGGTTGAAAGCTTTGGTTCTTCATTTCTACCTTGGTTTCTTTTGAAGAAACGTCAGGGAAGAGCAAGCTTCTTGGAGCATCAAGAACTCCATGGGCATAGAAGCTACTGAGAGGGCTCGCTGATTGTTCTTGGGTTTGTGTAGGCAGAGAAGAAATGTTGGTGGTGGTATTTGGTGTGGTGTTCCTGAGCCGACGCCTGCGGAGTAAGAGAGAGCAGTAGAGCTCAATTAAGAGCACTAGCACGAGACCTAACACAATGGCAAGGCTCACCACCATTACCAGTGTTGCTCCCACTATCACCTTGGATGCGCCCTTCATCTCTGCCCTGCCTCTATATTTTGGTTCGCCTCTCTCTCTGTGAAGAGGAATGGAGACAGTAAAAGGACAGTAATAAAGGAAGAGCCAGTAAGTCCTTTTGGCGGGAAACAGTCATTTACCTTTGACAAGGACAGGAGACGGGAAGCGAATCTTTTAGGGCATGGGGCATGGGGAATTTAAGAATTTTTTGTTCTCAACTGCGAGCGATTTCCTGATATTGGAGGTCATAGTGGTCAATGGCAAAAAAATGGTTAAATAAAAAAATGAGCTAAAAAAACTGACAAAAAGACAAAATCCATGCCTGAACATTTTCATGGCAAAGTTCATCGCCATTCTTTGTGGCTAATCTCGGCACATAAATTTTATAACTAAAAAATGGTTAACGTAATAGAATCATTACAGAACAAATTTACTGTAAGTAACTGCTTTTAGAAAATAGAACCACAACACAGTAGACACAGCCTTCTCAAATTCTATTGTATCAAGTTACACTCAACATTACAACTTTTACAATCTGCTATTGATGCAATTCTAAGAGCACCAAAAGAATACCGTCAGTGCACATGCACATAGGACTTTAATCCTATGACTGCTAATTCAAAGGGACAAACTTGTGGGAGCACTCACTTACTGTTGATGGAGGTCAGCGCCTGCCTCCATTCTTCTTTCAAACTCAGTACCAGACCCAACTCAGGGAAATGAAAGCAAGAAGATTACTTTGACGATATCGTACCAATGAGTAGACGGAAAATAATTTACCTCCCTTTCAGTGCTGCAAAGCGGGCAGCCAAATCATCATAATCTGGTAATTTTGGGTGCACATGTCGAGCTTCATTCGACCTATCTGGTTGAAAGGATGCAGCACGAGCAAACACTTTGGTTGTCTTTGGAGTTGCTTGTTCATTGGGAAGGGAAATTGATCTGGCAGGAGCAGGAACTATCTCTGACATCTCATCAGGAACATCTCTATCTAGAGTCTGAGGCGCTTCACCTGCATTGTTGACCCCATGATGTACATGATGACTTTTGGACTTTCTTTTCAACAGTCCCGGCTCATATGTCGATGGTTTCATACTGTAGTACATCAAGAGCTTGTCCATTTTCCTTTCCTCTTCATCGTTCTCACACCGGTCATCATCAAACAAGATTTGTAGGCCTTGTCGGGAATCATCCCTTCTCCTGCTTCTTGATCTTCTTTTTACAACTTCCACATCTCCAACACTGCCAACATCATCATTACCAGATGCTGATTTATGGTGTCTCCTCCTGACTGATCTAGGTTTTGGTATAGGATTCCCAGCATCGTCATACTTATAGTGGCGATATTTTTCAACAGCATGGCCATCAACCCTTGTGGTTCCAACAATCTCCCTCTCATGCTCATGAAGATCAGATCCTAACTGCTTCTGTGATCTATCAGCAGCATTAGCTCTGATATGCACTGAAGGATCTTTAGGAACTCCATTATCATCAAAACCAAGATGTGAAGATCCTAAATTGGCTCCATGTTTTCTGTCCTTTGATTTGACAGAACTATCTTTTGATTTCACATAAGGCGGGGGGAGTGCATTATTGTAGTAGGATTTAAGCTTCGTTATTTCTTCCTCCTGCACTTTCCTTAAATTTGAATTCTTGTGTTGGCCACCACAGCTGTAAGAGTCAAGTGGGTCATTTCCATCACTCTTAACATGCTGCCCCATATAACTAGGAGAAATAAAGGGCTTCTCATAAGGTGAACTGTCCTTGCCTTCTCTCTTAGGTACAGCATTCTCCCTACCACCATGCGGCTTGAGTGTGCTGTCAATAGACTCCATTCTTTTCCCATGAGTTGAACTGCTGCCTCTGACCGTTTTTAGGACAGCGTCCTTCTCTCCATTCCAATCTTTATCGCCAATGATGCCTTGCTTTCCTTGGAGCTGAAATATCATCCATTTTTGGCTTGCTTTCTTCTCTGCCATTCAGTGGCTTGAATCCATTGCTTGAGGATGCCAATCTGGGCTGAAAGCTAGGCTCAATTCTAACTGCGGCATTATCGTCTCTACCAATGTGTGATCTGTGCCCATCAATCCTATCTTTATATAAAACATCATGTTTGTCTTCATTTGGTATGGTGTCCTTGGCATTGACTGACTTATATTTATCATTAGAGACACTAAAATAACCACAATCTCTAGGTTGGTCCTGCAAAAACATTCACCAATCACAAATACCTTAGGAACAGTTTCTCAAATAAGGCAAAAAGCGTTCGAAGAATTTAACCGTTTTCTCTATCTACTTTCTAATTCTAACTAAAAATGATGTCAATCATGAAAGGGAAATAAAGAGGCACATACCTGGACAGATGCAGAGGGTTTTGACATCCTTTGTTGAAAAGCTAGGGAGTCCCATCTGATGGAATACTCTGATGCAATATCTTGCATTAACTGAATCTTTTTATCCATTGTAGCTGGCTTGGAAGATGATTTCTCCACAAACTATTAATGAGACTTAAGACGTCAGTTATAGAAAATGAGGTTGTAGATTTATAAAGTCGTAGATGTAGATCTACAGAAAACTACCTCCATATTCGCAAAGTGTTCCAAGGAATTTCCGTATTTCTCATAGAATATATGCCTAAGGTCACGCAACTCTGGCAGATCAGAAAATCTTGCAGCAGCAAACATCAGGGACGATACAACCTCTCTGCAGTCCACGGGGCAAGCACTGTAAAGGCAGCTATGAAATTAGCAATTTTTCAATAAAATCTACAAAGTTAAAAAGTGTTTCAGTTTGAAATACAAAGAAAAACGTCAAAGAATAAAATGAAGCCAGAACCAAGCAAATTCTCACAAGTTTAACTCCATTCCATTGTGCATCTTCCAAGGGTAAAACCATCAACAGGAAAAACACACAATCATAAGATCAAATCATGTGCTATTACCCTCCTGGCTATGAAGTTTCAACCACACGCTTCAATGTTGCTTGCCATCTACCATATATTCTTAGTGGAGTTTTACAGGCATGATTTTAGCTATTGATCCTTCCAAACAGATTATAAGTGCACTTGTATTGACTCACAAACTCTAGGAACAGGAACCATTAGATTGTGAAAAGCATACGTGTGCTCAACTCTCTAGGCTCATTTTGCTGATGAACCTCTGGCAAAATTAGAGTTCTGACATGCTCTTCAACAGAGCATATAATTTCTTCTCACTGATACTAAAACCCAAGGATTTTCCAACAATACTAGGAAAGAAATTCTAGCATCAATGCCAGAGTCGTTAAACTGGTAATCTGGAAAATCAAACTAGGAACATCAAAAGTCACCAGTACCATAACAATTATGCAACAGAGTAAATAGAAAAAATATACCAGACTTTTAATGGAATGCAAATTTGGTAACATGTTTCAATTATGACATAGATGACTATTAACTTGGTTAGGACTGATGTCATGCATGCATGCATATAAAACCACAACTACAATAACCGTTGCATTCTACACGACATCTTCATTCCACGAGTAAATTAAATTAGAGGCCAAACAATCTAATACTGTGCAATAATAGCAGTGGAGCCACTCCACTCGTACCTGAGCCTCTGCATGACTGAAAGACACTTGTAAACAAAATCACAGCATTGCTCAACAAAATCATAACAAAACGAAACGTTCAGCTCAGCTAGTAGACCGTCGGCCTGTTTCATCACATTGCAAAAGCGTCAACTCAACAACATTCACATCTTAAATCGATACAAAATCAAGAAGAAAAAAATCAACAAACCTAAGATCTCAAGACGTTCAAGAACTGCTGAAAATGCGACTTCGTAAAAATTTAACTTTTTTTTTTGGGAAAAAAAAGATCACATGTAAATTTAAAAAAAAAAAATAAATAATTACCCTGCCATAAGCATTAATGTCGAGTCCATTAGAGAGCAGATCAGCAATATCTTTCTTCAGAAATTTCTGAGTAGCATTTCTCTTTCTTCTTATCACATCGATCCGATTCTTTACCAATTTTATCAACGACTTACTGTCAAAAAAATTAATCATATTAAACACAATTTTTTTTTTAAAAGGAAAAAAAAAGAGAAGCAAATACATTATATGCATAAGAATCAAAATACAAAGAGAGAGATCAGAGGATGAACCACTTAGAGGCAAAACCTCGACCTAACAATCCGTCCAGCATCTTCGTCCTCGGTTTAGCTCGAACAGATATAGTGACCGTTGCGGTTTTCAAAATTTAAAAGAGAAATTTCAAAACGAACAGATATAAAGATAATGTGAGACGAGATCCGCCATTAACGAAATAAGAGGAGAAAATCAAGAATCAATAATACATTTAGGACATTTTTCTTTTTTGTTTTGTTGGAAAATGTTTTTCAGACACCTTTTGTGTTAACCACTGAACTCAACTAATTGATGTCTCTGTACACTGTAAATTGTACTTTCCCGATAATGCCCTTGGTCCCGGTACGAGAGAGCGAACGTGTTTTGAAACGTTGAGGAGGGTGTTTTGGGAATACAACGCATTATGATTCGGTGCGCTTGAGGCGGAGTGGTGGGTTTAGTTGATGGGAGATCGTGGCCGTTCGATTAGACGACAAGCTTTCGTGAGTTCGGCGGAATCTGCTGAGCTGGACCGCACTCTCTTGACTGCGATCAATTTGCTTGATGACTTTTAAATGAATTTTATTGTTATTAATTAATTTATCTTTTGGATCGGGCCAAGACAGAACGACAAGTGTTAAAATTAGAGCGCAGGACTGTTGTCCCGGTGCGCAGGTAAATGTAACGGCCGATTTAACGGTCTTAACTACAGTTGGTCCACTTCTATTTCAAAAAGAAAAAAGTTAATAAATTATCATTAAATTTAAAGGAAATATCAAACGAAAAAAAAATAAGGAAAAAAATAATAATAAAAAAGTAGTAAAGCTCCGTCATCATCAAATTCCTAATTTCTTCTAAATGCGTAAGTCCAAAGGAAAGAGAAACCCGCAAGTTATTTTGAAGTCTTGACAGTCGGTTGACAAAATTATTTTTCACTCAAACAAAATCCATGAAGCAAAGGGACAATTCGACGTCGGCTTGAATTTGTTTTGTCCTAAGTTACAACCAATCATCTAGAGCTCAATTTTTTATTTTATTTTATTATTTTTAATGTTTTATCGAAAGAAGAATAAAATGACAAGCACAATACTCCTAAAATATTATGTGATCGTTGTGTTATGGTGCCATGGAATAATTAGATAATTTTTTTTATTTCTATGACAGTTTGCATCGACCTTAAAGAAGTAAGGAAAAGTAATGCTATTTTATTAGGGATTGGTTTCGCATTAAATTTGAACAAAAAGTTAAAAAGAGAAAAATACGATGGCACGCATGTGTTATAAACTAAAATTGATTTTAGAGGGTTGTTTATTTATTAATTAATCGGTTGTGGCAGCGTCCACCATCTTATCCCCCGCCCAGAACGTGCCAAAGGAAAAATATTCACGCAAGAAAGTGAATAAAATTGTGAAGATGTCTAAAATGTTGTTAGTGGTTAAAAAGGAAAATTAGGGTTATAAGAGATGAAAGTGGGAGATAATCTATTAGAGATTTAAGCACCATTCACCTAATTTTTAAACAAGAAACAAACCTTTCCCTAACGCCATGGCTCAGAAGATTGTAATAATCAGCAGTGAATATGTTCTTTGATATGAAACATGGATTTCATGTATGCTTATACATATTCATGATGATAAGTCTGGCTGGCTCTGAATTTACCCTTTAAAAGCTTCAGCCCTTGACTATATCCCAATAGGATCTTTCACACATAATGAAAACGTTATAACGTTTCTCATGTCAAGATATAGCAAAATCACTCCACTTTGACCAAAATTCACAAGTGCCGAAAATTCTAGCTACCAAAAGCATCGCAAGAAGTTGATAAGGAAGTGGAAAAGATAATTTCCGCGATCAAGTAACTGGCGTCGAACCATTCTCTCCAAGAAGATATTATGAGGTAGAAGTTCACTGTAGTAAAGTATTGTCGCCACTGAAACTGCCGGCTCATTTACTAGCGACGTCACTAGCCTCACCACCGACCGGAACATCAATGGCGTCAGCGACTGCAAACGAAATACACACTGCTTTATTAGCGAATCAAATTAGACGGCTAGCAAATGAAGCTGATAAAATGTATTGAAGAGTCATCACACAAACGAATGGATGTACGTACCATGGCTGATGGCTCTGCTTTGGGTGAACTGAATTTAAGACCAAGAAATGTGTAGGAGATGTAATTCTTTCTTTTACCTGAAGCTGCCTACCAATGCCAAACGCCACCTGACTGTCAGACCTAACCGTCCATGCAAGTCTTACAACAAGCTAGCTACTAGCTAACATTGTGTACTTTGCTTCTTTCTTTCCTTGCCTCAAATGTTTCTTTTCAATACTTCTAGAAACAGATGATTTTTAGCTAGACTTAATATATAACTTAACAATTATCTTATAACCGTACGGACTATTCATCATTTGAATGTTGGTTTACTTTAATTAACTTTCCTTCTATTGAAATTTGAAAAAGAAATGATCAAAAACTTTGCTCAGTCGTCTCTTAGTTGAATAATCGAAATAGGTTACAGTTTGCTCTAAACATAGTGACAGCACGGATACCAATTAGTCTCATCTGAAGCAGGGGGCAGTTTTAGAGAGCAGAAAGAGAATATCCATTAGATGCTTAATTTATTGCTACGCGGTGGGCAAATACGACTCTGGCTAGCAAATGCTTCTAGCGGGCTCCATGTGCCACCTTATAAGAAAATGGAATTTACTCATGCAGCAAATTGGCGCGACCAACAATAATCTTGCTGTTTATATATGAACACCCAAGACAAAATCGACATAATTTCATAGTTAGTCCTGCGAAATAGAGATTCAATAATCTCATTAACTTGGAAGCGAGAAAGGTAAAGGTTAATTTCGGATTATTCTTCAAGAAATGACAATTTTCAAAATAGGGTAAGTTTTGATTTATAATAATTTAAAAATATTTTAAAAATTATCATTTCACGACGAAAATCATTCAACATTTACCCGGTGGTTAATTCAAACAACATTCTGGTACTCAAGTTAATGAGAGAATTATACATCATAGAATCGACCCGTCTATGGTACAAATTCTGTAACAAACATCTCCCGTCATCCCACCATCCGATTTTCTATTGTTTAGTTTCTCACTCCACATCCAACGGCTGATGCTGCAGTCTGTAGCTTACAGATTCTGTAAGGAGTCAAGTCCTCATAGAATATGGAACTCTGAACTCAGAATTAGCTAAAAGATTCTATACATATACATTCTGTGCAGTTGAGGAATTTATAAAAGCAAGGTGGTTGTTTTAGAGACGATAATAGACTTTCTGCTTGACCGCCCATGTCCAAAAAATGAACTTCAATTGAAAGGACAACCAATTGACAAGAGAACAAATTAGAAGCTCGAGGGGAATAAATTATCAGCCTACATCTCATTTCAAAAATACTCACTCAAGCAACCAATCTCAAATTACTTTAACAAGAGAAATGGAAATAAAAGCCTACATATAATAATCCTGCAAGAAGTTCCAAAGGAGAGATTTCAATATCCTTTCAACAGGATAAGGAGGAACATCACCTTCGACAACATTCAAGTGGCAAAAATATCGGGCCATCCCCTTTTCTACACTAAGCACACATGATGATTATTAACACACTCTCCAGCTTAGTGAACCCAAAAGTATAGCTCTGCTACTGACGCAACACTACTGAGAATTGGAATTCCCTGATTCTTCCTTGTCGGGATCTTCCTTATCGGGATTTTCCTCCTCTTCCTCTTTCTTTTCTTCCTCTTCCTCGTCTTCTTCTGGAGGATCGCATGGCAATGGCGGCGGTAACGGTGTTTTCATTGGACTAAATTGGGGAAATATATCAGGTCTACGGGCAGGCTTAGGTTTCTCCCACTCCTACCATATGGAGATAAACAGATATCATTTACCACCTCCAGCTCTTACAATTGACACACATCAAAAGAATAAACCCACTACAATCAATTTTCAAATAACCAAACATCTATAAAATACAAGTCATAATGATAATTATTCATTTAATTCAAACAAAACGCTAAAAAGCTTGGAGAGCACATTCAAACCACTTTTGGATAAGATTTCAAACAAAAAAGCTTCCTATCAAAGCACTTGGGGGCCTATTTGTATAAGAATCTAACAAAAAAGATTCCTAAAAACAATTTGAATAAGTCATTTTAATTATATTAAAATTTTAAAAAAGGAAGAATTTTAAAGGCAACTACCAGAAACCTCTAGACAATAGAAAAGATGAGCAGTTTTTATTTGAAAGCTCTTTTAAGGAGCCAAAAGCAATCACAAAAACGGGAAGTGTCAATCACATGGTGCGCTGTAAAAATTACAGTCTCTACATGTTTATAATTCTAGTGACCAATACAGAAGATTATAAATCGAATCAGGGATAATCAAATTACATAACAACAAAACTCAAGCTTGATTAACAATATTAGAAAAATAAATCAAAAGATTAAACAACTAAATAAATACATGACTAAGAAGCTGAATCTCGAAAAGCAGAATTAAAACGAATAGCTTACGATGGGGAAGTCGAGAGGACTACGGCGAGTCAATTTCTCTTCCTCGGGAGCCATACGCACCACCTGCCTCTTCGCTCTCTGATTATATCTAATCACACGGCTAAAGCCGAACTGCGGCACCACCAGCGTCTGCGCCATCCGATTATTCGGAATCAAACGGTTTGAACTGAAATTCGGCACCGATTCCATCGAGCAGCTGCAGCTGTGGCTCGTTGAAGCCGATGACGATGTCATTTTGGCGCGTGCGGAGGAGCAAATGCTAGGGTTTTCGATGTCGATGCCGTAGATAGACAAAACGATGCCATCAGCCCTTCGACCGCCTCTTATTTCCAAACAGCACGGAAACGGAAGAGCACAATGTTATTATTATCCGCGTGAAGTGTGGGCCGTGCCGGGCCTGGGTCGGTTCGGCTTTTAGCAAGCCCGCTGAGTTTGCGGACGCAATGCTTTTGGGCCCACTTTTAATGAACGGTGGGTAGCTTTAGAAGTTGGGTGGATGTAAAAGGCTCGTTTTATTTTCAAAGACTTCATGACCAACATAGAGTAAGCATTGTTATCTTTAACCATGCGCCATTCAGCATGGCATGAGAAATATGCTTGCAATTGAGGGAAACGAAACGAAATTATCCAAGGGGCACGAGCTATTTAGATGCAAGTGAATAAACTTGGTAATGAAAGTTAAAACACAATTCACAAAATAGAGCTGTTAGAAACTATCCCAGTTTCATACTTTAGCTCTCCAGTTCCCCTTGCGCTTCCGTGCCAACAACTTTAACCTCAAAGCTCCATCTGTTTCCTCCTCACTGTCTTCACTATCTAGAACAACTATTGCTTCAGGAATTGGTGATCCTTCTATTTTTTGTTGCTCATCACGATCTGGATTATACTGCTTGACATTACATCGGTGGTCTTGGCTCAAGGGCAAGGACATACCATCCATGGAGAGGTTCTCAGGGTGTGGAAGCTGACAGTTGTTATAGTTGTCTCCCTGCAACTGTCTCAGAGGACCAAGTGTCAGTTTTCGCCCAATCCCACTCTTTCTGTAAGAGTTTTGGGGGCTTGAGACCGGCACTTTGTGAATTGGGACAAAGTTCTCCTTGTTATCCTTTTCCTGTCCCTGAGATGAGCCTTTAGATCCCAGTGAAAGCTTCTTGCCAACTGAGGATATCCTCTTACATGTCGCATCAGTTGAGCCATTTCCCATTTTCTTAACACAATCCCTGTGAGGCTGTAGTTCGTTGCTATCAACAGGCAGGGAAACTGATGAAGCCCCATCTGACACATTAGAATTGGACTGGAAGAGCAATACTTGGGACTCAGCAAGCAGTTTCTCGTTATCACCATCACTTGTTGGGAAAGAGTTGATAGATGCCCTTTTCTGGTTAAACTGACTAGGCTGCTGTGAACTTGTGCTTAGGTTACCATTCATTGGATCACTGGTTTGATGAAGATGATGCTTTTGCCGACTACAGATGTCATGCTGCAGCATGGCCAACCCTGGATAATCCATGGCGATAGCTGGAGATTGATTTGCCACAAGATTCTCACTTTCATGGCCATTTCTCTCCTGAATTTGACAAGACGACTCCAGTGATAGCTTCCGCCTAGTTCCACATATTTTCGCTTGTCTCAAATTGCATTCATCTGGAGTGTTGTTTACTTCCTTTCGTTTTCCTTTAGCTTCCATCTGTTTTCAGATACAGCAAGGTAGGTCAGCAAGAGCATTGGTAGCATCCTTTCTTGTCCTTTTAAACTCTTCTGGTATCTAAAGCAGAAATAAAAGGTTATTAGTACCTCATTCACCTCCACATCATTGCCCAGACTTTGGATTGAGCTTGAAGAATCAAGTGACAGCTTCCAATTGATAAGACAAGGCTTCGTATGAGTAGAAACAGTTTCATTTATTTCAAGTCTTGACTCCTCAGATCCTCCAATTCCTGTCTGCAGCAAGAAACTTCAGAATCAAGAAAAAGTCATATTCTAAGGAATGATATTAAGGCAAAATATACCACACTTGAATATGAGCTTTGAACGCCTTGAATGTTGCAACTATTCCCAACAGTTTCTACCTTGGCATATTTCTCAGTCATAGATCTTGCTTTTAGGTCAAAAGCTTGTCTGTTATATTTGTACTCCTGGCTCTGCAACACACATAAAATATGTCAAAGGGACCTCTTCATTGACCACTGTTGCCCCGTTAATCTCTGCAGACAACACTTACCGCTTCACACATTAGACCATCATCAGGATTTGGTTCACTCAGTAACAACCCAATGCTAGTAAGCACAGTTGAAATGTTCAGCGATGGTTGCCATGCCCCCTGTTTGTGAAATGAAGTGAGCCTTGTCATAAATTATAGTTATGAAAGAAATAAAAGCACAACCTCATGACTGATGATGTTACAAAAGATCAATCACGTTTGTCGTGCTAAAACAAAACGGTCCAGCACAAGAGTAGGAGTCACAGAACAGAATCTAGATGGTGAGCTGCAATAGGTTGGTTGTTCACAAAAAATATCCCCAGATATAAGAAAATTAACTGTCAAAAAAAGCATCCCAATTTATCCTAATTAAATACTCAGATACCACAAGTCACACATCAAAGATATTCTGAATGACATTGCAAATCAAAGCTTAGTACCCTAAAATATGAACAAGAATTGGACCATAAATTATAATTGAATAAAGTCCTATTCACAACAATGAGACACACCTTCGGAGGAAGATTGAGAATGTCAAGGCAAATTCGACCTCCATTGTCAATGTTAGGGTGGTAAATTGGTGTGGCGAAGGTGACACTCGGAGGCTGAAAAGGGTACCTATATATATATATGCCAAAAATAAAACAATTTTCAGGAAAGGAAATCAGAAACAATCTTATCACCATTATTAAAGAAAAGATTATCACTTAATATTAACACCTTTCAGGTATTTGGATTTTGACCTCGAAAAGCCCTTTAGCATATACAGTCCCCTCAGGGCCTTCAATCTCTGCAACAACAAAATAAGTAACATTTAGAAATAATTATAGTAGAAGAACAAATTTGGGTCAAAAAGAAAAGAGAGAAACTAACGCGCATGGATCGTAGACAGTGAAGAGAAGTCGGAATCGGAGGAGAGGAAGGGAAACGAAGCGCCGGGAGGCGGGTCGGTGAGGAGAAGTTTCAGCTCCTTTTGCATTCTCAGGTTCAGCCTCGCGGCTTGAGCCATTTTTGTTTAGTTTCGTTTTCGCGTCGATCGCCAATTTATCGCAATTCGAAGATTTGAGAAATTTGTGGGATTTAAAAAGACGCGGCCTACGAAATTTATATTGAAATATTTTTTTTTATAAAAAACATTAATTTTGTTGAGAGTGGGATTTGAACCCACGCCCTTTCGGACCAGAACCTTAATCTGGCGCCTTAGACCAACTCGGCCATCTCAACGGGTCAATCCTATGATGAATCCTTCAAATTTGTATCGACTAATATTTAATCATTTCTTTTGCCGTTATGATGCCCGAGTTTGAGGAAGTTTTATCCGTAGCTCTGGGCTGGGTTTGGCGGCTCCATGCTCTTGTAATGCGCACGAAAAGAACAGAAGGGGAAAAGAAAAAAGAACTGATCATTATAACTAGAGTTCAATATTGCAAATGATTAGCAATGTAGTGAGTGAAATTTGGAGGTACTGAAATTACAGTGGCGTAATTCCCATTCTTTAACAGATTCGTTTTTAACGTTTTTAAAAAAATAATAATTAAAAAAACTCAATTTAAAATTAATGATGTGTAAAAATCAATTGTTGACCAAAGTCAAGCTGAGCGATCCACTGGTCTATGGGCCAAGGTATGTACAACTGAGGGAGACTCAAAATACTACTTTTTGGGACTTTATTTGTGGTGGAAAAAATTATTTACTCCGAATTTTCTTCCCGAAAGATGAAACGCACCGTTTGGTAATTTGATTGTCATTTGCTTATGAAGCACGTGTTTCTTCAATTGCTTTATGTAAAAGAAAAAGTTGGGGAAGGACAGTCAAAGTGCTGTGGTTCACTTATTTCATTTCATTTGTTGTGTTCCAGCTGTGGTCCACTTATTTCTTTTGCTTTTTCCTTTGCTATTTCCTTTGCTTTTTCGGTCTGAAACAAAAATAGGAGTTCATTGCTTTACAAAGTGAAAAACCCTAAGTTTACGATTTGATTTGGAAATTGAAAAATCAAAACTGATTTGTGAAAGTGCTGAATCTCTACATTACAAAACTCGTAAGCATTTATTGTTCCTACAATAATTTATTGAGTTGTTTCATTTTAATTTATGAACGTTGAGTTATTTCATTTTAATTTATGAATCTTGAGATGTTTTATTTTAATTTGTGAGTTCAACCATGAGTATTTGTATTTAAATTTACTTAACCATAAGCATTTGTATGTAAATTATTGTATTTTATTTGTTTCAGTTTGTTGAGTCGTGATAACTAATTAATAATAATTAATTTGCTGAATCGTTAATTAATAATATCTATTTATATTTTTATTTGTTTGTAAACTTAATGAATTAGGGATAAGTAATTAATAATAATTAATTTATATTTTTATTTGTTTCTAAACTTAATGAATTTGGTATAATTTCTTTTGCCGTTATGATGCCCGAGTTTGAGGAAGTTTTATCCGTAGCTCTGGGCTGGGTTTGGCGGCTCCATGCTCTTGTAATGCGCACGAAAAGAACAGAAGGGGAAAAGAAAAAAGAACTGATCATTATAACTAGAGTTCAATATTGCAAATGATTAGCAATGTAGTGAGTGAAATTTGGAGGTACTGAAATTACAGTGGCGTAATTCCCATTCTTTAACAGATTCGTTTTTAACGTTTTTAAAAAAATAATAATTAAAAAAACTCAATTTAAAATTAATGATGTGTAAAAATCAATTGTTGACCAAAGTCAAGCTGAGCGATCCACTGGTCTATGGGCCAAGGTATGTAAGACTGAGGGAGACTCGAAATACTACTTTTTGGGACTTTATTTGTGATGGAAAAAATTATTTACCCCGAATTTGTTCTTCGAAAAACGAAACACACCGTTTGGTAATTTGATTGTCATTTATTTTTGAAACACGTGTTTTAGTTGTGGTCCACTTTATGTAAAGGAAAAAGCTGGGGAAGGACAGTCAACGTGCTGTGGTCCACTTATTTTATTTTATTTGTTGTGTTCTAGTTGTGGTCCACTTATTTCCTTTGCTTTTTCCTTTGCTATTTCCTTCTTTGTTATTTTCTTTGCTTTTTCGGTCTGAAAGAGAAATAGGAGTTCATTGATTTACAAAGTGAAAAACTCTAAGTTTACGATTTGATTTGGAAACAGAAAAATCAAAACTGATTTGTGAAAGTGTTGAATCTCTACATTACAAAACTCGTAAGCATTTATTGTTCATACATTAATTTATTGAATTGTTTCATTTTAATTTATGAACGTTGAGTTATTTCATTTTAATTTATGAATCTTGAGATGTTTTATTTTAATTGTGTTCAACCATGAGTATTTTATTTAAATTTATTTAACCATGAGCATTTGTATGTAAATTATTGTATTTTATTTGTTTCAGTTTGTTGAGTCATGATAACTAATTAATAATAATTAATTTGCTGAATCGTTAATTAATAATATCTATTTATATTTTTATTTGTTTGTAAACTTAATGAATTAGGGATAAGTAATTAATAATAATTAATTTTTATTTTTATTTGTTTCTAAACTTAATGAATTTGGTGTAATTTATTAAATTTACAGCAATAATGGATGAGGTTGATGAATTGGAGGTTGATGAAGTGGAGGTTAATGAAGTAGAGGAATTGCAAGATTTACAGGAGGCTAATTTTGAAGGAAATAATGAAAATTTGGTGGAAGAGCCTACGGTTGGGATGTGTTTTAATAGTCCAGATGAAATGTTTGAATATTACAAAATTTATGGCCAACAAGAGGGATTTCCAGTGATGTTGAGATCTTGTAAAAAAGGGGATGACGAGAATATGATGAAATTCTAGTTATGCAACCTAAGAGGGGGGGTGAATTGGAATTCTAAAAAACTACTCAATTTATAAAGAAAAACTCAATGCAAATATGAAACAAATTCAAAGTAATAATAAATAAGTTAATCACAATAAAAATGATAAGGGAAGAGAGATTCAAATACCGAGATTTTTACGTGGTTCGGCCAACCTCGCCTACGTCCACGCTTCCAAGCTTTCTGGGCTTGAGGATTCCACTAAATAAGCCTCCAAGGCTTTAAATACTTATACTTGACTTCTAAGGTGTCAATAACCTTTACAACAAGAGATTATCTCAATCTCTTAACCCAAGTGTATCCCAACACTTACAATCATTCAAAATAAAAGATTACAAATTTATTTTGCCTCTCACAATATTTAAGATTACAAAATGATGCCCAATATGTAAATAGATGAAGCAAGAATGTATTTAAAGCTTTATGAAAATTGTATTCTCAAGTATAAGCTCAATAGTCGTGTTGTGATAAACTTTTGTTTGAATTTGAATGAGCTTATTTATAGGTGGAGTTGAAAACTAGCCGTAATTGACTTTCTGCACATTGTTGGATCACCGTTAACTAGATGTTGGATCGCCGTTTGATTGGTCAATATGACCGTTGGGTTGATTTTTCAAATTATCGGATCGCCTTTATCTAGATGTCAAATCACCGTTTAAGTCCAGAGGCTAACCTTAAGTTCTGTTTGATCTCGGCGAGCCGTTTATTAAACTTGTCGGATCGCCATTTAGGTCCAGAGATTAATCTTCAATTCTGATTGATCTCAGCGAGTCGTTTATTGAACTTGTTGGATCGCCGTTTAGGTCCAGAGACTAATTTTCAAT
Source organism: Citrus trifoliata (assembly GCA_018350135.1). Taxonomy (NCBI): domain Eukaryota; kingdom Viridiplantae; phylum Streptophyta; class Magnoliopsida; order Sapindales; family Rutaceae; genus Citrus; species Citrus trifoliata. The sequence goes on along the minus strand of CM031384.1, from coordinate 6,413,695 downwards.
TCTGATTGATCTCGCCGAGCCGTTTTTTAAACTTATTGGTACGCCATTTTCCACATAAACTGCTACAGTGAACTATTTTTACAAAATAATAGTTTGTCTCCAAATCTTTATAAAAACATTTTATAAAACTTGTCAAAATAAATCCATTTACAGGATTTTAAACAATATTTGTTATTATCAAAATTATTTTGAGCTTTTAATAGATTAATCTCTTAATTAAGTTTGTTATCATCAAAATCAATGATAAAAAAATATTTGTGTTAACAATCTCCCCCTTTTTGATGATGACAAACTGTTCAAAAATATATTTGTGCAATTTTGCTCCCCCTAAGAAATTTTTTAAGGAATTTTATCTTCCCTTAAATATGTGTCCATTGATCTTTAATCTCAAAAATAATTTTAGACAAAACAAATTGATACAAATTGATTTGATAAATTATCTCCCACTTCATCATAAAAAAGAAATAAGCATGAAAAATGTTAAATGAAAGGTTGAGGGATTACTTATGTTATAAAAATTTCGGTAGAGTCTCCCCTTAAAAAGAACATATTCTATATATATGCAAACTTAACACCCAATCTTCATTCTAACAAAATCAAACATAATCAATAACTAAACATATCATCAAAATCAACGAAATCAGAAATAAAATCCACAAAACTAACATAATCATCATAAAAGCATCACAAGCATAAACAAAAGACAAAGATCATCATAATAATGACATGAAATGAGTGATGTCTGTGCGAAAATCAGAGAGGCAGAAAACTAAGAAGGGGGCTGTGAAGAAGAGCTGCCTGGGTTATAACCAAAGTAACCGAGAATGCGGCGCTGACCAGCAAGTAACTCCATCTGCTGATCTGAAATTTACTGCCGAAAGGTTTCAAAATATGATTAAAGCTGTTGTTGCTGCTGGGATAGAAAATCCACTTTGTCAAACAGTTGCTGAAAGCGATTTGCAGGAATGATCGATGCTGCTGGAGGGACAGCGAGCTCTGCTGGCTCATCATCCTGAGAGGAAGCTGCTGCTGATGCCGATGATGGTGCTGGTGCTGGTGCTGGTGCTGGTGCTGGTGCTGGTGCTGATGCTGCTGCTGCTCTGCGAGGGACACACGGTCTAGCCCCAAGGCTGAAATCGTGTAACTCATCCTCGGAATATACTTCATTTAACATACGATCATCCTCTGGTGCAAGCAGAGTGTCTTTATTCTTAGAGGATGTTGTCTTTTCCCACCTCCCACGTTTTTTACAAAATCCGATCGCAGAAATAATCTCTCGTCCGAGTTTTTGGGTCTCGAGATAAACGGGCTCAATGATAGGGACTCGAAAGTATTTCAAGATCCTAGTAATGATGCTGCCATATGGAAGAGATCGGTTGGAAACTAGAGGTGTGGACAACATATGACAAATGATCGTGTAGGATAAGCTCACATGCCATCTACGGATGAGAGAATCTAATAAACCAACATCAAGTCTAGTTACCTCATCGGTATGACCCTGTCTCGAAGTGACCATGTGTTGGAGAATGATATGAAGTATTCGAACCTGAAAAGGGAGGAGTTGAGACCTAAAGGATAAAGAACAGACATCATCGGAAAGATCCTGACGTCGACAAATGTTCCGTACACTATCTATATGACAGAATTCACTAAATTCAAGTTATTTCCTAGCGGTGTAAAGATCTAAGCCTCCATAAGAAATTCCCAAAATACTACACAATTCAGACTCATTAAATGCAATTCGAATTCCTCCTACATAGGTATAAAGTTCAATACGACGAGTAGAGGAGAGCTCAATATTTGAATAAAAGACACGGACAAGATTTTCATAAATGGGCTCTTCTATACTTAAGGCTTCATTCCAATGCCTAAGCAATTGAGTAATTGAATGACCACAAATGGTAATATCCGAAAACTCCAAAATGTTGAGAGAAAAGGAGGTAGCTACCGGTTTGCCCATGAATTTGTCACGAAATCGCTGAGCAGAGGTGTCATTGGAAAAATTGAGGCTTTCGAAGTCCTAAGAGGGAGGCCTGGAGGGATTGGAACGACGTGGAGTAGTGTGCTTGGTTCGAAGAGAAAATCGGTTTTAATCTGTTAAAAAGGTGCTAAAGATGATAAGAATGATTTTTAATACTTCAATTTGGTGAAAAATTACAAGAAATATGATGGATTTGAGAGAGAAATGAAGTTGCAGCCATGGTTTAGGAGAGAAAGAAAGAGAGAGACAGCATGAACGAAATGGAAAGGAAGACGAATGACTGTTCACTTATCGTGAGATAACGGCGAGCCGTTATATAGATATCGGCGAGCCAACAGAGTCCAGAGAGCTCCCAAAATTTTTCATCAGGATGGCGAGCCGTTTATAGATATATTGGCGAGCCGATAGCTTCCAAAATGCTTTCTATTATTTATGCCCTAAAACGGTTAGCCGTTTATTGAGATAACGGCAATCCGTTTTCTACAACGTATGATTTCGCACATTTATTGTAATATTTGGCCAACAATTAAGACATTTCAAGATCATTTCATTGATCCAAAATGATTTAAGAGCCAATTCAATGCATAATTCATGAACATGTATATATTTTAACAATTTATTCAAATATTTTTAAAAAATACACACATTTCACATGTATATTGAACATTCCATAGATATTAAAAACATCAAATCATAAATCAATCAATTTTAATAGACTCAATAACATGAATCAAGATGCTAATGCGAAAATTTCATCATCCCAAGTTCATGCCGAATTTTTAAAAATTGTTCTTCGCAAAGTGGTTTTGTAAAAATATCGGCAAATTATTTTTCCGTAGAAATAAACTCTAATGCAATATCTCTCTTTTTGAACATGGTCTCTCAAAAAATGATGTCTTATTTCTATATGCTTGGTTCAAGAGTGTTGAATGGTATTTTTTGAAAGATTTATAGCACTAGTATTATTACACTAAGAAAGCACTTTTCACATCCATTTGAAATAAAATGAAATCTTTATAACAAGCAAATACTAACAACATTCTAATTGATTCTAGTCTAGCTACGGGTGCAAAAGTTTCATCAAAATCAATTCCTTCTTCTTGGTTATAACATTGAGCCACTAATCTAACTTTATTTCTTACAACTACACTGGATTCATCCATCTTATTTTTAAATAACCATTTAGTACTTATGATGGATTGATGTTCCGGTTTAGGAACTAATTCCTACATATTGTTTCTTTCAAGTTGATTTAACTACTCTTACATTGCCATAATCCAAGATTCATAATTTTCCACATCCGTAAAGGATTTGGGTTCAATTTGAGAAATAAATGCATTATGCTCACAAGTATTCTTAAGTGAAAATCTAGTTGTAACACCTCGTGAGGGATCATCTAAAATTACATCTTTAAGATGAGAAAAAACATACCTCCACTCCTTGGGGAGTGCTTAAGAAGTATCTTCATGTTGCTCCATATTTGTTTGCTCATCTCGTTCATCCCCTTGATTTCTTGGTGGTGCATTCTCTTGATTATCTTTTGATGGTTCTTCTTGTAACTCTCTATCTGCATCATCATAATTTATTTCTTTCTCCGCAGAGGAGGGGTTAGACTCATCAAATGTAACATGCATAGATTCCTCTACAACTAGTGTATTTTTGTTATAAACTCTATAAGCTTTGCTGGAGTTTGAATACCCAAGAAAAATACCAACATTAGATTTTAGATTAAATTTTCCAAGTTATCTTTTGTGTTCAAAATAAAACATTTGCATTCAAAAACTTTAAAATAGCCAATATTGGGATTTCTATCTTTCCAAAGCTCATATGGAGTTTTGTTAATATTAGGTCTAATCAACACACGATTTAAAACATAACAAGCGGTGTTGACGGTCTCGGCCCAAAAATACTTAGGCAAAAAATTTTCATTCAACATACTTCTAACCATTTCTTGAATGGATCTATTCTTTCTATCAACAACTCCATTTTGTTGTGGAGTTTTAGGTGATGAAAATTGATGCTCAATGCCATGATTATTGCAAAAATTCTTAAATGCATGATTTTCAAACTCTCCTCCATGATCACTCCAATGCATGCAATACTATGCCTTTTTTCATTTTGTATTTTCTTACAAAGCACTTTAAAGGCATTAAGAACATCATCCTTATTGATTAAAAATAATAACCATGTATATCTAGAATAATCATCCACTATCACAAATGCATAATATTTGCCATTTAGACTAGTATATTTAAATGACCCAAATAAATTTATGTGAAAAAGTTGAAGTGGTTTTGAAGTAGAAATATGATTTTTATTTTTGAAAGATGTTTTGATTTGTTTTCTGAATTGACAAGCTTCACAAATCTTATCCTTTTGAAAACCAATTTTCGGAAGACCTTTAACTAAATCATTTTTCGAAATTTTTGAAATCAAATCCATACTTGCATGTCCTAACCTTCTATGCCATAACCAACTATTATCATGTAATGCGGAAAAGAATTTATCAAGAGTAGATGCACATTCTATGTCAATGATATAAATATTACCATATCTATTCCAATAAACAAGATTTTGCCATCACATAAGTTCTCAATAACACAACTAAATTTATCAAAGATAACTTTATAACCTTTGTCACATAATTAATTAATACTAATTAAGTTGTGTTTCAAGTTCTCAACCAAACATATATTCTCAGTTAGAGTTGAGAAACTTTACCAACATTTTCAATTCCAAGAAGTTTTCCTTTTGAGTTGTCTCCAAAAGATACGTCTCCACCATTTTCAATTTTGGTGAAACTTGAGAACCATGCATAGTTTCCAGTCATGTGCCTTGAACAACCACTGTCCAAGTACCATTTATTTTTCTTTTTCTTCAAGCCCTACAAAGATAAATCTTAAGTTTTAGGTACCTAAAACTCTTTGGGTCCTTGAGAGTTAGTAGTGATTCCTTTTGGAACTCAAAGACATTTCATACCATAATATGTATTTCTTTTTACTAGACATCTATTTTTCATATGACTATTTTGATTATAAAAATGACATATAATTTGATTGTTACTAGATGTACTCTTCACAAAGTAGTTTTTATAATATTTTTGTTTCAATTTCGGGTTATAACCAATTCCTCCTTTATCAAACACACATTTTTGTGAATTAAGTATGTTATCCAACATCTTTTGCCCATTTGTAAATTTAAAAACAATCTCATTCAACTTCATTGCTCTTTTTCTTAAGTGTTTCATTTTCATTTTTCAAATCATCTATGTGCGATTCTAAATGCTCATGTGAGATGCTAGGCTTCTCATTTGATATGCAATTTTATTATTCAATGCTTTGCTCTCTACTTCTAAACATGTAATTTTCGCATTTAGAGATTCAATTTCATTTTTAAGCTTTTGCCATTTCTTTTTAAAACATACATTCTTTTTTACCAATCTTCATCAACTCATTATAAAATTCTTTAAAAGCATCATACAATTCATCATAGGTGGGATCACTTACCTCATTGAGATTATTATCCTCTCCTATTGTCATAAGCGTTATGTTTGATACTTCTTGCAATCCTTCTTCATCACTTGAATCTTCCTCGCTATCATCCCAAGTTGCAACCATGGCTTTCTTCTTGAGTTTGTTGATAAGTGGGCACTCCGATCTTATATGGCCAGGCTTCTTGCATTCATAGCATGTGATCACCTCTTTCTTCTTCCTTTGGTTCTTGAAGTTTCTGAATTTTCTTCACTCTTCAGTTTTCTTGAAAAACTTTCTGAACCTCCTTGTTAGTATGGCTAACTCTTCATCATCCAGTTCATTATCTCCATCACTCTCATATTTTGAAGCCTTGAGAGCAATATTTTTCTTCTTCTCATCATTCCCTTTTTCTGCTGCCAAGTATTCTTCATATGAAATGAGAGAACTAATTAAATCATCAAGAGGTAAAGTATTTAAATTTTTTGCCTCTTCAATGGCGGTTCTTTTAGGTCTCTATTCTTTTGGAAGTGAATGATTTTCTAAACTTTCTCGCTATTTGAGTAGGTCTTTCCTAAGACACCTAGGGTGTTCACTATATCCGTAAATGTAGTATACATAGAATACATATTTTCATTTTGTTCAATTTGAACAATTCATATTGATGAGTGTATCTACTAATTTTAGACTCTTTAACTTGATTTGTCCCTTCATAAGCAACTTCAAGTTTATTCTATATTTTTTGTACACTTTCACAACTAGATACTCTATGAAATTCTTTCTTATCAAGAGCACAAAACAAAACATTCATTGCCTTAGAGTTTAGGGACAATTTTCTCTTTTCTAACTCACTCTATTGACTTGATGGTTTAGGGATATCATCTCCTACTTCATCTTTAAACATAAGCATGAATGGACCATCACAAAAAAACTTCCCAAATTTTATAATCTAAAGCTTGCAAATAGATTCTCATTCTAGTTTTCCAATAAGTATAGTCATTACCGTCAAAGAATGGTGGTCTAGTTGTGAATTGCCATTCTCTAAAGGTTGAGTCATTTAGGGTTGTCATTGATCTTTTATTCTAAATGATTAAGTCCTAACAAGAGAACAAAGCTCTGATACCAAATGAAATTCTAATTATGCAACCCAAGAGGGGAGGTGAATTGGAATTCTAAAAAACTACTCAATTTATAAAGAAAAACTCAATGCAAATATGAAACAAATTCAAAGCAATAACAAATAAGTTAATCACAATAAAAAGGATAAGGGAAGAAAGATTCAAACACCGAGATTTTTATAACTCAAAATAAAAGATTATAAATTGGTTTTGCCTCTCACAATATTTAAGATTACAAAATGATGCCCAATATGTGATTAGATGAAGCAAGAATGTATTCAAAACTCTATGAAAATTGTATTCTCAAGTATAAGCTCAATAGTCGTGTTGTGATCAACTTTTGTTTGAATTTGAATGAGCTTATTTATAGGTGGAGTTGAAACTAGCCGTTATTAACTTTCTGCACACTGTCGAATCATAGTTAACTAGATGTCGGATCGCCGTTTGACTAGTCAATATGACCGTTGGGCAAATTTTTTAAATTGTCGAATCGTCGTTATCTAGATATCAGATCACCGTTTAGGTTCAGAGGCTAACCTTCAGTTCTGTTTAATCTCGGCGAGCCGTTTATTAAACTTATCGAATCGCCATTTAGGTCAGAGACTAATCTTCAATTCTGATTGATCTCGGCGAGCCGTTTATTAAACTTGTTGGATCGCCGTTTAGGTCCAGAGACTGATCTTCAATTCTGATTGATCTCGCGAGACATGTTTTTAAACTTGTCGGTACACCAGTTTTCCACATAAACTGCTGCAGTGAACTATTTTTACAAAATAACAGTTTGTCTCCAAAGCTTTATAAAAATATTTTATAAAACTTGTCAAAATAAATCAATTTACAGGATTTTAAACAATATTTGTTATTATCAAAATTATTTTAAGCTTTTAAAAGATTAATCTCTTAATCAAGTTTGTTATCATCAAAATCAATAATAAAGAAATATTTGTGTTAACATATGAGATATGTGACATTTAATTGCGGGCGAAACGGCAAGTCCAAATGCAAATCCAAACAGGTTTTGCGGCTTTAACATAATCAGAAAATTGGATGTAATGCTAAAATTGGAGGACGTTTTGTTAGTGGAAAATGGATAATTGGAAATTTTGTCCTTGAACACAACCATGCTATAAATCCGAGCAAGAGTAGGTATTATCGATGTAACCGTACCATTAGTCCTTATGCAAAAAAACAACTGGAAATAAATGAAGAAGCAAGAATTAGAATGGCTCAAAGTTTCAAGTCTATTGTCGTTGAGGGTGGTGGCTATGAAAATGTCGCATTCTTAAAAAAAGATGCTAGAAATCATGTTGATAAAGCAAGTCGATTAAGGCTTGGAGAAGGGGATGCAGCTGCAATTCATAAATATGTTCAGAAAATGGTGGATTTTTCTTCAATCTTGACTAGGATGAGGAGGGTCTGTTAAATAATGTATTTTGGGTAGATCCAAGAAGTAGGGCAGCCTACAAAAACTTTGGAGATGCTGTTACATTTGACACCACGTACCTTCCGAATAAATATGACATGCCATTTGCTCCTTTTGTTGGAGTTAATCATCACGGCCAATCTATTTTGTTAGGATGTAGGTTGATTTCGTATGAGTACACGGAGACGCTTACGTGGTTATTTCACACATGGCTATCATGTATGTCTGGCTCTCCTCCCCTTAGAATGATCACAGACAAAGACAGAGCGATGCAAAATGCAATTGAGATTTTTTTTCCAAATACTACGCATCGATGGTGTTTGTGGCATATTTTGAAAAAGGTGCCCGAGAAGTTGGGAAAGTATGCAGAATATCATACCATTAGATTTTCATTGCATGCTGTTGTTTATGATTCACAGACTCCTATTGAATTTGAGGAAGCTTGGCATGACATGTTAGATAAATATGATCTTACTGATAATCAGTGGTTAAATGGTTTATATGAGGAAAGATATCGTTGGGTTCCATGTTTTGTGAAAATAACTTTTTGGGCTGGCATGTCAACCACTCAATGTAGTGAGAGTATGAATGCTTTTTTTATGGTATGTTAACTCAAAAACAACTTTGAAGCAATTTGTGGAGAAATACGAGAAAGCAATGGAAAGTAAAATTGAAAAAGAGTGGCAAGCAGATGCTAGGTGCTTCAGCCAACGGATGCCATGTCCGTACCAATTTCGCAATGGAAAAACAAGTTGAGGAAGTATACATTATTTTCAAGTTTCAAGAATTTCAACAGCAGCTGATGGATAAGATGTACTGTGAGGTTTTTAATTGTGGGGGATCAGAATATGAAGTCGTTGAAAATGATGGAAAGAGTAAAGCGAAGACTTTTCAAGTTATTTTTGAAAGGGAAGACGATGAAATTCGTTGTGCGTGTGCAATGTTTGATTGTAGAGGGATTGTTTGCAGACACGCCATTGTAGTGATGATATGTACCCGTGTAACATTTCTTCCTGAGAAGTATATTATACGGAGATGGAGGAAAGATGTACGGAGATGCTACAGTCAAGTGAAAGTCAGTTATAATGTGAGAAGCTTGAGCATTGAACACCAGCGATATAAAGAAGAGTGTGCTACTTTTTATGATGTTGCTGATATTGCTTCAAAACATGAAGAATGTCATAAAAATGTTTTCACTTGGATAGAAAAGGCAATGAAGGATGTATCGTTGAATGTTCGCTGTCAAAGCGAAGATGTAACTGCTGCTGGTGGGTCGGGAAGTTGTACGGAAATCATACAGGATCCAGTAGTATCTCGTCGTAAAGGTCGGCCACCTTATCAAAGAAAGCAAAAATAATTTAAAAAGCCAAGACATAAGTCGAACAATACTTCATTGAGTACAACTGCAGAGGTAATTATATTGCATTAATTTTATATTGAATAAAATTTAAATGTTTCTTGCTTACTTTCGTAGCACTCGGAGGCACACGATTCATCTTCTCAGGCGGCTACTGCAATCCCAACACAATCAGGCAATATGACTATGGTAATTTTTTTTTATATATACATGCTGTTAGTGTTGTTTTATTGTCATTTTTTTATTAATTTAACGGACACTTTTTTTTTAACAGCCACTCCCACAATATGCTTTTTCCCCTCTTACTATCAGCCTTGGATAAATTATGGAGGAGTTCCTCATATAAACTTCCAACAATTTCTACAACAAGATTTCGAGGATGCCAATCAGACGGAATTTTCAGGAAATGATCCCAACACATGATTAAAACTAGCTTGTGTTTTGATGTATTATTTTGTATTTTTCATTGTTTGATTTCAAACGGGATAGTCAAGTTAAAACTTGTGTTTTGATGTATTAATTCGGTTTTATCGTTGTTTGATTCCAAAGAGGATATTCAAGTTAATCAACATCTATATATGCAATTTATATTTATGTTGTTGCAACAATTAAAATTAAATAATTGAGAAACTTATATTTCCAAAGTAACATGTGTACTAGTCTTTAATTAATAATAGTCTTTAATTAATACATAATACAAAATAATACAACTTAAAAATAACACTTGAATAGATAACATATCACAACAATTACAAGTATTTTAATGTAATCATATTTTGGTGTCTGTCTCCTTCGAAGTTCGTCATCATACAATAATTGGAATTTAACGGATAAACATTCAATCTCTAATGCTAACTTTCTAACCTCCTCAACTAACAAATCAATTTTCTCTTCACTTGGTTTACGATCTTCAGCCCATTGAAAATTATTACATCCTTTACAAAGCCAAAATTTACGATTTAGATTCTTTGTTGTACGCGACGTTAATAACTTCATGTAATTACCGCATCCGTTACATAGCTGCTGTGAGTTTCGAATTTCACTTGTGCTAGTTGACATTGTGGTTAATTGATTTCCAAAACTACAAAATAAAAAAAATCGAAAATAAATCAGAACATACAACAATTCCAGCACCAGTTACACACAAACAAAACAAAAACTAAATTCCCGGGGTGTCAAGGTGTCCAATTCCCAAGGTTGGAGGAAAATAAAACAGAAACATGAGAAAAGCTCTCTCGAGATTGGTTGCTCATGTTGCTAAATAATTATGGTATAGGTTGCCCATAATGATTGACGTACTAAAGCAATATTCATCCATTCAAATATAACTACATCAAGTTCCTACAATAATAATAAACTATCATCAAATTTTCAATTCCTTACTTTAACCATTTATTTAGCATTTTAATCAAACTCAAAAAATCCAATCAATTCAAGCATACAAATATTCTATCAAATGTAATATAAACTTGTAGTCACTCTGTGCATGTCCTCCTTCAGTCTTCCAAATCAAAGCTAACTTCAAGTTATGACATATGCTAATATACATCCAGCTATATGTATCTCTCTTATGTTAATCAGATTTAATCGAGATTCAAAGCTAATCAATCAAGCTAATTAATATCTCTTAAAAGTTTAACAATTTACCAAATGAATAGAGAGCCAAGGTTCAATAATAATTGAAGAAACAAGTAGGTAACTGTAACAGAGCATTCAGAACCACATCCTGCAAAATAAACTCAAAACTCAATACTCAAACAAGAAAATAAAAATACGCTATAATACTCAAACAAACAACCTTTTAACATATGCTTGAACAAAGTCAATTCTTTGACGGAACCCACAACAGAAAAAACTAAAGATCCTGCAGCTAAATTCCTTCAAGGAAAAAAGATTTCGAAGCTAGTTCAAAAACATATCAATCTAAACATTTTTACCTGGTAAAAAATTATTAAAAAATAGAAGAAGCAAGAGTAAGTTTGAAGAAAAAAGAGAAAAAGAGATAGTGAATTTAACAAAGAAGAGAAAGAGAAATGACTTGCTTTACAAAGGCAAAAGCACACGCAGGACGTTAGCAACGATGTTAAGAACCAAGGAAAGAATTTGCCTGAAGAAAATCGGAGCCGTGGTCCCGTTCGTGTTTAGCATTTCTGGGCTAAGTGAAAAAGGGAAGGTCTGAAGAAAATCAGAGCCGTGGTGCTGTTTGTGTTTTGTTGTTCGTGTTTACCTTGCTTTTCGGGGATAAGTGGAAAAGGGAAAGTGAAAGCAAATGAAGGAAGTGGAAAGTAAAAGTTAAGTGGAAAGCAAATGAAGCAACACGTGTGGATAAGGAAAACTAAACGGTGCGTTTTGTTTTTCGAGGAGCAGATTCGGGGAGCAAATTCGGGGTAAATAGCGGCACTCGTTTGTGGTGTAGAAGGAGTTTGGCGTGGAATAAAAGAGTAAGGTGGCATTTTTTTTAATTTAAAATCTGAAAAAATTAGAATTAGTATAAATTTTACATATATTTGAATGTATAAATTTTACATATATTTGAATGTATAATTCTGAATGTTGTGTATTTTTTTTGAATTGTTAAAAGTAAATATAAAGTTATTTTTTTACTGAAAAGGTCTAAAAATTAATATTTTTATATTTGTGACCCTACAAATTGTAAATGTAAAATAAATAATAACTTCTCAAATAATATAAATAACATAATATATTATCATAACATAAATAATGTTTAATTGAATAAATCCTTTAATATTCTCAATCAATATATGTTAACCAATTTTATTGCAGTTTATGATGTTTTTACATGAAAAATATTCGTAAAAAATTATGAAGACAAATAATGCTAATTTGAAGAAAACAAAAGGATAAAATAATAATAGTTTATCACTATATTTTCACAAGTTTTAGAGATGAGTAATAATACTAGTTAGTAAATTCTATTTAGATAAGGATGAAAATTAATTATTTAGATAGAGATATTTTGGATGATATCTTTTAATAGTATCATTCAGACGTTTTAGATTAAAAAAACTAAAAAAATAGCTTAATAACTTAATGACTAAAGGCTTTTTATTAAATTAAAAAATAAACGAACTTAATGATTTAACTGATTGAAATTATGTTAATTAAATCATTAAGTCAAAAAAAAAAAACCCTAAGTCTTCTATATAAAGTCCAAGTTACAATGTTACATAACATAGCCCAATAGCCCACAACTACATTCACTTGAGAGACACACACACACAATTCTTTTAGTATCCATATAATCTCATTGAAATTATTACAATGTTACATAACATAGCCCAGTAGACACACACACACAATTCTTGTATCATTTTGAGAGTTTGGAGTTGTTGTGTTTCTTTTCTCTACTGCATCAATGAGACGATCAAGCTACCTTGACAGTTTTGCAGCACCTTCTACTTTGTTCCTTTTTACAGCCACTGTTTTATCTTTGATTCCCTTACTATCATTAAACAATATACTCATCAGAATCAGCAGTACTCTCAACACGAAGAGATTCAGATGCATCATTACTCTCTAAAGTAAAACCAAATGAGGGAACCCAAACATGCTCACCCGTAGCCACAATGTTCATGAACATTAAGTTTAATGTTTTTCTCCAACTCTGGATCAATACTATTTTTCCGAAATCTATTGAATTGTAGATTTTCCTTTATTTTCTTTTCCTACCATTCCTCACTTGCATCAACTGTCCTCAACATATGATTCCACCCTAAACTAGTTTCCTTGCCAATCAAATTCTTCCACAATTTCCAATCAGTTCTAAGAGAATCCCATTTATTTTTCATTTGAGTTCTGTTGTAATCTAATCAAGTTTCTTTAGTGAACTCCTTAATCAAATTTTCATATCCATGGGAAGTTAAATGAGTCCTAGGACGATGTCCGACATCCACCTCTTTAATGCATAAGTTACAAAATACATCTAAAGTCTGAGGTTTCAAGGTAGCCTTACTAGTTGAGCTACTAGACATAATTTCATACACTTAAACCTAGAAAAAAAATATTTCTTTGTCAAACAACAATACAGGAAAAATAAGAATATAGAAGTTGAGAAAATTACTAAAATCTTATTATGGATGGTGGAAGGAAAAATAATTTAATATTATAAAAATTAAAAAAATGACAAACCAGAACAAGTTACTTTACTTGTTACCATACTTTACTTAAAATACTTTTAATCAAACACTTAGTTTACTTGAAATACTTTTCCAAAAAACAATAATGATCATAGCACACGATACAAATAACTGAAATACATCTAAAGTATGAGTTTTGTCATGATACAAATAACTAAAAACTCAAATAAAAAATACAGGATTTGAGGCAAATGAACACAACCCAGATAATAGAAATCATAAACTCAAACTTTGAGAAAACAACCTATACCACTCATAAGTGCATACTATATATTACAAATTCCACAGATAAATATAAACAAAATTGAAACTTGTTAAAATATCAGGGAATGAACTCTGCTCAAATAAGTTTGAGATGGATTTTTATTACGGGAATTTCATCAAACAAGGATTGTCCGTGTCTACAAAAAGCAATTACAAAAATAAAAAAAAACTACAATAAAAACAATGGTTACAAGCAAATAAATCACGCATGACCCATCACCCATTAATTTATTCTAAACAAAAGCTCCCAACAAATTATGAACAAAAAGGAAGAAAATGAAAAATTGCATGCAATAGAGAAAAGAGTATTAAAAAATGAACAACGGGTAAAGGAAAACACACCACTAACAGAGGCGTATGAGAGTGGCCGGTGTCGGAATTGCGTCGATGAGAATTATCGGTGTCGGAATCGCATCAAGAACTGCTACAATTGGAATCGTGCTGATTAAAATGGGTGTTTAGGGTTTGTTTCACAAAAAAATCGATATGAAATGAAGTTTAAAAATAAGGAGGATAAAATTGAAATTGAATAAGATGTAAGGCTAATTTAGTAATTTAACCTACAGCTGGGAAAAAAAACCGAACACTTTAGTACTTGGGCTTTGGTAGTCTAGCTACTTCACAACACTCCCAAATGGGCTCAAGCTACAATGTTACATAACGTAGCCCAGTAGCCCACAACTACATAAAAGCTTCTTCTTTCACACACACACACACACACACAATTATTTTATTATCCATCTAATCGTATTGAAATGATTATTAATATATCTTCCAAAATTATGTCATAACTTTCCAGCAAGCTCTGGCTTTTGGCGTATAATCTCATTCACAAAATCAACATGCCCAAGCATACATAATTAATGGATCTTGTTGAAGCAATTCTAACGAGGTAGGCATACTCCCTTTTAATGTTGCTTCATAAAGCATACTTTTCATTGTTTCCATATCTTGTACTATTGATCTTTGTTTGTTGTGTGGGAAATTTTGCTTGCATAAATTAAAGACCAGCAACTTGACATTCATATATAGAGATCATGGTGAAGCAATTAAAAGAATAATCTATTTTATTCTTAATTATTATTTTTTCTGAAATTAGTATTCCACTCAATTCTAAAACTGGATAACTTTCGATACAACTGTCATAGCATAATAGGTTGGGAATGATGGAATGTTAAAAAATTAATGCATAAGTGAATATCGTTCCATATTGCAACAAACTTCATGTGTTTTCATTTTTTTACTCTTTTATTAAATGGCGTTTCATATTTCATCAATGAATCTAATTACTTGTGCAACTATTTCATTATTCCCCTTTTTTTTATGAACAATGTAGAATGAAATTCAAAAGATTATATCCAATCATGAATCTACTTTGAGAGTAGAGTCTGAATTCGGCCAGCTAGTAGTTTGAGTTATCCCATTATAATTTTGGGTAATCAGTTATAGATTTGATCTAAAGATATGGATAACAACGAAGAGGAGTTTGACCAGCTTGTTGGTGTAATAACTATTTTGATGCATTATTATTATTTGACGTTTATCTATAAAGAGCCTTGTATGAATTCTACTCAAACAGGGCATAAATGGTTGATAGAAATACTTGGTGGAAATGTAAGCAGGTGCTTTAACATGTTTCGAATTAACAGTGATGTATTTTTAAGATTATGCACCGACTTAGAAGATAATTGTGGGTTAAAGAGTTCAAGGAGAACATGCGGCACTGAGATGTTAGGAATGTTTTTGTATACAATAGGACAAAGTGTAGGAAATCGGTTAACAATGGAGCGATTCCAACATTCTGGTGAGACTGTGAGTATATATTTTGACAATGTATTAGATAGTGTGTGTTGTATGTCCGTAGATTTGATAAAATCGTTGGATCCTGACTTTATTACCACTCCCAAAGAGATATTTTGAAGATTTAAAATATACGCCTTACTTTAAGATAATTGATAAAACTAATATAATTTATTATTTTTATTTTACAAACCTAACCACTTCATAAAATAGTTAATGTATATATGCTTGTGATACTCTCATAATTGTATTGGTGCTATTGATGGTGTTCATATACTTGCCTCAATATCTTCGAAGGATCAAATTCCATTTATAGGTAAAAAAGGGACACCAACTCAGAATGTAATGGCTATATGTAGCTTTGATATGCAATTCATATTTGCAGTGGCTGGTTGGGAAGGCAGTGCCCATGATGCAAGGGTATTTCAAACAACTATTAAGAATCCTGCATTCAATTTTCCAAACCCTCCTCCAGGTTTGTGTTTCTAGTTTTTTTATATACTTATTCAATTGATTAGATTGTGTTATTTATTTTTGTTTTTTCTTTTTATTTTTAGGAAAATACTATTTAGTAGATGCATGATTTCCTGAGTTATGTGGGTACTTAGGACCATATAAGGATGAAAGATATCACCTTCCTGAATTTCGTAGAGGTAGCCAACCAATGAGTTATAAAGAATTGTTCAACTATAAGCACTCTTCCTTGAGAAGTGTTATTGAGCGTACTTTTGGGGTTTGGAAGAATATATGGAAGATTTTACGAAATATGCTAAGCTATCCATTTAAGAAGCATGTGAAAAAAGTTATTGCTACCATGGCCTTACATAATTATATCAGAAGATATTCACAAAATCGTGATCATTTTGATGAAATAACGGATGAGCCAAGTCATAGTATTAGTGAAAGTTATGAAACAATTGATAATACAACTCAAGATATAATAATCTTGAGAGGTGGCATTGCTGCGAGTTTAATGGAGGTACAGCAATAGAAATATTTATACGAATTTTGTAATTAATTACATTTTAATTTGATTATGTTTTATTGTATGAATTTGTAAAATTTTAAAGGTTGATTTGTAAAATTATTGGTATGTAATGTCAAATGCATGTAAATTAATTTTCTATAATTTATTTAAGGTAAACGTTGTGACTACTGTATTTTCAAGGTATTTTATTCTATTGGTGAACACTATGAGACAGTCAAAATTTATTAATTTTTATTGATTAAATTTAATGTTCAGGGTATTAGTATAAGAAATTTCACAATAAAATAAAAAGATTGTGTAATTTTCAAGGTATGTTATTATCACATTTTAATTTTAATTTGTACAATAATAAATTGTAATTTTATGTCAATATAATAATTCGAAGTATGCAAAATAATTTGATTGTTAACAATTAAAAATAATGTTATTTAAAATTAATTATTACAAATATTCATCCACTCTACAACTATTAAAATTTACCAAATATCATCAGTTGCTGCAACTTAAAAACTACAACACTTTTACCAAACACCATCAGCAGCTGCACCTTAAACGTTACAGTACCTTTACTAAACACCATCACCTTCCACTCCACAGCAGCTGTAGCTTAAAAACTACAACACTTTTACCAAACACCATCAGCAGCTGCACCTTAAACGTTACAGCACCTTTACTAAACACCATCACCTTCCACTCCACAGCAGCTGTAGCTTAAAAGTTACAGCACCTCACTCTCAAACACACCCTTTAGCTCGTACATAAAAATAATGTACCTTGAGCTAAAAAGAGAACAAAGTTAAAATAACCATTATTAGCACATATCTAATCTCCTCTTAAAACCCATATTTCATGTTTACACTTTTACCCTCAATTGAAATTACATAAAGAAGAAAAATAAACGAAAGTACACTCTATTTTATCGTTCCACCATTCTTTTGGCAACTTAATTGCTTGTTTTCACATCAAATAAAAATAAAATAAAATAAAAATTAGTAAATAAAACCAGTAAGAGAAATTCATAGTAGTTTCTTAGAATTAACCATTATACCATTATTTTTAAATTTAGATGTATGGATGGAGTTTTAGAGAAAAGATCAAATAGGTGTCCTACTCGTTATGTGAATCATAGGAGGTAACATTGTTATTTCCCTTTTATTTTAAGAATCACTAATTAAAGGAAAAAATGGTATTTTATAAGTAAACTAATAAATCAACTAATGAAAGTGATCAACATGTCATAGGTTCTTATTTTTAAAAAGTTCATGTCGTGAAGTGTTACCTTATAGTGATTCATGAAGTGATTTATTATTTTGCAATACTTGCCATAGTGAAAGAATTACAAATTTAAGTTTCGTTGGATGAAAACATAATTTTACCGCAACAAAGTTAGTGTGACATCATCATTAGATCAACAACAATGACATAAACATAGTAAATTGCAACTTTTATAAAGTTAATATAGTGAAGTGTTATCTTTTCAATAATTTGTGTAGTGATTTATTATTTCGCAATATTTGACGTAATGAAAATATAATAACTTATAACTCTATGAAATGAGAGTTATCATGACACTTTTACACTTAAATCAATATTACTTAGAGAGTAAATGATGTGTTTCTATTGCATTTTTGTTACATTTTACATAAACATTCATTTTATTTTAGTTTTAATAAATTTTGTTTGATTTAGAATAATTTGTGCTTAGATTGTGTGCATAATTGTAGGTGTTCAAAAGCTCATATTTCAAGGAAGAAATGTTGATACAATAGGCTTGCAAAAATGAGGAAAGAACATGGTCACAAAAGAATTGAAACAAATCTGGAACAATGTAGTTGCTGTAGTAATCCTAGAAAAACGACAGAGAAAATTTAGCGCAGGATACTTGCAGAATCGCGATTTGCAATTTCCTAATTTGACGTATGCACGCCCTAGGTTTTCGTTTACCTTAATTTTTAATTATAAAAGGAGCATGCATCATATGGAAGGGAGGCGGGGAATTAACATCGAAGAAATCAAGAAAAAAAAAGGAAGAAGTAGAATTCAAGACAGAACAAGTCTGTACCATTGAAGAAATCTGCAGAACTATTTGGATTCAATTTTCATCATTCTTTACTTGTCTCCTTACTTATTCTTTGATTGAAATGATGTATTTCATGGCTGATATTTTGCTGCTAGTTTTTCTTTTACAAGTTATGAATTAAATTTGATTGTAGTTGAGTGACAAACAATCTTAATGGGTTCTTGATTGTTCTTATGAGTTGCTGCAAGATTGCTGTAGCATTTTGTTCTAATAGCTTATATTATAATTATTATTTCGGTTGACCTCCCATTTAATGGTTTAAGTTAAGAGAGAGCCACAAAAGAACTTGTCTTAGTGGAAATTATTAGAGTAATACTTGATCTTAATTTAATTTTCCTGGATTGAGTTTAACTTGAGTCCCAAAAGGGTCACACTTGAGTTAAGATTTGTAAAGAACTAGATATAATGATTCACCTTATAGGCTAGAGAGAGTGTATGTTCATAATGTCATATTTTAGGTAAAATAACAACTGATCATTATTAGGTTGCATAAGGGTATGAGAAGTCCAACAAGTGACAGTTGAGGATGCAAAATAATTTTGCCCAGAGCTGTAGGAATTGCTGTAACAACTGGTGCTAGTTTGTACAAAACAGTCAGCTCATGAAGAGAGTTTGATCATTCAACTATCTTATTCTTATTAAATTCTTTTTGCGCAATTCATATAATTTACTTTATTACTGCAATTATTTTATTATAGTGTTAATTTCATTAGTTAATCAACTTTAATTAGATTTTTCTTTAGATAGAAGGAAGTTTGCACTATCATGGTTGCTGTAGCATTTCTAGTAACATCAATCTATGTGGAGACGATCTTGAATATTTATCACTTTATTACTTGTTGTGTACACTTGCACATTGATATCAATAGCAATTGAGTTAAAATATCTAACAATAACCCAAAGGAAAAAAAATTGAACATGTCTATAACTATCTTAACTTGATATCTAAACATGGCATAAACGTCATTTTACTGTAAACATGCTTATTTTATCAAAGTGATTATTATATTATGATAAGTGCAATTTTAACCTAAATTCTGGCTTAAAATTTTGATACATTCTTACTCAATTACCCACAATATCTCATGTGATTTAATAAAAAAATATTTGAAATAAAAAATAACATTAATTATTGTCAACTCATGTTTTTTTTTTCCCAAAAAAAGACAATAGTAACTCAATCCACCTAAACATTTAAAAAGTCTATCAAATCGAACTCAACCCAAATCATGCAATCATGGGTTGGGCTATTTCTAAGGGCACAACTTACTTTGAGTTTTCGAAATGTCCTTTTCTAGTGTTTTCAAAATCAAAATAATAAAAAATAATAATAATTTAGATCAATTAAACATAAAATGTAAATAACAACATCCATATAATTTTGTAGTCTAAGTCCAAAACATCACTAACACATAGTTCTTTAACAAATATTAAAATTAAAAGTTTAAATGTCTTAAAAATCAAATTAAATGGTGATGCCGAAATCTAGTCGACTTGGTATTAGACCTCTGCGTCAGTATTCAATAAGTGTGGTGGGGAAGCGGCTTGCCAAACATCAAGAACACCCTGTGACCACTACGAAATAATCTGAAATCATAAAGAACAGTAAGCAGCGTCAGAAGTTTTTCCTGCGATAACCCTCTGATACTTAAGTTAGTTTATTGATTTTACCAAAAAATAAAATATATAAATAAATAGTTTCAGATTTCTTTGTAAAGATAGAAGAAGACTCTTTAATAATGAAAAGAGTAAAATATATTATAGAGAGAGAAAAATTCCACACCTGCTTTGGATTTTTCAGTACTTTTATAGGCATATGGAATTATTGTACCATCGTCAAGGCATTGGCGTTACTGGGTTGAATGCGTCGCTTGAATCATGAGTTAATGCACTCATTACATAGTAGTTATTAAGCTACAATTATAGTAGTTGGGCGTGCATGGACGTTATGCTCGACTTTTCGGAAGGAACTCATTAATTAAACTTAATTGAGGTCTTTGGACCGACCTGATTCTGGTCTCCTCAAACCCATCTGCTCATGGTCTTGAAATTACATCCTGGTCGAGGTGGTCTACTCAAGGCTGTTGGAATTTTCTTATGGTTGAGGTGATGTTCTCGAGATAAACAAATAGTCTCTTGGTCGAGGTGATTTATTCGAGAACATCAAAATTACCACATGGTCAAGATGATATGTTCAAGGTCAATAGAATTTTCTCCTAGTAGCTTATCAACTATTTGCTCACTCTTTATTTTAAGGAGATCGTGGTCATCATATTTTATTCCCCAAACACTAGTCCCTTAGTTTCTAGTGTCGAGAGTAAAACGAATCAACATTGAAAACTATAGAGTTTATAATTCTTTACAAACTTAAACCTTAAGCAACTTTATTTTGTTTCCTCTACTGATCATACCATAGGTGAGCAGGTATTGTCAGTTTAAAGTTTTATGTCTTATCTAAGGCAAGTTTCAAAGTTTTTAACTTTTTACTGACTTAAGCAATTTTAAGTCACTCTTATCAGTTTAAGGTTTTATGCCTTACCTAGAATATGCTCTAAGGCTTCTAACCTTGTACTGACTTAAGCAACTTTAAACAACCCTTGTCATTTTTAGGTTTATATCTTACCTAGAGCAGGTTTAGAGCCTTTTAATTTTTTTACTAACTCTCTTTGCTTTTTTAATGCCTTATAAATTATTAATGAATTTATCTATAAACTTTGCTTGGCTTCTCAATGCTAGCCTACATCTCTCATTTCATAACTTACTCTCACATTGAGCAACTTTCAAGAAATCAAGTTAATTAAGTTATACCGTCAATCCTAATATGAGTATAATCAATTTAATAAATATAAGTTATCCTCATTTCACATGGCAAGACTTAGAGAAATAATTAAATTTTCATGGAAAAATTACTTGTAAATCAAAATATAACTTCTAACCTGTTTTGTTTCCTATAAACGTATGCTTTCAATGTGCTCTCATTTGAGTTTTTTACTTCAAATCCTTAACTATGGATCTGCTTTGTAAACTTCACAAGCGGCATTCCATTTAGCCTTGATCGGCTTCCTCGTTTGAGCAAGTTCATCCATTTATGCACCGCAATATTTGCCTTCGCTTCAGCCAGATAAAAATTGATAGAGATAACAAGTCGGCTTTTTGTACCATTCCCCACAGACGGTGCCAAATGTTGATGCCGAAATCCAGTTGAGTCGGTTGGCGACTTGGTGCTAAACCTCTGCGTCAGTATTAAATTTGTTTGGTAGGGAAGCGGCTTGCTAAACATTAAGAACACCCTGCGACTACTACGAAATAACCTGAGAAAACCTGAAATCACAAAGAACAGTAAGAGACGATGTAATATCCCAAATCTCCTAAGGGTATTTAAGTTTTTTTTAATTTTAGTGATCCTTTTTACCCTAGTATAAATAAAACAAGATGTCTTTATCATTACAAGAGAGAAAAGAAAAGAAAATGAGAAGAAAAAAGTCTTCATCTTCTTTTTAGTTCTGCCATAGGCAACACATGGGATCAAGTTGCTATTGTTAAGAGAAGTTTTGGAGGTAATTTTTAATCTTGGTTTTCATTCAATTGTTGTGGAGAAGCATGATTGCAATAGCAGTAGAAACTTAAGATTTTATAGAAATATGCTGACAGTGAATTATTAGGAAAATCATGGTACTTTGTACAAATTGATTTTTATTTTGATTTTTGGGTATGTTAAACTAGACATCATCTAGAATGTTTTGAAACTTGTTTCAAGTTAATCGGATAAGATTTCAATTAATTATGAGTTTTCAAAGTCAAGTTTGAAAAACCTGGAAATTTATGATTTCAGTGAATAACGTGAATTACGAAATTATTTTATCCATAGATAGACTTCTTCAAAAATTATGAAATTTGGACCAGTGATTTTTATATATGTCTAGTATGATTCTGGAAATTTTCATGATTTTATAATAAAGCAATAAATTGTTTTGTATTTTTAAAGCAAGTGTGTTCAAAACAGAAAACTGTTTGACAGTATTGATGATGTCTGAAACGTCAATTGTTTTCCAGAGTTTTTGAAGGAAATATGTTATGAAATTTTTATAAATGAACTTTCAATGTGTCAGCATATGGTCTGTAAAATTTGAGCTTCTTTCAATAAGAGAATAATTTATTAAAAATCGAAGAATATGTACTGTTATGTTTTGAGGGCCAGTTATTGAGGACATTTGAGGTTGAGCTTAAGAGTTGTTTAAATTGAGATGTTTGAGGGCATTAGAGTTATAATTGAGATTTGATTTAAGGTTAGAGATGATATTGATAAGAATATTTTTTATGATGATTATAGGACGTGGGTGAGTTCGTTAGTTTGTTCTTGAGGTATTGAGTTGATTGCTGCGGAGCGAGGTAAGTAGATTCATGCATGATGTGCTTTTATAATAAATGCAATTTATGTTACAAAAATTATATTTAAATGGAAATTTTTACAAAACTAATTTCTAAAATATTTAAATGAATTTTGTACAATAAAAACACTTTTAAATGAATTTATATAAATGTATTTTAAAATGAATTTTTCTTAAGAAATTAGTTTTCTTAAACAAAATGTTTTTTTAAAGAATTTTCTAAAAGAATAAAATGATAAAAGAAAGGTTTTTAAATGTTTTAGAAGACTTTAAATGCTATTTATGAAAGGATGTATGGTGGATTCAAAAATGTTTTGGCTCATAATCCGTGGTAATGTATATGATGTTAATGTTATAATGTTATGAAATGTTATGCCCAGCTTGCTGGTATGGTGATGATCTTGTGCACAAGGATGTTATAAACAATGTGGGGTATAGTACCTTGAATGAGGAACAATGCGGGGCACAACACCCTGAATGATGAATGATGATGTCTACGAGGCATGAGCTACCAATATTTACGCTTTAATGTTTTTATATGAATCCACCCCCTATGCTAAATGAAGATGTTGTTATAAAATGTTTAACGGTACATGACAAAGGTTTTCAAATATTGTGAATGAATTTGCTTACCGAGTTGACGGCTCACCCCTCGTCTCTAATATTTTGCAGATTGATTATAAATGTGGCTTGGGTGCTTAGATGGAGAATTTTTCTTAGTGGATCTTTGGAGTTGCTTTAAAGATTAAATTTATCTAGACCTTTATTTTGGATTAAAAACTTTCCTTTGGAGACTTTATTTCAGATGTTTTATATAAGGATTCAATTGGAGTATGAACAATTATTGTTTATCTTGAGATTTATTAAGAAGGATAAAAGATGTGAGGTTTTCATTCCAATTTTACCCTTATGTTTTCTTGGGTAATTTTTGGGGTGTTACAGACGATGTAGCACTTGAACATGTATGTCGTACCATCTTCAATGCGTTGGCGTTACTGAGTTAAATGTGTCGCTTGACTCATGAGTTAATACGCCCGTTTCAGAGTAGTTATTGAGCTGCAATTATAGAAGCTGGGCGTGCATGGACGTTATGCCCAACTTTTTAGAAGGAACTTGTCAGTTGAACTTAATTGGGGTCTTTGGACCGACCTATTTCTGGTCTTCTCAAACCCATATGCTCGAGGTCACTAGAATTAACTCATGGTCGTGGTGGTTTACTCATGGTCTCGAGAATTACATCCTGGTCTAGGTGGTTTGCTCAAGGCCACCGAAATTTCCTTCTGGTCGAGGTGATGTTCTCGAGATAACCAAATAATCTCTTGGTCGATGTGATAGTCATCAAAATTATCACCTAGTTGAAATGATATGTTCAAGGTCACTAGAATTTTCTCCTAATAGTCTATCAACTATTTGCTCATTTTTTTTTTTTTGAGGAGATTGTGGTCACCCTATTTTATTCCCTAAACAATAAACATTAATAACCCATGGTTCCTAAGACTTCATATTACAAATTATAACACAAACAATTCATAAAGAAAAACAAATTATAAGTTCAAACTCAAACTCAAACACAAAAGGTTAAGTAGCAAATAGAAGTAGCTTTAGAAGCTTCAATCTTTTTTTTTCCCCTTTTTAGAGAAGTTCAAAGTTAAGCACAAAACATTAAGCATAAAAAACAGTAGCCGCAACAACAAAAATAGCAACATAAATAGCAAAAACAACAACAACAATACAAGTTGAAATTTATAAAAAAAGATTTATGACTATGGGCTTACGGGTTATAAATTTACCTACCCAATACCTATAAAAAATAGTGCAAATTGCACAAGATAGTGCCACCCTTAATATTAACATCCGACTGATAAAAAAGAAATGAAAGAAATTTTATTGGGTGATAAGATGTTGATTTAATTGCTTTTAAAGTGAAGTCGCATTATGAAAATCTAATAAGAGTGATCGACGTTCTTTTTACCTCCAACTTCTCACTCCATTACCTAAAGATATTTTTCAAAAATCAAGAAAATGAAACGGAAAATAGAAAATGTAAGAGGGTGAAGTGAAGTTTTTTATTATTATCATAGGTATGCTTTTATAGACGAGCCGACAAAGGCAACAACAACCCCGTTTGAATTATAACTTTCCCTCCTTCGTTGCCCCCTGACACGTAACAACGCGACCTTATCCCTAAAGATCTTGAACATCCTACGTGGACCGTTCAAAATCCAAACCATGCTCTCAACTCGCGACTCTCTTTAAGTTTTAAATATTGGCAAGTGGGCTCCACCACAATGATGAGATGAACATCCACGGTAGACAACAAAGACAGCATGATCAATCACCGTATCCGCGATTCACTCAAGTAGGCCATGCACCAAGCGACGTGATGACCAACAACAGCTACAATTGACTCGGACTCTGTTCAAGACCGCTTTGACACCCCACCAAACCAAACAACCCCACCCACGGGCGCGCGCGCGCGCACACAGACAGCACCTCATCCTCGATCAAACACACGCGCCCTCACACGCTCGCCTTGGTCCACTGTTAAAAGTGAAAACAAACCATCGAGCCCAAGCAAGCAGATAACTAGACAAGCTCACAAGCGTGCTCCCGCGTTCCATTCCCTTCGCCCGGCCACACAAAACAAGTGGGCCACCATCACGCGGTGCCTTACTTCTTCATTAACGTGGTAGACACGCGCGAGTTTTCTTCCTTAACCGTACTACTGTTTAAACTTTAATAAAACACCTCGAGAGTCGCCCGGTCTTCCTTTTCAAAGTTTCAAAATCATTTCTCTTCGCACTCTCTGCTTAAAAAATATAAAACAAATAAAGCTTCGTCATTCAGGCTTCAAATATCTGTTTAATTTCTTAATTTTTATCTATTAGTAAGAATTTTTTTTTTTTTAAAAAAAAGAAAAGGTCTTGAAGCATCGGTGTGTACTGCACGGCCGGCAGATTTTGTTTGCGTTTCATGAACAGATTGAAACTGATAAGATAGTCTGATCGGGAGAGATATAGCGAGAGAAAAATGAACGTGGTTGGAAGACAGGTGTCGAGATCTAATACGACAGCGCATCACCAGCGTCAATACTCTGATAACTTCCTCGACTCATCCTTTAGTTCGAAATGGCTGCAATCTTCTAATGTTCGTTTGTTCGATCTTTTAGCTCATCTTATTTTTTATATTTTTTATTTTTTGGTTTTGACGGTCGAACTTTGACTAAACGGTTCGTTTTAATGTACAGGACTTCGGATTCTATGGAGGAAGAACAAGCAGGAAGTCACCGGACCCAACGACGCCGCCGGTTACCTCGCGCTCGTCGAGTATGAGGAAGAATGCCGACGACCACGTGTCTCCAAGTGAGCTCAGCCCTGGCTTGCTGGATCTACATTCTTTTGACACTGAGCTTTTACCCGAGGTCAGCGCTTAGCATTGACTTCTTAATTTGCTTGCACTAATTGACTTTTTTGACATTGTTGATTGATTTTTATGAATAATATTATAAATTATCATGTTTTGAGATAAGTTTATGATGTCTTGAAATGAAACATTTAAATTTCTGATTGCGATAATGAGTTTGAAGCTAAATACTTCGGTTGTATGTGTACTTCTTTTTCCTTTTAATCAATGGTGATCAAATCAAGTCATCATCGCTGACTAAAGAGTGAAAGAATTGACCCCATATTGGATCTCTTAATTCTATTTAATGGTAAACATGAATTAGCCGAGAGGTCTACATTTATAATATTTGTCTACTGATACTCATTATTTCCATTCCTAGATGTCGTTTACTAGAGCTCCAGTTCTCGGTAAAAGTTTTGACGACTCCGAACCATATATGTATACCAGCAAACTCACAAATCGAATACGGGGCGTGCCGGAGAATAGCCTACTTAAAAGTTTCTCAGGGGATAAAGAAAGGGCTAACAATGTTGCTAAGATCAAAGTCGTGGTATGTTTCTTGTGCCATGTCAATTCTTCTCTTAATCTTTACCTTTAGTGTACTTTGGCATGTTTCTTGATGCCATGTCAATTCTTCTCTTAATCTTTACCTTTAGTGTACTTTGGCATGTTTCTTGATGCCATGTCAATTCTTCTCTTAATCTTTACCATTACTGTACTTTGGCTTTAGGAAAATGCTAAGCTGGCTCTAATCAATCACAGATAGTTATAAGTTGTGGATGCAACAATGTCACAGTAGCATTTCTTAGTGAAAGTAGAAAGAAAGTGTTTAAATTTGAAGTTCAGAAAACAAATGAGCTACAAGTAAATCTGAAGGTTGCCTGCTGTCTTTTGTTTCTTTATAATTCATTAGTAAAAATGCTAGTGGTAATATCAAATGCAGGTGCGCAAGAGACCCTTAAACAAAAAGGAAATAGCTAAGAAAGAGGAAGACATTATCACCATACAACCGCATTCCAATTATCTCACAGTTCATGAAACTAAATTGAAGGTAAGAACCCGGTGAATCATTCTTCTAGCATTTCTATCAGATTTCAGATGAACATTCTTTTCTGGCAATGGGTGCTGAAGTTTGGCTAATGTAAATGAATTGGTGATACTCTTCATGAATAGAAGATGTTCACCAAAGCATTCAAAAATGCATTTGACATAGCATTCTACCCTAGCTCTAATACATCCTTTCCGAGTTTTCTTTTGAAAATTATACCCATATTCACTATCTCTCTCAGCTGTATAATTCTATTGTTATTAGATATTTATGTCCTTCAGTTGCCTTTTTTCACTCAATGTCCAGTTTACTGCTTTCTGCAGGTTGACTTGACAGAGTACGTTGAGAGACATGAATTTGTTTTTGATGCTGTGCTGAATGAAGATGTTACAAATGAGGAGGTGAGTATATGGTTAGATGGCTAACACCACATTGATGGTACAAATTAAACTTAATTCACTGAATTTTTTTCTTTCTATTGCAGGTGTATTCGGAGACTGTGGAACCCATAGTCCCCCTAATTTTCCATAGAACTAAAGCGACCTGTTTTGCATATGGGCAAACAGGCAAGTGGGTGCCTTGGCTGGCTTGTTGTTGGACATCTGTATGAAAGGAGGATAATTATTTCCACTTATTAGTGTGATAATTGTTTTGTGGTGCTATTTGAAAATATTTCTCAGTATGGATAACATTTTACTTGGAATTTTATACATCCATGTGAAAGAAAATTCGAGAGGTATTAAATGGATAACAGACTTTTCTGAATTTAAGTGAATGGACTTTTAGTATTTGTTTCATTGTTTTCCCTTTGGTAAAGCTAGCTCAGGATATGCCTTTTAACATATTGTTGTAAATTTAAATAAAATGCTTTCTATTGCTTCTTTTGGAAATGGCTACATACTGAGAATTTGTAAATATATTCTTGAAAAAATTTTCAATTTTCTGATACAAGTGCTTGCTCACTCGTCAGTCTCACATCTATTTATTCTCCTTGAAATGAAAGTGCATTTTTTTTTTCTGGATAGAAATGTTTGCGCATGCTTGACATATGGTTTGGTGGTAGTCCTTCATATTTTTCAATTAAATGAAGATAGAAGATATATTTATCATCTTGTGAGATTTGTTTTTTAATTTTTAAATTAATTTTCATTGAAATATTGTTAATAATCTTGAGTTATCTACTTTTGCTTGTTCAGGGAGTGGAAAGACTTATACAATGCAACCGTTGCCCTTAAAAGCGTCCCACGATATTCTAAGATTAATGCACCAGATGCATCGGAGCCAAGGATTCCAATTGTATGTCAGTTTCTTTGAGATATATGGAGGGAAGGTATTCGATCTCCTAAATGATAGAAAGTAAGTTACTTCAGCTTGTGGGCTTTTGATAAAATACAAAAAGAGAAGCGAAATGCAGTCATGTTTATATTCCTGCCTGCTATTTTCATTCTGTAGGAAGCTTTGCATGAGGGAGGATGGTAAACAACAGGTATGCATAGTGGGTTTGCAAGAATACAGAGTGTCAAATGTTGATACTATCAGGGAGTTGATTGAGAAAGGAAACGCCACGAGAAGCACTGGTACAACTGGCGCAAACGAAGAGTCTTCCCGATCACATGCTATACTTCAGCTTGCCATCAAGAGATCAGCTGATGGTTCTGATTCAAAGCCTGCTCGACTTGTAGGAAAACTGTCTTTCATAGATCTTGCTGGGAGTGAGCGAGGGGCAGATACTACTGACAATGACAAACAGACAAGGTATTGCTGAGTAGGCATTAATCATTCCCTTCTCTGAAAACTTAAGCAGTTTCATATTTATTGTCCTTCAAACGAATAGCTCCATGCATTACATAGAGTCCTGTGGTCCCCCTTAGAGATTTTCCATCCCAGAATGTGCTAGTACTTTGGAATATTATTTGAGTACCAACTTATACAAAACCTGTGAAATTCAATGAATAGTTTGCTCTATTTTAATTTTTTGCAGAATGGAAGGTGCAGAAATTAATAAAAGCTTACTAGCTTTGAAAGAATGTATTAGAGCTCTAGATAATGATCAGGGTCACATACCTTTTAGAGGAAGTAAACTGACTGAAGTTCTCAGAGATTCATTTGTTGGTGACTCACGCACAGTTATGATATCATGTATCTCACCAAGCTCAGGTTCATGTGAACATACTATCAACACACTGCGATATGCTGACAGGTATTTGTTTCTTCAACCTGTGCTAACTTTCGTCTTCCATACGGGGTGGAGTGTGTAATTTCATTTTCACTTGTATTATTCTGATGGATGTGTATTCCAGGGTGAAGAGTCTGTCAAAAGGGAACATTTCTAAAAGGGATCCATTATCTTCGTCGTCTAACCTCAGAGACTCAACTGCATTTCCCGTATCATCAGTTGTACCAACTAAATTAACATCTGAGGATAATGTGAATGATGTTCCTCATGAAAAGAGCAGGTTTGGATGGGCCAAACAAACTGAGAGAGAGCCATCCCCTCCGAGAGTGAATCGTATTCCTAGTGGAAGGGCTGAGGGAAATTTGGCTCCATATCCAGAATATTACAAGGGTCAGAGAGGTGGTCAATATGATGTTACCGAAGACGATTATGATTACTCTGAAGAGACCTATGAACAAGAGAAAACATCATGGACAAATGATGCGAAGTTGGAGACTTATCAAATGTCAGCTTCAGAGGATATGCGGAAAATTGATGCTGTGAAGAAAAGGAGGGATCTTTCTTCCTTTGAGGCAAACGACTCTCATTCAGATGATGATCTTAATGCCCTCTTGAAGGTGATAATATTTTCAGATGTCTAATGTTGCCTTTGCCTCTCTGATCTGTCATTCAATGGCCAGCTGTACTTTATCTACAATTTTTTTTTTTTTTTTAGGAGGAGGAGGATCTTGTGTCAGCTCATCGCAAACAAGTAGAGGAGACTATGGACGCAGTTCGAGAGGTAAGCAAAAATCCTGGCTTGTCTAACTTTGTTTGTCTACCATTGTTTGACTCGGTAAGGTTGTTCATTTTATGCAGGAAATGAATTTGTTAGTTGAAGCTGACCAACCTGGCAATCAATTAGACATTTATATCTGTAAATTAAATGCCCTTCTTTCAAAAAAGGCTGCTGGAATTGTGCAACTGCAGACACGATTGGCTCAATTTCAGAGGCATCTGAATGAATATAATGTTTTAGCATCATCTTCCATTAAATAAAGGGTAGTGGTGACAAAGCCATCTAATGTTGATAATGGCTCTTAAATAAAGGGTAGTTGATGGATGACAATATCTTTCGTTGGAGGTTTCATCTTTGGTATGCGATCAGTTCACATTTGTTACTGGTGGATGTTGCTTTCTCCAGTGGGTATTCCGAGTAATTTGCTATTATGACTTGGGAATTAGTAGGGAACATGCTTTGTAAAATCTCTGCGGCAATTTAATCAGAAGAGATCTCCTGTTTGGTTTGTTGAGTTTGATTTTATGGAGCTGTAAATTTCATGTAAAATTGGCGTTCTCTCCTTGAGACCTGCCTGCTTAAGGCTTCATGTGGACTGCAGAGTTCAGAAATATGCGCTTTGCATTTGTACTAATTGGTATGCTATTTTTATAGCTTTATCATTCCTCATTATTGTTGTTCATATTCAATTTGGAATTTCCTGAACTGCAATAGGCGCTTGTCCAAAGCTAGTCATCAAAAAATTTTTTAAATAAAATTTTATTAATTATTTGAAGAGTTATCTTAATATTTAAAGTTTTAAAAAAACTCCAATTAAGATTTTTTAAATAAAAAATAATTTTTTTCTTTAAATTTAGAGAGTTGATTTTTCTCTCTTTAATTTATATTTTATTATTTTTTATTAGAGAAAAAGAGAAAAGTGTTCTAATTATTATTAATTTTTTTAAAAAAAATAATTATTTAATTAAAATAATATTAAGTTATTTTTATTTGAAGAGTTTTTAGAGAATATTATATTTTTTTATTCTTCTATTTATCACATAAATAAGTAAATAGATATTTAAAGAGTAAAATTTATGGAGTCTTTTAGAGATGTTCTTATATAACATTTTGTGATATTCCAATTAAAGATTGTATAAATTCATTCTCCACCAATACTTGTACTAGAAACCAAGAAGAACCAAGAAGATCTGAAGTGGTTTGTGAAAGAAGACAATGACTATTTAGTGATGAAAGTTGGGTTCATGTGCTATGATGTTCATCAGCTGAACTTCTTTAAATTCGAAGTTTTTTTTTTTTATCTTTTTTATTGTAGATAGAATTTTGTCATTTGATATAAAATTTTGGATCATATAACATGAGAAATACTATCGTACAACCGTTGTATATTACAACGGTCATAAAATTTTCGTTATTGATCATAAATTTGTCGAGAATGTCAAATAAAAAGACATTAAAAGAAGTTTTCAAATGCATAATCCGCACTTGTCAAAAAAATGATTTGCACTTGTCAAAGATACGATCCGCGTCAAACGGATCAACACATTTTCTTCCGTAATTACATATATAATTCTTTTTAAAATGTAATATTTGCATTTATAAATAATGTTCAATGTATAATATTTTATTTAAAAAATGAAAACAAGTTTCCTCAAAATTATCCTTATCTGAGATAAAGATTTTTGTTACGTTTCTCAAGTGTAATGCCAGGACCAGCGAAGTATAACAAACATGTGAAGTGTAAGGAAGACGAGTAAGTGATCGACCACGAAAATTTTATGACTGTTGGGACATATAATAGCTGTAAGGAAGACACATGTCATGAAAAATATGAGACGATTTATTATCGTACATCACCCGCAAAGAGTGAAAGTCAGAAGTAAATATCCAAAGGCTGAACGATTACAAAATTTTTTTTGAAATTTAAGTCCAATGTAAGGCTAGTTTTTAGGAGTCAAAAGTCTTATTTGGGTTTATTTTTCTTTATCTTAGAAAGTTTTTGTTCTTTTAGTCATGTTTGTCATCTCAATTTTTTTTTTACCATTTGAGTTTATTTAAGTAGCATTCTAGATAATCTACAACAGATAGGTTTTAATCTCAATTATTCATTGAATTGATTGGGGTATCTTTAAAGACAAAAGTAATATACGACACGTTCGATGTCATCAACGTGATTTATTTATGTCTATTAGAATGATTTAAACATGTCGACGAGATGATTTATCTATTAAATACTGGAACAATTTATACGTGTCAATAAGATAATTTATCTTATTTATATATTAGAACGATTTAGATATATTTTGGCATTTGCAAAGTGTGTGTGTTCCACCACCGAAAGTAGGAAATGATAAATTATTCAATTTTGAGAAATTATGGTGGATAACTTGATAGGAATAACAATTAGGTTGTATTTGAATATTAAAATTTATACGTGGCACAAAATTTTTAAAAGTTCTAGAAAAGATTAGAAGAGAATTATTATATGTTTTAATAACACTTAAAAAGATGAATACCTAAAAATTGTTTCTATCGAAATATATTAAACCCTAATTGAAAATTACAGCTTTGTCAACAACATAAACTTAGATTAGGGATCAGGATTAATAAAATTAAAAACAAACAAACAACAAAATTTTTGAGCCGCTGATATTTGACTGCTGCATCAACGTGCCACATGCGAGTCTCCAAATATTTGGAAAAAGTGGTAAAAAAATCTCTAGCATGGCACCATCCATTCAAAATGGTGTACTTCTATTCCCTATCTCCTCGAGTTTTGTGCTTCTAGAAAGACTTTGTTCTAACCTAGCAGGCCAGTTGAAGCACGTCTCATTTTTTTTTTCTAGCTTTCTTAATCAAAATGTTTTATATTTTTTATTTTTTTCATAAATAAGAAATTAATACATGCAAAATTTTAGCGAATTCAAGAATCACAGCCATCTATCTTCCAAAAAAGAAAAGAGGGAGAATAAAAAAGTCAGCTTGAATAGTGAAAGGGTTGAAATTATGGCGTTAGTGGGATTAGTCAATACTAATCTTTTGTGGGATTGTTTGTTTCTCGTTCTGCAATTTTAGTTTCATGCAAAATGAGCCTTACCAGAAATGCTAAGTGTGGACGAGTGATTCGTGAAAGGAACATGAAAGAACGTGCAGGGCAACTTTTTGAGCTCAATAATTGCCAAGATGGAAGTGCAGCGACCAATTAATGAAGCAACAAGTGAATCTTTTTAACCTAATTGCCGAATGGGTAAACCTTACACTTGGCTGCACGTTTCTCTACACCATTATTGAAATGTCCAGTGAATTGGTTGCTGTATATTCAATATGTGTTGCATGATATGATATTGATATGATGCGCCATCATCATGAGGTTAAAATACAATTATTTAATAAGAGAACTTGTGGTGTAACGATGGTATCGTATTATAATTATATTAGTCGTTAGATGTTAATGAATTCTATTAATTTAAGTGTATCTAACGGTTAGATGTAACTGTAGCACAGTATTACAGTTACACCGTACCCTGATCCTATCGAACAACCAATAATCCACCACTAATTTGTGTTTATTCTCAACGTGTATCTTTAAGATTGGAGGGTTTTGATAATTCGTGTGTTGTGGAAATACCTTTATTATTATTTTTTTTTTCATGAATTTCTAAGTGAACCTTAATACAGTGGGTTTCTGAGTTGAGTTTATGCATCTAGTTATAAATTATAATGTACGTGATATATTATCATATTAAAAAAATAATAAAACAACTAATAACCCTCTTCAAATGTTAAATAAGGTAAAAAAAAAAAAAACCTCTAATTGTGACTCATAAATAGTGCAAATTTTCATTTAAAATATTAGAACATTAAAGATCATATAAGCAACTAGTGTAGTATCTCGCACTATAGCATAGCGGCCAAAAAAAAAAAAAGAGATTTTATTATAGCAAAAAAGTGGCGCTAATTTTTCTTTTAAAGAAGACTATAATATACTCAATATATAATTTTCTTAGGATTTTTAGGATGCGTTGTGTTTCTTAGGAGGTTGTTAAAAAAGGGAAAAAGATATTACTAAATATGATTGACTATATAATATCCAATAAATTTTATTTCATTTTTTTCTTTAAAAAAAATCAAAACTCAAAACTCTCCCAGGAAAAAATTTCGGAAATGCATTTATATGATTATTCTTGCAAGTCAGTTGAAACACCTCAATATTATTTGTTAATTAGTTTCATTTGATTAGACATTGAAGTCTTTGTAATTACTTACTGATAAGTATTAATCTTTTAAAAACTAAGGTTTCATATTTCTTATCCTCTAGTAGGTCGGTACCTCCTCCCTTTAATTTTTAAGTAAAAGGTTTTGAGTCTCCTTAGTGGTTACAGAGTTTATTTTATTTGATCTTTTATGTTAGACTTCAATTGTGTACTTCTTGTGGGTTATCTATCTTGTATTTTATTGTGTATTTTTATAGATTAATTCACCTATTTGTAAATTGCATGATACTGAAAAGGACATTAATTTTTCTCTTAAGAGCTTGGGATTCTATGATTTTGCGGCACTTCAACTCGATGATTCTTGTTTATCCTTTTAGTTCAAATAAATTCCACTTCTATTTAATCACAAAATCCAAGTTGCCCCACAAATCTATATAAATCTTCAATTATCCAATTTTTTTAGACTGTAAGATTAGGACAAGCTGCATACGTTTAATATAATTTAAAGTATTTTAGGTCGGTTATTGTCAAATTTATGCAACTAGTCATAAATTTGGCTCCCAATTTCTAGATAAACAATCAAATTGGACGCAGCAAATTTGATTTAACATCGAAAATTATCGAGTGGTTATCACATCCACAGATCCGAAGTGGGTGCTAAAGAGTTGTTTATCGAACTTAGACCTCAGATAAAATATAACCCTAATTTTATAATTACTTAGCCAGCCAATCAGAGACTTAACTCCACTCTTCATTTATATATGAACATGAATACATGATCATGGGCTGGAACGTTGTGATTGAAAAGTTGATCACACAAAAATGTTTATTAAATATTCCGCAAGGAGCTCAAATTTTAGCTAAGATTTAAGTAATTAAATTTCTTGTCATGGCTACGGGGTGCACGAAAATGACACATGATTGGGGGAAAAAAAAAAAGGTTTTCAAATTTAAGCTAACAAAACAAGTCAAACCTAAGCCAATTGGTCGTTGGAGGAAAAGGTTTGGGTGGTTAAGTGACCTTGCTACTTGGGGAAAGTTTAATTACGTGGGGAAATGCCAATGGCTGTGATGGATTTGGATGGATTTGCAGAGAGGATTTGGATGGATTATTGGAAGGTGCATGAGTGTTCTTTAGCTAGCTAGTTAGCCAGCCATTTAATTAACGGTTATTATATATTTCTAAGATATCGATTTGTTTCCCACTTAAAAGATTCCAAAAAGAGCAGCAAATTTTGACAATCATCAAAACTTGAAAGCCTTTTTGCTTACTAGGATTTGACGAGCAAAAGCTGCATTAATTTGCTATATATAAATCCTCAAGCTAAAACCTAAAGACAATTAACTCTATGTAAAAAAATAAAAAATCACTAGCAAGAAATTTTGTATTATTTAAATAACATATTGGATTGATGTGGAACAAAAAAAAAGGGAAAATTGCAATTCAAAGCGTAATAAATCTTTTCTTTATGCACAAGATACGGTATTGTTCTTTGCACTTGCTTGTAACGTGGGTCAAGTGATGATTGTAATTCTTATTTTGGTAAGCAATGGACCGACCTATCTTGTCTTGAAGAAGAAATTATAAAGATTTATATATCTTATTGTTAAGAAAAGAAGATAACGGCACTCAACTAATAGTCAAGACTCACCAAGATAAACTAAAAATAGAAAATGAATCGGAAACTAATAGAAAATGATGAAGAATTTATGTGGTTTGGTACCAAAGTATCTACATCCACGGCTTAAGAAACCCTCAAATGGGTGTGAAACTTTATTGCATATAGTTGATTACAACAAATCCCCTTCTATCAAGAAACTCAACTCTTAGTATTAGCCTCTTAACACAACCTGAAAGACTACTCGATGATCAGCCTCATTACCGTGTTTTATACAGCTCCTTGTCATAATGAATTTACTACATGCTGGTCCACTCTATGCTACCTCATCAGCAACTCACAAACAGAATGTAACTAACTCTCGGCTTCACAATTATGACCCTAATTAATAGTTTTATATATATCTTATGATCTTAATTAATAATTTTATGTGGCCGTATGAGATGAAGACAACAGTGACCATCGGTTAGTTGTGAATTTTATATTGCGTGCGCAGCGTTGGATGAAATTGAGCCACTAAACAGTGGTGGATCTAGAAAAATAATTTATCGGGAGCTAAATTAGATAATTGTAAAATATGAAAAACTAAAATTTTGAATATATAAAATATTTGCTAATACATTTATAATTATTCTCTACGCATTTTTATATTTTAAAAATGTTATACAATAGATTCATTATCAATATTATTAAATTTATTATTTCGTATATAAACAATCAAACCATTATTTATCCCATATGATTCTAAAGATAATTTTTCATGAGTTTCATTACTGAAAACGCTCGCTCTAGTATTATTATAGAGATTGGAAGAATTAATTCTGTTTTTGAGAATTGAAAATATTTTGAGTGGTGGGCTATTATTATTTTTAATTAAAATATAAGTTTTTATAATTCTTAAAAGTTAAATTTTATGGGGTTTATAATTTATAGTGATTATTTTAATAAAATTTTTATTAGGGCTAATTAAAAAACTAAAATATTTCTCTTTTTAATTTTAAAAAAAAATTTTGGCCAGTGGGGGCTCAAGCCCCCACTAGTCACATGCTAGATCCGCCCCATGCCACTAAAGTAAAGAAATTTGCATTATCTGCTTTTAGAAATTGAGACGTACTTTTAATTTGGAGCAGGAATCATAAATTTAACATAACTCTCTTTTTTTCCCCAAAATGATGGAAATTTTATTAAATGAAAAGAGAGAAAGAAAAAAAGGTTAGTAGGGGAAAAAAAACCAAGAAAGAGAGTTCTCACTTAGGGATGGTAATAGGGAGGGGAGGAGACTAATCTCTCCGTACCCATTCATGATATTTTACGTATGTCCCCATCCCTGTCAGAATTGCTTAAGAGAATTTTTATCCCCTCCTTGAATAATAATAGGGGATGCCCGAGGGTTCCCGATCCCCGAATAACGAATACATTTTTTAAATTTTGAGTTAATTATTTTAAAATAAAAAATTTAAATAAAAGTAAAGTTCGAAATATATATTACATTAACATTGATCCTATTACAAAAGTCACATGTAAAATACAAATTATCAAAATAATTATGTTTGTCAATCTTCATAATCCTACAATAAAAAAAATAATTTACTTTTATATCGACAATAAAATAAATGAAATAAATGTAGATACTTAATTACTATTTTTAATAAAATTTTTGGGCTAATAGAATCTAATCAGCCTTTTTAATGTTCCAAATAAAAATTTAAGACTTTAATTAGTTAATTAGGCCTGAAAGTTTAATAATATAAATATTTTGATATTTGTTATTTTTACCAATATTTATAATTTTATAATATAATTCAAATTTTTATTAATTGTTTACTAGTAATTTAAAAAATAAAAATTAAATTAAAAAATTAAAATAGGGGAAATGGGGAGGGGATGGGGATTCCACCTCATCCCCGTCCCTTCCCTAAATAAGAAACTGAGTAAAAAATTTTCTCCGTCCCTTCTCCGAATATGAAATTGGATATAAAATTATCCTCATACCCTCCTTGAATGGAGAAAATCTCCGAGGGTACCCATCCCATGGAGATTTTTGTCATTCCTATCTCACTGGATAAATGTTCATTTATTTTCAATATTTTTATGTTTAAGTGTTGATTTAAACCTTTTTATTTGAAAAATATTGCAAGACGTCCCTGCTATTAAATTATGTATTGTTCTCACTTTTTCTTATCTTTTATAATTTAAACTGATTCATATTAGTTTTATTCTACTTTTAAGATTAATTTAATAAATTGATATTTTTTAATTAATGTCACCAAAATGGTTGAGGTGATATAATGGTAGAAGTTAAGAAACATTAAGGAGAATGTGTGAGGCGTGTAACATAATCAATAATGGAAGTTTTAGGGATTTCGTGAGTATTTATTAGTTGTCAACCCTACATGATAAATCCATAATTGAGCAAACCTCAAATATTATCATGTAAATTTTATTTTGGTGACATGCGATCACGAATGTCATTGAATGAAAATATTACAATTCTCTCTCAAAATTAATTAAATCATAGTTTGGGAACAAAAATTTTCTTCCCGATATTTTAAAAAGCATAAAAAAATCGGTTTTGATAGAATTTTCTTTCATTATTCAGTTGCATGCAGTTTTACCGTCTAGTGGTGAGAAAACGAAGAATTCGACAAGAGTGATAAAAAAAAAGATTCATTAGATAATTTTATCAACAAAAAAAAAGAGTTGAAAAGTAAACTTATGGCTTAAATAATTTCGCCTTTAAAATAAACTTTCTTCTTTTATTTTTTGTGATAATGATGTATATCAATAACTTGAAAATTCAGTCCATTCCAAAAAATAATAATAACTTGAAAAATTAGTAAAATAATTCTTAAGTAAGCCGACAAATTTAAAAAAAAAAAAGGAAAGAAGAAAATATACATGTAAATAGATGGAGACAAGCTTAGGTTTGGTGCATGTTCCCCAGGCAGCAAACAACAATCCAAAAGACTGAGAAGACTATGCCTCACACGTGTCCCTATAAGAATACGCCAGCGCACGAGCAGTCTTGGCTCTTTACCCATGCCTTTATGTTATGAGACCGAATCTAACTCGTTGTTTGCCCGCACTTCCAATCTCTCTTTCTATTTCACATTTTATTTACAAAATTAATAATACATTTCCAATCTACCCCTCACTCGCTTTACGGTTTACTCACACGTGTTATTTTCATTTTAGGCATTATTTCGCTGAGGTTTCATTTGATATAGTTTCTTCCTTTCAAATAGAATTTATTTAAATAAAACTTTTATTAGTAGAAGTTTTATAACGAAAATTTTTTATAAAAAAATTAGCTATATGATTGTCAATGAAAGTTTTTACTAAAATTATAAAATTATTTTAATACGTAAGTTCTTTTAAAAGTTATATTATAAAAATAAAAAAATAAAATTGTCATATAAGTAAATGACATTTTAACGATTTTAACATTAAAAAAAACTTTTAACATCTATTCCTAAGAGCTCAAAATTTAAGTTTTTATTAGTAAAGATAAAATAGCTTATTTAGTCTTCAAAAGCTCTACTAAAAAAAAAATCAAATAACAACAATTTTTTTTATAAGAGTTTATAAGATTAAATAAGCATTTTTGATGAAAAAGTATTATGTTATAATACTAATTATAGTAATTTTTATTATTTTTAAAACAAAAGATTGTCGAGTTTTTAGGTTTTTATCTAATTATATTTTGAATCTAATTTAGTTTTATGTAATAAACATGACATTATCAAGTAAACTACCGTATTTGTTTACTATATAATTTGTTTCTTTAAAAAAATGCATTTCGTTCCTAAACAAAAAAAATTATCATAGTGTTATAAACTATACTAATCAATTCTTCACGTTTGAAAACATTTGCCTTTTTTATTTTAAAATAAATGATTTTTACCTAAAATTTCAGATAATGACGTATAATATCTTAATGAAGTTATGAGCGCCCTCATTTTTTTTTAATGTAGACATGCTTTTTAAAGTATGTGGTTTAAGAGAGTCAGTTTTTAATTCTATTGAAGTAAACGACTTTATAATTCATTAAAAAATAAGTCTATTAAATCTTACGGTTTAAGAGTGTGTCTGCATTTAAAAAAAGAGGATACCCGCACCTGAAAATGATTATATATACACACATGTATTTATGTATGTATGTATTAATTATATATATTCCTCTTGCTTTCTTTATTTGTCTTTTTCCTAAACATACTTTCTTTTTTCCTAAACATACTTTCTTTATTTGGTTGTTGTAAAACAATTTAAAAAAAATCAAGAATTAAGATTAACATATAAAAAGAAATTAGTCTTAATTTGTACTTATAAACGTGAAATTCGAAGTGGATAAAATTATCATGGTTGATATAGATTTTTGACAGATCTTGAATATCATTAAATTAACAAATCAAATTGAATGGTTCAACAGGAAACAAAAAAAAAAACTTTAATACATCAAACACTTCTCTATAGTCATACTGTTATTACTATAAGGAGGTCATAATTAATAGAAATATTGTTATAAAAATTAATGTTTTGACTTCGTTATCCTTTATGTAAGTGATTTTAAAGCAAAGTATGCATCACATTAATAATAAATTGGAGGAACATGTCAAATTCTCACATATAAATATTGAAAAAAAAAATAAGCAGTTTCAAAAAGTTATATGCATTTATGGAAAGTTATACAAAGTCATCTTAAAAGTATAAATATTTGCATTCTATTAAATATTTTTCTCTCAATATAAATTTTAAAAATATTGTCGATTATATAAATTATTATCCTGAATAACTTTTAAAAAATATTTTATTCTATCTACAACTTTAATATAACCTAACATATATATTATACAAATAATTATTACCATGCGGAAATAAGTTCTTTAAAACGGGATTCAAAAAAATTAAAATTTATTGAAATATAGAATTTATTCTTATATATAGCTGACCTAAATAGGGATTAGATTTTTTTATGACTATATAAAGATTATTTCTTTATAAAGTATCACTATACAAGGATTTTCCTGTACTACGTGTCATTATTTCATGAGTAATTTATACTCTCTCTAAAATTTAATTGTATATATATTGCATTGAAATATATTTTATTAGATCCAAACATAAAAAATTCAATGTTAAGTTATGCAATAAATACAAAATTGCTTGAAAAGTCCAAAATATTGTACGAAATTAATCAACATTAGACAATGATAAATTTATACAGAACTTGCGGACACCCTCTACCTCTACATTTATTATTATTTTTCTTTCATTTTAAACAGAATATTTTTCTACCAAATTGCATAAGGTTAAACTTAAACGTCCAAGAGCTTAAAATAATCATTGAAAGCTAATAAGATAGAAGAACTCAATTAAAATTGAAAAAAACATAGTCGGTTGAAACAGCGGTTAAATAATAATAATAATAACAAGACTGGACAAAGATGACAAAGATGATGGTGGCTAATCAAAATTACACACCATGGAAAAGTGACAAATATCTTCGTTAAATGTTAAAAAAATAGCAATTTTATATTAATACCCACCAGCCGCAGTAGCCGACCTGTCGTTTAGCAACTAAATAATAATATTAAGGGGGCACCAGCGTCCAGCCCCCACCAATTAAAAGCGCACAGCTCACTCGCTCCCCCGTGTGCGCGTGGGAGACGCACTGGCGCTGCTTTTTCCCACGGAAAATATCTAAACACTGGAGGGGGAGGGGAAGGGGGCCATGACGTGTTGCTAAAGATGATAAAAGCGGAGCCAGGTGGGTCCCGCCTTCTCGTGACCCCATCTAAATATCATATAACCGTCAGGATTCGTGCCACGATACCTCATGTCACTGTACGTGAGTCCACTTATATATTTACGGTGGTGCCTTTGAAGTTCTGACGATACAAAAGCGAATGCGCACGCTAAACAAACGCAGCACAGCACAGCACAGTACCCTTTGTTCCTCCCCACCGTCTCACTCTCTCCTTCTCTTTTGAGTATTTTTTCCTCTGTATGGGATGGAGCCCAACAGCACCAACAACGTGATCGCTCCGTTCGTTATGAAGACTTATCAGATGGTCAACGATCCAACGACCGATTCGCTAATCTCCTGGGGTAAAGCCAATAACAGCTTCATCGTTGTCGACCCTTTAGATTTCTCCCAAAGGATCCTGCCCGCCTACTTCAAGCACAACAACTTCTCTAGCTTTGTTCGTCAACTCAACACCTACGTAAGTAAAAATTACTTACAAACCCTCAAGGTTCAATTATATTAGTTAATTAATTAATTAATTATTGTGATTATTATATGTATCAGGGTTTTAGAAAAGTTGATCCGGACAAATGGGAATTTGCGAACGAGTGGTTTCTGCGAGGGCAGAAGCACTTGCTGAAGAACATCGTAAGGAGAAAGCACAGTAGTA
Organism: Citrus trifoliata; assembly: GCA_018350135.1. NCBI lineage: Eukaryota > Viridiplantae > Streptophyta > Magnoliopsida > Sapindales > Rutaceae > Citrus > Citrus trifoliata. The sequence continues at coordinate 6,371,013 of CM031384.1, read as the reverse complement.
ACAGAAGCGCTCATCACATGATGATGAGAGGCGGTGCCGGTGACCAAGATTTAGATGATGAAGAAATAGTGATGGAGATAGCGAGGTTGAGGCAAGAGCAGAAGTCTTTAGATGAAGAGCTTCAGGGCATGAACAAGAGACTGGAAGCAACAGAGAGACGCCCTGAACAAATGATGGCGTTTCTTTACAAAGTCGTTGAAGATCCCGACTTGCTTCCTCGCATCGCCATGGAAAAAGAAAGCCCCACCAACAGGAATAATTATTATCTTGGGGACAAAAAGAGACGCTTGATGATCTCGTCGTCATCACAGCAGCAGCAGCAGCCTTCTAATTCTTCTTCTTCGGGCATGGCAGCTTCGAGCTCGATAAAATCTGAAGAAGAAGAAGTGGGCAACATAGGGGTGATTTCATCTTCTTCCCCGGATTCTGGGTTCGACAATAGTAATAATAACAATGGTAACAACTTTTGTCAGTCATCTCCGTCACCAGATAGTAATAATAATAACAATAATTACAGTGTTTCAAGTTCTGGTTGGTTATTAAGGCAAAGCAGGCAAGTGATGAATAGTTATGGCTGCGCCGCCATTCCTAGTCCGGTATCGGCGATTCCGGCGACGGCGGGGAATAGTACTAGTAGTGGTACTAGTACTAATGGGCAAATGGGTTATTTTGGAGAAATGGTAACGGGGGTAGACTCTCGTCCGCCAACGCCACCTTATCCATTTTCATTGCTAGGAGGCGGTTTTTAGTTTGCTTATCACAAGATTTATCTTGGATTCTATCTTTGTATTAATTTTTTGTTCTTTTCGCTTTTTGGTAATTAATATTTTTTTTTATGTTTTATTATTACTATTATTTTTTTTGGCCGAACAGAAAAGAGAAAGAGTGAATAAATATGTTTTTATGTATAAGTTTTATTTGTTGTATATTTCATACATAATACATGAAATTTATGCTGCGAGGATATGAAATTCAATTTTTGTACATAAAAGTAAGATTTATGAGCCAAATGTGTATGTCTAGAACAAGAGGTTAAACCCGTTTTGGAATTTGTTGAATGTTTGGTAAAAGGATGTGCGTGCTTGATTTTCTTTTGTATATGTATGGAAACTTTTCCAAGTTTTCCGGCTAGAAATCTTAAACCACTCTACCAAATTTGGTATAATAGTTATAATCGAGTCTAATATTTTATTTGATTATAAATAATTAAATATAATTAATTGAGAAGATTTTTTCTTTTGGTAACAATTAATACAACATTTACTTTCTATTAACGGAAGTTACAAACCTAACCCATGTTACTTTTATTTTGAATTTCAATTATTAGTTGAAAAAGGTCGGCCAAAAGCCCAAAACGGGAATTTGAATTTTATTATTTAAATATTTATTTATTTACATATATAGTAAATAAAATGATAAAAAAATATGATATTTTTTAAATAAAAATAAATAAATATTATTTTAATTAAATAATTAATTTTTTTTAAAAAAATTAATAATAATAATAATTTTTTTTAAATAATAATAAAATATAAATTAAAGAGAAAAATTAATTTTTTAAATTTAAAAGAAAAAATTATTTTTTAATTAAAAAATTTAATTAAAATTTTTTTTAAAATTTTAATTATTAATGTAAATTTTTAAATAAATAATAAAATTTTATTGAAATTATTTTTTAAAAATGCTCTTACTCTATCGATCCACCTTTTTTTTTAAAATTTTTTTTGTTTTAGTTTTGTCTTGTTCAAAAAACCATTAATGTGTGGCTTATCTTCGAGTCAACCATATAACGCTACGCACAATTCATTGCAAGTTTGTAACTGAGGTTATATATATTATGCTAAACGGCGGTTGGCGAATAAAAATTAATTATGATTAAACAGTGGCAAGGCGTGCGGCCATTGGTTGTGACAAGATATGTAAAAGAAAGTCAAGAGCAGAGAATCGATTTCAATCCCACGTGACAGCGATCCTTTGGACGCCCATAAAGACAGCTCAAGATTACAAGCTTTACATAGGCTTCTCTTAATAAATAACGTAGGCCCATAATCTCTCTGTACACTTGCCTCCACCTTCGGTGTCTCATATTTTCTTTTGTCCTTTCCGTCCAACTCTCACGTATTATACTCGTCTTGCACCTGACACGTGACACCTGCATTCCTATTTTGGTAATATTTTATCTCACTCCATTTTATTGTGATGAATAGGGACCCTAAGTTTTATCATCCCTATTTTTTTAAAAAATAATTTCTAGCTAAGTTATGTTATATATAACTTTTTTATTATTAACTCATGCATTTATTGAGATTTAATTTTATAATTAAAAAGCCGCTCTTGTTAAACCTTAGTTTCAATTATATATTTTTACATAAATGTGACTTACATCAATTTAAAATTTATTTTTATTTACATAACTCAATTATTAGATATCGAGCAATTCAAAAATTATAAAAGACTAATTTTGGATCTAAATATAATGTAATTTAGCAGCTGTGAATATATTTCATTAAGTACTCTCTCTATTTCATTGTTCTTTTTTTTTTTGGGGTCCTTTTATCAAGTACTCACATGCGTAGGAATATAAAAAATCATACGAAAAAATATCTGTGATATAATAGCAACTGTGAAAAATACCATATTCATAAACGGTGAAATTGTTTGGATTCCACCAATTATTTGTTGGATTAGTGAGTTTCTGTATATAAATTCCATTACATTATAAAAAAGAAAATACTGGGGTACTACAAGACTTAAAAAGAGTAGATTCCACTTGCCCAATAGTGTGAAAATTGTTTGGATTTTAATTTATTTGTTTTTGTTTTATTAACCTAATGAAAAATTCAATTGTTAAAATAATAATAATAATAATAACAAGGTTATTAGTTGGTTAGAATTGTGGCACGCTATGATGTAATTAGTGGCTCCTGAAGTCAAACAGGATGACCAATGATAGGGCGAAGGTCAAAAAAGACTTGTCACATACTCTTCCTCTTCTTATTGGTTCGAGCTTGAAGGTGACGAAAGATGAACGTGAGGGCTCGATAATGTGGGCCCCTTCCAAATTGGGCAATAACCGAGACGCGTGTCGCATGATGAGTGAGCAACTCCAAAATGAAAGCAGGCCACGTACATGTCAATAATAGAAAGGTCAGGTGGGTCCCAGATTCAAGTTTTGGGACAAAAGCATCTCTTCGCTCAAAACCTGACCTGTAGCCCTCTCTAAGTACCTTTTCTTTTCGCTTTAGCGTGGGGACCCGCTCTCTCGGCCGGAGCGTCCACGTGGGGATGGTGCGAGTGGAAAGGGTACGTGTCCGCATCCCGATGAATTGCCTTTTTGTCCTGCTGTTAAAAAGCTTTTCACAAGATAATCCTACCTCATGAGCGGTAATGCAGTGCTGCTCTGGCACACACAATCATGGTGGACGTTGAACCCATTCTTCGATTCATGGCCCACCACGTGTAATCGTGATGCTCGGCTTGCTGGCCAGGAGAGTCTAAAAGGAACAGTCCAACGACACACTGCGATTTGTCATAGGCCTAAATCGTCGAGTTGGGCGTGTGCAGTATGGTGTAATAACAGGTACGACATCGTATTCCTTACTGATAGTAATTTATTTTATATTATATTATATATATATATATATATATATATTTTCATGTAATTTATGTCAGGAAAGTCATTACATATAATGGTAATATTAGTATTATAAATAAAACATTTATGATAGAAAAATTAATATCGAACATATGATGCGGTTGGTGCACGGTAGCAAGACCCTCACTTCTACATTTCCATATTTTATTATTATTTTCTTTAATAATTAGGTTTTGGGTGTTAGAGAATATGCTTTAATTTGAGTGGACATCGACATTGAGGCATCGCTAAAGATTAAAAAAAAAAAGAGAGAGAGAGTGACACCTGTTCCCAGCCAATCCGAGGAAAGTCGTTGTCTCTGGTGATCGGAAAATCCGGACCATGTATTAGTTTTTTTTTTTTTTTGTCGTTTATTGGAGAATAGTGTTTTATTATTTTACTATTAATTTATTATTTAAATGATGGTTCTTAATGACCCACGTATTTTTTTTAATAGCTTTACTTTTGGTTTGATTGCACAATAAAAAATAAGTAACAATAAGATAATGCAGGGTGGTTGGTTTAGACTGAGAACTGAATAGTACATGCGATGCGTATGAGGTTTCATTGCCTTTAGCGGTTAGCCTAACTGTGATTTGTTGGGCAATGCATGGTTATCAAATCTATTCACGGGGTCAAGAGGCATTTTTAGTTTCTTCACTTCTGACTTTTGGGGTGCGAACTGAGGACTGTATATTTGTGTATCTGCTGGTGCACGTGGGGTGGGTATGCTGCGACTCTGTTTGATTTTTTTGCCAAATCTAGTTTAACCAAATTAACGGGGTCCAGCAATCCAGCTGTGTTATAACAGTGGTATCATACCACTTCTTCTTCTTCTTTTTTTGTTTTTTTTTTTTGGCAGCACACTCACTGTTAATTTTTATTTAAATTTTACCTCATAAATATTAAACTAATTTCTACTGCATCTATAGACACATTTTAATTAGCACCTTCCATTATTTAATAATTACAAGTTTTTATTATATATTGCACCTACATCACAATACCCCTTTTCTACTATTTTGAGATTAAATAATTGACATGTTTAATTTAGTACCTTAAACTCCTTTTTTTTTTTAAAATAATAGGATTTTTTTTAATCCACTATCGAATTTCATATTTATATTTTCTAGCTACTCATATTAACATAAGATTGTAGTTAATAGTAATAATAATAACACTAACAGCAAGATTTGCCCCATTGTTTGCATAATACGGTTTCCAAATTGATATAGTAATTGATTATCAAATTAAATTATAATAATTACTATTTTTTAATAATAACAAATATATCTACTAATTACTTAAATATCTTTTATAAATAAATTTAATTAATAATTAGTAAATATATATTATAAGTGCTAAAATATATAGCCACTTATAATGTGTCATGTGTCCATAAATATTGCAAAATCTCCAAATCCAGACCAAGGTAAAATAGGTATATGGTTACGTGAGGAACTACATGATAAACCATACAAAACTTAGAAAATATTAGTGACCTAATCCAAAAATATAACAATGAATGCCATGTGTTACTAACAAAATCACGAGTTTACAGGTCAAATATAGCAAAAAACAGTTATAAATCTAAGGGCGCAAATTAGGAGTGTTTGCGGATCGAATTTTGCGGATTGGACATTAATTCATATTCGATCCATGATTTTATAGATTATAAATTTTTAATCCAATCTAATTCAAAAATGGATGAAATTCAATTCAAATCCAATCTGTATATCTGCAGACCGAATGCAGATTTAACCCAATCCATATCCAATCCACCATTTTACGGATTAGTTTGCGAGCTAAAATTTTTTTAATTCCATCATATCCATGAACTAACTAAATAAAAAAAATTAATATAAAAATAATTTTCCTACCAATCACATTCAAGATTAAATAAAATTTAAATAAATTAATTGCTTAAGTAAAGCTAGAAAACACATTCAAAATATAACACACCAAAAAGAAAAAATCTCATTTGTTTACTTTAATACATAAAAATTAATTGCTTAGTAAGCTTTATTTGTTTATTTAATTATTTTTATTTTATAATATTATCAGATGAGATATAATATAGTGTTAATATAACCATATTCTAACTTATTTATTTATTACTAAGTACTAATACCATCTTCACAAGTAATAATTACCATATTCATAAGATATAATATGGTGTTAATGTAACCATATTCTAACTTATTTATTCATTAGTAAGTACTAATACCAAATTCACAAGTTAATTTTTTTATTAAATAAATTTTTTAAACGAATTCACAGATTTTTACGGATTTACAGAAGTAAATTCATATTCAATCAACCAACTGTAGATTTTTAAAATTTCAATTTGATCTAATCCACGGATCATATTTTTACAAATTGGATTTTTACGGATCCGATGGATTGAGCAGATCGGATTGGATTTTAAACACCTTTAGTGCAAATAAAAAAACAATTATAAATGCACCCATAATATAGAAATACTTGAATTAAATAACATGATAAAAAAAAGTATGAAAAATTATAATACTACTTGTAATAGAACTATTGGGATTATATAATTTATGAATATAAGAAAAAAGTATCATAATATTTATTAAAAAATTTTAATAAAAAGGGCGTAAAGTTTTAAATGAAATTTGATAGTGATTGTAAAAAAATACCCTGATATATTAACAAATTGTAATTAAAAAGGAGTGCAAGGTTTTAAATTAAACGTGTCAATGATTTAATTTCAAAATAGTAAAGGGGGTATTGTAATACATGTACAACATTGAACAAAAAATTTGTAAATATAAAATAGTGTATAGTGCTCACTGAAATGTACCTATGAGTGTGGGCAAAAATGAGCTTAACCTAAATTAACATATCAAAAATTACATATTGTTTCGGTTCGTTTTTTTCCCCTTTAAATCCTTTGTATTTTTTTTCCACTAGTTAATTTTTTTATATTGACTGATTGCTTTATCGGTTTGATTTGATTTGGATTTTCGGTTCGATTCTTCAGATATTTTGCTCAGCTCTAAATGTACGCAACAAATTGTATAATTATTAGTTTGTTAATATAATATTTTTAAAAAAATTATTATTATAGCTCAACACCAATCTAACATCTTTTCTCTCTAATATGGTGTTATCATTTTGTCTAAAGGGGAGTGGCTAAGTGGCTCTCAAGTAATTTTATTAACCCAGTCATTTGACTTTGAATTTTGGGGGTAATGGATTAGAAGAAAAATTAATTTATTTTCATCCATATGAGCGGAATTTGAATCCCAAACTTCTTATCTTCCTACAAGATATTTTATCGATTCAACTAGAGTTTAAGATTTAGCTTATGTGGTTGCATGTTTGGAGAAATTTGTAATTACAATTATGTACATTGATTATATTTTAATCATTCAGTTGAATTTCCTTAAGAAAGAATTCACGAATAATTCATGAGTTTTGGGTTTAAATTGTAATAATGATATTTGTATTTTCAAATAGAAATCAAATCTTTATGCCGTTGAGGAAAAAACATTTGTATTCTACATAAATACCAATACAATTATGTATTTAAAATACACTTAGCCCATGTTTAGTTTGAAGAAATGGGATAAAAGTAGAGGAAAAGAAAGAAAGATAAGGAAAATAAATAAGGGAAAACGAAATTACAATATATGTCAAACAAGATAAAATGTGTATAGACTATACAATATAATCCATACAACGACAATGACAACGTATTAAACTTTAATCCATCCTAATATAATACAATACAATAAGTGGTGAATGTAGCTCATAACCAGTGGAGGCTCAAGCCCTCTGCTAGAGGAAATAATATTTAGAATTAAAGAGAAAATTACTTTAGTTTAAAATTAGCCTCTGTTAAATTTATTAAAATAACCCTGTTAGGTATGAAAATAGCCGCATAAACCTATAAACTATAAAATTTAAACATTAACTATAACAATTACAAAAACCTACTCTTGAATTAAAAAATGACGAGTCTACAATAACTCATTCAATTGATTTTATTATTATTTAATTTAGTCCCATTAAATCTATTAAAATAACTTCCATAACTAATACAGTTTTGGTTCATTTTCTTTCCCTTTAAATCCTTTGTATTTTTTTTACCTCTTAATTTTTTTTATATTAACCGTTTGCTTTTTCGATTTGATTCGAGTTTCTGATTGATTCTTCAGATATTTTGCTCACCTCTAAATGTATGCAACATATTGTATAGTTATTAGTTTGAAAATATAATGAGTTTTTTTTAATAAAAAAATATAATTATAGCTTAACAACAATCTAACATCTTTTCTCTCTAATATGGTGTTATCATTTTGTCTGCAGGGGCGTGGCTAAGTGGCTCTCAAGCAATTGTATCAATTTAGTCATCGAGTTTGAATTTTGGGGAATGTAATATATTAGAAGAAAATAAATTTATTTTCATCTATCTGAGCGGAACTTGAATCCTAAACTTCTTATCTTCCCATAAGATATTTTATTTTATTTTTTTAAAAGAAAGTAAACATTTCATTCCAAATGGACAACACTATTGAGTACATTCTACACATCTGCCGGAAAGGTTCCAAGCCAAATGGCAACTGAATCATTCCTTAAAGCAAATTTTGCTAAGGCATGGGCATAAGCATTACAGATTCTAGGAATAAAATAGAATTGAACACTTTGAAAATCCTTTTTTGACTTTGGATATATGAAATTATCCAAAAACTTTATGTTCTGCTACCTTTTGTGTTGTTGATTAAGTCAGCCACTTCTTTGCAATCAGTTTCCATAATTAAACTGGAGATGGCTGCTTTCTTTGCCACCTGCAGCCCCCATTGAATAGCTTCTGCTTCTGTAAAACTGACCCCCTCCCTTAATTGAGCTTGCTTGATTCCTGCGACTATAACCAATCCATCTGAATTTCTAATGACTGCTCTCAGCCCTGTCACTTGATCTTTATTATTTATAGCTGCATCTACATTAAGCTTTAGGACATTTTCTAGGGGAGGTTTCCATCTCTGCTGATTTGCTCTTCTATCAAAGCTGACTTTTGCTGATTCAGCTTTTCTCACTCTTTGATAAGCCTCCAGAAATGATTCTGCTTTGGCTATTGAAATCCTTGGCTCTAACTTCTTCCCTTAAAAAAAGAAATTGTTCCTTGCAAACCAAATCATCCAACAGTACACCACCATTAGCTCTGCTTCCTCTTTCCTTACTCTGAAGCATAAGCATTGGACTGTATTGAGAAAATCTTGGCTCTACTCAGTATGTGAGTGTAGAGGGAGTGGAGCTAGCTCACAAACCTTCCTTGCAGCTTTGCACTCCACTAAGACATGCTTTATAGTTTCCACTTCCTTCTTACATCTTTGACAGATTGGATCTTGCATGCTTTTCCTTTTCCACAAATGTTTAGCAATAGACAGAATGTTTTTTATCACCCTCCACATGAAAATCTTGATATTTTTAGGCAAGTCAAGCATCCACAAAAATTTCCAATGCCTAGAGCCATTTTCTGAGTTGGTATGCACATTTGGGAACTTGAGATTGAGGGCTATTTGATAGCCAGGGCTATTTGATAGCCACTTTTCACAGTATACTCCCATTTCTTATCAAAATGCCATAAAACAACATTTTCCTCTCGGCTTCTAGGTAAAGGGATCTAGATGATAGCTTCTATATTTTCCTTTATGAAATGTTGCTCCAATTTATCTACTCTCTATTTGTTGTCAGCATCAATGAGGTTAGCCACCACATGTCTCAGCGGGTAAATTTTGAGGGGAGAAAGGCTTAAAAGTGACTGGTCTTGGGATCTAGTTATCTTTGTGAACCATGACTTTCCTTTCATTTCCTATTCTCCATCTCACCCCTTTCTTGATTAATTGCCTTCCCAATAATATGCTTTTCCAAATGAAAGAGGGATTAGAGCCTTCTTTTGCATTTCAAAAAGTGGAGTTTTTGTAATATTTAGCTTGCATCACTCTTGCCATTAGGGAATTTAGGAATCGAAGAAGTCTCCACTCTTATTTAGCCACCACAGCATGGTTGAAACTAGTTAGATCTCTGAAACCCATCCCCCCTCCACTTTTTGCTTTGCTTAAGCTATCCCACCTCGACCAATGAATCCCATGCCTATTTTTTTTGGAGCCCCACTAGAACTTTACAATTGCTTTTTGAATATCTTCACATAATCCATTCGGAAGCTTGAATACGCTCATAACATAAGCTGGAATTGCTTGTGCTACTGCCTTTGTTAGGATCTTTTTCCCACCACTGGAAAACTGTTTGTGATGCCAATTTGAGATTTTGCTCAGCACCTTAAGCTTAACCTCATGAAAAAACCTCATCTTTTTTCTACCCAGCATAGATGGTAAGCCTAAGTATTTTTGGTACTTAGATACCACTTTTAGTTGTAAGAGACCTCTTATTGCTGTGAGCTGTTTGTTGGTGACCCTCCTGCTGAAAAACATAGAGGAATTTTCGAGGTTAAAAATATGCCCATAGGTCTTTGCATAGCAGTCAAAAATCTCCTTCAAGACCTTGCAATCAGCTACCGAAGCTCTGCTAAAAATTAAGTTATCGTTTGCAAAGAGCAAATGTGAAATAATAACATATTTTGTGAATCTTAAGCCTCTGATCTTCTGCTCCTTTTCCGCTTGAGTCAGCAAGTTTGAGAAGACTTATGCACAAATAATGAATAGGTATGGAGAGAGGGGACACCCCTGCCTAAGGCCCCTTTGAAATACAAGTATGCAACCCAAGAGGGGGGTGAATTAGGATTCTAATAATTATTAGATTCTAAAACAAATTATCATGCAAATCTAAAATGAATTCAATAGAATAACAATTAAAACAATTACGATATAAAAATATAAGGGAAGAGAGATTCAAACACGAAGATTTTTACGTGGTTCGGTCAATCTCGCATACGTTCTCGCCTCTAAGATTTTTGAGCTTGAGAATTTCACTAAGCAAGCCTTCAATGCTTCAAATACTTACATTTGACTTCCAATGTGTCAATGAACCTTTACAACAAGAGATTATCCCCAATCTCTTAACCCACGTATATCTCAACACTTACAATCATTCAAAGTAAAAGATTAAAAATTATTTTTCTCTCACACAATATTTAAGATTACAAATCAATACCCAATGTGTGAATAGATGAAGTAAGAATGTGTTTAAAGCTCTATGAAGATTGTATTCTCGAATATAAGCTCAATGGTTGTGTTGTGATCAGTCTTGTTTGAATTTGGATGAGCTTATTTATAGTGGAAGTTGAAAAACTAGTCGTTACAGACTGTCTGCTCGAAAACGTTTCGCGGTTAATCATTAACGGTTAACCGTTTAAGCTGGTCAAAGTTACCGTTGGACCAATTTTTAAATAAACGGTTTACCAGTTTAGCATTACCCTTTTGCCATTAAAATTCCAGAGACCTGCAAGATAAACATCAGTTATCCGTTTACATTAAACGGTTAAGGATTTGCATGAAATGAGCTTTCTGGAATTTTATCGGTTAGCCGTTTGTAATAAACGGTTTGCCGTTTGTTTCTAATAACCTGTAGAACAAGTTAGCCTTATCCATTTCAGTTAAATTTTTGCCGTTTGTTTCCAGGTTCAATCTTTCATTCTAGATTTTATCGGTTAACCGTTTAAATAAATAGTTAGCCGTTAAATTCCAGTGGCCTTCCCAACTTTTTGCGTTTTTCATTTTTCTTAATCGGTTAGAGCTTAGGCAATATGTTGCTCTCTAGTTTTAATCGGTTAACCGTTTAAAAATAAACGGTTCAACGTTTACTTCTAGAATCACATTTTAAACCAGATTTTGTAGATGATCAATTTCCAATTTGAAAATCCATCTTTTGTAATTATAATTGGAATGATTATGAGGTTTTCATTTATATAAGAAATAGCTCCAACATTTTATAAAAAATCATTTAAAGTTTGTTATCATCAAAATTAATATTATTAACATATTCATGTGAACACCCTTTGAGGCTGAATTAATCCCACTGGAATCCAATTGATAATTATAGAAAATAAAGCAGTGGTAATACATCTCATGACCAGGCCTATCCATTTTGTTGAGAACCCCAAAGCTATCAAAGATTGTTTCAGAAAGCTCCATTCAAGTCTATCATAAGCTTTGCTGATGTCTAATTTCAAAGCCATTAAACCATTACTCTTTCCTTTACTATGTCGAATTTTATGGAGGTATTCATAACCAATAATCACATTGTCTGTAATAAGCCTATCGGGGATGAATGCGCTTTGGTTTGGTGAAATAATATGAGTTAAGATTGGTTTCAGCCTGTTTGCTATTGCTTTGGTTATAATCTTATACACCACATTGCAAAGACTTATTGGTCTAAAATCAGATATTGCCCTGATCTTCTCAATATTAGGAGTAAGAGCAATAAAAGTGTGATTTAGGGATTCTAAGGTACCTTACTCGTTTAAAATGTGTAGGCATGTTTTGATCACTCCACTGCTAATTATTTGCCAGTGCTTTTGAAAAAACACAGCAGGTAGACCATTTGGTCTTGGGGTTTTTGTTAGACACATCTCTAATAATGCACTTGTTATATCTTTAGGAGTGAATGGTTCCTTCAAGTAAGCATTCATCTCGGGCGTAACTTTTGGCAACATCCCTTTTAGAGCTTTATTAATCTGGCTCTGACTTGGTCTAGTTTAGGTGAAGAGCTACTGGAAGTAATCGCAAAACTCCCTTTATATTCTTTTTTTTTCGTTTATCCAGTGCCATTGAGAATCTTCAACTCCCCAAATTTTGTTTTTTCTCTTCCGAGCTGATGCTTTGGAGTGAAAAAAACTTTATGTTTTGATTGTCTTCCCTTAGCCAATCCACTCTTGATCTTTGCTTCCAATACATTTCTTCCTCGGTCAACATGTTGTTTACTTGAGTTTCTAGCTTCTTGATTTCTTTCCCATCCACAACTTGAGATGGCTTCTGCCAAGCCTTTTCCAGTTGCTCCATATCATTTTGCTTCTTTTTCCTACCTTCAAACTCTTTTTTGCTCCAAATTTTAAGCTGAGCTAAAGACCTTTTTGCCACCATCTGAAATTGCTGCATTGAACTTTCCCATCTTCTGCCTCAAAGAGATCCCATTCACCTTTCACAATATTGCTGTAAGCCTCGTACGAGCTCTACATATCCTCGTACTGGTCTCGGGGGAAGGAAGGATCTTCTCTTGTAATTCAAGTTTTTACACATTTCTTTCACCTCGAACATGATTGGGCAGTGGCTTGAGACCCAGCTCACCAAATTTGTTGCTGGGAGGTTTTGAAAGTTCTTGTCCCAATCCTTGCTACACAAGAATCTATCTAGCCTTTCTTCGATATAGTTGCCTCCAAATCTCCTATTTGACCACGTGTATTTGTGTCCTTTATAACCCATATCATCGAATCACAGGCTTTAATGGTCTCCCTAAAATCAGCCACCATATTTACACTTCGTTCATGCCCCCTCGATTTTTCATGAAAATCTAGAATTTCGTTAAAATCGCCAAAACAACACCAAGAATATGAGTAGAGCTCAGCTAACCTTTTCAGTAAAGTCCATGTATGATGATTTTGTCTAGCTTCTGCGTGGCCATAAACCCTAGTGCATCTCCAAATCTTACCGCTCTGATTTTGCACAATTGCATAAATGTGGGGAGAGCTATAAGATTTAATAGTGACATTAACTCCTGAATTCTAGAAGAGTGCTAACCCTCCTCCCATTCCATTTCTATCAACTACAAAATGGTTCTCAAAATCAAAATTTTTACAAATTGTGGCAACCTGCTGAGCCGTCATCTTTGTTTACAGCAAAAGAAACGATGAGGCTGATGCAGGTGGAGAACTTTCTTTATAGTTAGGTGCGTTCGAGCCTTCCCCAGACCTCAAACGTTCTAGCTTAAAACCCTCACGGCTGTTGGCGGGGCTAGCTACCAGCTCCCGCCAATGTGTTTTCCATATTTGCTGTTGCATCTTCAACCTCAATTTCCTTTGCATCTACCAGTTTCAGCTGACGTTTTGCTTGGGAGGGACTGAGCTGATTTTAAAGGTTTAACGCTTTGACTGGGTTCAACATTCTTTTCTTTTTATTTTCGAGGCTGGACCACGTAATTTCATTGTTGGGCCTTTTTAGGCTTACTGGCCCATTTGTGTTTCTTTTCCCCGTTTTTTGAATCCTTGCTTGCACTTTCCATTTTCCACAAGATATTTTATTAATTCAAGTAGAGTTTAAGATTTATTTATGTGATTGCATGTTTGGGGAAATTCGTAATTACAATTATGTACATTGAAAATATTTTAATCCTTTGGCTGAATTTCCTTAAGAAAAAAGACACGAATAATTCACGAGTTTTGGGTTGTAAATTGTGATCATAATATTTGTATTTTCAAACAAAAATCAAACCTTTATGTCGTTGAGGAATAAACATTTGTAATCCGCATAAATACCAATAAGATTAAGTATTTAAAATAAATTTAGTTCATGTTTAGTTTGAAAAAAATGGGAAGAAAGGAGAGGAAATGAAAGAAAGATAGGGAAAATAAGTAAGGGAAAATGAAATTACAATATATGTCAAACAAGATAAAATGTGCACAGATTTATACAATATAATCCATACAACGGCAATGATATCGTATTCAACTTTAATCCATCCTAATATAATACAATACAATAAGTGGAAAATGTAGCTTATAACCAGTGGAGGCTCAAGCTTAGGGATGGCAATCGGCACCGCCCATAGGGGGTTTTCCATTACCAAATCCAAACCCGCAAAAAATTTAAATTACCAAACCCACTTGCAACCCGTAGCGGGTTTTAATTTTTTAAAAAAAACCCACCCGCAGTGGGTTTTAACAATTACCAAACGCTCAATGGTATTCGGCGGATTTTTTGCAGGTTTCCATAATTAAAATCACAAATGTTTAATATATAAATTTATAATAATAACCTCAAATTACATATAACATACTCAATTTTATATTTAAACAATGTAAATGAAAAATTAAAATTTCCACATCAATTCAACACAAATTCTCAAAGTTAAGTATAAATTACACAAATCCATTTAAAAAACACAAAATAGTATATAAAAATAATAATTACATTTCATATTATCATTTAAAACAAGTTTCAAGAGAAGATATTCATTTCATTCACCACCATAAGCACCCATCCAACACAATGCCTATAATAATAATTAAGATTAATATTTTCAAATACTAATTCGAAGGGAAATACCTTTAGCTTTCTTTAGATTATGACTTTAGAATAGGAGATGGGTCATTTACACAACTTTGAGCCTTTGGCTATTTGGTAATTTGATTAATTACATTATTTTCTTTATACATTTTTAGATTAAAATTAAATTAAAATATTTGGAAAAAATATTGTGAGTTTGGTGGATATCCATGCAGGTATCCACCGGATATAAGGTTGATACCAAACCCACCCACATCCATGTGCTGGTTTTAATTTATAATACTAAACCCACCCGCAACGGGTAAAATTACCCGCAATGGGCGGGTTTTAGCGGGTGGATTTGAGCGAATTTACGGGTTTGCGGGTACAATTGTCATCCCTACTCAAGCCCTCTGCTGGAGGAAATAATTTTGAGAATTAAAGAGAAAATTACTTGAGTTTAAAATTAATCTCTGTTAAATTTATTAAAATAGCCCCATTAGGTATGTAAAAATAGCCACATAAACCTATAAACTAAAAAATTTAAACATTAACTATAACAATTACAAAAACCTACTCTTTGATTAAAAATTGATAAGTCCACAACAACCCATATGATTGATTTTATTATTATTTAATTTAGTCCCATTAAATCTATTAAAATAACTTCCATAATTAAGAAACCCGTAAAATTTTTGTTTTCACGTTTTATTACTGAATTTGTCTATCTTACGTTTAACGTAAGGTATCATCCCCTTTATTACTATGTAATTTAACTATCGGAAAATCACTTTGCTTGATCTACCACTAAGTACAATATAGTACAATGGATTTTAATTTTATTCAGAGCAATGCAATGCGCTAAACATAGGCTTACGGTTTCCCCAAAGTAGGCAACATAATCGAGTAAGATGTTGGGAAGATCTTTTATAGTATGACACCAGGTACATATCAAAATCCGAAGGAAAGTGAAAGATAGTCTCACGTAAAACAAAATGAATATATCTTTGATACAAAATCTTTTCTTCTCTTTTCTTTTTCATCATTTTCAAACATGAACTAATAGAATGGAATCTTGGCACTCTTGTGTGATGCCTCTAATCTAAAGAAGGTCATCCTCAAGGGCCTTTGAGGCCCAATCCTTGCATTAGTCCATGGTTGAAAAGAAACTAGTATTTGACCTGGCGGCGCATGTAATTTCGTGATCTCCGATACTTCCATAGCTCAAAAGTTGTTCTTTTTTTTTTTTTTTAATAATGCTTGGATCTTAATATTTTAATTCTAACTTCATTCGTAGTATTATATTAATCATCTATTAGATGATAAATATGACATTGCTAATTAATCTATTATATCATCTAGATAATTATTACATCAATTAAGTTTCAAATCAAGACTTAAATATGGGATTCCTAGACATTATTTTTTTAAAGGGAAATTAATACATATCACTTACCACCCCTTTACTTTCATCGGAAATTATCCAACGTCTACCTGTTTTTTCTAACTTTTTAAAAAAAACACAATTTTTTTTTTGCTGGAATCTACCTGAAATTATATTTCTTTTTACTTTTTTCACTTCAGTTTGGAGATTGTTAAGAAAACTAACGGAATATTATGTAAATAACGTTTTCACTATCAAATGTAAAATATAAATTATTCATCGACCACCTTTTTTTTAAAAAAATACACAATTCTTAATTTTTTTTTTTGGCTGAACTCTACTTAGAAGTTATATTGTTTTGCACATTTCTACCACAATCTCATTGTGAAATGACAATTTTACCCTTATAATATCAGCAAAGTTCTAACGGTGTTATAATAAGAGTGGACCAATGAAAAAAATGTCAATTTCAGGTGGGCGCTGCAAAAACAAATTATGTATTTTTTAAAAACGGTGAAAAAACGGATTGACGGTGGATAATTTCCCTACTTTCATAATACTCTAGATCTCCCTAGCACCGTAGTTTTACATTATTACCTTTGTTTTCAAATACTTTTTCTTTTTATTCATATTTATAATAAATTATTCAAATATTACAAATTAAAATCAAAATAACAATTTTAAGTACCAAAAATAGAAATATAGGCTTCATCATGAATAAAAACATTAATGGTAATTAAGATAATTTTATTGTATTTTTAATAATTTTTTCCTTATAATAAATATATATGCCATATTCTAAAAATCAAATATCAAGCAAGTAAATGATCAATTTATCTATCTTTTTCTTAAAAACTTTTATGTGCTAATGGGGTTATTGAATATTATCAAAACAGTAAAGGATAAATGGTATATATAAATTTCAGTAGGGGAACTGATTATCTTTTTTTTTTTTTAACATATGAACCGAAAATGTTTGGTAAAAAGATTAATGGCTTCTTAATCCCGACTTCCTCTTCTTATGTTGAAGATTAAAAACTAATAACGACCCATTAAGCCAAGGCGTGCATTGTATTCAAGGAAATCCCATTGCTACAAGATCAGAAATAGAATCCTCACTAACATTAATTCTTCTTTGAAATCTCTCGATTAGGCTCATCTAAAATTCTTTCCCTTTTCCAAGAGCCCTTTAATCTTTCTCCCTAATGCCACGTGGGGTGGGGGTTCATACGTATTAGGTCTTAATTAATTTTGATTAGCCGCTTCTTCTCGTGTTCCTTTCGCTTTATATTCCTGTACCTAACATTCTCTACATTGAGACATTACATTGTACTTAGATCACATGGCTTTTATTTTACACTAATTAATCAATATCTAACCAAAACCTTCCATTAAGTACGTCATCATTGACGTGGTAGACAAATTTTTGAATAATAAGATCAATCACGTCGAGGATCTTGACTGACCGATAATGGTGCTTTTGCTTAATATTATTAGAAAAGAAAAGAACATTGGCAAGTTGTCCTTTCCAGCTAGTCAAAAATTTTTTTAACTGATTAAAAAGTTATTGTAACATTCCTGATGGAAATGTCCCGATGAGTAGAACTGGAAGAAAGTGATTGCCATGTGGATTCTCTCGTCGCATTTGGTGTTTTTAAATGAAGGAGAGTGGAAATTAACAATTATTTTACTGAAATTCTTATCTCTTTTTTTCAAGTGAAATTAGCCGGATTCGATTTTGTTATATGCATATGGGGCATGACCGAGATCAAAATTCTCAATGACAGAAGTTGGAAAGCTTACTCTTTGATTATAGGTTTACTGTTTTTACTTTATACTTTGTTTTTACTATTTTAGACTTCTCAAAAGATTTAGAAAGGGAGAAGCCAAGAATAAAAATAACAAAGGAGCTGCGGAGAAGTATATGGGTTTTTGGAAAATGATGATCGATTTTCTCATTTATTACAAGACGATCAATTTCTAGATAAAACAATTCATTGACAAGTATTTAAACGTCTGGCTTCTTAGTTATTGCATGGGACTCAAAAGAAGACCGTTGAAGAAAATCAAGGATTAGCAATATGTAGATACAACCTGAAAGGCCAAAACTTTCTCTCTCCAGCTTCAGGAAGGATGAAGAGAATCAAAGTAGAGATAGAAATATGGACAATAAACACCAAAGATGTTTTCTCAATTTTAACAATTCACAGAAATATTTTATTGTCTATTTCTTGTTAATTAATTAAATTCCTAAAATCATTTTAATTGTACCGTTTTCATTTTCCATTTTCATTCACCGGGTCAATTGAGCCTTTATGCTTATGAAAATTAATAAAAGTGAATACTTATGATTCCTTATATTATTATTTAAATTCATAGGTGATTCCTCCATATGGTATCAGAACAAGTTTGAATGTATATATTTTATCTTTGAATGTCCTTAAACACGAATTAAGCTCAAACAGTGACTAATCAACCACACGCGTTAGATCAAGACACAAACCCAAATAAGTCTTGGATGTGAGTGAGGCTGATAAGCAAGCTCCAAATGCCATTCTTTGGACATCGTCTTCCGAGTTTAAACTTTTGGTTAAATGACTTCTCAGCGGCAAAGCCCAGCAGACATTTCTGCACGATAGTGAAAATTACAACTTTGATGTATATGGGCATCACAAAATGTAATGTCTTATGGAACTTCGAGGGGATGTTTCTTCTTTTACCTTAAGATAATATTATTCCTTAGGCTGGCATTATTTGCTGTTTTATTTATGCTTCACGAGCACGAGTCATATGCATTTTGTTAAAGCATAATTCGAACTTTAATTTAGATTAGAATATATGCAACAATGATGATCAAGTCCGACCTTAAAGTGATAATAATTGAGAATCTCAGTCGCATTATAAGTAAGTACAAAATCACCGTTTAAAGTTAATTTGATGGGCATATATATGCTCAACTCAACTCTAATTAAAATTTAGACAACCAGTTATTTTCATGTGTTGCACTCAAATTATGACAAAGTCGGATGCTTTGCTTACTATTTTTTATCTTCTTTCTACTCTTGATTATTATATCACTAAATTTTATTCTTGATAGCACTAAAGAAGAAAGAAATAAAGAGAGTTATAGAATGGTATATGTCCCTTATTTTTTATTTTTTTAAAAGTTGTGTTTAACAACTTTGTTGACGTTCCTTAATAAGTAATTAAACAATAAAAGAAAGCATAATCATGCATAATTAATGTCAGTTAAAAGCTTCTCAAAAGAAAAAAAAATTGTCAGTAAGAGGTTCACACGATATTTGAGTTTCCTATTCTTCTAGTTGGTATAAATATAATCAAATTCTCTATACATTTGATTGGATTTATTCACCCCCATTTTCTTCTGTCACTCTCTTTTTTGGAAACGCCATTTTCTTTTCTCTTTAATTTTCTATAAGTTTGTTCTTTGAAAGATAAAGCAAAGAGGGTCGGCTTCAAAGAGGAGGTCTTACTCTCACCCTTCGAAATTAGACATTCATGGCCCTTTTCTTTTGCTTTTTTAGACAAACTTTTATTTGTATAATAGTTTGATTAATTTATAAGGACCATTACCTCTCACTCATCATTATTTTTAGTGCTTGATTTATAATAATTATACACATACAAATAACCCGAGATCTTATGCGTCCGTGTATATAATTCGGAGGGCCTACATTCTTTCAAGATATTTTTATGAAACCCTTGAATTGCGTCGTCGGTAATGTCATCATTTACACGATCTAAAAGATCTAGCTAGTTAGTAATACGTAAAAGCTAAAGATACTAATATGAAATTAATTGGTTTTATAGATTAAAAATTTCATAGTATTTCTGCACCAATAAAAAATTGAGTTCCAATTACCTGGAAGCATTCTTTACAAATTAATTGTAGTTAACAAATAAATAAACTATCTTAATAGATCAATAAGGCTAGCGCTCATAAGTAACACAAAAAGGCTACATATGTTAGTTTAATTAATTATAGTTCTAAATTATTTTGTCGATCAACAATTAATCCAAGGAGTTTCCTTTTATGTCTTTCCCATAAAACCTACGCTCAATGAACATATAAGAAGCTTATTTAACCGTGTCAATCATTTAGCTTCAAGGTTTTGTTTTTAGACTACCAGATGCAAAACTTATAAATTATTTATGGCTTATGAATTATTTTTGTTAATTATAGCAGACGTGACATATTGAATTATATTAAATGTTAAGATATTATATATGCTGTAATAATGTAATTACCGATAGGGTTTGAGGACTAGATTTGCCAGATGCATTGTTATTAGTTTCTTTTTGGTGGGTAATGCTGGCATTTGTATAATATTAATCGGTTCCTGCAATTACAAGAATGAGTACAAGTATGTTACTTTATTATTTTGTGATAATTCCCGTAGAAAAAAATAATGTGTATACTAAGCTTAACAAATGTTGCCTAGCTGATTAACTGATTAGGACATGAAGCAGAATACCTGGCTAGTTTTGAAGAAAGATCTGTGTAGCATTGATGCAGCATGGACTATTGAAAGTAGACTTCACACGCGTACGTAAATGACAAAGCAGTAGCAGAATATGGAGCATTAGGATGAGTAGTTACATATTAATAATCTTAATAACGACCAAGTAACCAACCATTTGTCTTGTTTTTGGAAACTTAGCTTACACTCATTACCCATGGCCATTAATTGGCTCATTGTATTTAACTTGTAAAATTTAAAGGGACTATTGCATGTATTAGATTTAATAAGGTGTTTGGCAAGCAAGAAAGTGAAAGAAAATTTAACAAAGAAACTTTAACTGTGAAGATTCTTATTAATTAAAACTCAAGATACACATTAAGAACGTGTTAATCACTATTTATAGTTACACTCAAAACTAACTACAAAAACAGAGCTCAAAGCTGCTATATTAACAAACTAATCAGCCTTCCAATCACACCAAACCAGCTGGATAATTCGTTACAACTTAGTGTAAATAACAACCCAATCCAACTCAGCAGTTATAACACGTCACCAGTCAGCTCAGCAGCTTCAACTTATACACTTAACATCCCCCCTCAAGCTCAGCCTAGTGAAGCGAGGGTGAGCTTGTCTCTCAGATAATGAAAAGGATGATAAGCTAAAGTTTTAGTAAGGATATCAGCTGAGTTATGAGAACTAGGAACATAGCTAACTTGGAAGCTTTTATTAGCAATCTTTCCTCGCAAGAAATGAACATCAAGCTAAATGTGTTTAGTTCAGGAGTGGAATTTAGGATTACTTGATAAGGCAGCTGCACTTTGGTTATCACACCAAATGACAAGAGTAGAGACAAAAGAAATACTAATTTCAGTCAACAAGGAATTAAGCCACAAAACTTTTGATGCAGCCATTGCTAGAGCTAGATATTCTGATTCAGTGCTGGACCTGGACACCACTTCTTGTTTCTTTGAACACTAAGAAATTAGATTAGGGCCAAAATAAACACAGTACCCGGCAATTGATTTTCTATCATCTCTGTCATCTGCCCAATCTGCATCACTGAAACAATCTATGTGCAAGGGACCTTGAGATTAGAATATTGTAACCCCATATGCATTGTACCCTTTAGATATCTAAGAATCCTTTTGCATGCTTGCCAGTGATTAATGGTTGGAGCAGTTAGAAATTGGCTGAGTTTATTAACTGGAAATGCTATCTCAAGTCTGGTCAGGGGTAACATGCTGAAGAGCTCCAATTGTGCTTCTATATAAAGTTGCATCAGCAAAAGGTTCACTGTTAATTTTGGTAAGTGGAACATTTGTAGCCATTGGAGTTGAGTAGGGAGTACAATCTTGCATCTTAACCTTGTTCAGTAAATCAGCTATATACTTTGACTGAGAGAGATGCAAGCCTGTATCAGTTTTGGTGACTTGAATACCAAGAAAAAAATGTAGTTCTCCAAGGTCTTTTAGAGCAAACGTAGTCTGCAGATTAGTAATAACTTGCTGAATTTGTGCAGAGTCTGAACCTGTTACAATAATATCATCCACATAGACTAATACCAGCAAGAGATGCCTTGAACCCTTTGGAAAAATAGATAATTATCAAACTTGGAATTCTTGAAGCCCCATTGTTGAGTTAACACTATTTTTAATCTATCAAACCAAGCTCTATGAGCTTGTTTGAGACTATATAATGCCTTTTGAAGTTTACAGATGTGTATAGGTTTGGATTGATCCATAAAGCCTTCAGGTTGCTGCATATATACTTCTTCAGTAAGATAACCATTAAGAAAAGCATTGTTAATGTCAACTTGTCTTAATGACTAGTGATTAAGAACAACCAAGCTCAGAACAAGTTTAACTGTAGAAGCCTTCGCCACTAGACTGAAAATTTCATTATAATCAATGCCTTGAGTTTGATGGAAACACTTTGCTACAAGTCTGGCTTTGTACCTTGAAATACTACCATCTGCATTGTGTTTAATTCTAAACACCCACTTATTTCCTACAACTTTGCCAGGATATGTAGGCTGAACAAGTGTCCAGGTTTGATTATGAACTAAGGCATGATATTCTTCTCGCATTGCCTGAAGCCACTTTGGATCATTTAGAGCAGCTGAAACTGTGCGTGGTTCTTTTGGTTTAGGATCACATTCAACTAGATAGGCCTTTTTTGGTTTGAATATCCCCATTTTAGATCGAGTAATCATAGATGTCCATCAATGGGTTGAGAAAGTGGAGATAAGTGATGAAGAGGTTGAAAAGATGATTACTTATTTATAGGACTAGGAGTATGAGATAAAAGGTGATTTTCAAAGCTGGATAAATTGGAGTTGGAAGGCAAATCAGTTGCTGAAGGTGCAGATTGAGAGAAAGATTTATCAAGTTGTGTAGCAGTCTGTGATAAAGTGAATAAGACAAAAGGATATGAAGAAATAGATTTTGGCAAAGAATTAGAATTTGATTTTGCAGAAAAATTGTCAGCTGACTTGAAGGGAAAAGATGACTTATCAAAAATGACATGATTACTGATATTTCACCCTGCCAGAAGGATGAAGACACTGATAGCCTTTGTGAAGTGAGCTATAGCCAAGAAAGACATATTTTTCACTTTTGAACTAGAGTTTATAATGATTATAAGGTCTGAGATAGGGGTAGTAAGAGCAACCAAAGACTTTTATGAATGTATAATCTGGTGGTTTATGAAAAAGTTTCTCAAATGGTGATTTATTGTTGAGAACAGGTGTAGGAAGTCTATTAATAAGATATGTGGCTGTATAGAATGCATTCTACCAGAATTTGAGTGGCAAATGAGCTTGGGCAAGAAGTGTAAGGCATGTTTCAACAATATGTTTATGTTTTCTCTCTATTCTTCCATTTTTATGGTGGATATAAGGACATGGATGTCTAAATTGTATACCTTGGTCAGAGAGATATGACACAAAATGCCTGAATTCACCACCCCAATCAGTTTATAAACATTTAATTTTCAAGTTCAGGCAGTTTTTTAATCATGTTTTTGAATTCAACAAATGCTAACAAGGTTTTGGATTTTGCAGTGAAAGGAAATATCCAAGTGTATCTAGTGTAGTTATCTAAGATGGATAGATAGTAGGTGTATCCTTGTGAAGAAGTAATGGGAGCTGGTCCCCAAAGGTCATCATGTAGTAATTCAAGGGGCTGAGTGGTTGAGGTTTCTATTGAAGGAAAATACTGCATATGACACTTGCCTAGTTGACAAGCATCACAAAACTGTGATTTTGAGTATTTGAGAATGATAAAATTTGAATCCAGGCATTTTATGATTTGCTTTTAAAGCATGAGTAGTTGGATGACCCATTCTTTTGTGCAGTAAACTATAATCAATAGTCTTATTATATAAAGCAAAATGAGTCACAGGGACATTCTTATTGATTTGAGGATTATTTACAAGTATAAAAGGATGAGACTTAGTATCAAATGAACTCAATTGAGTAAACATAGACATTGGAGCTGTTGACAATGTACTTATTGAATTAAAAACATACTCAGATGAGGTTGACACTGGAAACACAGAACTTAAGTTATCACAGACTGTATTTAAGCATGAAACTTGATAAAGACCTCCTCTAGCAATCCCCTTGAGCAATGTGATCCTTGAATTCTTGTCCTTAACAAAACAAACATGGTTGTAAAACTCAATGAAAACATTGTTATCAGCAAGCAATTTGGAAACACTGATAAGGTTTTTAGTAATTGTAGAAACATGCAAAACATGATTTAGGTAAATAGGTGTTGTAGTCAAGGTTTTAACAGCAACAAATCCAACATTATAAATAGGCAGCCCCATACCATTTCCTACATGTAGTTTTTCAAGGCCATGGTAAGTTGAGTATTTAGAAAGTATACCTGCATCTTGAGCAATGTGATTTGTTTCTCCAGAGTCAAGATACTAGGCTAGATCAGCTACACTGCTATAGTTTACCAATTGTGCAGAGAGAGGAACATTATGAGGAATACCATAATTTCCAGCATGCATGTTTGCTGTTGGAACACTATTATAGCCACCATTTGCACTTTGAAAATCAAAAGCACCTTGAGGGTTCATGATTCCTGGATTCTGATAGGCAACATAACCAAATAAATGTCCAGTAGGTCCAGCTTACCTAGGAAAGTTAGGTCTGAATCCAGATCCAAAATCAGAACTATTGTATCCAGAACCTCTACCAAAATAATTCTGATTATTTCTTGGAAATCCTCTATAATTCTGACCTCCACCTCTTAGCCTAAAACCACCAAAACCTTTGTTTCTAGAAATTAACCCCTGATTGAATCTGTGTTTACACTTATAAGCTCCATGGCCTGGAATGTAACAGATTTGACACACAACATTTTTTTCAGAACCAGTACTCATGTTCTGATTGTTATCATAAACACCAAAATTTCCAGCACCTACATTTTTCTGATTATATCCAGATCTATTATAACCTTGGCCTATCTGAGCAAAATTTGCTATCATATCATGCAGAGGTTCATTATGTGATTTTCCTTTGCTCATTTCCAACCTAGTTTCATGACTAAGTATCATAGAATACACCTCTTCAGCAGTAAGTTTCTCTTTTTCCAATCTAGTAAGTATATTTGTGACTAAGGATTCATAGTTTTCATTCAATCCAGTAAGCAAGTGCATAATCAATTCATTCAAAGTAATTGGATTACCTCCAATGGCCAAGCTATCAACAATTTTCTTCATCTTATTGAAGTAATCACTAACTGAGAGTGATCATTTCTTTGTTGATTGAATCTGCATCTTCAAAGGCAAATATCTCGCTTTGGATTGTGATATGAAGATTCCAGCAAGCATCTCCCAAAGCTCAAGTGATATTTCACAATTGATCACCATGATTAATACGTTGTCCACCATTGATGAAAGCATCCAACTCTGCAGAAGTTTGTCAGTTTTCATCCATAAGACATGGTCTGGATTTTCTTGCTTCTGTGATGCTTCACCTCCAGATCTTCAAAGTTCTTGAGTATATTCAGTGAGATAACGTTCTGGACATACATTCTCACCATTGATGAAGCTTTCAAGTCCATTAGCAACGATCGACGTTCTAACTTGAGTTTTCCACACCAGGTAGTTTGATCTATCAAGCTTTATAGGTTGAAAAAAGTTGAATGAAAGTGAGGAGGAAGCTATGTGATTAGATATTGACATAGGTGCAGGCTCTTATACCATATTGGATTTAATAAGGTGTTTGGCAAGTAAGAAAGTGAAAGAAAATTTAACAAAGAAACTTTAACTGTAAAGATTCTTATTGATTAAAACTCAAGATACACACTAAGAACGTGTTAATCACTATTTATAGTTACACTCAAAACTAACTACAAAAACATAGCTCAAAACTGCTATATTAACAAACTAATCAGTCTTCCAATCACACCAAGCCAGTTGGATAATTCGTTACAACTTAATTAGTATAAACAACAACCCAATCCAGCTCAGCAGCTATAGCTTCAGCTTATACACTTAACAGTACGTCTCTTCAAGAAAATATTCGGCCATCTTTTGCGAGAGATACATACTTTAAGTTCAAAATGAAAAAAAGTTGTTCTTCTTCAAATCAAAATTTAACAATTTGCTTCTGAAGAACTCGAGTAGTGTACAAGGTGGGATCATGGATACTCTGAATATGTCAGACTCAATTATGAACGTGGCCACTAACAATGGCCTAGAATATTCCTCTTCACTGCTGTAACATGCTGCATGAGTTGTAATAACTAAGAAAATTTAGCGTATCTTTGGCGTGGGGTTTCTAATTTTGTACAAGTTGACTGCATAACATACCCCTTTTGATACACCCATCATAAGGTCAACTTATGACCTTGAAAGCATGCAGGCCCTTCCCTTCTGCAAAAAAAAAAAATAAAAAATAGTGATCTTGGTTAATCTTCAATTAATTTAGAAATGCCTAGTGTTTAAAATAAATTGGAAGGGCTTTTTTAGAAAAATAGAGCAAGATTATGTAGCTTTTGTGTAAAAGTGAAAAGAGGTTATATAGGATTGGGCAAATCTTAAAATGTCAAGGAAATACCAAATCGAAAGGGCTCTTCTGTGCACGCGTCAAAGGGTTTTAGAGTTTTCAAGGAAAGAATCTCGGAAGAAAAAGATATTGTTTGTTGCAAAATCTGATTTTATATTTGAAACAAGAATAGAAATGGTAGGATCTCCAAACTCACAGGGCACTATTGTGGAGGGTCTATCTCTTCTCTTGAAAAGAATCAACATAGTGGACAACTTATCACTTCACTTGAATTAGTGTAAATTGATTCTTATTTGCCATCCCACTATTTTATTGCATCCTAATTATGGAGAATCCCTAATTTATTGGGAAGTTAGAGAATCTTGGATCATCACAGTTGAGTGACAACTACGAAAGTTACTATAATGCTAACCTTACTATCCAAGGATAATTCTTTACAGTCCTTTTTTTTTTTTTTTGGTAGAAGAATTATTTAATGTAAACCAACGTTGAAGGTGTAATAAATTTTTGTTCATTGCATTTACATAAGTTTATATTGTACTTCTCTCTTTCATCCATTTGTTGTTACCAAGTAGTTAGCTTCTTATATCACTAACCGTCTCAAACTGAAAATTATTCCCCAATGGGTCAAAGGAGTATATGATGACTTGATGAGTAACTAGAGAAAGCCTTCAAATCAGATGGGTAGGAACTGTCAAATAGGCCATCAACGGGTCAGTTTTGATGCCTCTCGACAGAAATCCACAATTTAGTGGGTCCCTCAAACAAAAGCTTCAAGCATCCACAAGCATTAAGAGTAAGCACTTAAAAAAGAAAAATAAATAAATAAAATATCCCATAACTGAAAATTATTGGTCAACGAAAACGGCAAGTCGTCCCAAAACACTAACTGGTGTTGATCGATCGAGTTGTGTAGTTTGTGTATGTGTCACAATAGAATTAGCTACTTGTCTTTATATAAGTAACCAGACCTTGACTGTTTGTATATATGCATTTTATTCCCTTCGTCCATTTAGTGGGTGAATATGAATGAAGAAGAGTTTGTTGTTTGTTAAAGGTTAGTTATTACTATGACAATGCCTGTTTAATTACACCCTTGGCTACTGACTGCCACTTGTATAAATAAGCCCTATTCTTGGTTCTGCATAATAGCCTAGAGAGACCAGGCCCTCAATAATTTCGCAAAAAATAGATAAGACTCTCTCAATAATCTAAATTCTCCCTCAAATCCTGGAAAATTTTCGCTCAATATCTCCGTCAAATCCCTTTGTGGATCAGATAAGATAAAACCATGTCTCAAACTTTGAACCCAATATCCCCATATACTAGATACATATAAAATTGTACTACTGATTTAGATTCCTGGTCATCTTCATCATCATCAACTACTTGTTTAACTTGCTAAGTGGTAGTAGTACTATTGTGGGTTTTGGTTCTTGGGTTTGCTGATAATGGATAATAATAATCACTTGAAAGAAGTAGAAGGCAAGAGGGTTCATGATCATTTTAACAATAACAAGGCCGCAATATCAGCAGCTAGACGACATAACTGGTGCCTGGACCAGTCATAGTTGGTGCTGGTCCATCAGGGCTAGCCACAGCGGCTTGTCTTACAGAAAAAGGAGTCCCAAGCTTGATTCTCGAAAGGGCTAATTGCATAGCTTCTTTGTGGCAGCTCAAAACCTACGATCGTCTCCGGCTTCATCTCCCTAAACAATTCTGTCAGCTCCCTCTCATGCCATTCCCTTCTAATTTCCCTACCTATCCAACCAAACAGCAGTTTTTAACCTACTTGGAGACCTACACAAACCATTTCGGCTTGGACCCAGTTTTCAACACCACTGTGGTTAATGCTGAGTATGATCATCTTAGTAGGTTGTGGCGAGTCAAGACTCAGCAAGGGCTCAAACAAGAGGAGACTGTGTATCATGTGTCAGTGGCTGATTGTTGCGACGGGTGAAAATGCTGAGGAAGTTGTGCCTTATATTGAAGGAATGGATTGTTTTCGAGGACCAATCTTTCACTCAAGCTCTTACAAGACCGGCGAGCTGTTTCGTGACAAGAACGTGCTTGTTGTTGGCTGCGGGAACTCAGGCATGGAGGTATCTTTAGATCTCTGCAACTACAATGCTCGTCCTTCCCTCATCGTTAGAGATACGGTCAGCATATATACCTTAACAATTTTAACTTTAATTTGCATAATATAGAGTAATGATCCAGTGGGTGACATTGCTTTTGTTATAGCAGCTAATCCACATGTGCTTATATACGAAGTTGCTTACCAGATCAGTTTTTGCTTAATATATATACATAATCATTCTTTGCATAATATATTTCCATCTTTATTTGTTCTCTAACTTTCTTGGAACTCGTATGCATGCGCAAGATTGGTCATAGCCAGCTGAAAATTCACATAATCATAAAGTTAATATACTTTGTAATTTTTCCTTTCCTCTCTGAAAGAAATAGTCTGAGTATTTCATTTTAGGTTATGGGATGTTGTCATGAATGATATCATCATGTATAAAATAAATTAAGGTTTGAAAATTAAAGCAAGCAACTTTTGGTTTAAGTGTTGCAGGTGCACGTTTTGCCTCAAGAGATGATAGGGAGATCAACTTTTGGACTGTCCATGTGCTTACTCAAGTGGTTCCCCGTGCGTCTTGTGGATCAATTTTTACTTCTAATGTCGTGGTTAATGCTAGGAGACACTTCTCAGTTTGGACTCATTCGCCCTAAACTTGGCCCGCTTGAACTCAAGAACGTGTCTGGTAAGACGCCAGTACTAGATGTTGGCACTCTAGCAAAGATCAGAAGCGGCAACATTAAGGTTACACTAATTACATGTGTATGATCATGATTCTCAGGATCTATTTGTCTATTTTGAACATTGTGTTATATTTTGATTTTTGGAAACCCAGGTTTGTCGAGCTATTAAGAGACTAAAGCACCATGCTGCTGAGTTTATTGATGGGAGTATAGAAAATTATGATGCAATCATCCTAGCTACGGGTTACAAAAGCAATGTACCATATTGGCTAAAGGTACCTAACTTCCTTTTATAAGTAATCAATCTGTAAATTAATACAAGAGATATAAAGTTCAAAAAAAAATTACAAGATATGTAAACATATATTTATATCAAGATTTTAAATTAAATTGGGATTTTAATATGTCCTCAGGATACCGAAATGTTTTCGGAGAAAGATGGGTTTCCTCGGATGGAGTTTCCGAATGGATGGAAAGGAGCTCATGGTTTGTATGCCGTAGGATTTAATAAACGGGGGCTGCTTGGTGCGTCTATTGATGCAAGAAGAATAGCAGAAGATATTGAGCATCAATGGAATTCCGATGCCAAAAAGCTCATGGCCTTCTCTCGCTCTCTTCCATTGCCCCCAAATCAAGACTTAGAATTTAACTCAATGGTTGTTAATTAATTAATTGGAAGGAGGCTTCTCCCATATATTAATTAACCCTTCCAATTAGGAAGATTATGGGTTTATATCTTGTACATTGCAATTTTTCTCTTGTTAATTTGAAAAGTTATTGAGAGAGGTTGAGGTTGCAGTTTAGATTTTTCAATATTTTGCTAGGCTTAATTTGTAAATAGGGAGTTTTTGTGGTGAGGTGGAGTGCCTGTGTTTCTCTCATTGGAGATCATTAGATCATTGTATAGAATTTATATGACAGATTCCTATAATTAATAACAGTTTAAGTAACTGATAATAGTCCTACTTTATGTTTAAATTGGGAGGCATTCTCTCCAAAGTAAAACTAATTCAGGTGATAATTAATGGTTAATAGTTAGATTAAGAATTAAAAATTAGTTAAATTTAACCATAAATTATTACTAATTCTTGATTTATATATTTTACAAGTAGCACCACGTAGTTATTTTTAACCTAAGCAAAGAAAAATAATCACATTAATAAAAGAAATGAATAGTTATCTACAACATATTAATATTCCAATGAAGGCAACAATTCATTTGTTGAGATGTTTGACTCTTTTTCCATTATCTTTAAAGTAGAGGGTTCAAGTCTCCTCGTTGAGCGGTGAAAGTTATTTTTAAGGTTATTCTGATGTTAGGCTTCTACTTTAGGATTTAATTATATATTTTTTAAGTGATAGACCTAATTTCACTGTACATAAAATATTAAATAAAAATATTTCTATAAAGCATTAGGTCTTCATATGGGACCATAATTTCATTTATTTATTTATTTATTTATTTATTTGAAAAGCATAAAATGTCTTCTTTACTACAAAAGAAAAAGTGAATTTAAAAGAAAAGGCAAAGAGAAGGGGGGGAAAAAGGTCCTTTAGGCCATCCATCCGTTTGGAAGGGAAGGAACTCAAGGAAGTGGCCCTCCTCAGGTTCTCTTCTGCATCTTCTACAAATTTTCTTTATAATGTACGGGCTATATTAATTTAAACCAAATGTTATAATCGTTGCCTTATTGCTTCGGCTCCCAAATCCTCATCAGTATTTGGACCACCATTAATTATTATATATCGAGAATTTCATATAAGCTCCACCAGATTTTGCTCCCCCTCCATGCTTGGATGGGGTCTCTGATGTTTATATTAAAAAACAATCATTGCAAATAAATATTGAAAAAGAATATATAGGTGATCAGTTAAGAGAGCTGAAAATTTTGTCAACATATGAACAATTTATTAAATAAGCATAAACATGGTTTGGTAAATTCGTCCCACCTAACTCTTCATATATTAAAAGAGATGCATAGTATTAATGAAGGTTTTGAATAAAGAAATAAATAATAATTTTAATGTGAATTATTCTATTCTTGAGGCTTTAAAAAAACCCTAATGTTTTTTTTTTTTTTTTGGGTTGTAGAATTGGTTCATTTTAATTCGAAACATTCTGATTGTGTCATAACTGAACCAGTTAGACGTAGTTATGAAAACTTAAGAAAGAAAAGCGTTTGAACAAAAGATGAGGATTATAAAGTTGTTTGCAGGAAAAAAGAGGAGGGGTTACATATTATTAAGAAAATTTTAAAGAATTGTTGTGTTGGTAGGTTTTATTCCGACCGAACGGTATTGATGGTGAGCACATATATACAAAAATCAAATCTTTGGCTTCAGATTTATAGCGACAGCAATATGCAATTAATGTATCAACATAAAAGAATTTCTACTTGTAAAATCCAATTCTAGGACCATAAGGGCTGGCCTACTAATAATTGCCTGGTCCATTAGATTCCCTAATGCTCTCCTTAAAGACCCCTTAAATTCTTCCATTCTGCCGACTATTTTCTTCTTTTTAATCCTTTGGTGACTCTTATGTGGCACTTGGTCAAACAAATTAATTTAAAGAATAATTAAGGATTATGGAGATATAATTAATTTGCTTCTGTATAAGGATTTTGATAGTGCTATTGTATATATATATATATATATATTTTTTTTTTTTTTCTATCTTTCCGTCCAACGCAAGTTCCTCTTCTCCCACTAATAGCATATCACATTTCAACTTCCTTCTTGGTTTCTGCTTCGACCCACTGAACTTATCCAAATAAACCACAAGTTATGCGTGCTAATTAAGATTGTATTAACAACACATAATGATTAAATTAAAGAATATCAAAGATCGATGTGCATGATTCCATGGTCCAGATCACGTGATAGCCACGCGGAGAATACAAGTCTCAATAGAGTGAGCAGCTTTCCCTGTACTGTGTTTACACTTGGAGCACATGCTGGCTCCTGAATTTGGACCATCCAATTTGATGGGATTTCATTATTTACTGCTTTTATTGTGCGTGGTCCTAAAATTTATGGCATAGTAACTCTACGCTGGACCATTTCTAATATTAAGTATAAATGCACAATTGTAAGGGCGGTGTTGTGTTAAATCATCATGTTCTATTTTCCCATTTTCACCATACTCCAATAATTGTGATCAATCTCTTTGAGAAATGGTACATTTCGTTTTCTTTGATCTTGTTGTGTTTTAAGGATAACAATACTAGGAAATGTAAAAAGTAGGGGTGATTAAAGACAAATTGATTTTTTTTTAACCAATATCTCTTTGATGGCCAGTTAAGAAAACTAATTAGAAACTCCTCGGTCATACTTACTACTATTTTTTTTTTTTAGAAAATTATTATTACACCACCTTTACTTTGTTTTATCTTCATCCAACTATTACAAAATCTTAACATGTACTTTACACCACCTTTTTTTTCACATTTGTATCAACTAGCCACTTTTGCATTAGCACTATTAAATAATTTTAATAAAATGATAATTTTACCCCCAAATAAATTAAAAGACTATTTTATCTTATAAAAACTTTTAAAATTAAAAATTATAATCATAAAAATATCCCTAAATTTTAAAAAAATAAATCCCAAATAGAGGTGCTCTATTGATTTTTACTAAATTTAGATTTTTCAACATTTTAATAATTATCTTTATTGAAAATTATAATTTTACAAAATTTTGTTATAAATAAATGAATTTATTTAATAAAAAATTATAATTTTGTAAAATTTTATTAAAATAACTGAATTTATTTCTTAAAAGAATAAACCCTAAAATTTTAATAATTTATGGGATTTTTATTAAATCCCAAAATTTTGCAATTATTTTTATAATTATAATTTTATAATAAAAATTTTAATTTTGGGATTTATTTTTATTAAATTTAGGGATATTTTTATTAATATATTTTTATTTTTTAAAGTTTTTATAAAATAAAATGGTCTTTTAATTTATTTGGGGGTAAATTTGTCATTTTATTAAAATTATTTAATATTGTTAATGCAAAAGTGGATAGTTGATACAAATGTGAAAAGAAATGTGGTGCAAAGTACATGTTAGAATTTTATAGTAATTGGATGAACATAAAACAAAATAAAGGTGGTGCAATGATAATTTTTCTTTTTTTTTTCTTTTCACAAAGTGAGTCCTACACAAAAGATTAAATCCAAAAAAATTAATTTTCTAACCTGTATCTTTCTTAAAATGCAAATCCAAATAATTGATTAAAAAAAAAATCTGCATGAAAAATACTCTTATGAAGTCCCTACTACAAAATTACCATACTGATTATACTTATCTTTCACATCATGCACACCCTAAAGTTCTATCTTATACTGACGAACAATCATTATTTTGCAATCGGTTGAGATATCGCAATTCATGTTCAATTACATCCTCGTAGTTTCTTTCTAACAATAATAGCACCGAATTAGTCTATATATCTGTATGTGCTCACAACGTGTCAGAGAGCTTTAAAGATATGATATATCCATCAAAATGTCAATAATCGTAATCATAGGCTCGGTGGCCGTACTCGATAAATTGATAATCACATTTACCTGAACAAATCATGAGAGTTAGTCAACATTAATTCTTTTCTTTTATTGGGACATGGTCCTCTTATCACAATATCTAATCGCGCGCTTGTTCTAATCTAACTAGTTGTCAAGAGAATCACTTGTCCATCTGATGACTTGAACGCCAACTTTGAATCTTCAAAAGTAATGAGTTCGTGTATTTCATAGGCTCTTCAAGTTTAATCGTTAGTAATAAAAGGGAAAAGGAAAATGCTCGATTTTGGTAATGAGAGACGTCAACTGTTTGATAAGTAACCCGATAGGCCACCATGCGTAGACATTTATGGAACCAGATGCAACCCTCCCTCGTATGCATAAAGCTTTTGTAGGTTAAAATGTCACAGTAACTGTTAGACTTTCTTATTAACAAAAGAATTGTAGCAAAAACCCTAGAAAGGGGTTAACATTGAACGAAAAGCCGAACGGACAATAATAGAAAATTAATTGACACAAAGTGAACACGTGAATTTAATTTTACTATCATGTTAGAGAGACCGCTAGACGAACCGCTTAGTAAAGGCCTAAAATATTTCAGTATAAAAAAAAAAAAAACGTGGTTTAACTGTACCATGAAGTTTCCTATAATTAATATTGATAAGCTTAAATGATCTGCTTTAAAAGAACACAAATGGTATAGTTAGCTGCTGCCATTCTTGCACACATGGTACGCTTGTGCTTAAAAGAGAGACCCAGCACATTCTGACATATATAGTAGTTGAAGCTAATTAAGTAGCTACTAGCTAGCTAGGGCTTTAGAGAGTTGATGATTGAGGTGTGAAAGCAGTTATGCTTTATGACTATGGTTCCTGCTTTATTACGTAGATGAAAGGGGCAAGGCACGCAGGCCCGAGAGAACATGAGCAACACTTGTCAATTTCTGAGAAGATCAAGAAGAGGGCGATCTAGTAAATTAATTAAGAGTGTGACAAGTAATTAAGGAATTTTTAAAAGTTTTTTTTTTTTTTTCTTCCAAGCACACATTGGGTGATATGTATATATGTTGAGTGTCATGTGTCCGTTGGATATGGACCACCACTCTCAGCTTGTCTTCGTCAATAATCATAAGCTCATCTCTAGCTAACCCGCATGTTCTGGGATTCTAAAGTGAAAAAATTTTGCAGTGGCCAGTGAGTGCATGGCTGTTCGCTTTTCGTGAAATCTCTTTCTAAAAACTTCAACGGTTGGTAGACCAACTGACCAATCATATTTATCTTCTTTTAACTCTGACATTACATGTCATTTGGCTCGTAGCGGAATGGTATTATGTGCTCGACATATGTTGAGAAAGCTCATTCCGTTTAAATAAAGATTGATTTCTCTCCACATATTAGTCAAATTATATTTTTGAGATTATTGCTCGTCAGACCTTTGGGTTGTACTACAAATATCTGTATATAAAGTTTTAGTAAATTTAGATTGCATAAATTTATAAATTTGTGAAAATTTCCCTAAAAAAAAAAACTCGGACATTACATTAAACATGTATTTGATAGAAACCTAGATTAATATCTACGTGGTTGTGGCAAGGAAGTCAGAAGGGTCTTTTTACCTTCTTTTTTTTTTTTTTGTCCTCCTGTTGAAATACTGTTATTTTGTTAAATAACACTATCATATACAATAGAGATTAACTCTATTATAGGATATCCGAATATTATTTAGTCCCATTTTGAGCATACATAAATTGGACCCATCTTAGGCTAGGTCTACAAGCGAAAATGACCAAAAGCAACTATGATTTAAGAGAGAGGTGTCTATGAGAAAAAAACTACTAAACAAATGATAAATAGTTATATCTTGATAAAAGTACATATGTTATATATTCTCACTAGTTCAATGGATTGTCTACAGTGGCCACAAGATTTTCTCTCCATTTGACAACTAGAACCCACCATCAACCCTTGAATGTGTGTGTATTAGGGGTGGGCAAATTATATTTCGGTTCGGGTTGTTCGAGTTTCGGTTTGGGTTTCAACCCATTTAATTTGGAGAATTCAACCTAATTGGGTTCAAATTATAAACCCGAACCAAACCAAACTGAATCGGTTCAGATTACAAATTCAAATTGACTTAAATTACACACCCTAATTTTACATTTCTCATAATCTCAAAAAAATTAACTAAATTACATAAACAAATTTATATTTAACAATTAACACAAAATTTAACAACACTTGAAAAAATAAAATTAAGAAATTAACTAAGAATAAAAAATTAATTAATGGGAAATTAGAAAAAGAAGAATAAATATTCAGTAGTGAACGAGGAAAAGAAGAATAAGAAGATTTTTGGCAGCAGCGAAGGATAGAAGAAGAAGAAGAAGAAGAAAAAGAGAAAAAGAGAAAAAGAACTAAAGAAGAAGAAAAAGAAAAAGAAAATAAGAAGAAGAAGAAAAGAAGATGATATTTGGCAGTGACAGAAGAAAAAGAGGAAAAGAAAAAAAGAAGAAGAGGACAAGTAGAGGAAAAGTGAAGGCGGTGACTGAGAATGAGAAGTGTGTGTGTGAATTGTCATAGTTAGGGTTACAAAAGTGTTTTAAAATTTTTTTTATTTGTTCGTTAACCCGTTTGGGTTGGTTATTCAGTTCGAGTTGAACCCAAACGAGTTATAAGGTACAACTCGATCTGAACGCCCACCCCTAGTGTGTATTTAGTGTGTGTGTGGGTGGGTGGGTGGGTGAGTGCACACACATATGTATACATATATATATATATATAGGCCAAAAGAAAATACATTAAAATTACTAACAAGCACGTAAATCAATTGATATGAGGTTGTTCTAACTTAATTAAGGTCATCGGTTCGAGACTTGAGAATGTAACTGCATTAAAAACTTGTTGGAAAAGTTTTGCCGCCGTAGTGGTCTTACCCGGCTCGAATCTGGATTAGTCGGGATCCAATGTGATCTTCAGATACTAGATGATTTCATACACCGAAAAAAAAAATCAAAATTCAATAAGAATTATAACTCGACATATTTCATTTCATACTAGAATAAAATTGCTCAAGAGTCAAGGCAGACAAGCAAGAACAAACCAAGAAAAATATAACTTCTCTCATAAACATTTTATTTTTGATAAAATAGGTTATCTTCTTAAATCTAAAATAAGAGGTATGAGATAATAAAAGGAATTCATAGTTAACAAAGTGATGATATTTGACACATTTATCTCAGTAGCTGCCACGTTTTAATTAATATTATTTATTTCAAAATTGTCCTTATTACAAAATGAAAAAATAAAAAATTAATTTTTTTTTGTCTCAAGCTCTCAATAGATTAATTTCTCATCTCTCATATCTCTCTCATTTTTTTAAATTGATATATAATTTAAATCAAATATTAACTCCTAATCAAATTCCAAATTGAAATTAAACAAAGTTTTAGATAATCACATAAAGAAATATTATCAATAACAACAAACCCACCAATTGTTCATAAAATTTAATAAAATCTAAAATTAAAAATCATCATATGTTGGAGGAGGTGATAGATAGATGGGCGAAAAAGATAAGTTGTGGTGTTGTTGATGATGATTATGTACTTGGTATTGATAAATTAAACTAGGGGAGTGAGGGGAGATAGAATAAAAAAATAAGATAAATCAAAAAGTGCAGACTAATAAGGAATTCGAATATCATTACTCTAATTAACCAGACTTAGGGTTTCATAATTGATTTTTACCCATAAGGCCATTACTTACTTGGATGTTGTGGAATCGACATAAAAAGAATGTGCTTAGTTGTCAAACCACATATAAAAGAACTAATGAGTAGAGTATCCAGCCATGCAATCGAATATCATGATGTGATGAAGGTGGAATCCACGAAATATTCCCTCTTGTACATCACTTTTCCCTCCAGAACTTGGCTAACAAGCTAGCTAGAGAGTGACGCATGATAAAAAGAAGATGGTTCCTTGTCATCTTTTGCTTCTTTTTCTTCCCGAGCGAATGTGTCTAGTGAGCACTATACAGCTGTATTAGTGCCCCCAATTGCTCATTTTGTGATGAAATTTCGACCGTTTCACTTTAAATTTAAAATTCTAATGGATACTAGTATATTTACTTGAAGAAATGAAGGGAGAGGAAAGGAGAAGAAGGAAAAAGTTAGGGCAAGACCGAAGGAGGGTGTAATACCCAATTGCTCATTTTGTGGTAAAATTTCGACCGTTTCACTTTAAATTTAAAATTATAATGGATACTAGTATATTTATTTGAAGAAATGAAAGAAGAGGAAAGGAGAAGAAGGAAAAAAAATAAAGGGTAAAAAAATGAATTTCATTTTTTTGGTACATAAACGTGTCTGGCCAAAGTTATGGCAAGACCGAAAGAGGGTGTAACACCCCAATACAAAAAAAAAGAAAAAAGAATTTCATATATATAAGAACCAAATAAGTAAATTGAATTTGACTTCTTTTTTTTCCTCATTTTGTGTTCCTTTCTCTCCTTTCCATGCCTCTCTCTCTTCTCATTTCTTCTGACTAAACATGGGAAATCTCCTCTCCGAAGATAATAAAGAGCACCACCAAATCTGAAGAAAGTACTATTAATCCCTTCGCCATTTTGGCAAGTTGTACGGGATCCACCAAGTTGAGTGAAAAGATCAAAACTCTTGTTCTTTACTTCCTCTATATTGGTCTGTTCTTGAATTTCTCTGTCCTTTTGACGATAGCTCCCGCCAGCCATTGGAATGTTGGAATCATCATCTATATAATTTGATTGGCGACACGTTTTGACTTCTCTTACAAAAAAATGAATTCCATTTGCTTGGGGCTCGGTCTTTTCATTCACCTCTGGGCTTGTGATTTTGGGCCTATAATGATATAATTTGCAGAAGGAGTGGAGCTATTGGCACCCCTCTAAGTTCCTGAAAAAACCCATTTCTGAGTGCACCTCTTAAATATTTTTATATATACATCACATCTCAAAAATCACATTTTAATTCCAAAATTACCCTAATCACTTTACCCTTTTTCCTTTTTTAGGTTTTAAATTCTCATCCTTCAAATTTAGATTTTGAACTTATTTATTTGTATCCATTCATTTTTCAAAACTAATCTTATTGATTTAATTTATAATAAATCGATTCACTTTTTCTTTTCTAATCTTAAATTTTATCCCCAACTACTGGTTTTTAATCTAATCTCCTACTCTTCGCATTTAAAAAAAATTATATATTTCGAGCTAGTTAGCTAGTATAAAAAATCAACAAAAAAGTATATTTTCTTATATCTATCACAAGATCAAAGGAATGCGGGAAACATAACAAATAAAGAGGTGAATCAGCTGCTGAAGAGTAGATGTGTTATGGAGTTTTAATTACTTAAATGTTTAGATTTTTTTTTGTTTTTAAAGGGTATTTATTTTTATTATCATAGTGACTTGATGACACTCTAGTGGGTTTCATTTCAATTTCAATTTGAAGTATTTGCTAGTTAAAAAAAAAAAAATTATTGTAGTTGCTGCCGCCGCCCCGGGGGGGGGGGGGGGGTTTGTTCATTTGTTAAAGATGATGAAGGGGGTTAATTTCGAAAATAAACCAAGGTTTCAAAATCACGCTGCATTCATCAAATTATTTTGGGGTGGGGCAAGAAAAGAGGTTTTTTAAGGGAAGTAGTGGTGTGCCAATAGCACCACTCTTGCAGAAGTGAGAACTTGAACCGTTGAAATTTGAGAAGAGTACCTAGTATATTTACAAATTTGAAATCTAATATTTATGTTCTAATTAATGTGATGTCTGCATGAAATTATAAATGTCGTACAGCCACAATATAAATATTATATAAAAACAATTCTAAACCCATTTTTACTAATAGTAATAAAATTTCTATTGCCAATAAGTTTTTGAACGTCATTCTATGATAGTCTTTTTTTTTTGGCATTAATAACATAACAAATGTGTACAATTGAATTTAATCAATAGTAATAAATATAAATTCTTTAAAAATATTTTAATCAACAAACTGGCTAAAAAAATATTTAAAAAATAAAAGAATAAAAGGATAGTTATAATGGGTTGCAAAAAGCCTTTAATTCAAGTCTCTCCATTCAATTTGAATTCATTAACTTATTTTAAATGTTATCTATTGTTTATTAATTAACTAATTATTCATCTACTAAACTAAACCAATGGTAGATATCAATAAAAAAAAAAGAGCCTAAAATCGAAGGGTTCAAAACAATCCGATTATCAATAGGATAAAGTTCATACAGCATCATGGAAAAACCCACTTTTAAATATATATGAAAAATAACATGTGAACATATTTTATAACCATAAATCTTTACACAATTTTTTTAATGATCATTTAAATATGAAAAAAATACTAAAAAGTACATCTCTAATTCTTTATGCAGGCTCTGAGTGTTTGTTTTGAAAAATAATTCTTTTGAAAAAAAATCATCAACTCTTCAAGAGTTATCTCATGCGGACAGGTCAATATTTTGAGTAAACATGTTCTAGATGCTTTTTTGTTTAAAAATCTGAAATAGAAGAATAGATATTTGTAACAGTATTTCATTATTTCTTCAATGCCTTTGTCACTCTTATGAGCAGCTTAAGGATAAGATAACGAAAATGAAGTGGGCATATTTAGACAACCAATGAGTAATTGCAAAGTTGAGATGAGATGAGATATCTTGTGTGGTAACTAAAAGAGTAAGATTACTACAGATAGTTCAATTAATTTTTGTCTCTTGCAACGGAAGTTAGAGAATTAATATTAAGAATCTTATTTATATTAGATTAATGAAATTCTTTTTTTTTTTTTTCTAAATCTGTATGCTAGTATTTTACATAGCGATTTAAGTATTTTAATCACACTTTTGCCCAAAAAAAAAAAGGCCTACTAAATTCACTCCATGTCTATCATAAATTGACGTAACGGGCCAGCCTAAACCAATTCCAACGATAATGGCCTGGATTGTGTCGAAATAATGCTCCATTTTCACAAAGTCTGAAACGGGGATACGGCTTTATCTTTCTAAGACTGGAGTGTATTATCTCATGGTGCCGCAGGAAAAGTGTTCTTTAATCTTTAACCCAAAAAAAAAGAAGAAAAAAAGGTAGTGATCACAGTGGAAAGAGAAGAGAGGAGAGGGGATAAATAAATTAAAATGCAGTAAAGGGGAAATGGGATTGTAAACTTGTTTTTTCAATTAAGAAATGGGTATGAAAATAATCTTGTACCTATTTCCATAATTAATGGAGAGAGGATTCGAAGGGCCCGTTTCCATAGAAATTTACACCATCTTTAAGTAAAATACGATAGCATTGTTTTACTGGAAAAGGGGATTAGTACAAGATTTTACAATGAAAAATGATGTGCAACCCACTAATAATCTCCACCTCAATCCCACTGGCACAATCTTTTTAGGACTTTTTTGTCATTAATCCAAACTTTAAGAGTATCCATTAAGATATTTCAATCTTCTCGGGTGTTAAGGAGGGGTTGGCCTCTCTATCATTACTCTTTACAATTGACAAACGAAAGAACAAATTTTTTTTCCCCTCCTTTTTTATTCCCAGTGTTATCAAAAGATTAAGTGATCTCTAAATGATGCAAAATATTCAACCTCAGAAAAATGGAAAAAAAAAAATTAATTGATGGATTAGTTCAACTATGAGCCACAAAAAAGAAAAAAAAAAAAAAGGTCACGAAATATCAAATTCATCAATTAAGAAAGCATAGTAATAGATAGATAGATCTTTTTTTCTTTTTAACATAAAATGAAACAATTATGGTCATTGGCCCTTGGAAGTTATGAAATTAAATGAAGAGATTCGCATCAAGAATAATGTATCCGAAAAATGAAAATTGAAAAATAAAATAAAATAACAAGAAGGAATTAATGTTGTGAAGGCACGAATTCTCCTCTCTGAATTGCTTCATAACTATGCTATGATCGTAGCTTATTTGGCCTTGAACTGATACAAGCAGGAGTACTTATTTGGCCTTGAACTGATACAAGCAGGAGTACTTATTGCAGAGTGATGACCAAAAAATTCAGCATATATTTCGACGAAGAACTTGTCAACAATGTCAACATAAGCAGGGCACGTGAGGCGAGAATAATAATGAAGAAACTCTTCAATGTCCAGCACGTGATCAACGTTGCTCATATCCATCAGCTCCAGCTCCTTTAACATTTCAGCAAGCAAACAGCTCTTTTCCTCTCTCATCATCATTATCATACCCCTACCACTACTGAAACTTGAATCTGCATGATGAACATTTTTTGTTTTCAAGTTTTTACGGTTATTACCCTTCATCATGAAACCCTCACTCTCTTGTTTCATTGGCGATGATGATGATGTTACATTATTGATGACATTCTTCTTGTTTGGTCTCTGCTTCTTGATTGCCTTGATCTCTTTATTATTATTAGCTGATGATGGCTCCCATTGGTTGGTGAAGTGATCGGCGTAGAACGTGTCAAAGTCTTTGCCGTAAGTTGTTTGTATACTCATATGGGGAGGTGTACTTTTGGGTAATCTTTGGTAATCACTACCAGAAAAGAGAGATTTAAAGCTGTGGAGGGTTTTTTGAAAGAACCTTTTGGTGAGAGAAATGGAGTTTCTTAGCAGCATTGGTGATTTCTTTCTGCCTTGGCTCTTCTATTGTGATGATGTCAATTAAGATTGAGCCACTTTGAAAGGGCTATTTAACATGACTAGCAGAGTAGTCATAAGGAAAGAAAGCTCAAAGCTACTTTCTCTCTTTTCTGAATTCTGATGATGATCACTTTGGCAACGTTCGGTTCCACTTTATGTTTATTGTTTGTCTTCACACGCTCCTTTCTTGTCCTTGAGTTTTCTTCTTGTTTGCTAAAAGAGTCCCCACTTCCTCTCTCTTTATTACGCTAATGAAGATTCGAAGACATGGAAGATTAACTAGATAAGTTAAAGCTTTTGATGATGTTGTATTGGTTGTTGTTGTTGTTGTTGTTAACTAGATAAAAATAAATAGATAGAGTGTTCGTTACTTTTACTTTTGTCGATGGAGTTGGTATGTAGCCTCTTTAGGAGAAAGAAAGGAGCGGGTGAGGTTGTTGAATTGCTTCTCTCAAATATTCTGATTGATTTGCTTTATTTGTTGCCCATATATTATTATACGTACGTACATCTCTACATATGTACATATGTACTAATGGTCACCTAGCTAGTAATTAACTTCTTTCTTTGAAGTTTGAAAGTGAAACCCATGTTAAAATATTGAAGCTAGGGCAATTGACCCCACCATATATAATATGTATACCAAACCAGCTTTGATTCCCTTTTGAATGAGTGATAATCAGCTTAGACCATCCACATAATTCATAATTGTTATGTATATCGCCGTGAATCACGGGATGCGAACTCCCACTATTGATGCAAAAATTAATGAGCTTAATTGTTATTATTAGGTTAAAGACCTTATTGAAATTCTCATACCAATGAGCCTCAACGTGCGGAATAGAGAATGTATAGATTTTTAAGTAATTCAAACAATTCCGTCCACTTTACAAATCATTTCTTAAAACCACTATGATCACTTGCTAGCTGGTGTAGGAAAAGATACGACTCAACTATGGGCATGGAAGGGAATTGATTGTTGACCCAACCCATTTAGGAAACAGCATCCTCTTAATAGCTATTAAATTTACTTTCAAAATGTAATATTAATATTATACTTTATACACTACTAAT
This sequence comes from Citrus trifoliata, assembly GCA_018350135.1. Lineage (NCBI taxonomy): Eukaryota > Viridiplantae > Streptophyta > Magnoliopsida > Sapindales > Rutaceae > Citrus > Citrus trifoliata. The sequence continues at coordinate 6,327,246 of CM031384.1, read as the reverse complement.
TTTGAAAAGCGAAAAGAAGAAATACACAAGGCAATATAATGATACAGTATGTATATTGTCGGCCTGGCGGCTCAAGGAGAATTCTGTAAGTTGATAAGAGAGCAAAATGGATTGGGGCATGATTAGGGTTTTGATTTTTGAAGATGACACGAGAACGGCTACGGTATTTTAGCAGAGACAAACAAAGTTGTTGGTAGTAAGTAGTGCATAAAAGACAGATTCGACCAAAGAAAATTGACCACTCGTCCTAGGGTCAGAACTAGTCCTAATCAGAGACAACAGAGTGTGACCTAGCCGGCACTTTCACGCCTCTTTATCCTTTAAAATTAAAAAATTTCCACCTCGTGCTGCTTAAGGTTAGCCTTAGCCACATCCACACACTTGACACTCCTCCTCATTTTTCTTCTCCTCTTACTTACCACCATAACAGCTCAGAAACGTCAATTTTATATACATATAACATTTTACCTGTTCAGTATTGTTAAGAGAGAGACAAAGGCCAATATGAAGCTTGGTCACAACTCACAACAAAAGCCCAAATTTTTGCCCTATCCAAGCCACAAGCATAGTTTTTGGTTCCACAAGAACTGATTTGGGTTACACAATCTACATTTCTAACTTCGACCTTATTTGGTGTTTAGATTGAATAGCCGTAATTTAAAAGTTACATTAATAAAATGTATGATTAAAACTAATCATTGTAACTTAAAAACTAAGTTGATTCAGGGTCAATTGAGAATTGTAGTAGCTGATGAAATAAATTATTTTTATTAAATTGTCCCACTTTATTTAAGATTTCATTTTCTATCACTTTCCTAATTTCTTTTTATCTAATTTTCTCTTTGTCCCTCTCCTCATTGCGAAGCCAAGAAATTTACTACTTTAATTCTTTGAGTTTGATAATTTTTCTTTTTATATGAGCTTAATTTGAATTGTTATGTCATATGTATTGAAAGAGAACTTGTAGACAATATTGATTAAAATTTCATTATTGATGAGTTTTCAAATAATCTTGACTGTTTCTACCCATTTATAGGAGAAATTAAAATTTCAATACCAACTTTTATTAGTGGTAAGACTCAAACTTGAGTATCTCAATTTTTAGTAAGCAGGTTCTCCCATTTGGCTGCAAAGACAAATGATAATAAGAAACTGAATAGGGAATGGAAACTAAGTATTAGATAGAGTCAACTTTAATGTCATGTATGTGCTTTTAAATAAAATAGAGTTGGAACTAGGGTAAGCCTTTAAAAATCAGTCAAAATTCCTCATAACTTTTTAAATTGAAATTACTTAACCTAACACAAAATAATTGGCTTCTTAATTTGAATGAAAGCTCCATTAAACACTTAGGTATATTATTTTTTTTAACAAAAATTTTAGACCTACCCTATTTCATAATTGGATCCACCTATGTTATAACAGTGGTACCATACCACAATTTTTATCCTCATCTAATATAACCATTGGATTTAAAAGCAACCAATTGAATGGAGAAGAGATGGCCACGTTTGTGTTAGATAAGACCAGAGAAATCAGTTAAGAAAAAGTAAATTTGGATGTGACGAAATACGGTTACTCACCTCTCTCCGAACGCAAGATTACTGTTATCAAGAAGGAAATTTGAGGAATTTTTTAAGTCTAGGTGAAAATCGAAGGAAGCCCCTGCCAAAGGCCAAATGGATGAAGGGATAATCTTCTGCACCGTTTTCTTTTCAAACACTCCTCTTTCTCCATAAATCCTAACCAAATTTTCTCTCTCATCAAACATCAATAGATATCTCAAATCATTTCATGGTGGAGTTCTTTAATTTGTTCATTGCTCTATAGTCTTGTGCAACTTTAATTTATCTCATTTTGCAATTTAATTTGTTATTTTATTCTGAAATCAAATTGAAGAATTGTTGCAGTGACGTATATATGATGGGTTTCTTCACATCTTCCTCATTGGCTTGAAGTTTTGTTCACTGGAAAGTTCTTCCATGCTTGCATAATTCACGAAGACGAAAGAGAAAAATGAAAATAACATATATTGCTTGTCCCTTCATGCCTCTCATTGTTTCTCGATTTCCTTATGCAGGGCCAATCTTCATTTATTCTGCAAGAATTTTATTGCATCTTCCTCCTTCAATCCAATGCCTGTTGCAATTAAATTAACCAACGACTTCTCGTTACCAATCTCACTTCTCTGATTTCATATATGCCTAAAAATTCAGCACTGACTTCTGATTGCCCCTTGCCCTGTTGATTATAATTTCGTCGTCGATTGCCTACAAAACACACGCCATATTCACATTACGAGTCATCAGAAATTTTTAATTGCGACAAACATAACTATAACTCTAATTCTAATTTTTTGACTTATTTTGCTGTGTCCATATCGATTTGAGATGAAATCAGTTCCATTGATGCAGTAAAATAAACTTTCTCACCACAAGCTCGCAAATGATATTACATTACATTAAAACGCAACCGGCTCCAACGGTTGCAGGTTGCCGCATTAATTATCTAATAATTAATTTCAGCCATTAGATTGACCAGTAAAACATCCAACGACTCAGCTAAATAAAGACAAAAACTGTGGTATGGTACCACTATTGTAACATAGGTGGATCCTTCATAATTTATATTTATATTTAACTTTTAAGTTGAATTTTTTTAACAAAATTACAAGAGTTTAGAAACTATGTAACAAAAAAATTTAAGATAAATTTATTATTTTAGAATTCGTATTCAATTTAAAAAGAAATGAAATTTATGAAAAAAAATAGTTAATTTTAATATAGGAAAATTTACAATCGTTCACCTGTTTGTTTTGCCCTTTTTAAAAATACACAAACACTTTTTTTTTTCAGCGCGCCACCTGAAGTTTGCTTGTTGTTGCATTCGTCCACTTCCGTCTAATTTCCGTTAGTGGATTTAACGGAATATTAACGAAATGACCTTTTTACCCCCTCAAAATTACAATTTAACCCAAAATAAACGGAAATTGGAGATAAATTGGATGGATTTAATTTTTTTTTTCAAAGGTGGATGCTAGAAATTGGAGGAAAATAGTATTTTTTGCTTGCTAAATTTAGAAAATTTGTATTTATTTTTTTGAAAGAGAAAAAATAAATACAAATTTTCTAAATTTAGTAACAAACATTATTTTCCTCCCATTTCTAGCATTTACCTTTTAAAAAAATTAAATTCATCTAATTTATCTCTAATTTTTATTTATTTTGGGTTAAATTATAATTTTGAGGGATAAAAAAGTCATTCCATTAAATTTACTAACGGAAATTAGACGGAAGTGGATGAATGCAACAAAAAGTAAAATTCAGGTGACACACTGAAAAGAAAAATATTTATATATTTTTTTAAAAAATAAAACAAACTGGTGGACGGTTATAAATTTTCCTTTAATATGTCAATTTGTATTCTTTTCACTTTGGGGACAAACATTCAAACGGGATGGGTTAAAGACTTAAAGCTCCAGTCTTGGACTTATTACGAGAAGCCGGGCCCAAACGTTTGGCCCATAAATTTGTACCGTGAGCGTTCATGCAATGCACGCATGCGTCGTTCAGTATAAACGTCAATTTTGAAAAAGCAGATGACAGGACACGCCGAAGCGAAAAGATGAAAATAGAGAGAATCGGGGGGCTCAAGAACCCAAAAAATGCGAGCATTAATGAGAATAAAACCCAATGAAGAGACAAATATGAAATATCCAACGCAACCACTCCTGCCAATGCTCAGGAATTCTTTAAATTTCATCCTATCATCACAATACCTCTTGCCAATTTTGGTCCTTAATTGGTCATTGATTTGGCGCAATGTCCTCATTTCGTGGTTACAAAAAAGAGCCTTTATGCATCATTCAGACGAAAGAGAAACCAAAGAAAGCTACAGCTCCTCAATGGTTTTGTTCCCAAGGGATCAATTGACATAAAAGCTTAGCTGCTACATCTACATATGGTTTCGTTCACATTCTCTCTTCAAGACCCTAAACAGTAAACGTCATTGATCTCTTTTGTCAATTTTCTTGGCCACATCACCCCATTTTTTGAAACAGACGTTTCACTATTAATTTTTTTTATTTTTAACCTATCAATTTCGAATGCTTTTCTTGTGTTAAAACGTCGTACTCATCTTTTATGCAAAAATAAACCCATTTGTTTCCTTTTACTTTAAAACTCTTTGGCTAAATTAATGACTATCTAATTAGAGATACGCCTTAGATCACATGCTTTAATTTATTGCAGCCTTGCAGGCACAAAATTATTGACCAATCATAATAGGCCACAGTCTATATTTGAGCTACAAGCTGCTCCCAGCTTAAGTTTGAAATTAAAATCTTAGAAAGCGTTACAGCAAAGACACAACACACTAAGTTACAAAACAAAAACTCTGTTCGATGTTAGGGTGGTGGTGGGGTGTGTTGGGTTGTGTTGGGTCTTGTCCTGGTTTCTTTTTTTCATGTAATAGAAACAAGAATGCTGTAATAAAGAAACTGATTTAGCTAATAAAACAACAAAAATAGATGTACCAAACGTTTGAATCAGATATTTAATGTCTTGTCTCTTTTATGAAACAACAATCTTTTTTTTTTTTTAATTTAAGTATTTCATTTATTTGTCTCTAGGCATCTTGCCAATCAATACTTGCTTTATCATTCAACTGATGCTATTATTTAACTTTTTTTTGGTTTTCTAGATGGCCCTTATTTGATAATAAAGTTGATTTCAAATTATGAAACTAGTGGACTTAATAAATTAAGGGTTCACTTCTTCAAGCATCTTTTAGCAGTTCAAACATCACAATTTGAGGGTAAGAAATAGTATTTGTTGATGGTATTGGCCATTGGGATACATGTTATGAATATCAATGGACAATAATACAAGAGAATCGTTTTAAATCTTTCATTTTTTTTTAAATTGTTTGATGGTGTAGGTTTGATCTTAAGCAATAGATATAAAATGTAGCGATCTCATTTGAATTTTATTAGGTCACATGTTGTCATAGTTGGTTTGACCAAGAAGGGCTTAAGTACTACACAATCAATTCAATGATTCCTATAAAAAAGAAAAGAAAAAGAAAAAAGAGAGCAATGACCAATATTCCAAATATCATCTTCATAATAGTTTGAGCACCATTAAATAATCATTTATTAATTATTTTTGATTGATTTTCTGATAATCTCACTGTATCTAGACTACGATAATCCAAAACTTTGATTCTAGTGTCTCTGTGTGTGTATATATATAGTCTCATAACTGAGTGAAAAAGTCATAGATATTTTTATTCTTATTTATTCTAACATTTTATTAGAATATTGTACAATAAAAAAAAGTTCAAAAGTCCACCCATAAAGAAAAATGAGGGCAACTTTATGATATGACATTTGCTTTCTATTTTTGTAATCAAACAAAAAGCCAGTGCAATTCCATTTCCCACATCTTTTCAAGTTTCAAAATTGTTGACAAGTCTGGAGGCCAAATTGGTCTGTGCGCAATATTTCAAAAGCAACAAAACTATTCCCACTGCTGATCTTTCTTTTCCAAACGCAGGCCCCTCAAAGCAAGACGAACGAAAATACAACGAAGAGAGAAAGTAGAATCCGAAAGATAACATCAAAAATAACAGTGGCTAGCTAGATAAAAGTCATGGCTACTGACTAGTGACTGATCTAAAATTATAATAATATTAAGGATCTCCTAAATAATAAATAAAATAAGTCCACATAAATAATAAATAATAAATAAGTCCCCATAGTCACACCACTCACTATTTATGTGAGAGAATTATAAGTTACATATATGTAACTTAGCTTAGCCTAATATTAATTCATCCGAACATAAAATAAAATGACATACAACAAAAGATAGTACTGATCCATTAATAATAATTGAAGTTATGATACAAGCAGTACATAATTTTCATAGAAGAGAAAACAAGAAAAGTTTTCTTCAACACAGGTCAAAAACATCAATTAATTAAGACCAGTCAGAGAACAAAGCTTCCCAAATTTCAGTAAAAACCTCAAGAATAATCCTATGGTGATGATGAGAGTTCAGAGACAAGAAACACTGCAAGAGCTGCTCAAGATCCTTAGCTGCGAATATCTGCTTCTCAACAATCATCTCCACCATTGATGTCCTAAAATCATTGTAAGGATCACTCGAGCTCTTCACCACAGCGAAGCTGTCTTTCACCTTCCCACCCGGTAAAGGCAGAACATCAGGACCACACTTTCTTGCGGCAGCTCCCCGGCGGCGAGTTCCGTCCTTTCTCGGAGGGAACGGTGACGCCGGCGGAGAGAGGAGCCCGATGAGTCTGACGAGAGAGTTTTAGAAGAGAAAAGAGTCTCGGTCTCATCTTCTTTCTCATTGTCGTCTTCGTCACTGCTAAACCACGACCAGCCTCTGAAACTCTCTTGAGAAGAAGAGCTGAAAATGCAGGCACTGTCTGATCTTCTGTTGGTTTTTCTCGAATGGGTCCTTTTCTTTTTCCTGTTTTTCTCTGAATGTGAATGATGTTTCTTTTTCTCTTTATTACACCCATAGTAGAAGAGGGTATTATCGTTGAACGGAGAGGTAGGTGAGGCAGGAGGACACATAACGTGTCGGTTATGGTTATCACTACTATTACTAGTAGTGGTGGTTAAAGCAAAAGGGGAATATTGCTCAGAAACTTTACTTCTCGGGGCAGTGTCGATGCAGCAAGTGTTGTTAAAGATCATCATCTGTGGATGCGTTGTCGTTATTTCCGGGCATTTGGGACGGCAAATGGAGGGGAAAGGGCGAGCTTTAGGAGATAAAAGTGGCTCTGTCATCATCATCATCTTCATGTGGGAGTTACTATTTTTGTGGGTTAGCTTGGCGACGACGTCAGATTCCGATATGTTTCGGGACCGGCACGACCCGAATGAGGAGCGAAACAGGCGGGAGATTCGGAGCTTCAATCGGTTTTCCATTTCCAGAGAATATGCGAGAGAGAGGGAGAGAGAAAAATGAAAGAGAATTTTGAATGGCGGGGGGTGAGTGCGTTTATGGAGAGAATCGAATTAATAGTTCGTGAGAAACCGAAAGTGGAAGTTTTTTAAATGATAATTTAATGAATGTCTGTATGAGACTTCTTGCTGTTTTTTCTGTCCTCTTCTTTGTCTTTATCGAGGATAAATCTTTATTTGTTGAAGAGATTGAATCTGATTATGTTCGGCTAACATATGAAGTCTTGTATTTGAAATTGCTGGTCAACCCGAGTTGCCTTTTGAGTGTCCATTATCTCCGGCTTATATCGATTCAAAATCATATATATATATTTTTTATGATTTAACTGTTGGTCGTCAAATAATTAGAAGATCTTAAGAGAATACTTTTCGATCAACTGTAAATTATAAATTATGTAACTTAGAGTATTACCAAAAGGTTTTTTAAATTTTGTTCTCTAAATTTTAATTTACTTATTTATGTATCAAATAAAAGAATTAAAAAAAATAAAACTCTGGTCCAAAAGACTCCTTAAATTGTTATTTAATCGAATCTTTCTTCTCACTAAATTTAACTACTCTCCATATTTTCTCAATAAATTAAATTGCCCTCAATTTTATCACACTAATTATTTTAATCAAATATATATTTTCCTTCACCAAATTTAACAACCCTTAATTTTTCTTAACAAATTTAATTACCCTCCATTTTGTTTCTCCAACTATTTTAATCAAATATTTCCTTCACCAAATTTAACTACTCTTTATTTTTTGTCAACAATTTAATAACCTTCCATTTTATCACTCCAACTATTTTAATCAAATATTTGTTTCTAAGTAATCTTGTATTGATTTTAAATGTTGTTGTAGTTGTTATTATGTTTGAAATATGCTTATCTTTTAATAACTGTGCTGATGTATTCTTAATATGTTATTTCCGTAATGTTTGTCCATTTTTAATTCAATGATTGCTAAATAAAAAATAGCTAGAAATTAATAAATTAAACATAAAATATTAATTATAAAATTACTTGATAACATAAAACACTTTGAAGAAAAAAATTATAATGAGATGTGTATGAGTTTAATAACATTTAACGGGGTAAAAAAAACTGTTAAAGAGCTATTATTTTTTTAAAAGAAAAATAAATAGTAATTATATTGTTTTCTCTTTTCATAAAAATAATAAAATATGAATAGAAGAGAGCAAAGTATATCTTATTTAAAGAATTCTAATTAAAGTGTCTTTTAAAATTTTTAATGTTGAAAAGTATTTTTGTAATGCTCTTAGAACTGAGCCTTTTGAATATATATAACTCACAAGTTGAGGGCCGATCTTATCAAATTTTTTTTAAAACTTTTTGATAGGGAAAAAAAATTTTAAACTATTGTTGAACGAGGATTATAGTTTGGCCGGGTCATATTAGAAAAACTACAAATTTCAAACTATAACATAAAATTTGTAAAGTTGCAACAATAGTACTACAATGTATAAATTATAAAATATAGTACAGGATAACAAAATTATGTAAAAATTAAGTGAGCCAAGTGTAAAATTAAAATACGGGCCGCCCTAGGAGTACACAAAATTCACATACGGCGCCACCCTAGGAGTACACGAGGTTCTGCGGCTACGAGTCTTTGTTTATATATGAATTTCGGACTCTTATAGCTTCCTAATTTTAAAATCAATAAATGGTAATATAATTCTTTAAAAAAAGAAATAAGAATTTGTCTCTCTTAGTATTTTACATATCAAATGAAAAATAAGAGTCAAGTTATATATATATATATATATATATATATATATCCCTAAACTGTAAGCGAGTTCTCAAATGGGCAAATAAATTAAATTCAAGATTCGAAAAATAGTGAAGGCTCAGCCTATGCCTCGTTTGGTAAGTTGGAAACGGAATCCTACTAATGCGATGTAGCTATATACGTGCTTTACAGAAAATATGTACATACATAGGGGTAGGGGGACCAATTAAATAAGTAATGAGTGATTTGTAGGGATCTTCACAGAAGCTTTTGAATTTGAAATTGTAAACAAGGAATTCAGCAACAGCAACGTATGCATATAAACCCAAAAAAAGAGGGCCTATCTAGAGACTGTAGCATGCATTTTAGATTTATCACGTGATAGTAAACAACATATAAAAAATTAATAATACACAAAGATTCAATGTACGTCAGTTTTGCCGCTGAATCATTCTGTATTATTTACTCAATATGGTATGCCAATGACTATACGATCCACCTTAGAGTTAAATACTGCACATTGCGCACTGTATATTGGGAGTAAATATTACAGTCCAATAATGTCGTCTATATAGTAACTAGTTTTGGGTGGCGGGATTTGGGTTTCGATTTGACAAATAATTCAGTGACGCGTGGGCCAACAAGAAGCAACCAAGAGAAAAAATGAAAGTTCATATTGGAGGCATACAGCCAATTGAGAGGGTTGAAAATGAAAAATGAGATAGATAGACTATCATGTCATGAGCCGCGTTTACAATTACACCCAATTGCAGTAAGATCTATTTTCTTTCTTTCTTTCTTTCTTTCTTTCTTCCTTCTTCAAGAAAGAGGTGTCATTGGAAGCTTGAACCAAATTTGTATGGAAACAAACTATAGACGATCAAGCCATGCGACCAATCTCTATGATCCATGCATGCTACAGCGTCTCTTATATATTATATATATATATATTAAGCTTTTATCGTATACAACATTTTCAGGGAATTTTTATTTTTATTTTCCCTATAAATCAACGCGTATAATCATCTTCCGTTAATTTATTTAGCAATTTTGATTAATTAAGATTTGGGTGGCTAACTTAAGACCTGACTCATCTCTTATAGTGAGTATGCAACTCTGTGGGTTGACTTAGCTTTTGCCAGCTTGGCACCACCTAACTGAAAAAGACTGATTTATAATTACTTAATTATGCATGAAGCGTGGAATAAATGAGAGTCGTTGGCCAGTAACTGTATGTATTGTTAAGCATGCAGCTGCTCCTTCTGCTTCAAGCATGTATTACCTACGGCTAAGATTCTATAATTAAGGGTGCACTCCAACAATGTAGGTCTTTAAATTAGTTGACATTAGCAAATCGATTTTCTCTGGTACTAAATTATAGCAGCATTTATCATTTATATTGTGGTTTTTGGTCATTAACAAATGGTCTACAAGTAAACGTTTTCAACTCCTAAAACTGGTAAAAAGAAAAAAAATTATGATATTAACTAATGATTCATATTTATCAGCATATACTGCTGCCATACCATTAAAGATAATGGTTAATATATACAATTTGATCATCATTAATTTGTTTATTTTGAAAACATAAGTATAACAAATACTCTCTCCATAAGAATTAACCAGAAATTTAAGAATTTATTAGTTGTCTTCACAGTACAATGCAACTTAGGAGTTTAAACTGAAAAATCTTTTAATTTAATTCGGCAGGAGTAGATATCTCTTCCACTAATAAGGATGAAACATATATATATCTAATATTAAGTGAGGGTAAAAATTTAGATTGTGCCATAATATATTTCATCTAGGATAGTCTTATCGATTTCTTGTTGTAAATATTAATAATAGATTTGTGATTGTACTACAAATACCGCACTCTAAAAAAAAATTAAAATCTTTATCCTAAATATTCAATGCAGTGAGTTGGGAAATAAAATATGAAACTTGGGAAAAAATGGTTTAGCATCATATAATTTGTACGTGAGTCTGTATGGTATGGGAGTGAACAAGAAAATTTTAATTTCTTGTGATGGGAAGAGAGAATTTTGAATTGAGAGACATTCAGAGTGGAGGACAAAGGCAATATTGTCACCTTTTCCATGTCTTATAGTGTCAAAATTTTTAATTGTGACCTTTCCATGTTTTAGTCTACATAGATTTTATATAAACAATTGTCTAATTGCTTTTGTATGGCTCGAACATATACACTTGTAAAAAGACAAGTGAAGAGGTCTAAGGCCTTGGCTACCCAAAATAAGTTGAAACTTAGAGAGCATTCATTTCTATTCCCAAAATAATGAGCCCTCAGCAACACAACGTCGAGGCCTCAAGCTCTCACTTCCCCATGAGCATCTAAAGATTGAAGAAGCTTCCAACAACACAAAAACAGATTTGCAGCTCTTTCTAATTTACTACTTGAAATGCCCCCACCAATAGCAAACAGACAGTTCTGGGTAGATGGATTCAGCTTTTCAAGTGTGAATTTAGCTCAATGGCAAGCAGAAACTATCTTCTTGACATAGATTTCCTGACCCACTCTCCCTTCGTGCGTTGATTCTTTGGTCATGATTACACAGCAACACTGAAAATTTCAAACCTATTTTGTTATCAATTTCCAATCTGGCTTTTTTGTGATCGGTTTGATGAGGGTTGTGTTTGCCACGTGGGTTATGACTTTCGCTCTTTGAAGTGTTTTTTTTATACTTTTTGTTATTTTTCATGTGTCATTGTCTTTTGCGTTGGCTTGGCTTCAAAATTATGAGAATTTTCCAGTTTCCACCACACTCATCAGTGCTTTGCAATGAGATACGACTTACAACGGCGTAAATTTTTTTACTGCATCTATTTTTTTATTTTTTTTTCTTTTTTGGTAGTATATTATTTTGAATTATGTGACATGTGATATATCATTCATTAAGTGATTAATAATTTTTACTAAATTTTATGTGAATAGTGAACAGTAATGCTATATATCCTAAATTTTTACTTAAAAATGTTATCCCAAATAATGTGACATTCACTAATTAGGGTTGAGGTATAAATAAGAGATTAAGGACGCATTTAAGGTTTATGGTGAATTTTATCAAATATTAAGAGTAGTTAAGAATTTTGAGAGAGATTTGATGTACCTCTCGAATTACAAATTAAAATTATTCCTTTTTTTATTCAATTAATAAAAATAAGCCCTAATTTAACTTAAGCCCTTTCAATATGCTTGGTGACTATAAGACAGGAGTATTCGACCAAAGTTTGAGCCAAGCTTGTAAGATAAGAAAGAAATTGAAAGAATGAGATAGTTATGTGGTTCGGCTTGGTTGCATTGGAATTTCAAAATCAAACCTCATGGGCCCTATTTTGATTATGAAAATTCATGTACATGGTACATGGCTTGAGAAGTATTCAAGAAACAAAAGGCTGCGCAGAAATTAAAGCACTAAACGATGAAAAAATGAGTCAGCCCATTACTATGTCTATTACATGTATATCCCCACCAAAGTCAATATTGCAGTGCGTGATCAGCACCTGTTCCCAAGAACTTTTGTCTTCGAGTCGTCAACCATTTTCCTCTTGCTTTTTTACATTTGCATATTCTCCCCTTTTGTACATGAAGACAAATTAAACATTTTTGTTTTTCAACATAAGAAAATATGACACAATTAATTCTCAGGGACAATAATCATGGTATGTACATGCCACATGAACGGATAGATGTACTTAATCAAATGAAAGATCTCTCACTTTGCCAATCAGTATACGCATTTATTTTTCACTCGTTTCCGTTTGTTGCTTCTCATTCTCATCCCTGCTTCTATCATCATTATCACCCCCAAATAGAGCTTGCATTTCCTCTAAAGTCTTTCCTTTTGTCTCCGGCAAAAAGACATAAAAGAAAATAGTCCCCACTGTTGTGATTCCGGCGAGCAGGAAAAAAGTTCCCCCAAATGAGAGCCTGTGGGAAATGCTCAGAAATGTCATTGAAATCACTCCACTCACCAGCCTGTTCACTGATATGGCCAGGGCCGAACCTTGGGCTCGCAATCTCAGTGGGAATATCTCTGAAGAATACACCCATGTGATGGGTCCAAGCCCAATTGAAAAGAATGACACAAAAGCACACACTGCAATTATACACAGCACAACCACCACAGTTGGAGTGCTGCCTTCAAGAATCTTTGTTCCAATGCCCAATAAAAGCAACGACCCAACCATCCCACTTGAGCCTAGCAACAACAGCGGACGTCTCCCAAATTTGTCCAAGTGCAGTGCCGATAGAACCACAAAAAACGTTTTGGCTAGTCCCATAACTACGTTGATACCAAACAGCACGGGCTTGCGGTGAATTCCAGCACCTTTAAACACTGCTGGTGTGTAGTAAATCACAGCATCATTTCCTGAAGCTTGCATGAAGAAGTTAATACCAACGGCTGCAATGAGCATCCGACGAACAGCTGGAGTCGGTTTCAATATAAGATCTTTCCACACCCCCTCTCCCGTGAAATTGCCTTTTGGTGGTCCTTGATCATCATCAGGTCCTGAAGGGGAAGACTCCTTTGCTGCCTTGATCATATCATCGAGTCTTTCTTTAGCTTCCTGCTCTGTATCAGAAACTTTGAGCAGAACCCTCTTTGCCTCGTCGTATCTACTCTTCATGACAAGCCAACGAGGGGATTCAGGCATGATCAAAACACCCACACCAATAACAGCTGCGGGCACAGCAGCCAGGCCTAACATAATTCTCCAGTTGATGTTTCCAGGGAGACCGGATAATGCGTAGTTAAAAACATAACCCGACAGGATACCGAGAACGATGAAGACTTCGGGGAGCGAGGTAAGGAAGCCACGTTTCATCGTGGGTGAGATCTCGGCTGTGTACACTGGGGAGATCATGAGGGAGTAGCCAACGCCAATACCAGCAATCATGCGGCCTACGATGAGAAATGGGTAGTTTGGTGCCAGTCCCATTGCAAGGGCACCTACTAGAAATGTTGCGGCTGCTACCACAATCGTGTATCGCCTGCCTATGTAATCTGAGGTTTTCCCCGAGGCCAGTGACCCTATTAGTGAAAACACATTCAAGATCCCCACCAGCACCTCTACTTGAACTTCCGTTATCTCAAGATCTTCTTTGATGTAAAGAACTGCACCACTCATCACTCCAATGTCTACAGCGTCACCGGCAGTCACGTCGTCACCACACCATCGTCCGATAACAATTGCATGCCAAATATTTATATCTTAACATTTTTTAGTACAAATTAAAAGCAATTAGGAAAAAGGGAATTGAATGAAGACTCACCGTAACCCAATAGAATTGAGTTAATCGAGGCCAACACAGCACAGATGAAGGCATACTTGTTGAGCCCTTTCTTTTGACGACCGGTACCCGCTTCTACATTTTGATGATCATCGGGTCCTCCTGCTTCAGCGGTCTCCATTTTCAGCTCTCCCACTACAACCAATTCGGCAGAGAAGCTGATATCTAGCCGAATGGATCTGGGTTTTCAGGAGTGAATAACGGAGTCGGTTTTGATACTTGTTAATGGGTCTGATTTTTTTTAAAAAAAAAAATCCAACCGACCCAACCACAAAATGATGACCAAACTGCCCGGCGTTGTACGAGGAAAAGCACAAAACGTTCCTCAGTTTGCAGATAAGATACTCTTTCGCTGTTATGATGTGTCGCCTTTACAATTTTATCCAATCTTCTGTTTCCTCGTAAACTTAAAACCTCTCGTGTTACGGAACGCTCGTGGCTCAGTTGGTAACACAGATTGGGTAAGTGGGAAAAGCTTTTGAGTTCGATCCCTATTAAATATATTATTTAGGAGGAGTAAAGAGTCTTAGCTGTAATCACACTCCAAATCTGAATTAGTCAGATCCAATACGATCGACAAAAATAAAATAATTTAAACCAAAAAAAAAAAAAACTCTCATGTTATCGCAAGGGAAGAGGTTCTTATAGTAACTGTGATCTTTGCTCTCGATTGTCCAAGGCCCAAACAGGATGCGTTTCTTTTGATCAGTTTATGGGTATTTACACTTCACTATTATTTTGAGATTAAAGTTTGAATTAATATTTTCCAAAACAAGATGGTTCAGTTCAGCCAAATATGGAAACACACATGCTATGTCTATAAAAGGAATATTAGTTTTATGGATAATTACTGATATCCTAAAATGGGCGCAAAATATTTGGACCCAGACATCTATGGTGATCTTTTAAAAAAGGGTAATTTTTAAAAACCTCCCCTACGGTTTGGGCTTGTTGCAAGTAAATGGCGAGAATCTATTTATTTGTAAAACACCCCTATCGTCAGTTAATTTTAACATTAACCGTTAGTTGACTGTACAAAGACAATATTGCCCTTAACAACAGTTTGTAGACTGACATAACTAAAAAAAAAATTAAAATTGTTGGCGCGAAAAGCACAATCCCTATTTTTTGATCATTTTATCCTTGTCAATTCTAAATATTTACAATATCATAGGTAAAAATTATAACTATTTTATTTTCAAGTTTTTAATTTTATCTTTCTTGTAGGAGCTTTAAAAAAATATCAATAATTTAAAGATAATTTTTTAATTTTATTGTTTTTGTAGAAACTTTAAAAAAATATTAATAATTTAAAGAGGGTAAAATAACCAATAATTTTAATTTTTTTTTAGTTAATTCCATTTACAAACTATTGTTAAGGGTAATATTGTCTTTACACAGTCAACTAACGGTCAATGTTAAAAGTAACTAACGGTAGGGGGTTTTTTACAAATAAACAGATTCTCGCCATCTACTTGCAACAAGCTCAAACCTCAGGGGAGATTTTTAAAAATTACCCTTTAAAAATTGTATATCACACTTAAGTACATATATATTTTTATTCAAATTTTTAATATTGTGAGTCAGAAAGAAAAAAGAAAGTGTCATTGAAACTGTATGTTATGAAAATCAGTACTCAATTGTATCTGAAACCTATATATTACAGGAATTGACGACGTTCTAGATAAGAGTAATGGGTCTGTCAAGACTATGATTTTCATGGGCTTTGTCCTCGAAGAGAAGCCCAATATCTTCTAGACTCTTGCCTTTCGTTTCAGGTAAAAAGAAATAAAAGAAAACCGTGCCCACTGCCGTGATTCCAGATAGTATAAAGAACATTCCTCCAAATGTTACTGCCCTAGAAATGCTTAGAAAACTCATGGCGACAATCCCACTCACCAACCTGTTAACTGATATTGCCAAGCTGGAACCCTGAGCTCTAAACTTTGTTGGAAATATCTCTGATGAGTAGACCCATGTAATGGGCCCAAGCCCAATTGAAAAGAACGAGACGGCAGCACATACAGCTATCACACATAAGGCAATGGCCCATGCCGGCTTGAGCTCAGACTGATCCAGATACTTGGAGCCCAGGCCTAGAACAGCTAGTGAAACAGCCATTCCTGTAGAGCCCAACATCAGCAAAGGCCTCCTCCCAAAGTGATCCAAGTAAAGAGCTGATATCAACACAAAGGACGTTTTGGCAATTCCCATTATCACTGTCACCCCCACAAGTTGTTTCTTGCTGTTGATTCCCGCATCCTTGAACACTTCAGGGCTGTAATAAACAACAGCATCATTGCCTGAAGCTTGCATGAAGAAGTTAACACCAATTGCTGCAATGAGGATTCGGCGAAGGGGTCGAGATGGTCTTAAAAGTAGCTCTTTCCAAACACCTTGACCCTGCCAATTGTTTGAAGAAGCTGCATGGCCTAAATCTGAAATACTTCTTGTCATTTCATTAAGTCTGAATTCGGCTTCCTCCACGCTGTCTGATGTTTTTATCAGAGCCTGTTTTGCGTCAGCAAACCGACCTTTCATTACCAGCCAACGAGGGGATTCAGGCATTGCTATGACACCGAATGCAACAGCTATTGCTGGCAATGCTGCTAGTCCAAGCATAAGCCTCCAGTTTATATGTTCAGGAAGACCTGAGAAAGTATAATTGGATATGTAACCCAGTAAAATTCCAAAATTGATGAAAACTTCAGGGAGCGAGGAGAGGAAGCCTCGAGTCATCGCAGGAGAGATCTCTGTGGTATAGACCGGGGCAATCATGAGAGAGTAACCAACTCCAATGCCTGACACTACCCTTCCAGCCATGAGGAAAAGAAAGGATGGTGCAAGCCCCATTAGCAGTGCGCCTAATAGAAATGTGGCTGCAGCTAGTACAATTGTGTACCGCCTGCCAATACAATCAGAAGTCTTACCCGCAGCAAGTGATCCAATTAATGAACATACATTTAGAGAACCAACCAAGACCTCAACTTGGATTGATGTTATATTAAGGTTGTCCCTGATGTAAAGTATCGCACCACTCATTACCCCAATGTCTGCACAATAAATTTACAGCGTGATGAGCTTCAGTTTTTGTTAACAAAGATCTGAGGAGAATTAATGTCAGAAATGTTCAATGTTATAAAATTAATGCTACAGAAACAGAACAGAACTCACCGTAGCCCAATAGAATAGAGTTTGTGGAGGCCAAGATGGCACCAGTGAGCGCATATTTATTGAAACGAGGCTTCTTTCTTTGAAGAGATACGCCTGGCAGGTCCGTGTGCTTTTGAGATGCAACTTCAGATGCCTGCTTGTGCCATAGCTCTTCATGTCTCCTTTGACCTTCTTTAGCAGCAGGAGATTCTGAATCTGGAAGAAGGTAGTAACAATCTTGTTTGTTCGGTTTATGGGAAGAGCTGAACTGCATGACTGGAAGATTAAATCAGAAAACCTATCACACTGAATTGAAACAATAAGGAATATAACTGAAGGGCGTGTGCTCAACACAAACTTAATGCTTTTATAATAGGACCAACTCAGAATTATAGAAAGTGGAATATATCTATATATATATAACTGAAGGATTTTCCTTTAATAAAGCAACTTTCTCCAAAAGTAGGAAAACCAGGCACGCTACTTCCTATTGTGAATCTGTTAAGAAATTATTAAAAAAAAAAAAAAAGATATGGACCTACCCAACAGCACAGAAAGCATACCTATATTGACAATATAATAAGAAAATCTGTGTGGTTGATTCCACTGCCACTAGCATAAATCATGATGTTGCTTAAATTTTGCATAGAACACGTTCAATTTTTATATTGAGAATACAAACTGTCCACAATTGCAGTGTGAACACAAATATGGAAGAGAATATTCATTTAAAATATTTCAAGACGTGGACTCGACGTAAAGGAAACCAGCCCTATCCGGAACCAGAAATGAGTAAACATATCCAATTACGCTCTCCATTATTTTTAATTTTATAACTTAAAAAAGTTTTGCTTTGATCAGCTGTTTACAACTGCTTCTTAAGACAACTCACGTTTGATTTCTATTTCTCTGTCCATATCCATAAATACAAGTCAGCTATGTAAGCACTTGATCTAAAATCCAAGATTTCCACCTAGTTTAATTCAACCTAATATAAAATAAAATCTTTCTCATCCCAATCCATTTATAATATCCATGTGTGCCAAAATGAAATCACTAGTAATACGTGCACAACACAAGGCAGGTCTCTCTATCATGTGATTCATTAATTGATAATGAAAGGCACCTGAATCAACATGGTAAACGTGGCTTGCGGCTGCCGATATTAGGAAATCTGGCATTGAATCAGATTTATGGCTATACAAACAAGAAAATCAATATTTTGAATTCGTCAAACATTTGCTTTTGGAGGATTTCTATTGAAAATTAAATTCCGCAAATCATGACGGCTGAAAAGTCCACATGGGGAAGAGGATGGAGGAAGGAATATGAATCCCGTTCTTCATAAGAATATTTGCACACACTATCCCAAAATTGCATGAGCAATTTAGAAGAATGTTTAAATCAGAAAAGCAAGTCTGAGAATTACTCGCAGCTTAGCATTAGCTAGAAGTCTTGACTAGAATTCAATATTTACCATTCAGCCAGCCGAATCTAAGTAAAGTTGCTGATTTTGACATAATGAGCTAGTGATGCCCAACAGGATCGCAAAGTTCCTATGGCACGAAATAAGCTTATCATGGCAAAAAATTTGGTCTAAAGATTTCCACTTTCCATTACTTGTAAAGCTTGAGTCAGAATGTCTCCAATCAAAGTTGATATATTTTTAACCATTAACGTATAAAACACGAGGAAAAGGAAAAAAGGATAAGACAGTAAGTTAGTACCTTTTCTAGAGTTTCATGAATGTTTATGAATCTCGCATAGTTCTTGAATCTCCTCTTTCTCGTAGTAATAACTCACAGGCGCCCATTTTGTGTCCACAAGCATTATTGAAAGCGGTGACCAACAAACAGTGTACGCACAAGTCACTGCTAAGGGGTGACACCTCCTGGATTCTCGTCGAGTTTTAGATACAAGCAGAGCAATTGGGTGTCTTCAGAAACACCCCGAATAGAAAGAAAAATGGTAATCTCTTTCCCTTGTATCAATCTCAGAACAAAAAAATAATTGTCACCCTCATTAGAGTTGATAATTGATAAACAGTGAACTCGAAACTCAAGTGATACGAATCGTTTACAAGATTCAATCTCAGATGACTTGTCGCTTGTGGAGTTCTTCAGATCAAAATCGACATAATCTCAGCTGTCATTCAATCTTTAAGTAATACACGTGGTTTGCACGTGTGTTGAAGCTGACTCTCATTTGGATCAAGAATGACGTCTCTAATTGCCGTTTTAAAGCTCACTTATGTCAGCTTGTGACAAGCACGTGAGGGAGGAGCTTCTTGGTTAGATTTGGCGGGAAGGGTAGTTACAATAACAACCCAGAAACATAGATTAAAAGGTGTAGGCTCTGTAATCGTCTCCACAACATATATTGGGAAACACTGAGAGTAGAGAGAAGATAGAGAGAGAAAGGGGTTAACAAGTTCTTGTTCTCTGTAAATCGTATTCTATTCTTGTATTGTTTTTTATCTCGATATAGTGAAAGCTACTGCTTTCTTTCCAGTGGATGTAGGCACCACTTCTTGGTGCTGAACCACTTATACTTGGTGTCATATTTGTTTCTTTAAAGCTTTGATTCTTGTGTGTGATTGTTGCTTGATAATCTATGTTGGTTATTCTTAAACCATTGATACATAATTAGTTTCTTGGGGTGAATTTGGTTAGTCTTATCAAAGCCAAATTCTCAACAAATTGGTATCAGAGCCCTCTTTTCTGTATTAAGGTTCAAGAAATGACTAACAAGGTGGATCTTGAGAAGTTTACGGGTCAGAATGATTTCAATATGTGGAGGATCAAAATGGAAGCATTGTTAATCACACAAGGTTTGGGAGATGCCATTGATCCAGTCATCAAGAGTGAAGGTGCAGAAGCTTCAACTTCAAGAACTCCAGAACAGATGGCTGAGACTGATAAAAAGGCAAGAAGCACCATCATCCACAGTCTTGGTGACTCAGTGATAAGGGAAGTTGCCAAGGAAAAGACTGTTGCTGGGCTCTGGGCAAAACTGGAACAATTGTATATGACAAAGTCTTTAGCTAACAGGCTCTACATCAAGAAAAAAATGTTCTCACTGAGGATGATTGAAGGAGCATCACTTGATGAAAACATAGATGAGTTTAATAAAGTTTGTGATGAACTGAAAACAATTGATGATGGACTGAGTGATGAGAGCAAGGCTTTGCTGTTAATCAGTTCTTTACCAAAATCGTATGAACACTTTGTGAATGCCTTGTTATATGGAAGACAATCACTCTTCTTGGAAGATGTTAAATCTGCTCTTGATACCAAGAAGTTAAAAGACAAACAAGATAACCCAGAGAGTGAATCAAGTTAAGGGTTGATGGCAAGAGGTAGATTTGAAAAAAAAAAAGAGTACAAAGGAAAGAAGCAAGGCAGATAAAAGTCAAAGCAAAAACACTTGAAGTGTTTTCACTGCCACAAAGAAGGGCATTTCAAGAGGGATTGCCCTGAGAGAAAAACAAAGCAAAATGAGTCAAAAGACAAATATGAAAATGCAGCAATAGCCACAAAAAAAACCAGTTTTGAGACAGCTGAAGTCCTCATTGCCACAAAAGAAAAAACTCAAGGTCAGGGGTATTAGACTCTGGATGTACTTTTCATATGAGTCCAAATAGAAACTACTTTACTACATATCAGTCTTGTGATGGGGGTATGGTTCTGATGAGAAATAATTCAGTTTGTAAAGTAGTTGGTATTGGGACTGTAAGCCTTAAGATGTATAATGATATAGTTAGAGAACTAACTCAGGTTAGACATTTTCCTAAACTTAAAAGGAACCTGATATCTATTGGCATGCTTGATCAAACTGGATGTGTCATTAAGGTTGAAAATGGGATATTGAAGGTTGTTAGAGGCTCAATAGTCATAATGAAAGGTACTAAGCAAAATGGTTTGTATGTGCTGAATGGACATACAACTGTTGGAGAGGCAAGTGTCACTGAGAAGAGTGAAGATAAAGCAAGACTATGGCACTTGAGGTTGGGGCGCATGAGTGAGAGATGACTGAAGGAGCTTCAAAAGAAGGGGGTGTTTGGAAGTGAAAAGCTAAATTCTTTGGGGTTTTGTGAAGACTGTATTCTAGGGAAGGCTTCTAGGCTCAAGTTTGAACATGCAATTCATTCTACCAAAGAGAAGCTTACATATATACACTCTGATCTGTAGGGACCTACATAGGTAGATTCTCTTGGTGGCTGTAGGTATTTTCTATCCTTTATAAATGACTATTCAAGGATGGTTTATGTGTATGTACTCAAAACTAAGAATGAAGTTTTGGAAAGGTTTAAGAGGTGAAAGATTATGGTATAAACACAAACAAATTTGAAAGTAAAAACTCTAAGAACAAATAATGGATTTGAATTCTGCAACAAAGAATTTGGCGACTTCTGTGAAAGACATGAGATTATAAGGCACAAAATAGTCATACACACACCTCAACAAAGTGGTCTTACTGAAAGAATGAACAAAACCTTAATGGACAAGGTGAGATGTATACGGTTATACTCAAAACTGTCTAAGTCACTGTGGGTAGAGGCCTTAAACACAACATGTTACTTGGTAAACAGAAGTCCATCTACAACAATAGAATGCAAAACACCTATCGAGCTATGGTCTAAAAGGTTGTAGATTACTCTAAACTAAGGATTTTTGGTTGTGTTGCTTATGCATATGTCAAACAAGGCAAATTGGAGCCAAGGGCTTTAAGGTGTAGATTTCTAGGATACCTTGATAGAGTTAAAGCCTATAGGCTATGGTGCATTGATCTTAAGCCATCAAAATGCATTATCAGTAGGGATGTAACTTTCAATGAGTCATAAATGTTAAACAAGTCGAAAACTACTGAATCTAAATAGTATAGATCAGAAACAAGACTTGGGAGTGTTCAGTTTGAGGTGGAGTCCTATGAACAAGATAAGACTGAATTAGTAACTGAAGAAGATACATGAAGAGTTGCTGATGGATCTGATGATATTCAGGAGTTAGAGCCAACTGAGAATGAGAGTAATTCTTATCAGTTGGTCATGGATAGAAAAAGGAGAGCCATAAGACCTCCAAAGAGGTATGCAGTAGCAGATTTGATAGCTTATGCATTAACAGATGCAAAAGAGGTAAATGAGGAAGAGCCAAGAACTTATAAAGAAGCTATGAACAGCAGATATAAACTGAAATGGAATAAGGCTTTGGATGAGGAAATTGAATCATTAATGAAAAATGAAACTTGGAAGCTGATAGTTAGACTAGAAAAAAGGAAGACTGTTAACTGCAAATGGATCTTCAAAGTTAAAGAAGGTATATTTGATGCTTAACCTAATAGGTTTAAAGTTAGGCTGGTAGCAAGGGGCTTCACATAAAGAGAGTGGATTGATTTCAATGAAATCTTTTCTCCAGTTGTGAAACATGCCTCCATCAGAGTCATCTTAGCACTAGTTGCCATTTAAGACATGTACCTGGAGCATATGGATATTAAGACAACCTTCTTACATGGTGAATTATAAGAAGAAATTGTAATGGAACAGCCTGAGGGGTATGAGGTGTCTGCTAAGGAAGATCATGTGTGCTTACTAAAGAAATTTTTATATGGTTTAAAACAGTCACCTAGGTAATGGTACTTGAAGTTTGACAGTTTTATGACAAAGCATGCCTATAAGAGATGCAACTATGATTGTTGCGTGTACTTTAGAGACATTGGTGATGGAAAAATGATTTATCTTATGATGTATGTGGATGACATGCTTATAGCATGTCACAACATAGATGAAATCAGACATTTAAAGGATCTCTTGAGCAGTGAATTCGATATGAAAGATCTTGGAGCTGCAAGGAAGATTTTGGGTATGGAAATTATCAGAGACGGGAGAAGGAAGCTTATGTTCTTAACCCAACAGAGCTATGTCAATAAAGTGTTACTTAGATTTGGGATGCATGAATTTAAGTATGTTCAAACACCTTTGGCAAATCACTTCAAGTTGTTTGCTGCACAGTGTCCACAAACTGATGCAGAGCAAGAAAAAATGGCAAGGTTACCTTACTCCAGTGCAATTGGGAGTCTCATATATGCCATGGTTCTCATTATACCAGATATCTCACATGTTGTGCGTATAGTGAGTAGATACATGACAAATCCAGGTTATGAGCATTGGAGGGCAGTCCAGTGGATAATGAGGTATCTGAAAGGTACTATGGAGTTTGGTTTGCCATATGGATGGTTAAAACAGGAGGGGCACAAGCTGGTGGGGTATGCTGACTCAGACTTCGCTGGAGATCTTGATAAAAGGAAGTCTCAGACAGATTTTATGTTTACTTTGGGAGGCTGTACTGTGAACTGGAAAGCTACTCTGTAAAATGTGGTAGCTTTGTCCACAACAGAAGTCGAATATACAGCAGCTGCAGAAGCTTTTAAAGAAGCCATTTGGTTAAAAGGAATGGTTTCAGAGTTAGGAGCAAAACAAGAAACAATTAAAATATATTGTGATAGCCAGGGTGCAATACATCTGAGTAAAAACCAGACCCATCATAAAAGAACAAAACATATCGATGTAAAGCTGTATTTTATAAGACTTGAAGTTTCAAAGGGAACTATGAAGATGCTTAAGGTTCACACTGATCAAAATCCAGCTGATATGTTGACTAAAGCTGTGCCTTCTGTTAAGTTCAACTTTTGTTTGAGCTTAGCAGGAATTTGCAGTTTCTGATCAGCTGCAAAGGAAAGGGAATGAAGTAAACATGAATAGCTAAAGTTCTGAGTTCAAGGTGGAGATTGATAAACAGTGAACTCGAAACTCAAGTGATACGAGTCGTTTAGAGGATTCAATCTCAGATGACTTGTCGCTTGTGGAGTTCTTCATATCAAAACCGACATAATCTCAACCGTCATTCAATCTTTAAGTAATACATGTGGTTTGCATGTGTGTTGAAGTTGACTCTCATTTGGATCAGGAACGACGTCTCTGATTGCTGTTTTAAAGCTCACTTATGTCAGGTTGTGACAAACACGTGAGGGAGGAGCTTCTTGGTTAGATTTGGCGGGAAGGGTAGTTACAGTAACAACCCAGAAATAAAGATTAAAAGGTGCAGGCTCTGTAATCGTCTCCACAACATATATTGGGAAACATTGAGAGTAGAGAGAAGATAGAGAGAGAAAAGAGTTAACAAGTTCTTGTTCTCTGTAAATCGTATTCTATTCTTGTATTGTTTTTTATCTCGATATAGTGAAAGCTGCTGTTTTGTTTCCAGTGGATGTTGGCACCACTTTTTGGTACTGAACCACTTATACTTGGTGTCATATTTGTTTCTTTAAAGCTTTGATTCTTGTGTGTGATTGTTGCTTGATAATTTGTGTTGGTTATTCTTAAACCATTGATACAGAATTAGTTTTTTGGGGTGAATTTGGTTAGTCTTATCAAAGCCAAATTCTCAACAATAATAATGATGATGATGATGGTGTTGTATCTTTGTAATGAAGGCAGGGCAAAGGAGCAGGGAGCTTCGGGAAGAGAAAGAACAAGACTCACACGCTATGGGTGCGGTGTGGTCGTCGCAGCTTCCATCTCCAGAAGAGTCGCTGCAGCTCATGTGGCTTTCCCTCTAGTCGTATAAATGTGTATAATGCTTCTATTGTTGATCTGTTACAGTTTGTATTTTTTATTTTCTTGGATAATTAGATAACTGGAGAGCATGAAGGCAATTCGGAGAAAGACTACTGGGACAGGGAATGAGGTATCTACGTACGGTGCCTTTGGATTCAAGACTAACTTCAGAGAAGGTATATTTGGAATTTCATTGTTTGGTAAGAATGCCAGCTTTCCATTTGACACATTGTGATATTGTTGGCTCCGAGGATTAATGGAACTGCAGCGGCTTCAGCATCATCATAGTTTGTTATGTTATGTTAGGAATTATGCAGTTGAGTTTGGATTCTAGTTTTGGACGTTTGTTTGAATAGTTAGACGATTAACTTATAGTCTAGGCTAAGGTTCTGCTTTTGTGTTTCTAGTTTTTATAACTCCTGTTGCACAATCTGAATGTATGTACGTGTGTTCTAGAATGTTGACCGACCAAATAATGAAGAGGTCTCTGTTTGTGATGTCCATTGTCATGTGTTTAAGCTTTATAATTTTCTTATTAAGACTTTTAAGAATGAATCTTCTTAGAAATGCGTCAAACACTCCACCCTTGTTGGTAGAGATTTTGGATTCAAATTTATGTTCAACAATCGTTACAACATCTATAATCTGGATGCAGCTACGCAACAAAATTATACGAAAATGGACGGAAGGAAGGAAGAATAACACGGTAACTTTGATCCCAATTGATTTCAATTATATTTTACAGTTTTAAGATTGTAGCTTGACAAACAAATCACTACACCTTTGATATGACATTGGTGGATAAATTTACAAAGGCATTTGCAGATTACCTTGGCCTCGTGAATTTTAATGACTGAAAAACAGATTTGAGATTTTCACATCGGTCCAACATACTGGTGAACTTCGGATGCAATTTGGGAGATCCAATTCACTGTTGTGCCGAAAAAGAGTTCCCAAAACCAGAGATCCAGTGCAAGGACTGAAGAAAAAATAAGCAATGCTAAAGTCTGGTATCGGTTCAATGGCCAACCTAAAACTTCAGCCATTGTCTTCAGAAATGGAAAGGAACTGCTACTTAAGTCACGGTTTCTTATGGACCATGCTGTTATCCACTGAACCCGAGATGGAAGAAGGTCGAACTCCTCCCTTAATCGCCTTCCCAAGTCTGGCATGTGGCCACCACCATACAGGATGGCAATCCTGTTGTGGCCCTCATCAATTGCTCTTCTAAGAGCTTCAATTGCAGCTCTGTTCCTCTCGCCAATGATGACAGAGCTCTCCTCCACATCTGCAGTCACCTGAGTGAACCTATACAATAGATGGTATGATCAATCTACTAATTGGCAAGACTTTTCACCAAATAAAACACACATAGCACAGCGCATCTGTGCATCATTTTAATCCCCAGCCCCATGCCCAACATTTTCCTACGATGATCAGACACTATACCTTATAGGTTTCTGCAGAACTGTCGTGCTTCAACTTAACTTTGAAAGTAACATAACTAAGATATTTGGTAAAAACATCTACTTTTACTAGGTAGCTAATATTTACCATCCACCCGCACACTTGTACATTACAGCTAGCAATTCCATCTCACAATGACTGTGAAGTAGAAGCCATTATGCCTCAATCACAAACATAACCACAAGACAAGTAGCTTAAAAAACTTTTAAGGTTACAGATTTAGGACTAGCGGCAGACCACCAACAGATCAAAATAAAAAGTGTTTGGCTAGTACTCTTATCAGAGATTTTCTCTTAGAAATAAATGATGGCAAACTTTGCATGCTTAAAATCATTTTTCATCTGTGGCAAAGACAAGTAACTCTCATGATTTCATTATTAACCAAAAGGGCCACTGTTACCAAACCAGAATAACCAAGGTAATAAGTGAATTTTAACACCAACATACAAGAGACTGGTAAGTCATATAACATGAGACATTAGTTATCACACCACAAAGCAGGTAAACAACTACATATAAACCAAAATAACTGATTAATACTCACTCAGATGTTAGTCGCTTTGCGAGGAAGACCTTCATTGCAGCACCAAAATCAAGCATAGATAATGCTTCTAGTTCTGGATATTCTGGTGGCTGACTTCCTACATCAGCACAGACACTTCCAATTATGAGCAGACCTACAAGGGGCATTGGAAGCACACGTGAAGCCCATAAAAGCTTGGATCTCCAAGGATCAAGGTCTTTTGGAATTGAAGGTTGCACCATAGCTTTAGTTGATTTGAGAGTCATATCCCTTGCAAATGTAAATAAGCTTTCACCTTTCTCAAGCTGAAAGCAAAGATAAAATGGTATTAGATGTAGGAGTCAGCTGTCATTCACAAAAAGAGCAAAATGCACCAAGTTCGCAAGAGAAAAAAGTACAGGAATGCATCAAACCCCAAGAAACATACATGGCCCTTTATGGTCTAAACTAAATAAAAATTAAAAATATTGGTTTCATCAACACCTGGAAGTGCAGGGACAATACACTTAAAGAAAGCCTAAAACCTGGGCTCCCTGTCCCAGTTTTTCATTATTTGTTGTATCTTGTATTTGAAACATCTTGAATCATCTGGCTAATATATAGAATATAATATGAGAACATAGGAATAAAGTACATTAAAAACATGCATTGTTTTTAGCCCTCATGATCATACTCTCATTCATTACATCAATTTAAGAAGTGAAACCAATAAAGTGGTACTAAGAGTGAGAGGGAGGCAGATCATAAAAGAAAAAGACAAGTAACCTGAAGTAACTTGAAGGTCTCATAATCAAGATCTGCATGGTACCAATTCTCAGCCTGATAATCAAGACAGTCTAATTGGAAATCAAGCATAAGAATTCGAGCCATCTGCCGCTGGATGCATCCTAGAATGTTGAAACCTCGTGAGCGTGAACCTTTGAGCTTCTTTGTATCCACAGAATTTCTTCTTTTCTCTAAACTCTCCCGGCTAGCTACCATCTCATAAAGGACACAATCATAGAGTTCAAGTTCCCTCTGGAGGGTTTCAAAGTACCTTCACAGCAATATTTATCTCTCAAAGTGGTTTGATTGGAAAAATAAATACAATAACCAACTGAGCCAACAAAACAAAAATTTGCACAAGCCTGGGGATCAGTAGTCATCAGCAAGTAAAATCTCACAAGGGGCTCGACCTATTCTTTCCACCGACAAGGCAAAAGCAAAATGCTACTTCTATGCATATTTATTCTTTAAGGTACTCATAATTTGATGCATGGTTGATTAGTCAATATTATATGTAAAATTAAGAGTTAAAAACACAATCCAATGCTTCATGCTTGTTTCCCCGATTCGTCCCCATAACAGGCTGCAATTGGAGTTACAAGTTACAACTGCCCTTATGTGAGTAGCACCAATCAATTTACAAGGGTTACACACAGGCACCGACTCCCTAGTTGCTCATCTAAACCTCTTAACTTACACTGATTCTTGGCGGCAACATTACCAACTTGCACACATTTTAGCTTCCAATAATTAATAACTATAATAATAAATATTAACAGTGCAACCAAAAAGGAAAGATTTAAAAAAAGTTATACTACAAGTAAACGTACTCTTTATCCGCGATATGAATTGTTGAAACCAAGTCAACCTGAAAACTCCAAAATTAATTTTTTTTTTTTAAGAAAAGAAAAATTGTAGAATTGGAAATGAACAAGAAAACAGGTGAAGCACTAAAACAAAAAAAAATTAAAAATAAAAAATAAAAAAGAATAAGAATACCTGAAGAAAAGGAGGAAGAAGGGACCAAGGAAACTTCTTTCGATAAGTGACGACAGCAGTCTGAAGCTGGCCGCTGCCTCCACCATTGCTTCCTCGTTTGAATCTCATAAAATCTGCTATCGAATTGTTCTCCAAGAAGTGCTCCGCAGAGCCATCTTCGATCTGCTGCCGCGCCGATGAGGATGACGAAGCAGCAGCAGTGGCGAGTATTTTATTAAAGGAGTGACATTTGCGAGGTTTTTGCTTTAGAAATTTAATAGGATTTGGTTTTAATAAAGGCGCAAAGCAACTGAGACGACACGATGTGGTGCAGCATGAATCGGTGCTTGAATTTGATGCAAATGCAAGTATTGACACCATTTCTTCCCCTGTCTTCTTCTTTTTGTTTTTAAAGAAAATTATTTTTTCAAAAAAAAAAAGAATAACGGAGAGAAGAAGAGGATTGGGTTTTGTGCTCAGCAGATTTTTTTTTTTTTTCAATTTACGGTTTTCCGTTGATTCTGTTAGATTACCACTATTACTATTTTTGTTTTTTGTTTTTTTGCTACCACTTCTTGTGATGTCATATTTTTGCCTTGCACGCCATGCTCAGAGTCAATTCATTTAAATCTAAATAATATTCCACAAAATAACAATATTTATAATAATAATTGGCATATGTTAAATAAATATAAAAAAAATACAAGACATAAATTAAACAAAAAATATTAGTAAAAAATGTTAAAATTAATTAGATGTACGTTTCAACTACTATACATGATAATGCTACAACATATTAATGTCAATAGTTAATATAAACAAATGTACTTGATTTATCCAATACTCATTAGTGGAATTGATAATTCCATGAAAATTATGGTAATTTGTTTCTCAATATTCATATAAGGTTTTGCTAAGTTACATTTCAAGTAATTTACAGTCCATTTAAAATAATACAAAATTAGCAACATGGGCAAAATTACTTAAAATGTAATTTAGCAAGACCCTCTATATATATATATATTCTCACACCTCTCTTTTAATTTTAATTAAGCTGTTTACGGTTTACCCCTTAAAAAAAAATTGTTTACAATTTAATTTAAAATTTATAAAATGTCGAAGAATCTCATATTCATCATCTTGGCATTGTTTGTAGTGACAAGCACTGAAAGCATATTTGTTTTAAGTACTTATACTGATCAAGAATTTAAGCCATATGTTTTATCTTCTACGAATTTTACAATATCACCCGATAGTTTTTGCTAATGATTTACAACTGAAGAATGTTTGATGAAGAACGATGAATACTTTTGTAACAACCATCAATTTTAGAGAAATTGATGTTATATATAATAAAATAAGGAATTAATAATTGTGATTATATGATATCTTGTGTGTGTTATATGATATTGATTTATTATGTGTGGATACTACTAAATCAATCTTTGAGAGAGCACTCTATTGAATATTGAATATTGATAATGACTAAGCAATTTTAATTATTTTGCCAAGTTGTGACAGATTAATTAAAATAAGACTATTTGCATTCTAAAAAATATTTTTAGCATCCATATTTTAGTTACATTTCAAAAAATATTATTGGCATACTGTTTTTTTTTTTATTTTATATCTATTTCCTATTAGGGTATGTCTATTTGTATTCTAATAATTCTTTTAAGTATGTCTGTTTGTATTCAAATAATTCTTTTAACACCCATGTTTTATCTTTTTTCAATTTCTAAACTGTCTTTTAATATTTTTTTACTTTTTATTCTAAAATTCAAGAGGTGTGACTATTCGCAATAGACAGCTGGCGCATGGCTGTGTTTTGTTCCATTTACTCACCTTAATTACTGATTTTAGTTATATTTATAAGGGTTTTCCAAGTTACATTCATGAAGGATATGGCTTTTTCAAATCAAACCAGAGGCACACAGACCCTAATTATACATTACCCCTAAGTTCACCCCCAAATTCAATTAAAATACAGCCTAATGAAAAGATCCTGCATTAATTTCAAAATAAAATTGATTGAAGTTAAACCATATGACAAAAACTACAGCCAAAACATCACTCAAAAAATTCAATTGGATGTCAGTCTACACTTAGAAATTATTAGGATTACATTTTGAAATTATTTAACACTGCATTCCAGTTTCCACACACATCATCATCATTCATCAGCTCGAGTCTCCATGCAAACTGCTCGGTCCTACCTAATTCAGCCCCAGCGCATGAACTATCAGTCTACCAGACAAAATTCCTTCGTAACAAAACAAGTGGACTGGGCCTAATTTGACAAAATTCCCTAAAAAATGTACCCTCTTTACAGCTTTCGCTCAGACCGCCACTTATATACAGGCTTGGCGGATGGATGGACAATCTCTTCTGCATGTAGTTTGTGTTTCCTGGCCCTTTTTCTA
Organism: Citrus trifoliata; assembly: GCA_018350135.1. Classification (NCBI taxonomy): domain Eukaryota; kingdom Viridiplantae; phylum Streptophyta; class Magnoliopsida; order Sapindales; family Rutaceae; genus Citrus; species Citrus trifoliata. The sequence continues at coordinate 6,296,274 of CM031384.1, read as the reverse complement.
ATCATTAAAAAGTGGAGAAATATTTTCAGTAGCGTCGACGTCCAAGTCCAACACAATAGACAGATAGAGAAAGGGAGTAAGAGATCGTTTTATACCTGTAATTCCTTCCGCAATGACATATCCATATACAGCTTTTCCAACTCCTGTACTCTCTTTTTCCTTCCTTCTAGTTCTCTGTAGGAAGCAGCAGTCTTCCTGCAAACAGAAAATATGCAACACAGTCTGTATCTCTGTGAAGAATTTGAAAACAACTCAGGTTGAACAACATCAGACAAGAATAAGCTCAGGTTGTGGAGAGTACTTTTGTCCAACACAATGCATTAAACATCAACATCTGTGATCAGGAATGTCGTCAAAAACAGGCAACGTAACTTTTCGTCCAGATATATATTTTATTTCTTTTGCCTCTTCCCTGCATGAAATACAACAAGTACAGGACAAAAGTAATCCAAATATGCACCGCAACTTCAAATCAAATATTGCAAGAATCTGCAGATCGCTTAACATATTGTAGCAAATTCAAGCTAAAATGGGAAAAAGAAAAAAACAAAGATAAATATGAAGGGAGGAGCACTAATTGCACCAGCCACCAGACAACTCAAAACATTGGAAAATACTCCAGATTTTACAGCAAACATATTGTAATAATACTTTCTGACGTAAAAAGAGCCTAACAGTACAATGCTAATAATGCTACTTGAAATCTTATTAAACTAAGAGTTCATATATTAAAGGCATTGAAAAAAACAATTAGCGTACTATAACGTTATAGTTAGCATCACGTTACATGACTGAGGTATTCTAACTCAGTATTCAAAATTAAAAACGGCGGAGATCACCACATAATAATTCAGAAGTTATAAAGTAACAACTATTCAAGCACTCTTATCTTTATTAAGAATCTATATATTCTCCATATATAAGATTGCCAACACAAGTCCAGAATATTATCGCCTTCAGAAAAAAATGGAAGTTTTGATAACACAAACCTGTCTTCAGCATAGTAAACATGTCTGCTTGACAGATTACTATCAAGAGACTGCAACATGGTAGTTAACTTTTCAATTTTCTGCACCAAAAAATAGTTTTTTAAAGAACTATGTCGAATGTAATTGAAAAGGCAATCCTTAAATGCACCATAAACACAATATAGAAGCAATTTCTTACACTTCTTTCGCTTTGCAGTTTCTGAAGAATATATCCTATATCCTGGGTCTTCATCAGCATAAGTTCTTCTTGAGTGTACTTATTTGCCTCACTCCTAAAAGAATAAGACCAAGCAGTCAATAGCAATTTCCAAACAAGAAGAAGAATTATTACGAAGAAAAACAAGAACAAGAATTATTACGAAGAAAAGCAATGCGATGGTAAACTTACTCTAGTCTGTGCACTCCATCAACAGTTTTCATTTTGATCATTTTGAAGTAAAATTCATCCGGGTTCCTAAATGCTGCCTTCTCTTTGAGTCTCTGTACCCACACAGAACAACACACAGCCGTGCGCAAGCATGAACAATATCTAACAATTAAATAGAAGCGAAGATGAACAACAATGCAGGAATTAAAACATAATTGTGGCAGTAGAAATGTCACCCGTATAGTCTCCTCCTTCTTGTGATATGCTTTTGCACGAACAACATAGTCCTTGTGCTTTTCAAGAAGCCCAAATTTCTTCCTCGATTGCCTATCACGGATCAAAGATATTTCATCTCAAAAGGGTTTCCAAGTAACTTCCCAAAATGAAAGAATTTAAAAAGAAAAAGGAGTCACTTACGGTTGAGCTCTCTCCTTATGAGCCCTTCTAGGAATTGCATTCCTAAGAGAAGACATTTTGAGATCACGCTGTCAATGTATTCCAAATCGATGCTTCACTAAAGGCCGTACATAGTTTTGGTATCTTAGTTGCTGCAAAATTGAAACCAGCACAACAAAAATATAAGAAGATTGTAAATAAGAAAGTACACGTTTAGGTTCTTTGTGATAAATCAATCAGCAAGGTATAGTTACAGTAATTTACTGAAATTAAAACCCATATTTTTTTAAAACATCTTATAAATTTTTTTCTTTTTCTTCTAAAAGAATTAATTATTTACTACTGAAATAATTTTCTTCATTGTATTGTCTCTTAACATCAAACTTTCATATTTTTTATAAACAATAAATTTATATCAGCTGACTTTCAGTTATTAACTCTAAACTTGATAAGATTGAAAAGAGCAAATAAATTCTAGAAAAGAAATTAAAATATTTAGAAAAAATACATTATTGTAGTAACAGATGCACAAACACAGCCACGTGAGTTATCTTTTCATTAATTTTAATTCAAGCCAAAATAATGTCTAAAATTAAGAAAATCACAAAAATCATTCTAGATTTTGGTTCAGTTTGACAAACATTATGGCAAAAATCAAATCAATTATCATCATATATTCCAATCCATTTCTTGTTACAATCTCATATTTATTTGCGAACAAGATTCTGACATTTGATAAACCCAAAATTCATTTTAGCACCATAAGTTTTCTTAATCTCATTTCATTTCATTGATACTTAATTTAGTCTAAAATCACACTTCTATATTATTCTTTATATTAATAGAGTGAATAAATGCATCAACCTCATTACAATCTCATAATATACATTCCAGTATATTCCTCGTTACAATCTCATATTCATTTCAGTGTACCAATTATCCACATCCAATTTCATTAGCAACAGCATCATGACAGAAATCAAATTATAAAAAACTGTATGAATGCCGAATGGAAAGAAAAAAAATTAAAATATCTGCTGCCGAATATTAAATTAAACTACGAACCACAACTCAACCGAGTAATTAATTTGATTAATTGAATTAAGGACAAAAATTAACGAAAAATAAATAAAAATAAAGAACGAAGTCAACAACTCACCGTCTCCGGCGGCCGGCACGATTGCAATGGCTGAATGAGGCTGCGACAGCAACAGCTGCCAGCTGGCGACGAGATGGCTGAATCACGACCACAATCTGCCGTCTGCCGTCTGCCGCGAGCTAATCAGAAACTGAATCACGATTGCGTGAGTGACGGGCTGACGGAGAGCGTGAGAGTGAGATACTGACCGGAGACGCCACGGAGACAGTGAGAGTGGGCGTGAGAGAGCGGGGGCTGGCGGCTGCTGCGTCCGCCGGTCTGCGTGCATTTAGCCTTTTTTTTTAAAATTAAACTATTTAAGGTTCCTGAACCGAACGGTTCATGCGTCCGGCTCGGTTTTAGAAAAGAACCGAACATAAATCGTTGGGTGCAAGGAAATTGAAACCGTTCGGTTTTTGCCTGTTAAACCAAATCAAATTCCCAACCCTTGTCCGTACGATATTTAAAAGTATTGACTAATAAAATAAAATAAATGAGATTAATATAAACCGCAAAACACGCACGCGCACGCGCACGCGCACATATATATATTAAAAACTTTAGAGGCAGATTATTGAGTCGCCAATTATTAATGTTGGTGTTGTTGCTGGCAAGCGATGAAATAAAGAGAAGTGTACTAACCTTTAATCTAAAATATTTGTTGCCGTTAACTTGCAACGAGTGTTTGGCAAAGGAAAAAATGAAGGAAAATGAAGGAGAACGAGAGAGGGAAGGGAAAAGAAATGGTAAACTTTAGAAATTTAAATTATTTTTATGTGTATTTTTGATATTTTAAGCTAAAATATTTTTAAAAAAGTGGATTAAGGAGTAAGTTAAGGAGATTAAATATCAATATTCCTAAATTTAATATTAAAAATCGATAGGTCCTCTAATCTAGCACCACTGGACCAGCCTACTACCACAACAAGACTGATTTCACACAAATTTTATCAAAAGATAGGATTATTTAAATGCATAATTTTTTTCTCTACACTTAATTTCTCACCCATCAGACAAATTTTAAAAGTAAAAGTTTACACTTTGTAAACCTTATTCCCATTATTCTACTTTGAACCATATAAATTAGCGATATGTCTTAAGCCAGTGATTATTTTGGCACATGACGAGAATGTTATTTGATAGAAAACCAACCTGACAATTCATACATGAGGCGACACTATGAGGGGGCTACCTCAAGGCAACAGCCCGGGTTATTTTCTTAAAAAAAAGTTATTTATAATTTTTTTAAAAATTTATAGTAAAATATAAAAATATAACTAATAATTATTGTCTATATCTATTTTCTCTAAGTTGAAAAACTCACCTAAATCCCTGACTAGTTGATTCAATTATACAAAATCTAAATTCGCCAAGACTCAATTGTTCAAGTCATTAAGTTGCTATTTCATGAGTGACAGCCAACCTCTACCGCACCCGCAAGACCACATTGTCTTTGAATTAGTTATTAGCTTATACTTTTGTCAATTTTTTGATAAAATAATTAATAATTCTCTAATGTATTATTATCGCAGACACTATCAATTCAGATACTTTGATACATGAGTTTTCTTTTTTGAAAAATCGCATGACAAAACTTTCTCGATAGTGTTTTTTTATTTACATTCTACATTTACAATTTTATTATTAGTTTTTTACTTGTCTAATGTATTTTAATAATTTTATTTGTATAGAATAAATTTTTTGAGAAGTAAATTGAATTTTTAAAAAAATCTAACCCACCCCAAAAAATATTGCTTGCTTCGCCACTGAATTCATACGATATAGGTGGGAAGGTTACCGTCTCTACACATTTACAGAGTCCAGCCAATAAAGGACCTACCTTAATGTCACCTTTGTTGTGGGAATTTAACCTTTCCCTGAGATTCATTGGCATTAAGAATAAGAACCCAGCCGTGCACTAAATGTTGGAACCCTCTTTTTTAGATGTGGCTTACTTACATGTTTCAAGATTTAACTAGAGCTCACATATATGTATTTAGATTTAATTCAGAGATAAGCTAATTATAAATACTCGCAAGTTTTTAAAGGATTCGATAATGATATAATTAGTGTTCAGAAATTCAAGAGATTAAGATAAAGAGGAATTTTATTCACTTTCTTAATGGAACGAAGTGATAAGTCCATTATATAATAGGGTCCTAGAATAGGCTTAAGAATTTTTAGCTAGTTTTGTTTAATTCGCTTTTTCCATTTTACATTTTGGTCCTTGTGCTTATTCATCTCAGCATAAAATAACTTAGCTGCTTCTTCACTGTTCTGCGTTTTCGGTTCTTCATTTCTGTACGTTTTTATTTTTTATTTTTTTGTTCCCAAGCATAATGTATTGCTTTCCATTTTTATTGTACCTTGCATGTTTTATGACCAGCATTGCGCGCCTCTTTTTCTTCATTTTTTTCTCAATTTTGCATGATCTTCTTGTTCTTGGGCTCTTGTTTTGTATTCATGAGATTACAGAAAGTGAAAGTGCTGCAACTTCTTTATCATTTCTTTACCGACGCAGAATTTTAAGCTGCTCAAATGCCCTTATATTTCTTCTGGAATGCGGGACATTTCCGTCCTTTTGTTTTGTTTACTTCAAACTTAAACACCCTTGTTTCAGTTTTGATTTAACCGACCGTACAAAATCTTGAAGAAAGTACAAAAGGGGAGTGAAGTGCTGGAAAGCTATAAACCCCAAGCTTACACAACACTCTCCAAGATCCTTGATCAGATACTACAAGATGCCTTTTGTGTATTGTTAAGACTTTTAAGCCTAAATCACAGTAAAACTCACGAATCTTGTTGAGTAGAAATACCAAGAACACACTCTAATCAAGAAACCCAAAATAAAGAAGTTATACCATAAAAATTAAAGACACAGACCAGCCAACTTAAAAGGAAAATTTACTCATTATTATTGATCAAGAACTAACCCAATCACAAGTGATTTACAGAAGATTATGCATAGATCACAATGGAACAGATTCTATGCAAAATGGTGAACAAATGAAGACGATATTCACTCTCTATCAGGCACCACTCATCAGCCCCTGTTTTATATCAGTGTGCTGGGCTCGTTATAACAAATTATAACGAACTCATGCCACGTCAACCCGAAAAAGATATCAAATAGACCCCATCAAACTATGACGGTAATCTGCACAAAAGCTCTCTCCTTTCCCAGTTTCTTCATTTTTAGTTCCACCTACACCTATCTTCACAATTCCACCTTGCAGTGATTCAGTTGATCCCTTCAAATAATACAGACCTTAAAAAACCTTCATTAACTACCATCATCTTCTAATTTAGTTAGATTTGGCAAGCTGCCCATTAGATTCACCACAGAACTCAAATTTTGCATGGGAAGAGATTTTGTTGAGCATCAGCTGGATTAACACTGGTCTGGCTTTTGACACAACCCGTACCCTTTCCAACTTCCATCTCTATAAACTGGGCGCTTCACATCAATGGCTTTGTTCTTTATTTGCACATCTGCTTCTCACCAGGTGTATGGCAACTTTGTTATCATAAAAAACTTGAACATCTTCTAATTTAACCATAGTTCATTAAGTAAGCCCCTTAGCCACATGGCCTCCTTTACTGCCTCTGTAGTTGCAATGAACTCAGCTTCAGTTGAGGACAAAGCAACCACAGACTGAAGAAATGACTTCCAGCTGATCAGGCAACCATTTAACACAAACATATATCCTGATGTATACTTTCTTCTGTCAAGATCTCCAGCAAAGTCAGAGTCTATAAACCCTATGACTTCAATTTTGTCACTCCTAGTCTTCCCATACAGCAAAGCACAAGTAGAAGAACCCTTTAGATACCTCATTATCCATTTGACAGCATTCCAGTGAGCCTTACCTGGATAGCTGAGATATCTGCTGACAACACTTACTGCATAAGCTATGTCTGACCTGGTGCATACCATTGCATACATCAGGCTCCCCACAGCCTGTGCATATGAGAATTCATTCACCTGAGACTCATCTTCTAATGTTGGAGCTGCTGACAACTTGAATTGTGGACCAAGTGGAGTCTGAACAGGTTTACAGTCTTGCATCTCAAACCTCTCCAGAACTTTCTTGATATATTTCTCTTGACTCAAGAATAAAGTGCCAGCAGATCTATCTCTGATAATGTCCATCCCAAGGATTCTTTTGGCATTGCCAAGATCCTTCATTTCAAACTCAGCCTTTAACAGATTCTTTAACCTCTCTATTTCTGACTTGTATTTGCTTGCAATTAACATATCGTTAACATATAGAAGCAAATAAGCAACTCCACCTTGATCTGATCCACCAAAGTAAACACAACTGTCATATCTGCTTCTGTAATAGCCCTTTGAGACCGTAAAATCATCAAACCTTATGTACCACTGTCGAGGGGATTGCTTGAGTCCATACAAGGATTTATACAGCAGACAAACATAATCCTCCTTACCCTTACATTCAAAACCTTCAGGCTGTGCCATCAATATCTGTTCTTTAAGATTACTATGAAGGAAGGTTGTTTTTACATCCATCTGCTCCAGCTCCAAGTCAAGTAAAGCTACCATGGCTAACAAAATCCTTATTGAACTGTGCTTCACTACAGGAGAAAAAATTTCATTGAAATCTACACCTTCCCTCTGTGTAAAACCCCTAGCCACTAGCCTTGCTTTATATTTGGGAGGTTCAACATCTGGAATTCCTTCATTCCTCTTGAAAATCCACTTACAACTTATCAACCTTTTGTTTCATGGATTTGGTATAAGTGTCCAGGTCTGATTTCTTTGAAGTGACTCTATTTCATCCTGCATTGCCTCAAGCCACTTGTCACAGTGCACACTTTCCATAGCTTCAAAGAAGTTAGCAGGCTCTTCAATTGTCACTTCATCAGCACACAATAGTGCATAGGCAATTAAGTCAGCATAGCCATATCTCACTGGTGCTCTGACTTCCCTTCTAACTCTATCTCTAGCTAACTAATAGCTCTATAAGTCAGCTTGTGGCAATTCTGATACCTCATGTTCCTCACTTTCAGCTGTGGCCCTCTTATCATCAGAAGTTGTCTCTTTTTCACTTGCCTTTATCTGTTAATAGCTTCACCTTAACCTTGGAAGTTCCAGATTGTTTGTTAACTGTTGGGATATCTTGCAGTCCAGTATCATGTTCTGCATTTTCTTTTAGCAATACAGATTCATGAAACACAACATCCCTGCTGACTATGCACTTCTCTTGATCCTTACACCAGATTTTGTACCCCTTAACCCCATCAGAATATCCAACAAAGACTCATTTCAAGGCCCTTGCATCCAGCTTGCCTTGATTGATGTGGAGATAAGCAGGGCACCCAAAAACTCTGAGATTTTGGTAGTTTGCAGGTTTTCCCTTCCACAATTCTTCTGGTGTTTTGAAGCTAATTGCAGAAGATGGGCTTCTGTTAACTAAATAACTTGTTGTATTGACAGCTTCTGCCTAAAAGCTTCTAGAAGCTTTGAATTTATCAGCATACATCTGGTTTTATCCACTAAGGTCATGTTCATCCTCTCAGCTAAACCATTCTGCTAGGGAGGTGAACCTTACTGTTTTGTGCCTCTTTATGCCATGCTTTTGGCAATATTCATCAAAGTCTTTGCTACAAAATTCCAAGCCATTATCAGTCCTTAAGCATTTCAGTTTGAAGCTAGACTGATTTTCTACTAATGCTTTCCACACCTTGAATTTTTCCAAGGCTTGATCTTTGGTCTTGAGTATGTAGATCCATACCTTCCTTAAGTAATCATCAATAAGTGACATGAAGTACCTGCCACCACTCAAGGAAGGGACTTGAGCAGGCCCCCAGAGGTCAGTATGTGCATAGTCCAAAACTTGTTTAGACATATGCTCCCCCTTGTTAAACTTGGACCTGTGTGATTTGCCAAAAATGCAGTTTTCACAAAACTCCAGTTGCTGGATTCTATCCCCACCAAGTAGCCCTTGTTTACTAAGCTCTTGCAGCCCCTTGATACTCATATGACCAAGCCTAAGGTGCCATAACTTGGTTCTATCTTCCTCAGAAACAGTAGAAACTCCTTCTAAAACAGGCACTGATGAGCTTTGCAATACATATAAGCCATTCTCCTTAACCCCTTTCATCACTATCTCAGTCCCCTTTCTTATCTCTAAACCACCACTTCTTGATTTAAAGAAATACCCTAAGCTGTCTAGCATGCCTAAAGAGATTAAATTTCTCTTTAGCCTAGGAGCATGCCTCACCTCATGTAGAGATCTTATAGTTCCATCAAACATCTTGATTTTTACAGAACCAATACCAACAATATTGCACACATTATTGTTTCCCATTAAGACTCTACCACCATCAACAGCTTCATATTTGTAAAATAGGGTTTTGTCAGGACATAAGTGAAAAGAGCATCCAGAGTCTATGACCCACTGACCTTTTGTATTGCTATTTGAGGCCACAAGTAAATCAACACTTTGATATCCATCAGAACCATCATCATAGGCTACTGCTGCATCCCCTGACTTCTCTTGACTTTCCTTCTTCTTCTTCTCAAAGCAATCCCTTATGTAATGCCCTTCCTTTCTGCAGTAGAAGCACTTTCTTTTCTTTTTCTTCTTATCTGCAGTTTCTTAGTTCTTTTCATGCCCTTTTCCTTGATTTTTGTTCTTCTGATCTTTCTTCTTTTCTGTTCTTGCAATCAGCCCTTCACCATTACTCGTTTCAAGCCCATTGTTCTTCTGAATCTCCTTTGAACTCAGGGATGCTAACATCTTCAAGAGTTAAAGTGGTCCTGTCATAGAGCATTGTATCTATAAAGCCTTCATAAGACTTTGGTAGAGAGCTCAGCAAGAAGAATGCCTTATCTTCATCACAGATTTTTACATTTTCCACCCCTTCAAGATCAAGAATGATCTTGTTAAAATTGTCAATGTGATCTTGTATTGTAACCCCTTCTCTCATTGAGAATGTGTACAATCTTTTCTTCAAGAATAATCTGTGAGCCAGGGACTTCTTCATACACATGGTTTCAACCTTGTTTCAAATTCCTAAGGCTGTCTTCTCTTCAGAGATCTCTCTCAAGATTAAGTCACCAAGACTCAAAATAAGAGTGCTATGAGCTCGATTCTGTATTTGTCTCTTCTTGTCATCAATCCCAGAACCTGTAGAAGCCTCTGGATCTTCTTCTTCTAGGGTAGATTCAAGCCCTTGATGCACCAGGAGAGCTCTCATTTTTAGCTTCCAAAGCGAGAAATCACCACCAATGGTGAATTTTTCAATTTCATGCCTTGGTAGAGACATGACTAAAATTTACCAGGCTCTGATACCACTTGTTAAGACTTTTAAGCCTAAATCACAGTAAAACTCACGAATCTTATTAAGTAGAAACACCAAGAACACACTCTAATCAAGAAACCCATAATAAAGAAGTTATACCAAAAAAATTAAAGACACAGACCAGCCAACTTAGAAGGAAAATTTACTCATTATTATTGATCAAGAACTAACCCAATCACAAGTGATTTACAGAAAATTATGCATAGATCACAATGGAACAGATTCTATGCAAAATGGTGAACAAATGAAGACGATATTCACTCTCTATCAGGCACCACTCATCAGCCCCTGTTTTATATCAGTGTGCTGGGCTCGTTATAACAGATTATAACGAACTCATGCCACGTCAGCGGAAGATATCAAATAGACCCCATCAACTGAAGTCAATCTGTACAAAAGCTCTCTACTTTTTCAGTTTCTTCATTTTAGTCCACATACACATATCTTCACATGTATGATATGAATAGCTTAACAAATTCCAAACGAATGAACAAGATGATGATTGAATTTGGAAACAAGCAACGAACAGAAATCCAATCAAGAAATCACAGAACACAACTACTAACGTGGTTCAGTCAATTTTCATTGACTTACATCCACGGGGGAACAAACTCATCAGCTTCATTGATTCTTCAAGTTTCTTTTACAGAGATTACAGAGCACACACCAAGGAACAAGAAAGCTTCTTTTAATCAAGCTAACTCTCTCACTAAAATGCTCTAGTGAAAGAAGCAATTATAAAGTCAATAGACGATAAAAAAGAAAAATATCAATTCAGGTTAAGAGCAATGTGATTTTCACATTCGAAAATGGTAATAAAAGTTGTATGTTTTTATATCTACTAATTTTACTACAAGTGTTCACGATGAAAAAGTAGTACCTTTTTCAGGAAGTGGACTTGCACTTCCTTCCTCCTCAATAGCCAATAATTTTTCAGCCCTTTTCTCAGCTACCTGTTTCACTGGCAAGTCCAAACCTGTGCCAACCTTGACACGAAGCCCAGCAACAGAAGTCTTGGTATTCTCTTGATTCACTATTTTACAGCCTCTTTTTCTGCCTCTACCACCTGCACCTGAATTTGGACAAACAAAAACTGTTGGAAAATAAATCTCATAACATGCTATTTTGAGAGCACATTTTGAGTGGGTCCCACTTAACGAAAGTGAAAAATATTGTGAGATTCGGATTCTACTCCGTTCATACTTCAATAGTATAATTTTATTTTCACAAAATGGTGCTTGGGTGAATAAGAAATTGTCTCTCAAAATTCACTTGAAGTTATAAATTTGAAAGGAAATGAGGTTTATCCCACATGGGAAAAAGAAGCCTAGGAATAGAAGTATGTGATGGTGAATTAAGTGAAGGGACCCATAATCCCAAATGGAAAATTTATCTAGACATATTCTGGGCACGTTTTGGTCAATAGAACTTTTAACGAAAAACATTCTCAACAAATGGTACATGTCCAGACATATAAGTCTTTTGATTGTAGGGTCAAGGCATTTAAAGGCACTTTGTGTGGAAGAGTAACCTAAGAAAACACAAGGCTTAGATTTTGGTTCGAATTTATAATTAGTGTAAAGTTTGAGCCATAGACCCCAAAAAAAAAAAAAAGGCACCCAAACACGTGTAATTTTGTGTAATTAGGTGAATGATCAAATAATTTTTTGACTTTGAAATTAATTGGAGCAGTGAAGTGGGTGTACTATTAATAAGATAGATAGCTGTGAGAAAGATATAAGACCAAAAGTGAAGGGGTAGAGAAGCTTGATCTAAAAGAGTGATTTATGTTTCAAGATCTCGATGACGATGCTCGGTAGAGCCATTGTGTTCGGGTGTGTGTGGTGGATTGAGGAAGTGAGAGATACCATGAGATTTAATTAAGGATTTTAGAGCTTGAAATTCACCACCACTATTCGTGTAAATGGAAATAATAGGAGGCGAGGATGTTTCAATTTCGGTTCGGTTTGTGACCCATTCAGGTTTAAAAATTCAACCCAAACAATTAGAAAATTATTTCGGTTTGGTTCGGTTCCACATTTGGTTTGATTTGACTCGGGTTTTTAATTCAGTTCGAGTTCGGATTGTTGATTTCGGGTTGCAATACGGTTTGGGTTAATAATTTGGTACGGATTACTAATTTGGACTGGTTAATAATTCGAACAAGAGCATAATAGCCAAAAATAAACAAATTAAACAGCAAATGATGAAAATATTAAACAAATGATGAAATATTCAGGATACCAAAACACCAAATCATATAATTTATTCTTATCTAGAAGACTAAAGCTAGATTACATGATAATCTAACTAAATGCGAAGAAAGTTTAAAATTTGACAGGAAAAGGGAAAAGAAATATATACAGGTGCATTGAGCTTGTGCCCAGAGTTACTTCTGAAGTCATTTTGAAAGAAAAGAAAGCAAAACAGATCCGTGATTTTCATACGAACTTTAGTAATTTAGTTCGAGGCAGCCCGTATGATGCAGAAACTAAACTAAAACAGCGGCTGAAATTGCTTCCAAATGATTATTGGAGAATGAAAAAAAGATTATCATGTGATTTTCATACGAACTGTAACTATATTACGCATATTTTACCGAAATAGCCAATTTCAAGTATGCAGTCCATTGCAAGCAATTTCGTTTGTAAATCTTTCACATCTAACAAGCTAATAATCTTTGGTATTTCACAATTTGACTCAATTTCATCCACAAATGGTGACTTAATTGACTTGATCAGCCCACAAAGAACTTTGATTGAATGCGTTGAGCTCACTCTTAACAGAGCTTATATTGTTGGACCCATTAACACTTAACCCACAAATGCAACCAAATCAAAAAATCCTCAACAGAAAAAAAAAGGGGAAAAAAGGTAAAAAAAAAAAATTCGGGTTGGGTAAAAATTGAAATTACACATTTATCTTCTTCCTCATCCATTTTTTATCTTAAGACCGCCTCTTATTACTCAAAATCTAACTTGAGTGTTTGAGTATGATTGTCGATCACTGTTGACTCTACCTCTAACCACAATTTGCTTCCATTTTGCAGGTTCTCACAAGCCCAACTTGGTGGTTTATTCCTTGTTTTTATTCCATCTTCATTCCCTCATCAGAGCTGACTCAACCATATTTGGGGTCTTAGACAAATGATTTTAATTAGTTCTTCTTAAAATTTAGGACAATATATATATTAGTTATCTATTATTTATTAAAAATTAATTCTTTAAACAATCTAAAATATAAAATTATTAAATAAAATTATATTCTACTATTGCTAATTCAATGAAATTTTAATTCAATTATAACAATTTCACTTATATTTTTTAACTCAAATTACATATTTTTTACTACTCCTTTTCTAAATTAAACTAATTTTTCTATTCTTCAATTTTCTAAAGTTTTTTTGATATAGTTTAATTTCAAAATAGATCAAATAAGCACACAAAAAAAAGTAGATGAATAAAAGAATATATTAAAAAGAAATAAGAACAAATAAAGAACACAACTAATTAAGAGAATAATAAAAAGATAAAATCTATAATTTGAGATGAAATTATAAATTACTTTATCTTTATATTAATTGTTTGAGCATTTGAATAATGACCAATAACCATAGAGAATAGGGAAAATTATTAGATTTTTTCTTTTTCTTTTTGAGTGGAAAGTAGAGGAAGCATGATTTTTTTCCTTTTCTCTCTTTCTTTCTCTCAAAGACCAAGAACATATCGAATCTTGATTGTTGGAGGAAAAATTTAATAGATATGTAATAAAATGTGAGGCTTTTATAAAGGTTTAAAATGAATATAAAACTTTTCAATTATAACATATTAATTATAACAATGAAATAGAGAATTTGTAGGATTGAAACTATTAATTTATTAGTTTTGTAGGAATTAAAATTACTAAGTACTATATTAAATAAACTTTATAAGAATTTGATAGTTTATTTAAGAAAAGATAATTACAAAAAATAATAAATTAAATTTATAATAATAATTTTTAAATTCACTTTACCTTTTTATATATAAAATAATTATTTTATGCAGCTTTCATACAAAGTGAGACCCTAAACAACCGCCTAAATTGCTTAGAGGTGAGCCTACTGCTCCTCATCAAATACTCAACCAGCTATCCTCCATGGTCTTGCGAAAAGCACATTTCAAGCTTGGCAACCTTCCTTATTTAAAATACTATTTTGTTTTAATCGGGTCCACCAAAATCCGGTTAAAACATTGCCAAAAGAAATCTCATTCAAAATTAATTTTATAAAATCAAAATAAGTATAAGATAACATAAGTTTCTAGAAGTCCATAAGACAATGTGATAGCAACAAACAAATAATTGTGTATGCATCAAAACTTTGGCTCTCACCCTATTCCACAAGATTTTCAGTAATTTTTCACCCGAAATTTTGATTAAGGACACCTATTTTCAATAAAAATAAAACTTCTAAAAAAATAAAAGTCTTGAAATTATGATTGATCAAAATATAAAATTATTGAATCATATATAAAAATAATTATAATTAAAAGTACTAATAAAATAATTTTGCTTAAAACTTCCTTATGTATTCAAAATATTATTACGTTGCTGCGTAATATGACAATTGTATAATATTCCACTAACCCAAAACTAAAAAAAAAAAAAAAAAACTCAATGTGCCTGAATTGTTATAAATAAAATTCGTAAGGAATTTAACGAAGCATCCTTGATTACTATTTACCATATGCTTTGATTTTACAATGTACAGATTCTCAATAACTATCATAATTTTCCCAATGGAATGCTCTCCAATCCGTTCTCAATTTCATTTCTTTTTACTACAATATAAGCTATATTTATAGCTCTAAAAATGTGTCCCATTAATCATAATAATACAAGCACTAAAGCATTACATTAGGAAACGAGTAAATGTTGCTACCACTAAAACATTAAAACTTCAATTAATTGGCTTTTGCTCCTATAAGGGAGCTAGAACTACTAAACTGGTAGAGCCATTAATTTCACAACAGGAACGAAAACTTAACTAATATTTAGATATCTGCAAATACCATATCTTCAGCAAACCGGTTAGGTATTCGATCCGCCTTGGGAATTGGCATTCGGCCAACCCTACACAACCCAACTAGGAGGTCGTTATTTTCTTATTTTTCATATCCTCAAGTGGCTTTGAAACTTGCGAATTTTTATGCTGCATATCATGAAATGGCCAATTGGCCATAAAGAAGATTATCTCGAATTTTTTTGCTTTTGTTTCGTATATTTATTTATATAGTATCTCGAAATGCGAAAACACCCATAATTGCACAAAAATACAGGATCGGACCCGGAAACATGAACAAAATCGCATACACCAAGTAAGAGGAAAAAAAAAAAGTATTTGGATTCAATAAAAGATTGCAGTAACCAGTTAATTTAATATATAGGGCAAGGCTACAGGGCAAAGAATAACAAATAATGCAGTTAACTTTCTCCAAGTGAAATGATTGTGGAGAAAAAAACTACATACATAAAAGAATCAGTCGAAAAAGAATCAAAATCAATGCACAAGGTATGTAATTGCCAGCGCCAGCACCATAAGGATGTATGCAATCCCCTGATCGATCGCTGTTCCTGCAGATCAAACCCAACCCACTTCAATTAAATTTTATTTTTCACTTTTAACCCAAAAAAAAAAAGATTAATTGTTGATTGATTTGTGTATGTGACTGACTATACGAGTACTAACCATCGCTAGACGGAGCCGGAGCCGGCGAAGGGG
This sequence comes from Citrus trifoliata, assembly GCA_018350135.1. NCBI lineage: Eukaryota > Viridiplantae > Streptophyta > Magnoliopsida > Sapindales > Rutaceae > Citrus > Citrus trifoliata. The sequence goes on along the minus strand of CM031384.1, from coordinate 6,280,294 downwards.
ACATGTTTTGAGCATTACCCAGTTGCAGTATCGCCATGAACATGAATCCAATTACTGGGAGAGCGTATAATCTCATCGAGTTCATCATATTTTCCCTCGCCGAGTGATACCCTGTAACAACTCTGTCTTTGATGAGTGTTTTTCGATAGGCGAGAGGCGTCGTGATATTTTATTTATACGAGAAAATTTGTAAGCAATCAAATTGCTCTTGCAGTTTCCTGGAAATTTCAAGAAAGTGCAAAGGCGTGGCAAATATATTCGGAGTGTGGAATCTAAACTTCAAAGCAACGCGTGGTAAACGCGAGATTTATTTGACTCGAATCGGTTGGCGGCTCATCGAGGAGGACTAGGACTGTAGGACACGGAACTGGCTCGGACCCTCCTCCACTTATACTCCGCCACGTTGCCTTCTACATTGTTTTATATTTTGACGAACCAAAAAAATAATAATAATTAACTTCTAGAGACAAATCCGTGAAGGAGAAAGAAATTGTATACAAATAATACAATGATACTTTGTTTGGTCAGCTGTTTCGTTTTTATTTTATCACATGATTGGCTAACAAAATTGATGTTGTTTTATTACGTAAACGCTTACGCTTATATTTAATTATTTTATTATAGAGTAACTATAATTATTATTTATTTAGATGGAGATTATGGTGGCATTTTTTTTTAACTTAATGATTTAAAGTGACTTAATTTAATTAATTAAGTTAATTAGAGGTATTTATTTTTATAACTTAATGAGACTTTTTAGATAATTTTGACTTAATAAAATAAGCTAATTTTTTTAGTTTTTTACTTAATAGAGAAATTTGAATTAAGTCAATTACTTATTAATGTCATAAATATCCATATTTTATAATTTATTTTTTATGTCTATCCCAAAACTTACCCATAGACATTTACCCCACATAAAAATATCCCTATTTTTTATTTCTTATATTATATACGATAAAATTTAAAATTTATGGTATTTTATATATTAAAATTCTAAAATAATTATGTATTCACTTGAATATAATTTTATTTATAAATGTTAAAATATTGTGGTATTTAATATATTATTTATTTGACATTCAAATTTAATAAGGATACAAATGTAAAAGTACGTATTTTCAGTTTTTTCAGTTGAAAAAATAAACAACTTAATACTTATTTTCTGAGATTCAGACGAAAAAACAAACATATTATTCAGATTCAGATATTTAGATCCATTCAAAATTCAGATTAATTCAGGTCTATTTAGATTTCAGACAAAAAAATAAACGACACCTATATCTCAAGTTGTCGACTTTTATATGTTGAGGGAGGTATAAATTCTTAATTATTGATCGTGGAGTTATGGAAAATAATATTGTCAGTTAATGTATCGTATGGAGTGTTTGAATTTTCCATCCTTGTCAACGGTAGATTTGCAACAGTACATTTCAAAATTAGTTGGTTAAAAAATGATGGCTCTTTGACTTTAGCTTTAGAATGGTCTTCATAACATAGACACTTGTGGGCTTGTGGCAGCGACTAAGAGACTGGTTGAAGTTGAATAACAAAATAAGTCCTCGTCTATGGCAATATTAGGGGGAAAATTACACCGATTATAATTGAGTTGTATCGAGCTGTACTCAGCGAGACGTCATTGAGAAGGACCATTGAATTGAAGTCGGAGATTTCTCTGGAAAACAATATATATATATATATAAACATCTTTTGTATTATTGACGCAATGTGTGAATTCATTCGGAAAAAGTAACAAACACATTTTTGTTACTGATCAACAGTAGGCCCAAGACCTGGTATGGGCTTGTTGTAAGTATATTTGTTTGGACCCCAGTCCGTTATACTGGTAACACCGTAAAGCCTTACGCCACACTCTGATCGGCGATAAGCCTTCTCTTGATCAAGATCCATTTCATAAACCATACAAAAAAATTCCGAATATATAAAAAGGAAAAATATAAAAAAGAATCCTATATGAATATTTCCAGCACTATAAAAATTCATATTGGCCCAAAATTAGCTTGGAGAAACCATTCTTCTAGTTCTAGGCATCAATAAGTGTGCAACTTATTTTCTTAAACCACATAATTGAAAACGGATAGGTACCACTATCGTAGTATATTTTTCTCATTTATTAGAAAAATATTAGGATATTGTTTAGTATTGAGGTTGTGCAAATTTAACGTAAAAGTTACGATATTAAAATATTTTGATAAACAATAACCGTTTTGTTATTTATCAACTAAATTAATTTAGTCTATCATTTGTATAATAAAAAACTTATAATATATTTATTATTTTTATTAAAATTATAATTTAAAAATCATATTCATTATACATTATTAATTTTTATTTTTATAATTATAATTCACTTTAATATCAATCAAAAGACAAAAGAGTCTGAACGAAACCCTTTCTCCACCGATCAGAATATTCTTTTTACTTTTCTTGTTTGTAGTACTAGTATGAACGCGATCATCGGCAATTTAGGCCCAGTCATGGTTTTTGCTTTTTGCTACCATCCAAAAATGAACTAAACTTTTGTTAAGAATCTGACCTGGAGTGGCATCAGCTTTGGCTTGTCTTTTTTTTGGCCTTTTTTCCTTTTACGCCCAACTCCTCAAAACTTCAAAACACGAATTGCGTAATCTCAACAAACTCAATTTTTAACGTTATATCAAAGAAAAGTCCTAAAACCAGCAAGCAAGCAAGTAGCAACCATTCGTCCCCGTGCAAAGTGAAAGCATCCACACACACTGAATTAACTTCAGCGTTACTTACTCAAAGCATACATGGTGCTGCTCTATTTACCACTGTGCCCACTCCACTCACATAATGCCACGTTAGAGATCCTCCACACGCGGCACTAGTATGTCCTGAGCGGTTGTGTCTATCTATCTACGGCTGTCTAATCTTCTGATAGACAATGGTTTGGACACGTGTACGCACGAGAACCTCGTTTTCAGAGAAGTATCATCACCTTGAGAGAACATATGCCCAAAACACCTAATCGGGAGCTTTGGAAAAAGCAAAATGTTTTTATGCGAATCAACCTAAAAGCTTTTCACATATATCTATACCCCAAAAACATATATAAATAAAATAAAAACTTTGCTTGGCCACCTCTCTTTCATTCTTCCTTCCTTTTCTTTTGCATATTAATCTCTCTTAAAGCACGCAGATTCTTTTCTTTTCTTCTCTTTTCAGGCACATTCGACAACACATAATAATATAGACTTTAGAAGAGGGCGTGAAAGCACAAAAGGAAAATGTGTTACCCAACAGGCGTAAGTCTGGTTAGCCGTACAGACTTGGTGCTGGTTCAAGGCAGATGGTTTGTCTCAAGGGTTCCGGTGCAGGCAGCAAATGAAGAAGTGGGTGGAGAGGCTGCTGGTGGTGATGGTGGCAGCGGCGGTGGCTTGATAAAGCAGTGCGTTTGTTCGCCGACGAGGCACCCGGGTTCCTTTCGTTGCAGGCACCACCACGCCCAGTATGTGTGGCGTGGTCGTATAACAAAAGTTGAGTCCACTCCAGTCTGTAATTAGCTGTAGGTTTTATCTGATTATCATGTTAAGTGTATAAATGAAATAAAGAAATACATGTATTTGATATGCTCGACGCAGTAACTCCGCTTTTTTAATATTAATCACTCTTGAAGTCTTGGTCTCAAGCTAGTTAATGTGAATAATGTCGTTGAGCTTCTTTCCTTCTCCTTATTTCTTCCTTTTACATAATCACGATTCAATTAAGGACGAAGAACAAGAACAATAACATCCACTTTCAATATTCAACCGAGTTCCTTCACACAAATTTTTACAAACGCCAGAAATGTCCACAATTTGTCTATACCTAGACCAATTTAATAACGGAAGCCAGCTGAGTGTTGGGTTCTTGTCCAAATTCTTTTTTATGGTAAAGATTTGCATTGTTTGATTGATGAGCAGGTGTGAATGTTACTGATCAGAGAATTCTTCTGCGCTGGAGGGTAGAAGCTTCAACAATAATATTGGAAATGGCACACAGGCTTGAAAAGTACCACTCTCGGCAGGCGTCCATCAATCTCTTTATTTTTCACTCTTGGAATGGGCTCATTCAGCGGCCTCACAACGTGTAATCGCACATTTGCATCAATATGGCCACTGACACCGGAGTTCGGTCCATTTGGCCAATTATGAATGTCTCAATCAGACGAGACTTTTCTAAGATGTTGACAATGCACTCAACTATTCAAAGCACAAATCCATCCTGCAGGATAGGCTTGCTATTCAATGGACATCTCTCCGGCCTCCTTTTTCTTTTCATTTTTCCTTTTTTAATTTTGAATTTATTACGATCTATATGTATATATGGGTTCATCTGTTGCAACAGCTGGTAACGTACCCATCTTTGTCTTTTATGATTTAACTAATGTTAAATTTCACCAATCACTTTAAACTCCTTTTGTTTATAAAATATTAAAAAATATTATGATATTTTCTATTTTCATACACTATTAAAGATACTTGTTAACACGTTACTCTCTTTTTATTTATTATTTTTATAAATATTAGGCTACATTTACTTGACGGATTCGAAAATTCGAAATTAGAATGATTCCTACGTTTACTTAGTAAAATAAAAAAGAGAATGGAAATCATTTTTGTGGACCCCATAATAATTCAGGAATTAAAAATAAAAACTTAATTCCCAATGGGGACTTGGAATCAGACTCCCATTCCCGAGATTTTCCATTCTATTCCCATAAATTTTTTATTATTTAAAAAATACCCTTACTTTAGATAAAAATACAAACAGCAAAAAATTAAAAAAAAAAAACAAAAAATTCCCTAAAAACCTAAACCCACTCTCTCTCGCATAAACCAGAAGCTTCCATCACATCTCCCTCCCCTGCTTTCATCGCGTCGTCGGCACTCCCTCTCTCTCGTGCATCAGTCATCGCCTCACCGGACGGATTCGTCACTCTCTGGCCGGATTCATCAGCTCACTGGCCTGATTCATCACTCGTTTTCTTCTTTCCCGTTAGCTAAAGCAATAACCTGACCAAAGGAGCAGAAATAGTCAAGGCGCAAGGGATGTACCTTAGATGCTGAGCACACAAGAAAGTGCATGAGTGACAAAAAAAGTTCCATCAATCACATGATGTAAGCCATGCACTCATTATGCAAACAGTCTATATAACACAAATTAGACCCAAAAAAAAAGTTGATTATGAAATTCGTAATGGCACTGGCTGTCCATGAAAAGGCAAGTGTATTCAGAGTCAATGCTGGTGCTAGAGTATAACAAAAATAGCACATGAAAAAAAGATTTACACTTTTTATTTCTTTCTTATTTATTATTAGCAGATTTTTTTTTAAGCAAATCACAGTCATTAAAATGAAATGCAAGGTTATGCCATCCATGAAAAAAAAACAAAAAATTAAAATCAGTAAAATATGCTAAAGAGAAGCAAATAAAATCTACTTCAGAGTTTCTATTCTTGAATTATCCATTCCAATATCATTTGCTAATTTTACACTCTTCCTTGGAAACACACCTTCCCCAAATCATCAAAGGAAAAATGTACAATAGTTTTCTTTTTTGCTGAGTATACTTCTTAATCGGAGGACTTTTGTAGAATGGGTCCATATATCATGAGCATACTTCTTAATTAATCACAGGATTAAAGCTCGAGCTAGTCCTAGATATGCTATGATAAGCATCAAAGTTTATATATTTCACCAAGAGATCACAATGCTGAGGTTCATACGCATGATTGTCTGCCCACTGCCCAGAGCAGCAAGCAGTACGCTTGTAAATTTGGTATCAAGGCTCTAAACAATTTCAAATGAGAAGAGGAGGAGAAGAAGGCAAAGTCCATTGTTGCCACGGCTTTTCGTAACACCAAAAATACCTAAACTCTGCACCTTATCTATTTCTTTTGTTCAGAAATATTTGCCAGGAAGGGTAATTTTGTCCTTTTAAGACAAACAAATTGTAAATGAAAAGAGTGCAAGGTGCTCAAGTAAATTTGACAGTAGTTAAACTATAAAAGACAAAAATTGGGGTACAGGACAACTGTTGCAACATAGCCAGATCCGCTATATAATCTGTCAGGAGTCTGAATACGTATACTTTGTAGTCTAACCCAGAGATTTCCTGAGAATTGGCTCATAAATCTACTCCCACAAATAATCACTTTTTATGCAAAAGGACTCTAGGACCAAGAACTCCACAAGCCTCCTTGCTTGTGTAATCAAAGGCAACTCTGTAGAGTCCTGGGCTACTAGAGCACCAAATCTATTGCAAGATTAACTCAAGGCATGTCACTGAAGTTGCAAAAGATAACAGTTCTATCTTTAAATATTCTGAAGCTACAAGGATAAAAGAGCCCATTCATCTAGCACAATTAAAATTAGCGCAATCTTTGCACAGTTTCAATCATTCTCTCTCAGATAAATATATACAAGAAAGTTCTTAACTATACTGGTGTGGTACTCAAAACAAATGTAAATCCTTTTAAAAATTACAAGTTTAAACCATGTAGATAGCACACACCAACCTCTTTATGTAACTCCTACTCCTGAACAAGTTAACTGCACCCAAGGGACCACAAAGAAACAATGTTGCATGTCTCCAATCAAACACGAATTCCTGCAGCCAATCATCGACATTGGTGGCATTCAACGAATCACTGAAAAATCAAATCCCAGGAAATGGGTCAGCTGTAAATAATTGACGCTTCAGGGCAGTTATTTGTCATGCAGACAAGACCAATGAGAGACCAAAAAGTACATTGAACTACTTTAGCCAAAGCATACACAAATTAAGTTAGGTCAGCTGTCCATGTGATACAGAGCAAGAAATCTCTATTTAGGATCTTATAAATTAAGATTATTGCTTATTTAAGTCGAGATCAGTTAAATGTTTAAGTAATATTTAGTCCACCTATAATGATTTTCTTATTTGGGAAAGTGTTATATTACTTACTACGAGTATATTTCTTTTCCTAAGCAGATTTAAATTTCCCATTTTGTCTAGGGGATGGCTACTATAAATAGAGCTATCTTTTCATTTTTGAGTAATCTTGATGCTACCAATGATTATTGGAATGTAGCTTATGACATTCCCTCTCACTTTCTTCAGAATTTTATCTCTCCTATTTCACGTCTGGATTTCTCCCATTTCTTCCTGTTGTTCATTGGACAATGCCTCCTAAATCACTATGTTAACAGATAGCGCATGCACCAGACGACACCAGATAAGCCAAAACAAGCAAAACAATCCACAGTTACATGTCAGGAATGGTTAGTAACACTCCTAGGTATACAACCAGACATCTTCCACCATTATAATCAAGAAGCACTTTAAAAATGGATTGTTGTTGTGGCACATCAAAATTTAAATAGAGGAACAATGATCAAGATGATTTTGGTGCAATGAAGATGTCCAAGAACTGTCTCAACTTGAAAGCAGTTGCATCGCTATTTAAATAAAAATACTATTCAGCTATATAAAAGAAGAATGTTTTATCACATAAGGGTAACAATTTTGACAGACAATCGTTTGGTTGCTTGTATTTACATACACTTCAAAGGATAATTTTGACTGAAGCAGTTAAAAAAACATAAATATTCCTAATTATCTCCGAATTGTTTTCTTCTAAATCAATTATAATTGAACTCACAATTCACACATAATGCGAAAAACAATCAGAGGAATTTCAAGGAACAGAAGTCGGAGTTCGCCATTGACCATAGTAACAGTACCAAAGGGAATGATTCCCTCAGTCAAATCCTCAATCAAGTAAGAACATCGTGAATAACCTCAAGGCCATCAAGTTCCAGCGTGGCATCAACACACGAGCTGCCTCTGGCTCTCACTCTACTTCCGGGGGACCTACCCAACCCTAGCTCTTCTCTCTGTAACCCATCGAAACGTCGAGCAAATCGTAGGTCAACGAGACGAAGTCTGTCTTGTGGACCTTGATCGTTAGAGAGGAAGAGAGGTCCAGCGTGAGAGTAAACGATTTGACTCGGATGTAATTGAGGTGAATTCGGGCGAGTTGGAGGGTACGGGTCGGAAGGGAATATTAAGAACATCAGAAGAGAGAAGAGGACGATGGAGGCGATTGGGATAGACATCCGCTGAGATTACGTACTGGGTCCCCACATATTTGAAATTGAAAATTAAACTAATATTATTTTTATTTGCAAACTGCACTGCAATTAAGCGGCGATTACATTTTGAATTGTAACGGGAAGTATGAAGTAGGAGTAGATTATTTATTTATATTGAAAAATTAAAATAATAATTTAATTTATGTGTTTATATAATTTTGAATTAAGAATAAATGGTTTTAAATTATAGTTTCATTCTTATTTAAAGAATTATAATTTTTAATTATAAAATTAATAAAAATATATTTAACAATGAAATATTTATTTTATTATATTTATAAATTAATAATAATTAATAATATTATTAATTATGTAAATTATAATTTTTTATTACTCTTAATTTTAATTATGTAAATAAAAAATTATTAATAAGAGCAACACAAATGAAACATTATTAATAATATAGTATAAAATTAATATTTTCTTAGAATAAATTATTTATTATTATTAATTACTAATATTAAATAAAATAATACTATTATTTTTAAATAAATATAATAATATTATATTTTCAAATAAAGATAGTATATGGTAAATATTATTAATTCTCTATGAGTATAATAATATTATTTTTAAGTAATTTTAACTTAGAATCAATGTAAATTATTATTTTAACTAAATATATTTAAATATGCTTAATATTATTATTTTTAATAAATGTAATTTTATTTCATTAGATATAGTATTATTATATTATTTAAATAAATATAATTTTATTTTTTTATTTTATTAAATATAAGGGTAATAAGAAAAGAGGGGGGAGTGAATTTCCACTCTCACTCCCCTCCCCCCTCCAAGGAGTTGGATTCTCACTCTCAGTCCTCCCTCTAAAATTAGGTGGGCCCCACAAGGTGAGATTCTCACTTCTCTTAAAATTTGTAAGTAAACACTGAAGTGGAAGAAATTCATACTCATCTCTCCTACTTCAAAAAGTAAACACAACATTAAAGTATTGGCTGGAGAAGTGTGGCACTTTTTAAGCTATAGTTATAAAAAAAGTTATAACTATAAAACAAAAATTAATAATTTATAGTAACTATAAATTTTCAATAATAATTTTAATAAAAGTATTAAAAATATAATAAATTTTTCATGATACAAGTAAAAAATAATATTAATATAGATTTCAAGTTACAACAGTTAATATTTACCAAACACTTTAATGCTGTAATTTTTAAATTACAGTTATATAACATCAATCTCAAATGCATCATAAATCAAATTTACCCCCTTATAATCATTGAGTGAAGTTTCTAACTCCCCTCTATAGCACTGATGAAACCCCATATTTTATATTTATACCTCTTTCTTTTATGAAATTATTAAAAAGACAAAAATTGCCATATAGTTTTAATTACATTTTATTCTCATCTAAATAATTAATTAAATTATGAAATATACTTGTTCATAATTAAATCATAGCTTCAAAATAATTTTTTATTAGTTTTATAAAAAAATTATTTCTCTCACATATTAAGATTTAAAAATAGTCAGGGCTTTTGTAAAGACATTTTAGTTTAACTAAATTCGTATTTGTCTTTTTCAGTAATTTCTTTTAGCAATAAAACTACAGTTTTTAAAATGAGGTTTTATAAGGAAAATAAAAGGGTGCAAAAAGCATTACTCGTAATTCATATATATTATTTTCATAATAATATGTTCCAGCATACTACGAATGTATATTTACTATTTTATTTTTCTTCATTTTCAGAAATATCATATGAATAAGAAGTTGTCAAACTCGTTTTTCTATTTTACTGAAACTAATAATTCAAATATTATAAAACAAATAAAAGAAAAAAAAACACCATTTGAAAAAAGGTAAGATTATTTGCACTCTAAACAACTCTTTATTTTTAGTATTCATTTATTAAATTTAAAATTACTCAATCAATATATTAAAATGGGTAAAATACCCTTCATTTAACCTTTTAGCCATTTTCTTTCTACGGTAAAACTCTACTCCGTCAATAATTTAAAACATAACTGATAGCTAATCAAAATCTAACTTAATTACTTAATGCAGAGATAGAAAATTTAAAACCCATTACCTCCAATCAATACAATTCCATATGAATCTTGCAAACCCAAAAGTGAAGAATAGCCTTTCAAGTACTAATTGTATCTTTGCTAATTAACTTTCATTTGCATTCAGCCGACTTTATAAATAAAAATGAGGCACTAGAATGGACAGCAGTGCTTTTCATTGGGTTCTTTGTATGCTATTTATTAAACTGCATGTAAAACAGAAATACACGATTTGACATTTAAAATTTTCATCTATTCCATCAAATAGAAAATTTGTTCTGTTTGATGATTAATAATGTTTAAGAGGGAGAATAGACGTGAAGAAATGAAAGAGGAATGATGTTTGATTTAATGTTATTATTAGATAGTAGTTAATAATAAATTACTCTATTATTTCTTTAATCTTAAAAGTATTAATTAAAAAAATGCTCAATATAATTTTTAGAGTTAAAAAATAGGTGTTCGATACAATTTTTTAAGTGCAAATAGCTCTACCTTTGAAAAATAATACTAAACGCACTTTATTATCTTATTATCTTCATCTGTGCACGACACCCTAATTTGTCATGTAATTTTGTGATTTGAGGTTAGTAAACATGTTTTGTTGTGGGTTTATTTCATGACATGGCAAGATCAGAGTGGCTTACATCGGAGCTGCGTCAAGTTTTTACAAGTCAACAAGAAAAGAACCTACTGTGAGATTATTTAGAAAGGCAGGTCATGTCCTCGAAGTGAGAAGGCATTTAGTGCACCTGGAGCATTGCACTTCATTTATCCATTGCTTGCTTCGTGTGTTTACATATTATTATGATTGATTGAAGAGCGCTGATATTTATCTCAGGTCAAACTCCGGGTTAAGTCCCGAAAATTAATAAAAACGATGTCATTTTGTGAACTTTTTTTTTTCCTCCCAATCATATAAAATGATCCCTGTTTTTTTATTTGCATTACAACACTTTGAATTTTCTTCAACTGGCTTTCTCTTTTGAATTTTTGTTTCACCACAGAACCCCAACTGAAAGAACCAACTGCAGGACACCTAAAATGTTATCTTCCTTCTAGACGATAGAATTTGCCTTGGCTTAGATAAAACAAAAACTTAAATAAAGATGAGTTTCAACATTTGAACTTCGGGTTTATAGTGGCTATGAAGATTTCTTGACAGAATATTTGAGTAAGGTAAGGTGCTGTCATCTTCGGCAATTTAGAACAAGCCTTATTGGTACTGTCTTCTTTAACAATAGTCGTTAACAAACTATAGCTTCCGGATTAATTAACCAACAATTATACAATGTCAATGTACATAGCCGACAAACTGTTAATTAATTACCTAAATTCCAATTCAATTAAATAACAGGAATTGAAATTCTTGCCAAATTCATAGAGAAGAGAGAATAAAATATATTCACCTTGCTCGTATTAATAATAGAAGAAGAAATTAAGCAATAATTCACCTTGCTTGTAATAGTCTAATAGATGAAATGAGAAATTATGCACTTATTTGCCATTTCTTCCCACAGATTTCTTGAACTTCTGATAGCTGCAGCTAGACACATCAAATAGTAGCCTATAATTAGAGAAGAAGAAGGAAAGAAGTTTAAGAAAGCTGTGGCCATGGCTGGGCAAACGGTGCTTTCGATGGTGGCTGTGAAAGGGAATAAGGAAAGAAGAAGGAAAAGAAGGAAAAGAAGGAAGGAAAAGAAGGAAGGAAAGAAGGTCAAGGGATTTGATGCCAAAGCCAAACGGTGCGTTCGATGGCAGTGAAAGGTCAAGGGATTTGATGCCAAACGGTGCGTTTTGGGATTAGTTAAACGGTGCGTTTTGTTCCGGGATTTCATTCGGGGCTTAAGTTGGGGCAAGTATCATTTTTGTTGATTGAAACACACATGTGGCAAAGAATGAATGAAAAAAAAAGCAGTACTCCAAAAGCAGCCAAGACCTTTCACCTCAAAGTGGCTACCTAAACTCCCCACAAGCCTATGTCAAATTGCTATCCCTACTCATGTAATAAAAGGCAACACGATATGTGACTTAAACCCTCAAAATATTATTAAGTTACAAGGTGAAAAGAGCTAGTTTAAAATAGCATATTCAGTGCATAGTTTCCATCATTCTGTCTCAGATAAATATACACAAGAAAGTTCCAACTAAATTTAAATTTAATATTTCTTATATATTAAGGGCATGATACAAATGCACTGGTGTGGTTACTGAAACTAATAAATCCTTTTCAAAAATACAAGTTTAAACCATGTAATTAACACACACCAACCTCTCCATGTAACTCCTATTCCTGCACAAGTGAAACATACCCATGGGACCACAAGGAAACAATGGTGTATGTCTCGCATCAAACACAATTTCTTGCCAATTCATCGACTAAACAATAATAGTAAATTGGTGGCATCCAACACATCACTGCAAAATCAAATTTCAGGTCATGAGTCAGCTTTATAAAATTGATGCTTCAGGGCAGTTACTTGTTATGCAGGCAAGATCAACAAGAGACAACAATGTAAATTGAACTAACTTAACCAAAGCACAGCACAAATTAAGTTAGGTCAACTGTTCAAGTGATACAGACCAAGAAATCTCTATTTAGGATCTTAGGAAGATTAATAGATTCTTGCTTATTTAAGTCAAGATCAGTTAAATGTTTTGGTAATATTTAGCCTACCTATAATAATTTTCTTATTTGAGTGAGTGTTATATTACTTTCTACAAGTATATTTCTTTTCTTAAGCACAGATCAATTTCCCAGTCTATCTAGGGTTTGGCCACCATAAATAGAGATTTCTTTCTCATTTTTGAGTAGTCTTGATGCTATCAATGATTATTGGAATGTAGTTTATTATATTCCTTCCCACGTTCTTCTGAATTGTCTCTCCTTTTTCATGCCTCGATTTCTCCCATTTCTTCATCTGATTCATTGGACAATGTGTTCTAAATCACTATGTTAGTCAGTTTAACAGATAGTGGATGCCCAGACAACAAATGATTGATCCACACCAGATAAAACTAAAACAAGCAAAGCATTCATAGTTACATGTGTAACTTGGGGATGATTAGCATGCAACACTCCTAGGTATACAACCAGACATTCTCCCAACATGATAATCAAGAACAGCATTATCTACGGCACTTAAAATGGAATTTTGTTAGGCAGCAAATTTCTATTTAAATCAAATCCTGTTCAGCTACATAAGAGAAATGCACTTTTCTCACCTCAGGGTAACAATCTTGCCGGACAATAGTTTGGTTGCTTGTATTTACATACACTTCACAGGATACTTTCGCCTGAAACAGTTCAAAAATCATAATATGGCTAGTAATTCTCCGAATTGTTTGTTTCTAAATCAATTAAATAATTGAACTCACAATTCACAATTAAGAAATCAAAGCAACTTGGATATAAATATGCATACAGCTAATCAAAATACAAGCGATTAATTCAACACCGCGAACGAATGTTTATAAAAAAGAAAATACCTTCAAAGGAATTTCAAAGAACAAAACTCCGAGCTCGCCTTTGACCATAGTAACGGTATCAAAGGGGAGGACCCCCTTGATCAAATCCTCAATCAAGTAAATAACATCATGAATAACCTCAAGGCCATTGAGTTCCAGCGAGGCATTAACATACGAGCTGCCTCTGGCTCTCACTCGGCCTCCGTGGGACCTCACCGACCCTAGCTCTCTCCCTCTGTAACCGATCGAAACATCGAGCGAATCGTAGTTCAACGAGAAGAAGTCTCTGTTGTGGACCTTGACGACGAGAGAGAAGGAAAGGTCCAGCGTGGGTTGAGGAGACGAGTTGACTCGAATGTGATTGAGGTGGATACGGGCGAGTTGGAGGTACGGGTCGGAGGGGTAGAATATGAATACCAGAACAGCGAGGAGACTCACGATGGCGGCGGCTGTGCATAGACATCTGCTGAGATGTCGGCGGCGCCGCCAGCGGCGGAGATCGGGTTGGTAGTAGACGGGTAGAACGATGACGTTTTGGGGGGGAAGGGGCGCGTACGCCACGTGGTCGTGTGTTGAACCTGAACCCATCGTTGTTTTGTTTGGTGGGATAGGAGACTTGGTGGGAGCATGATTTAGATGTGGCCGATGGAGGTAATTATCTCATTAATTTTGTGATTTTATGTTAGCAAGCATGTCTTGCGGGGTTGTAGTGCAACGTGGCATGATCAGAGTGGCTTACGTTGTCGTGATCTTATCTAGCGACATGTTTTTAGAAGTCAACTGTAAAATTACCCCTTGCTCACTATACTTTTCACATTTGGAGAAATTCTAAAATATATTTATTGACATTATATTAGTCATATAATAATATAACTAATACTATTATGTATACTTATTCTAGAAATTATTATTAAAAAAATTGTAATTGTATTAAATTTAATGGCATATATCATATGAGCCTCATTAATTGTATCATCTTTGATATATTTTAGAATCTCTTATTTTTAAATAAGATTTTTTTAGTTAGAGTTACAATGCTAATAATATTTAATTATCATAAATATATTAGAACTAATCGATTTCATTTATTCATTTTTATTATAGTCGGCCTGAATCACCACATCCATTTATAGGACCCTAATAATTCTCATAACCCTTATAAATTGTAGGATGTTCACAAAAATAATGACATTCCTTCCTTTCCACTTGAGTCTTTTCTATATAACTTTTAAATAAACTAAGATTAAAAGACTCCTATTATTGGCAAAAGCAAAATCAAACGTAAAATTAAGTTACACGTGCTTAGCGGTATTAATACGCGTACTGTCATGTTATAGCAAAATCTTTTTGTGGACGAGGTATGGACTACGACTCCACACCACGGTGCTCAACACTTCATTGATGTCATTTTCTTTTGATTTATATGATAAACTTATGAATTAATATTCTCAATTATTGAATTTTAATTCCTAAGAGGCACGTAGCTATCTGGATTCTGGATGGAAAAACTCTCATGAATTGTCATGTACATGCGCCCATCACCATCTCAGAATAGGTTTGGAACAAAAAATCAAGCGTTCTTCAATCTTGATCAACTCATTTTATTATTTTAACATAACAAAAAAAAAAAATCTTTGATGGGTTCTTTACCCTAAAACGAGAGAGAGCCATTCATAACTCATCCAACCATTCCATTATCGTCCAGAAAAAAAAAATGAAGACACTATAATCAAACTTCAATATTGCTTTTGTCCTCGACCTATACGTGTAATTTTTGTGGATAAGAATAAACTATATACGTTCGGTTTTTTAATTAGCATTTGATAAAGTCAAAGATTAGTGCCCTAACTTGTTTTGAGTGGGGAGAAAATAAAAATAAAAACAAAATTCTATATTCGTCTCTTGGTATTAATTTTCAGAGTCAAGAAAACTAATATAACAGATTCATCAATCTACAAGCTTAATTAAACGGAGAACAAAAAAGGGAATAGACTAATAATGAAAGCAAGAATTATTAACATACAGGAGCCAAATGAACAACAGAGGGAGGAATTAATTTTACATACCACCTGCGGGCTGTCTATAGGCTATTATCAAGAACGAGTTTTAACAGTTTCAAGCATTGAAAATCCCAAGCAGAAACATATAAAGTCAAGTACCAAAGCTATTACATATTTTTTTTACAGAGCTTTGAAAGATATATATGAAGAAGCAGCTAGCTGCCATTAATTAATCTTTAGCTTACATGGAATAGGCGCGGTCAAGTCTCAACTGACTTGGGAGAAAAAGAAGCCACCTCTGCTGATTTATCGGCAGGCATGGAGTTTGATCGTTTCATGATCCAAGCCGCCGATGACCCTCCTGCAGCCATCCGATGAAATCTGCACCGGAACGACCCTTGGTGAGTCGTCGGCGAACAAAGGCACTGCCCTTTCGGTGAACCGGCACCGCCGCCGTGAGGATCAGTAGTACTCTTGCCACCTTTTGGGGAGGTGGTAGTGCTAACTTTGATGCTACCATGAGAGGCCATAGCTGAGTCCGTAGAAAAAGCAACTTATGTATCAACCTTCATGTATATATATATATATATATAAAAGGAGCCAGCCAGCGTTTTTACTTTTGTTTTATTTTAATTTTGTTTTTTGATAAAATATTGAAATGGAGATTTTGTCATTCATGGTTAGAAACTAATCCAATCAAAGTGGTGGCTCTCCATGACTTCACCTTGTTTGTCCATATTGAAGCTATCCAAATAATAATCCCACCTCCCTCTTCCTTATCTGGCTAAGTCGGTTAAGTTCCCAATGTACAATGTTTCCGGTGCATATAGAAATTTGGAAATCTAGAAATCATGACTTTTGATGCACCATCTTTCCACCTAATTTTAATTTCTGTAATAACTATCTCAATTGCCCTGTATTATTGAGGAGATATATCATATATGTATATTATAAGAAAATAAAAATTTGCTGCGTGGTGAATTTTTATTTCATGGAGTAAGTATCTAACACATGAAGGAATATAAACCAAAATTATTGAAGATTTTCTTGTTTTACAAATCTACTCTATATCAGAAATATTGTTGATCCTAGGGTTTAATGAAAGATTATACAAAAATATGAATCATTTTTGTTATACATTATGTTGTAATATTATCTTATTCTTAACATTTATGTTTTAAAGAGCACAAGTTAATTAATTATGACATTATTCTCACTAATTAACAGAATTTTAAAGTAATGTAAGGGTTGATACTTGGGCTTGATTTTTGTGGATGCTTATTTGAGTGCTAAGGTGATATAAGGATATATTTTTATTTTTTTTCCAAATTGGATGTAAACATGATCCTAAATAAAAATCGTTAATTCTTGTACGACAATTAAATAAACATATGGGAGATCCACTAGACATCATAATATAAAGTTAATAATTAATGGAAAAACTCTAAAAATAATGACATTGTTAATGATGGTTAAAAACATGGGAACAATTGTCAGAAATCAGGTTACAAAAGAACAATTAGCACATGGACTAATGAACACGAGTGCGGGTTGATGAGGATATTGGTGAGGCCCTTCATGTGGGTTTGTTTGATTAGGAAGCTGATTTGTACACGTAGCGGATTCCCTGATTAATCAAAAAGTAATTGAATTATGCGTTCAGAGTGGAAAATGTCAAAGTGATCTCTTAACCCCGTTTACATCGTTCGACGTGGATTAGATTTAGATCTCCTGTTGTCCCATCAGTTCCACTTAATTGGATTATGCTGTGCTGTTTAATCCCATTAACCGACAGTGCATTTGTCCTTTTGTGAATATTATTATAATACTAAGTAGTGAGTAAAGCTGTAATTATTATAATTTTTTATATTATAATACAACTGACAAAATTTGACACAATTTAATTATCTAATACGAATTTAATATAAATAGATGGATACAAGTTATTAAATTTAACATAATTATTAAATAGATTAGAATCAGATCGACACAACTTTTTTATGTCGGATTAGCGTTAAATTTCCTAACTATTTACTTAATTAAGGACATAATTCTATTTTCTATTCAAAACTAATTTATAGGCTCTCATTATCAAAACTCAACTACTAGACATAATTATCTTCCTCTCTTCTTTTTTTTTTGGAATGATGAAAATATACACGGTGTTTAGTTTATAAAATTCTACATAAATTTAAAATTTAAATAGTGTAAATATATAAAATATTGACAAACATGTGTGTGCATATGTAAATGAATGCAGATATTTAATGTAAATCTTGTTAAATATAAAGACTAAGTAAATTATTAGGTACTTATTTATTTTTTATGTAGATTAAGATCTCAATGTTTTAAAATAATTATTTAATAAATCATATTTAGATCAGCTTAAATTTAATACGACACAAAATTACAACACATAACACAATCTGATAATCATTTTTACCAGTTGTAATTATAAAGATTGTAATTTTTTATAGTTAAAACTGCAATCAATTGATGATGATGACAAATCAAAGAGGAAGCATTGGCTGCAACATGTAATTCGTTCTGTCCGGCCTTGAAGCGCGCAATAGTTAATTGTTTGTTTGGGCGGGACAGTGCCGTTCTTCTAATACGCCGTTTGCCCGCATCATCAACACTAAAATAAGACAGGATATGAAAATGTCAAATTCTACTTCGATTTTCTTTTGGATTCTTATGATTCCATTTTACAATCCATTGTAAAGTAAACGTCTAAATACAATAGTAAAGAGTGGTTTTTTCTTTAAGATTCAAGTTCTAAAGTTCGAGAGCGAATTAATAATAAAAGGTGTTAAGTCCATTATTTATAAAGTTGATATTTTATGGCAAGTCTAGTTAAATTGAAATTTTATTCATTGCATATCTTGTAATAGGAATTAATTTATTAATTCCCGAATTTAGTGAGATTCAAATTTATTAGAAATATTTGTTTCCTAATTTAATTAGATGTCTAATTTAGCAAGTCAATTAATGATGAGATTCTATAATTAGCGTGTGAGATCTATTTAGAGCTAGAAATTGGTTCAAACAGGAAGTTTATTAAATGCTCCAGATATTTCTTGGGAGACAAGTAAGGCAAGAAATCATGTTTATTTCTATTCAGATTCATAATAATTATAAGAGGAAAGAAACTCTTATTTGGAAAGAATCCAAGTCTTTAAAAACTTACTATTTTTGTGAAACCCTAGTATCTATATAAAGAGAGGTATATAAAAATCACCGTGTCTTTATTTTCTGCAATTTATTGTTTTTTTAGAAAATTAATATTTTTTATGTGGATGAACAACAACTGTAAATAGTAATCATGAACGGTAATTGTAAATAATATCAGTGAACAATATTTTTGAGAATTAATTAAGTTGCTAATTTTATATTTTTAATTGCCTACATCTATTTGCGATATATTCAAATTCCTTTCAAAAGGAATTAATTCCTAATGGGCTAATGCACTCACAAATTTTAGAAAATTTTAGAGCATGGGTTGAGTCTCAGCTTCTCATTTTCCTTCTTCAATTGAATTGGATAGGAATATGTTTCAAATCCCACTAAATGTAATTAGAGGAGATATTCTTTTGGTATTATGTAAGAATAGATTTTTAAATTATAATGAAATAGACTTATCAAAGATAATTTCAATAAATTTTTAATTTTAATACATATATTAGTGTATGAAAAAAAATAATTAATTTGCCACAATAAATAAAATATACATGATTTTCTAATTCAATTTAATGCCAAAATTACTCTAAAGTGGTATTTATTTTTTTATCTGAAATCTGAAATCCAAATTAGATGCTGTTTGTTTTTGTTTTTTAATATAAAATCTGAATAAATCTAAATTAGTTTGAAATTTGAATAGACTTGAATGTTTGATTTTGAATAATATATATATATTTGTGAATATCTAAACATAAGTATTAAGTGGTTTGTTTTTTCAACTTTAAAAGTTAAAAACATTTATTATTGGTGGTAAAATGTAGACTAGAGTTATTGAATGGGACTCGGGATGGTGACAAAGGATAAAGGGGAAGCTAGAAAGGGAGGATGAAATTGGAAGATCTCAAAGAACTAGCATCAGCCACCCAAATAATACGAGGATAACAAAAAATGCCTCCTACAATGTAATCTGCCACGTGTTAATACGAGACCACAAAATAATGATAGCCTTGCTAACGGTAACAGGACACATCATTACAACAAAGTCTCCACCTCGATTGTCTCTAAAATATCTCCTTACAAGCTATCAAAGTCAAAATTGAGAAAAGGGACCGCAGACAAAGTCACCTAAACAATCTCCAGTGAAATCAATTGCTTCTCAACCCAATTGGTTCATTTAAAACTAGCCAATCAAAGTTGAGGATATGCTGCCAAGTACATACTATCCCTAGTGGACAACTATCCAACCCAAACAAGCTAAAAAACCTCCACAATATGTGCCAAATTACCCTTAAACCCTACTTGAGAAGGGAAGTCACTAATAACGGCTCGCCACATGTTCAAAAGGATATAAAGATGCCCTCAAGCGCAGTATACTTTTAAAAAATCAGGTTAATAACAAAAGAAGTAAGTTCACTAATTCACAAAAATACTCAATTATCTGATAGGGTTTCTAGAAAATCCATCATCTTTTTCAACCTTATACTATATTGACCGTTGGAGTGCCGTCTCTGGTCATCGTGCTGCCTCTAACGTTTGTTTCTTGTGATTTCATGTTTGTCTTAGCTATCACCATCCCTAGAAAATCGTCTCTATATATCCTAATCTCCATCTTTACCAGAAAACAACCCTCTGCAGAGAAGTTCTCATAGTGCTTTGGGCTGAACCAAAATCAGGCCAACACGTGTACTTTTACTTTTGCATCATTTATATATATATATAAGCTTAAGTGAATATATAATAATCTTAGAGTTATAATAAATAATTTTTTTTAATAAAAATAGATTATATAATTACATAACAAAGCTTAAGAATAATATCTTTCATTAGCGATAATGAGAGATTCAAGAACATGAGAAAAAACAAAGTGAGGAGGGATTCCACAACGACTGAAAATAAAAATGAGATCATTAGTAGATAAATGTGTATGAGGTAGGTTTTTTGATAGGCATGAGAAAATAATAAATTATTAATCTTTTTGACATTAAAAATTAGTTGACTAATTCATATTTCTCTATTAGTAAAAAGTCAAAAAATGGGCTTATTAATTCATAATTATTTGAAAAGTCTCATTAAGTTAAAAAAAATCTCTTATTAACTTAATTATTTAAGTTAAGTCACCTTAAATCATTAAGTTAAAAAACAAACACTCTCTTAGTCTGAATTATGAATAGAGCTAATTATTTGAATTTAAATGATATGGTATTTTTTTTTATCCAAATCGTTGAAATAAATATTAAGTTATTTTTTAACTTAAACAAAATCCAAAAATTAGTATTTTTGAATATGTGTCCTTCTAAATTATAAATGTTAAATAAATAATAGACATTTCAAAGAATATAAATGAGATAATATATTATCATAAAATAAATTATATTCAATTGAATACAACCCTTTGATATTCTAAATTAGTTTATGCTGATTAATTTTATCATAGTTTATAATGTTTCCATATGAAAAATATTCATAAAAATTTATGAACATAAATAATGCTAATTTGAGAAAATAGAAGATGAAAATAATAATAATAATAATATGCCATTGTATTATCATAAGTTATAGAGATAGGTAATAGAGTTAATTATTAAATTTTATTTAAGTTGATCAATGAGATAGAGATATTTTGGATAATATTTTTTATTGATATTTTTCAGATTTTTAAATTAAACAAAAAAAATTAAAACATTAACTTAATAACTGAAAATCTGAAATTTTTATTAAATTAAAAAAAAAATTGATTGAAATTAAGCCGATTGAGTCAGCAACTCTTAAACTCTTATGCCAAGTCCTTGTGATTCCCTTCGTTTCGTTGGTGCTCTACACACATCAACACTCCCGCTCCCAAAAGTAACCGAATGCAAGCCCGAACAGCTCCAAAACGACACCTCCAGGCTCCAGCACCGTTTTGAAATTGATCATTCTAGAAGTTGATTTGGGAGAATGAGCAAGAGACCGCCACCTCCTGATCCGGTGGCTGTGCTAAGAGGCCATCGGGCTTCCGTCACAGACGTTTGTTTCCATCAAACAAAACCAATTCTATTCGCAGGGTTCTAATTCAAACTCCATTTATTATTCTTTTGTTTGTTTGTTTTTTCGTTCTACGGAACTGACTAAAACTTGCACTCTTATTTTGCAGTACTACTGGCGGTGAGCTGCGAATTTGGGATACGGTTCAACACCGGACCGTGTCTTCTTCATGGTCAGTTATTTCTTTCATTTGATTATTATTATTTTTAATGATCATGGTTTTGAATTTGATCGTTGTATTGCTTGCAGGGTGCATAGTGCGGCACATGGCATTGTATCCGTTGCTACTGGTCCTTCAATTGGACTTAACAAAGTCATAAGGTGCTTTCTCAATACTCTATTTTACATTTTTTTTTGCCACAAATTTGATTTCATTTTTTCATCTTCGGGAACTAATGCTCGTGTCGTATGTCTTGTAGCCAGGGTAGAGATGGAACTGTTAAGTGTTGGGATATAGAAAATGGAGGTTTATCAAGGTACTATTATCCTAGGCTTCCTCTTGTATAAACAAATTAGCTCATGTTTATTGTCTTCTGCTCGCTTGCTTATTACATGATTTAGCACTTTTATCTGCATATGTCGGTGACATGTAGATTGGTTGTAATGTCTGATTATCAATCAACTAATAAATTGTAAAAAGGGAAATTGGTTCTTCTTTGTGTGAGGGGAGTAGTAGACTTTTTTGTGGGATGGTAGAAGCATTACCGATTCAGTACATGTTTTGGGTTCGCAGATATGAGGAGAATGGGTTGTTACCATTCATTACTAGCGTGGGGTGTTTCCTATAGAATTTGTACTTTTAGTATGTGAACTGTTTTTTTCACTACATTTAATTTTTATTCTCATCATTTCATAGAAACCTTATTGCCTCTTGTTAATTTTGTCTTGGTTGTTAAAATTGAGCTGTTGTGATTGGCAGTAACCCATCACTGACTATCAAAACAAACTCATATCACTTTTGCAAGCTTTCATTAGTAAAGGAGCCTTATGCTAATGCAAAACAAGCTAACGAGCCTAAGGATTGCTATGAGAGGGAGGTTGGAGAAACAGTTGATACAGATAGTCTGTGCGACAGCAAAGGTAAGGCTTAACAAACCTCGTAGGTTTGTTGAACTTAATATTGCAAAAGGATTTATTTATTTCCAATCAAAATTAATCATCAAAGCTTTGGTGAAAGTATATAAATGGTTTTATTATTAGTCTACTGTGGGGAACTCAAATATGCTTAGAATGGGCAAACAATCTCAACAAAATTTCTCTTAAGTTTTTCTTTTTCCCCCCACAACTGGATGCTGAATTATGCATTAACATCGTGTCTTTGTTTCATAATATGATTAATTGTAATTTGCAAAAGAATCCAAGTAGTAATATCTTGTCAGGATGGTAAGGCATACTTCTGACTGTTATCTATAAATACATGAATGTCACAGTGATCTTCAAGCTGGTTTAGTTAATATATACATGATTCTTCAACATATTGTGAGAAAGTTTCACTCCACTCATTTTTTGAACGGTTTTGTTTTGATCTTTACCGATGCATGATGAGTTGAAGCAGAAAGGAATAGATCTTTTGAAATCATAGATGATGTGCCTGCTGAAGGACCTAAGTATATGGCCGTAGCAGGAGAACAGCTTTCTGAGGTCAATATACTGCTGCAAATTTCTATTTCAAGTAGAGAATTATGTTATTTTTGTTGTTCCCAATTGTTCGCTGTTTCTGTGTTTTTGATGTTTAAAGGTCGAAATATGGGATCTCAACACTGCAGAAAGATGTACGCGATTACATCAAAACAGCTGTGGGGGCTCTCCAAACTTTTCGTCTAAAGGAAGAGGTCTTTCTTTTCTTATATCACCTTTTGGCTTATGACATTGGTGTTAGTTATTTCAGTAAAACAATATATTAGAGTTGTGCATATAGAGCCACTATGTATGCATACTCATAAGTTTGATCCCTAACTTGATTGAACGGTTGTATCTGATTAAAATATTGCAAGTGTTCCAGAATGACATGATGTGACATAAAATATGATTTTAGAAAAAGTATTCTTGCTTCAATGATCTGGAAGTTAGATATATAATAAGTTGCTTTCTTTCTCAGGGATGTGCATGGCAGGTTCAAGCATATTTACCTTCTAAATCACAAGGATTCGTAAATGTCTTGGCAGGGTAGGTACTCCTTCCCAAAGTACCTGCACACATTTATTGGTTTTATGACATGAATTCAAAAGTTTCTTGGTTGGTTGGTGGATTCCAGGCTAAAGTTCAAGCCATTTTATGTGGTTTGTGGCCATAGATGTTCACGGTATTCAGCAATTTAAGTCTGTTTATGATCACTGATCATGATTATCCAACATTAGGTTTTTGGATTTGCATAGGTGCCACACTATAATAGATAAAGTAGTTCCCTTGATCCTTAAAGCTCATTAACCTTTCAACTTATATGATGTGTGTCCCTTTTCCTGTACACATGACAGATATGAGGATGGTTCCATTCTTGTATGGGATATGCGGAATCCAGGGATTCCACTTACTGCCATGAAGGTTCATTTAGAGCCAGGTTTGGAATGCAGCATGTGGAGAAACCCCATGTATTCTTTTTCTTCTTTATTTTCCTTCTCACTTATATTTTCTCATTCAGTGTGATTCATGTCATATTTTGTTTGCAGTACTATGTCTGAGCATTGATGAGTCATGCAATGGAGGCATATCAGGAGGTGCAGACCAAAAGATTGTACTGTATAATTTAGATCATTCCACGGTAAGTCACTGTGTCATTTAGTTAATGCTCTGATTCTCTGTATATAACCTCTCCTGTATTATAAGAAAGCCAATTGGTGGCATGTTGAAGTTGAGCAGAAGATGGAGGGATATATGTGTAATTTTTCCATTCGCATATTTTTTATTATGAGCCTTACATTTGGAATTTTGAGGGGCCTAACACGGAGTGACCAACAGCAGTGAGTGAGATGAAAGATATAAATTTTATTAATGCTTCTGTAGGAAACTATCTTGACCTTTTATTTTCATTGGTTTGTTTCAGACTTTGAGTGCTGCAACTTGATTTGTTTCACTGCTACTACTTGACTACCTGTTGCTTGTTAATGACTCTTTGCTTTGGTTTCTCTACCTCAGCATATTTTTTTTAAAGTCTGATGTGTAGTTACAGTATGTGCTATTTGGCATAGGGTTCGTGTGTGATCAAGAAGGAAATAAATTTGGAACGACCTGGCATATCAGGCACCTCAATTCGACCTGATAGCAAAATTGCAGCAACTGCTGGCTGGGATCGCAGGTCTGTATTGAATTCTTTTTCACTTAATCTATCTAGTCTGAATTTATCAGGATATTCATTGAAATGCAACAAACATAAGATATAAATGACACAGGTTCCTGGTTTAATGTCTAAATCATATATCCAGTGGAAAAGATCGATTACATGTCAGTATTTCTAAATTATATGTTTTTACTAGGAATTTTTTAGTGATTTCTTAAACCAATTTGAACTCGATCAACTCCTAAAAGAATTTCCCATCAATCTCGAGGTTCTCTTAGTAGCAAATTACGGATATGTTACATACAATCTTAGCTAAGATTCTTCTTCTTCTTCTTCTTCCTCTTCCCTTTCCTTTTTCCAGAAGTTGAAACAACATCAAATATTAGATTTTTTTTCCCCTTTAAGTTTTCCTAATTTCTAGAACCACCACACTGAAGTTTAATAATTTTTTGTAGCATACAGGATATGTTTTAAAAGATCTGTCACCTTGTCTACTGTGTTAGCTTTCAGTCCCTCTTTCACTGGTTCCTTTTCTCATTTTAATTTAACAGTTTAAATACTCATTCCTGACAGAGTTAGGATATATAATTATCACAAAGGAAGTGCACTGGCAATATTGAAGTATCATCATGCTACGGTATGTTTTCTCTTGTCATATGTTAAAAGAATAAAAAATGAATCAAAAGTTCCCTTCATAGTTTTGAGTGTTTTATGTTGAAATGAAGAAGGTTTTTGTTTTTCTGTTTATCTCAACATAAAAAATATTCACTTGGCAGATTTTTGTACTTGTTGTTCTCCGTATACTTGGAAATTCCTATGTATACATCATTTTCCATTTTCCATTTTCATTGGCATTAAGAGTTTATAAACTTACATCCATACTTTATTTAAAATCGTAGCTACATACAAATTATTCTATGGCCTCTAATCTGACTGATAATTTAGCTGCATATTGATCTCTTAGTTGACTGGCCTAGTTTTTCTTTTCTACTTTGAGGGAGTTCTGTGCTGCCTTTCTTATGACATTGCAACTTGCATGTTTGTGACATTTGATAAATCTCTCGAGCTTTCTCTTGCTCTTTATGAGGCTTCTCAAAATTTGAGTGGTTATTTATTTCTAGTTTCTAAAAGTAAATGATCTGCTATTACTGTAGTGCAATGCTGTCTCATTCTCATCTGATTGTAAGCTCATGGCCTCTGCATCTGAAGACTCAACAGTTGCGCTATGGGAACTCTATCCCCCACATGCTTGAAATGAAGCAATATTAATTGCTATCCAATTTTGTATCTTTAATTTCTGGTCATGCATGCAAATGAAAATTGGTCTATGCACTTGAAATGCGTTGTTTTAGCAAAAAAGTCATTTGTAAAATTCAAAATTTTGTATCCATTTTCTGTCCTCGATGGACTATGTAAATTAACAAATGGATATAGCATGTGAACATACCCATGAAGAATAAAATGTTCCAGCTGTATATTTTCTTGATTACAGATTTTGAGTTATTGTCTATTCACGAAGACTGAAATGGTTTGCGTGATGTATCCTGGGAGATTTTTATGATCTTCCTTGAAGATACATGACAACTGCCTTCTACTTTTCCAGGGGCAGAGTCAAATTCGGTGAGAACCTTTTGCCCTGGCCACCATTTGTCTTCTGACCAATCATAAGGCCTGTGGATGATCCAAGTCTGTAACATTTCTTTTAGAGCCCACAACCCACCCCACTGCTGCTACTTTTACGATCCAATTCATGCAGATAACATATTGTAAGTTATGATGTTCGGGCCTGTTTAAAAATACCGAAGCTGAATTGATACAAAAAAGAATTAGAATTGGGATTCAGTGCGTTTGATGAATCATCATCTTTAAGGCCTAAATATTAGGGTTTTGTTATGTTACATTGAATGTACCATAAACAATCCACAAAAAACACACAATTTTATGGGTCTCACAATTTGTGTGACTCTTGTGGATTGTGTATGGTACATTGATTGTAACATAGAGGCTCCCTAAACATTAATGTTGCTCATCTTTGTGCTTCCGTATTTGTTTTGAGTTGCAATGTGTAAGAGGTTAGGGGCTACTATGACATTATATACCCATTTCTTTTCTTTATGCTATCGATTCTAAAGTACCAGCTAATATTGCATCGCCATATGATTCATAACTTAAGTTTTAACTCCCTCGACGACCTTTTAAATGAGCACACATTTATTCATTTTGAGTTCTGTAGTCATTTATTAATAGATATGAACATGTCACAAGTCACAAAGCTTCAGTAGTGAAAAGTTCTCTCGTACGTACAACAGGCATGCAATAGAATTAGTCCTCAGGGTAGCTCCATCATCAACTCTCGACAATCCACCATTACCATCTCATGTAGCAATATTCTTGAAAATAATCGAAGAAAGCCTGTTAACAAATGCCAACATCCAAAACATATTCATTTGCAATGCAAGGAAAACAACATGTAATTGAACTGAACTGAGGCTTCATATTTTAAATAAAAGATGGGATCCGATGGGCAGGGAGCCCCCGTTGGAAAATCACCTGGAATTTGATAGGAAATGTGGGCATTTTCAGGAGCAACAAAACCCTCTTCTTCCACCACCATGGCTTTCAGTATGCAACTTCATTCCAGTTTGGCGTGAAGGGTTAGCTTCTGCCAGTCTCTTTGCTGCAAGCAAAATGTATCCATGAGCTTTGAAGGGAAAGTCTGAATAAATCACAAAAATCATACCACAACAAGAAGCATATCTACCCTATGTGAATCATAGTGGCTGCATTAACAATGACTTGAATTGCAAACATACACTTTTGGATTTATTGTGGAGCTATAAATCATTTGCTTGCTTTGTAGGATATTTTCTCTCCCCAGGGGGAAAGGGGGCTTGTGTGTGTGTAGAGGGTGTGGCTAAGTTACATCATATATAGGTTACATCCAACCCAAGAGTTGCACCCATTAACTCAAGATATGTTAATAATCAAACAACACTTGATTTATTGGGAACAACTGTTGGGTTGATGTAAGTTGCAAATAATGTAACTTAGCATGACCCACATATATTATCATTTTACTTAAAAGAAAAAAGAATGTGCAAATCAGAAGGCAATATATAATAACCCTTTGCAGTTTACACGGTAATCCTAACTGGGACAGAGTGGAAGTTCCAACAATTAGCATGAGATACAAAGGCATGGGCTAAGTTTGGAGTGAGAAGCATTCAGTACAATCACCTATTTCATAGAAGAGCTCGTTGACATTATGTGCACTCTTTGCGGATGTTTCAAGAAAAGATAGACCATTTTCCTGGGCATACAACTCCCCTTCCTGCAAACAGTTTTTAGAGATTCAACTCCAACATAAATTACACAATACATATGAAATACTCTTCCCATTGCATGACACAGGTTTGAAGTGTAACCATAAGGAGCTATTTGCTTTACGGGGATGTGTTTATATGCGAGTGTGTTCTCATATAGACACAAATTTAATCAGTTTCAGTAGACATATCACCGAAGAAATTGTGTGCAGAGTGCAGTTCAGACACAAAGAGAGGACACTTGCGACACCTAAGTTCCTAGATGTTCAGGGCGACCTCTAGGGAGCAGATGTTGAAGTGAGAAGGTGTTCAAGGATCTCCAAGCACTAAAAGAGTGAAGGTGAGTGGTTCTTGGGTTCAATTCTGACCATTGACCCATAAGAAAAGAAAAAAGAAATTTATAAATAAAGAATAGACGAATTGACAGATACCTCATTTTTCACTTTTCTCTTTTCTTCCAAATCAACCTTGTTTGCCACCAAGAACATAATCAAATTTGGATTTCCTGAACCAATATAAAATGAAAAATAAGACTTAGAATAAAGCCAATTGTATTTCAATAGTTAGTAGTGCAGTCTATACAATTTGTAACATCATTTTGAAGGAGAACATGCTGTGAAATTTACAGATTCAAGTAAATACAAAACGTTTAAAGTTATTAAAAGTAGCTGTAGAACTTTGTGGGACAGCAATATTTGCATCTTCATGTGCCACAGCAGACATGAAACATGTGAGGAGAATATCATGAAAGGTTGCCTGCTTACAGTATGACAATATACAGCATGTCCATTTGTGCTAAGTTAATTAAGTTTCAATAATGTAAGAAACAAAGTATTGAGGGTCTGCTGATGAAAATAGTCCGAGTGAATGACTTAGTCTAGAAACTGATTGCAAACTTCACTCTAGCGAGTAAAATAAAAGACAAGTCAGAGAGGAACTACTAATGACAAAATTTTCAACTGAACAACTTCTAACTGCAGGTTATCTAAGACACCTTCTGCTGGTCCTAAGTCAAAGAGAAAGCAAACGGTTCACATACTCTAGTTACCTTGTCTTTGCAATTCTTGAACCCACTTTTTCGCTCTTTCAAATGAGTCCTAGAAGAAAAATGCAATATGAGTTAAGCCAGACATCTGGCTTCTGGATAAGAATAGCATGGAATCCATGAAACAATTGGAAGAAACTGTAAATGGGAAATTCAATATCTTTCAATAAGGCTAAATATTACAGTCAACAAGGGTTTGATTCAGGTACATAACGAAGTACTCAGTAACAAGAGCAGCTATTAACAGAATAAGATGAAATTCAGAAAAGGCCTGCAGTATGCTCTATTGATATGAGATCTACTAAGGCTACTTGATCATGTCATTGACCACTTAATGTCAAACCTCAAGAGCGCCTAGCTCGTAATCTTCTTGTCTCACAAAGTACACATTTTAGTCATACAAATTGAAAAAGATAGTAATAACATCCGCTGTTTTTATGAGTTGAAATAGAATGTGAAAAATCATTAAAGGTTCACATGTGCAATCCACTACAAAAACTTTCACATAGATAATTAGAAAATTGAGTTAGGACGAAGAGGATTGAAGCTAATTCAAAATTTCTTCACTGAAAACCACTAGAAATAACTACCATGCTTGTAATATCATACACCACGACAGCTGCAGCTGCACCTCGATAGTACATAGGAGCCAGGCTATGGTACCGTTCTTGCCCTGCCGTGTCCCATATATCAAACTTTATGGTGACTTCATTCAGTGACAAAACCTGAGTGAAGAATGCTGCTCCAATTGTAGATTCCTGCAGCGTTACTACATTAGAGCTCATGCACTTGACCATTAGAAGAAATTAAAAAAGTTGAACATACACTCAGCTAGGAAAAACGCATTCAAAAGCAAAACCTGGAAATCAAAAAATTGGCCTTTGACAAATCTCAATACCAAACTTGTTTTCCCAGTTCCCATGTCCCCAAGAAGTACCTGGCAAAAGCTCAATAATGTGTCAATTAACTGAATAAAAAAAGATCAAGAAATTTCATTAACAAGGATCTCTGTCAGTAGTACATAATAGAATATAATAGCTGCTATATTGGGTACTAAAAAATCTTCATGAAACAGCAATAATAGGCAGCTGAAGCAAAGTTCTACAGTAAAAGTTGAAACTAATTAATGCTATGTCTCTCCTGTTCAATTAAAACACTAAACTGTTGTTCATTCCTAATTTAATCAAAGCAGCAGTTATATCTTCATAATTTTAATTGATAAAAATAACATAATCACAACAGAAAAGCCAACTCTTGAAGCTCCTGGAGTAAGATACATCTAATACAAGAACCAAACCAGCAAAAGAATCTAAATAAAACGTAGGAACCCTGTTGCTAATGCAATGATCCATGCAAGCAGAAAATTAAATCTTATCAAAAAATAATTTCAAAGAAGAAAATAAAGGGAAAGACATACCCACCAGCTTGGCTTGTATGTTCTTGTTGCTGGTTCTCGCCATTAATTATCAACGAAACAATAGGAGTAGTGTTTCTTTTATTTATTTTTTGGCGGATAAAATTCACATAATTATTAATTATAATTCGAAGAAGAGAAAAAAGTTTACTTTTAGCGAAAGGAGTAGCCAAGAGAAGGAGCAGAAGAAGCAATAGCTGTTTCAGTACGAGACTGGTAGCTTTCCAGTTGACTGGTAAGTTGGTTTCCCAATTTTTCCGCCTTTTGTAATTTGTACCCCATTTATTTTTCTATTGAAATATTTATAACCGTTT
Source organism: Citrus trifoliata (assembly GCA_018350135.1). Classification (NCBI taxonomy): domain Eukaryota; kingdom Viridiplantae; phylum Streptophyta; class Magnoliopsida; order Sapindales; family Rutaceae; genus Citrus; species Citrus trifoliata. Next base: position 6,249,065 of record CM031384.1, on the reverse strand, counting down.
GTATTTGCACTTTGATTTCATCACGTTTATTTATTTATTTTCTGTCACATCATCAAAGGTTTTTGATGTACGCACCCTAAAATTTGCTACCAATACCCTTCATTTTATAAACAGATTTTATTACATAAATACCTTAAATCAAATTACACATATGAATAAATTACACCACCTTTTAAATATTAAAATAAAAAATAAAAGTATATTGAAAGACAGTTAGAAATTAAAAAATATTAAAATATGAGTGTTAAAAGTATTATTAAAATACAAATAGTCACCCTTTAAAAAAAAGAATACAAATAATCACACTCTAACAGGAAATAAATATAAAATAAAAAGGTAAATAATATTTTTTAAATACAAATAAAATATAAATGCTAAGAGTATTTGATGAGTAACCAGTGAGTGCGTGCTTGTACGTAAACCTTTGTAAATTGATTGGTGCTACTCACATAAGGGCAATTGTAATTTGTAACCCCCATTGCAGCTCGTTATGGGGACGAATCGAGGAAAGAAGAATGAAGCATTGGATTATGCTTTTAGCTCTTACTTTTACATATAATATTGATTAATCAACTATTCAGTACCATGAAGAATAAATATTTCTCTGTGTGAAACCATCCAGAAGGATCTTGAGCTCTACAATTGTGTCCTTTATGAGATGGTAGCTGGCAGGGAAAGTCTTGACAGAAAAAAAAAAAATTCTGGAGATACGAAGAAGCTCAAAGGTTCATGCTCACGACGTTTCAACATTCTAGGATGCATCCAGCGGCAGATGGCTCGAATTCTTATACTTGATTTCCAATTGAACTGTCTTGATTACCAGCCTGAGAATTGGTACCATGCAGCTCTTGATTATGAGGCCACCAACTTACTTCAAGTTACTCGTCTTTTTCTTCTATGATCCGTCTCTCTCCCTCTCTGATTTCTGGGAAAGTTATTTAGTACCACTTTATTGATTTCTCTGCTTAAATTGATGTAGCGAATGAGAGCTTGATCATGAAGGCTATCAAATAGATATTAGCCAGGTCATCCAAGATGCTTCAAACACAACACAATTTCAAAGGCTTCTACAGGCTTTCAGCGTGTGCTTCCGATGCCCCTTGTAGGTCTTCTAATAATTGTCAGTGTCTGTGCTGATGTAGGAAGTCAGCCGTTAGAATATCCAGAACTAGAAGCATTATTTATGCTTGATTTTGGTGCTGCAGTGAGAACTCTTCCTGGCAGAGCGACTAACATCCGAGTAAGTATTAATCAGTTATCTTGGTTTATGTACTGTTGTTTACCCTCTTTGATGTTTGGTGACTAATGTCTGATGTTATATGATTTACCAGTCTCTTGTATGTTGGAGTTAACTTTCACTTATTGCCGTGGTTGTAAAGGTCTTATAATAGTGGATTTTTTGGTTAATAATGAAATCATACGAGTGAGTTATCTTTGCTGTGGATGAAAAATGATTTAAAGCATGATAAAGTTTGCGATCATTTATTTCTAAGAGAAAATTTTTAATAGGAGTACTGCAATCTTCCGAACACTTTTTCATTTTGATCTGTTGCTGGTTTGCTGGTAGTCATAAATCTGTAACCTTGAAGGTTTTTAAGTTACTTGTTTTAAGGTTAACCTTGAAGGTTTTTAAGTTACTTGTTTCAAGGTTATATTTGTGATTGAGGTGTTATGGCTTTTAATCCACAGTCATTGTGAACTGAAGTCAATAGCTGTAAAATACAAGTGTGGGTAAATATTAACTATGTGGTAAAAGTAGGTGTTTTTACGAAATACATTTGTTGTGGTGCTTTCAAAGTTAAATTGAAGCACTGCAGTTGCAAGCATACTCTTAAGGTCTTTGGCTTACCTGCATCAATTTCCTAACGAGACCGCTTATTTGGCTTGGGTACAGTGTTTACATCATTGCAAATGTTGGGGATGGGGGTGGGGACAAAAATGATGCTCAGTTGTGTTTTATTTGGTGAAAAGTCTTTCCAATTAATAAATTGATCAAAGTATTTATTGTGCAGGTTCACTCAAGTGACAGCAGATGTGGAGGAGAGCTCTGTCATCATTGCCTAGAGGAATAGAGCTGCGATTGAAGCTCTTACAAGAGCAATTGACGGGGCCTGCAATAGGATTGCCATCCTGTGTAGTGATGGTCGCATGCCAGACTTGGGAAGCCGACTAAGGGAGGAGTTCTTTTTCCGTCTCAGGTTAGTGGGTAACAGCTTGGTCCATAAGAAACCGTGACTTGGATGGCAATTCCCTTCCATTTCTGAAGACAATGGCTCAAAGTTTTGGGTTGGCCATTGAACCGATACCAGACTTAAGCATTGCTAATTTTTTCCTCCAGTCTTGGCATTGGATCTCTGGTTTTTGGAACTCTTTGTTGGCTCAACTGTGAATTGATCTCCCGAATTGTAATCTGAAGTTCACCATATGTTGATAATACTCATCTGATGTGAAAATCTCAATTGGTTTCAAATTCGCAAGGCCAAAGGTAACCTGCAAATATCTTGGTAAATATCTTCTTAACCATTTTCAAAATTTTGCAGTTTGGAAATTGCATAATGTCTGAGACACTCTATTATCCATTAGGTGACGACAAAAGCATGGTTTCATTCAGTGCGTTTTCCTTCAAAACAAAATCATGCTCTTCTCTTTCATTTACCGAATTCGAACCCACCAAACAAAAGCATGCACATAAGGAAATGGAGATGAACAATCATGAATTGATTACGGCATGTTGCGGATTCAAGAACTCCGATTGATCAGACTGCCGTTACTAGGTACCAGCACGACCTGAAACCACCCACTTGCAATGGAGCCGAGTGCCAGGTAATAGCTTATATCCTTTTCTGTATTTTTTTTTCTTATAACGGTGATGAGATCGGTCAAAAGTGAACCTGGATTTGTAAAATATTGATGATTTGTAAAAATCAGATGCAAAGAAAACTTTATCTCATTATCCTTGCTGCCAAACAACGGCTTACTTACAAAATTTTCATTTCTTAAGACATTTTACTTATAATGAACAATTAGTTAACTTATTATGTTTCATGCAGGCTGGTAACTCTCAACTGTAATCATTATATATACATGGATCTGGCAGCAACCGTGAAGACTGCAGGTGTGTTTACTGAGAAATCTAATCCCATACATACAACTTCTTTGAGGGATAAGATGATGGATCACCTTCTAGCTGCAAGCATTGAAATGATAAAGATGTTGTGCCATCTTTGTTACACAGTCATTGGTATAGGTTTGAGTTTTTTTTGTAAATTTTGTGTTTTGGGAGATACTGTGAATCTCACATCTTTGACAAGGCATGTGTTGCCTTTTGAGGTGTTAATCATAGCAAACTTTTAGTAGTTGCTGTTATGTATATATGGCCTATGTTGATCTGTGTTGGCTGCTTAAATTATACCCTGAATTGACTGTCTCAATTGTTATTGCAACTGGAATGAATTAATATTTATAATGTTTTTTGCCTTTCTTATTTAGTTTTGCTGAGATTGCTTCCTTTGATTTGTATATTATTCATGGTTACCGAGCTGGTTACACATATAGGATTTGGTTCATTGATTTGATGCAAAAATAGTTGATGATTGTGCGTGGAGCTTGAGATGGATGGTGAGGAAGATTGCTTATATGATTTTTTTTTTTTTTTTTAATGCAGATGACTTGTGTTTCAGCTTCTGATTTTAATGAAGATGAGTAGCAAAACAATTGTGGATGTTGACCTCGTTTGAGCCAAATTCACTGCCAATTTTATCGTTTCCTGCAACGGTAATATTGGCAGTATTCTTCAATATTTTTCAGCTTTTTTTTTGTTTTTTAATTTTGATTTGTGAAAGAGCGAAGACAAATTGATATTTTGTAGGACAGTATGGTCATTTTATTGCGTTTATACGCTTAGGCGCCAATTTTGTCGATGGGCTATTACCCAGTGTATATTTTGGAGATATTGTTTTGATCGAGAGTATTTCGATCATTTACTCGGTCAACAAAACCCACCATTCAATCAAAGTGAAGGACCACCAAATCTCAGGGAGGACGCCGGAAATTACCCTCTAGCTCATAGGAAAAAAAAAATAAAAAACGTGGTTCATGAAAATAATGTACTAGCCTTTATGCAAGGAGTGAAAATATGTGGAATAATAGAATGGATTAACAGTTTCAATGAACTAACAGTTTCATTAAAGTTGACATGATCATCCAGGGCCAGCATCAAGACATATTACTCGTACGCAGGGACAATATAACAACTTAAATTGTAAAACTCTAGGTTTGAGACTTCCATTCAAGACAAGACAAAAGCAATTGAAATAACGGGAAAAAAAAAACAATTTAAACATTAACAGAGAGCATTTCCCAACTTTCCAATTATTTTTTGGCGCAACACAGTTCCCTGGCAAAGGTCTGTAGCCGATCAAGAAGTTAGGTCTGTATTATGGTAGCGTTTACATTTTGAATTAGAGTGAAATCTAATTTATGCGTTTATTTTGTTTTGGATTGCGAGTAAATTATTTTAAATTATAATTTTATCTTTATTTAAAGAATTGTAATGTTTAATTACAAAATTAATAAAAAAATTGATAAATAAATATTTATTTATTAATATTCTTAATTATGTACATAGCAAATTTTTATTAAATTTAATTTTAATTATGTAAATTAAAGATTATTGATAAGGGCAACATAAATGAAACATTTTTACTATTAACATAGTACAAAATTAATATTTTCTTAAAATAAATTACTTATGATTATTAATTATTAATATTAAATAAATATAACACTATTATTTTAAAATAAATATAATAATATTATATTTTCAAATAAAGATAGTATATAGTAATATTATTAATTCTCTATTAATATAATAATATTATTTTTAAGTAATTTTAACTTAGAATCAATGCAAATTATTATTTACTTAAATATAATAATATTCTTTATTTTATTTTATTAATATAATTATATTAAATTTAATAAAAGGAGGGTAGAAAAAGGAAGAGGTGAGAGTGGATTTCTCCCCATGGGGCCCAAGGAGTGAGATTTTTAATCCTCCTTTAAAATGTGCAAGTAAACATTAGAGTAGGAGGAATCCATACTCCTCACTACTACTCCAGAAAAAGGAAGAGGTGAGAGTGGATTTCTCCCCATGGGGCCTAAGGAGTGAGATTTTCAATCCTCCCTTAAAATGTGCAAGTAAACATTGGAGTAGAAGGAATCCATACTCCTCACTACTACTTCAGAAAGTAAACACAACATATATTGTCGTAAACTATATTGATACTACTGTCTCTAAATGCAGAACACATAACCTGATAAAAAAAATTAGTAAAAAGATTGGAAGGCCTTAACTTCACATTTGCACCTTTGAAATGAATTGTAACTTCAGGAAATTCAAGCCGTGTGACACGATTTTGTTAGCCTATAGGTCTATAAATGTTGATTTTGATGATAACAAACCACATGTTTTGGATAAATAAATATTTACACATTGTGCTTTTATAACAAGAAAATGATTTTTATGTTATTAGATTGTTTTTCAAGATTTGGACTAAAGTGAAAGGGTTTTGGCATCTTTGTTTTCAATAAATATTGTTTTGAATTTCGGATTTGGATATATTTGAAAATATTTAACTATTTTGGGTCATTCTATAATTTCACATATTTTGGACCATATAATAATTTTAGAAAGTATTGGGATTAACAAAGCATTATTTAAAAATTCTAAAATTGGACCTATTTGAAATATTTCATAACGTTTTGGATCATAATATAGTTATATAAAGTTTTGGGGTAAAACTATAAATTTAAAAAATAATTCACTGTAGCTGTTACTGTACCAAGCAGCTAACCAGATTTAACAAGCGGTAGACCAAATTTTGGGTAGTAGCTTACTGAAATGAAAGCGGCTATCCGAATTTCGAAAGTGGCATATTGGATGTTGTAAAATTCAAATTTTTGCTATAACGGTAACATAAAAGTGGCTAACCGGATTCCGAAAGTGACAAGTTAATTATCATCAGAAACACATAACGGCTAGTTTTTGGGCTCAAACTATATAAACTCAAATCTAATTCATTTTCAAGCTCTCTAACAAGAAAAAAACAAAAAGCACACAACATATATTGAGCTCTCATTTCGCAAATCATTATACATTGAATCATCTTTATTCTTCAATTTGTATATCTACTCTTTAAGAGAGTTTTGGTTGTAATTTTCATTTCCTCATCAATTTTGTGAGTGTTTAAGTGTGTGAGACACTTGAGTGAAGAGATTTGGAGATAATTTCTTTGTTGTAAAGGTTTATTGACACATTGGAAGCCAATTGTAAGCATTTGAAGCTTTGAAAGGTTTGGATAGTGAAATCCTCAAACTTGGATAGTTTGGAGGCGTTGACGTAGGCGGGGATTGCCGAACCACGTAAAAATTCGTGTGTTTGTTTTTCTTTTCCCTTATTTATTATTGTGGTTTTATTGAACTTATTGTTTTTGAATTTATTAAGGCATTAGATTGGATTGGTGTGTGGTTTGATTAGGGTAAATTTTAAAATACCAATTCACCCTACTCTTGGTTTGCATAACTTGTATTTCAGACTTTAAGTATTTAATTTGCTCTCATATATAAGAGTGCCTAATTATACTATAGCTCGGTGAGTCTGATGTCAATCCACATAGAAAAAATTAATTTGTTTATGTTAGTTTATCTAAAAAAATAAAAATAAAAATTAAATATATACAATTTAATTTGAGCAAAACTATAACATTAAATTAGTTAGAGTTATAGATCCACTTTTAGTAATAAATGTAATTTAATAAATTCTTTTTATTTTTATTTTATTGCCCAAAATATTAATTGTATAAATTACAATTATTTTTCCATTAATTTTATTATGGATTAAGTACTCAATGTGCCAAAACTTAACTTGTCTGCAATAAGTAAAAATACAATTTTACCATACTTTATAGTTTATACTAAGATATTAAGAATTAATTATGCCAAACTCCCATGGTTGCCTACAATAAATCAAAATTTCAAAATATAAAATATGAATAAAATTAAATAGAAAATAATTTAATTTGTATAATTAAAAATAGAATTTTATTAATTCATATTTTCCTACTAATAGTTTCACATTCCCCTAACTATTAGTATTTAGCTAAACATATTTGAAACAAAGGTAACCATTAAAATTAAAAAAAACATAATTAAAAAAAGTATTTGAAAAGTGAAAATATAACTAATTTTATTTATTGAAAATTTATTACAAAGAGAGACGAGAAGAAGAATTTGAGGGGAAAGAAGAGAAAGAAATGTGTGGAGAGTTGTGTTCCCCCTTCTATTTATACTAATACATGAATAATGCACACCATACAAATAAATAAAACTAATTACATCTTAACCATACATTTGTCATACTAACAAAATATAAACTTAACTTAATCCACTCAATCACATCCAACATATTCCACTAATAATTACAATACCTAACATAGTAAAAACTTATAATTTCACAATCACCACATTTACTATAGTAAAAACTTATAAATTTACAAAAAAAATCGCGGATCCTCCTCGAATATGACATAATTTCTCGGACTTTCAAAATTCAAATTTAACATCCGTACATTTGTTTGGAGTCTTCAATTGCATGAAATTATTATTTTTACCTAATAAACACATAAAAATACACAAAATCAAATATTTAGAAAAATAATTAGAAATTCATAATAAGTTACATAATTACAAATGTAAATTATATTATAAGCGCAAAATAACATTTTAAAAGACTAATCAATAGAGTATTTAACATCTTTTGTACTTTGAACATGTTCACTTTTGAGCATGTTCATTTTTGAGCTGGTTAACTTTTCATAAGTTATTGTCTTTGCTTAGCCACCTTAAATTTGCGAGGTTACAGTTCATTTCAAAGATGCGGATGTGAAGTTGGGCCCCTCCAATCTTTATAGAAATACTTCAGATGAGGTCATGTGTTTTGCTTTTAGATGTGGCGATCCCAATATAGTTTATAGTAGAATAATGCAAATCAACTTCTTAATTGGCCATAACATCGAGTAAGGAATGGTGTTGTCTAAGCCATATGGATGCTCCAACTTTATAGTTTTAGATTAGCCATTGAACATATACCAGACTTTAGCATAATTTTTTATTCAGTCTTTTCCCTGGATCTCTTGTTTTGGGAAGTGAGAACTCTTTTCTAGTCTTGAAAATTGTTGGAGAAAATTCAGTTTTTAATTTTTTATAAAACTTTTAGGACCAATCTCATACAATATATAGGAATATGTAATTTAAAAATCGTACCTTGAAAATCTGAGATGATGAACAATCTTTGCTTTTTCCGCTGAAGTGATTTATGCTTTTCAGATCACGATCTGTCACCACCACTCCTGTTAGATCACGATCCGTCACCACCACGCCTATTAGATCACGATCCGTCACCACTGATCTTCTAGATTATGACTCAGGTTTGATCTGCATTTGACGTGTGGATGTTTTTATCACCACTATAAGCAATTAGCAAGAGAAAAATTTTCTCTCAAAATTGGAGAAAAAAATCTTTTTTTTTGATCTGTATAAAGTGGCTGACATTCTCTCTTTTGGGAGAAAATAAACATTTTTATATCTCTATTTAGTGGAAACCCTAGGCTCTATATTTATTTATTTTTTAGTTCTATTAAATCCCATTTGTTTTAAATTAAAAAATAATTAAAACAAAAGTCAAGTTACTTGTTCTTGTGTTATGGGGCCCACCTTGTAAATAACACAAGGCCCCTTACACTCAAGCATATTAATGGAGCCTCCCACTAAATAATATATCTAGCCTTTTAACCTAAATAACTAGTTATCTTGCTTATTAATCCAGTAGTGGTGCAGTCAATTAAATGAGCTAACTCGGGGATTATATGGGTACATACAATAATTGCTACAATAATTAGGCTTGTAATTAAACTAGTCAAATTATTTAATTTCAAATCCACTCCACTAAAATATTGGAATTGACCTCCATAATTGTATGTTATCTAGGATAGTGTACTTGAATAATAATTCGACCTATCCCACATTAATTTCTTTACTACATAATCCTTTGTACCACATCGTTAATTAAATCGATATCTCAACTGTCCAATCGATTTAATTACATCTTGTTCATTGATACTTACTGGTTTTCTCTAATGATCATTTTTAACACACTAAATATGTTGACACACTCTGGCCAGAGAATTCTATGAACAAGTGCCGAAAATCCTTCAAGAGATGTGTTGTACAAATTATATATTGTTAATCTATAACTTCAATACTCATAATTGCTCCCACCAAGATACCGGGTAATCTTGACCATAAGTGTGTGTCGTGCCTATTGGTAACTCAAATCGAATAACAATTACAATCATGAAATCATAACTAACTCAAGATTAAGATTACAGTAAAATCAATGCCTATGAGATTTAATAAGTCTGACAGTCATTTCAAGGTTAATTAAATTTCATATGTGATCCAGCTCAATGTAGTCAAACTACATCAGTAAATTCATATATGATTAAGACAAATCATTCAATGAATTTACTACAGTCTAAACATAAACAGAGCGCCCAACCCTATTTATCAACTGCGAACTAAATTTATTTAATCATAAGATAACTTGTATTTATGTCTTCTGTGAATCCATATGATGATCACATAAATACATATAATATGATTAAATGTACCTTATTTAATATATATTTATGCAATTGAAAATATCTCAAATATTTTATTAATTAGAAAATAAATTAATATGCTTTAAAAGAGCATATGATCCCAACAAAAATCTCGTCCATAATGCTCGTCTGCTATGAAAATCTCAATTTATCGAGTTTCAATTTTAAAACTATAAAATCTTTTTGGATTTATATCTTACCAATTGAAATCAAAGATGATGTTTTCTTTCTCTCTTCCTTCCATCCATTTGTTTTTTTGTATAATATGTTAATTATAGCTACATGTCGGTTATAAATGTTGTAACCATTGCTGAACATAAATTTGAATCCAAAATATCTACCACCAAGGGTAGAGTGTTGAATCATTTCTAAGAAGATTGATTCATACAAGTCTTAATAATATAATTATAAAGCTTAAACACATGTCAAGGGACATCACAAACAGAGAATTTCACTTGCTTTGTCTTTGCAATTCCTTATAAGTACAATCCATAATTCTCACAATCTCACCTTGAGTCAACATTCAAGAATACATGTACATTCATTCAATTTAAGGTAGGAGTTATACGTGTAAAAGCTAATAACAAACAAACAGAACAATTAAAAACATAGAAACAGAACATTAGCCTATCCTATAGTTAACGTAAGTTATTTAAAAGAACATCAAAACTTGGATTATTTAAAGGAACATCAAAACTTGGAGCCAAACTCAACTGCATAATCCTAATATTAATACCTATGAGGAAGTTAAAGCGGCGGCAGCTTCCTCATCGTCTTTGCTCAAGCAATAAAAGGCAACGCTTCTTTGTTTAAGATGAGAGGATTAGACTTGTAAAATATTATGGTTAAATTTTTGTTTCAACTCATATAAAAGTCGAGCAAAGTTCTGAATGATAATATCAAGGTTACATATTAACATGTAAAGAGTTAATCAAGTCAAATGGCAACTTAAGGCTACAATATTTCTTACAGAATTTGCATATTGATATTTTGCTCTCTAAATTGGTTATCTACTAATTAGGCTTGAGGAAAAGTATACCCTCAAGAGATTATGCCTGAACAATATTTGAAGAAGTTAGCCAACCAATTATATAAAATTTGAACAAGTTCACTTTTAAATAGGTTGTCCTTACTTAGCCAACCACCGTATAAAATTTGAAGAAACTGTGTTCTATTAATTACATCTTGTTGTTGGGTATAAATACTAATGCTATTGGTGTCAACATGCAAGTGTACACAACAAGTAATAAAGTGATGAGTATTCAAGATCCTCTTCATAAAGATTGATGTTATTAGATTTGCTACAACAATCTTAACAGTGCAGATTTTGTGCAAAAATAAAATAAAACAATTAATGAAACTAATATACTAATGAAAATAAAAATATAATAAATAAAATGTAACAAAGTAAATTATCACGTCAATCTCAAGGATAAAACCAATGAGAATATAGAGTAGTTCAGTGAATAAACTCTCTTAATGGTTTTGTCTATTTTTCTAATGTTTGGCTCGGTTGCTACAGAACTGGGCAAAATCCTTATTTATCTTCAGCCATCGCATGTTGGATATCTTATATCTATATGCAACCTAACAGTGATTAGTTGTTATGCCAACATAAGATATAACATTACATGCTTAGGTTCTATTTATCCTACAAGGTGAATCTTTATGTCTAGTTCATCACTAATCTTAAATCAAGCATGGCCTTTTTGGGACTCAAGTAAAACTCAATCTGGAAAACCTAATTTAAGATCAAGTATTTCTTTGATATGTTCCACTAAGATATACCCTTTTGTGGCTCTCCCTTAGCTACTATCATTAAATGAGTGATCAACCAAAATAATAAATAAAAATAAATACTATCAAAATAAACTGTTACAAGAAATATGCAGCAACACATATTTTCAGTCAATAAACCATCACAATTGTTTATCACTCAACTACAAATAAATTTAGTTCATGATTTGCAAAAGAAAAATAAAGAACAAAGTTTCAGCTATGAAACACATCCCAATTGATTTCTGCAAATTCTTCTCTTGTGCAGCCCTTAATTTCTCTCTTGAATCTTGTTTTTCTTTTGTTTCTTTGTGTTTTTCTCCTTGGGTGACTGCCCCCTTTATTCATTATGATGTATGTTTTTTTTGTAGTTGAAAATTAGGGTAAACTGGAAGCCTAGGGCATGCATAAGTTAGATTAGAAAATTACAGATCGCAATGTTGCAAGTATCCTGCGCATAATTTTCTCTGTCGTTGTTCCAGGATTGCTACAGCAATAGTTGCTATAGCAACAACTACAACAACTGCACTGTTTCATATTTGTTTCAATTCTTTTGTAGCTAAGTTCTTCCTCATTTTTGCAATCCCATTGCATCAGCATTCATTTCATGAATTATAAGTTTCTGGAAACCTACAATTATACACACAATTTGAGCACGAATTACTTTAAATTAGGCAAAACTTATTAAGACTAAACTAAAATGAATGTTTATGCAAAATGTAACAAAAAGTGCAATAGAAACACATCATTTACTCTCTAAGTAATCTTGATTTGAGTCTAGAATTGCTATAATAACTCTCGTTTCATAGAGTTATCACTTGTACATTTCAAATCTTTATGAAGTGCAATACAATTTTGTGCAAACATTACGTTATATTCCTGAAGAAACCATATATATCAACAATAGCATATATATCAAAATAAGGAGTGCCAATTGATAAATGTATCAAATAGCTACTGACACGACTCAAAAGTGTTATTGCTTCTAAGTATAAAAGTGTCTATTTATAATATAATCTGATGAGTCCGGTATTGAACCACATGAAATTTAAAATCTAGTAGTCAATTTATTAAATAAAGAAAAATAAATGTCGGCAAAAAATTAATAACAATCAATATAAAAATATGCTAAGGTTACATGATCAACTCTTAGTATTCAAACTAGGATTTTAATACTCTCTTATTTTTATATTTTATCTCACTTTTATCAATTAATTATTATGTCATTTAATTCTTAACTACTATGTGTGTGAATGAATATGGAATCAAGTTCCCAATGTGGCACTATTATATTAATGTGTCGACATTATGTCAAAATACCATATAGATCCAAGGAGATCTACAAATTAACATGACATGAAAATAACTAAAAAAATAAAATTAATTTAAAACTTACTTAAGAAAGTAATTAATTTAATAATTTGTAACCTTGGGCTTCACCTTTCATCTTATCTTAGTAAAATTAGCTACTCATATTGAAAGAAAACAAAATACTCTTTTTTATTTGACAAACTTATGAAATATATTACAAGAAAATGACACAGAAGAAAACAAGAAAAGAAAGAAAGAATGAAAGAAATTCCTCAACTTCTCTATGTTTCTTCTTCTCCAGCTCCCCTCTCTCCGTTTTCTACCCCATCCTCTCTCGCATCTCTTTGCCTTTTATAGGCAACGAATGCATCTTCCTTTTTTTATTATTTTATTTTATAATATATATGTACGTTGAGAAGTGTGATGGTTAGGTTCTTTCACCATTTTTTTCTTTATTTTGTAATATATTTTTTATTAATTACATCTCCTTAATAATGCATTCCAAAAGCTCCAGTAATTCTTCTTTGTTCTCGCTTCCAGTTCCAACCCCTATTTATTCTTGAAATATATCTCTAATTTAAAATTAAAATAAAATTAGCATGTTACAAAATTACAAATTAATTTAACATAAAAATATATTTGGAGAGTATTAAAATAATTTAAGAATAATTAGTGTTGAGTGTTAGAAAATATATATTTATAAAGGAGAAAATCGTTATTTTATATTTCAAGTCTTACTAACAGCCCATACTTTTATGTATTTAAAGTTCTTGTAATTTAATTATGTGTGTTTTATTTTAATTAAGTATTTTGTGTTTTTAGGGGCATCATAGTCATTTCATAATAAACGAGAGATCAAACGGCAAAACGTACATCACTTTTGAACTCAGTGACACAACTTAAAAGTAATTTTTAACTCCCAAGTATAAGAGTGTCTTGTTGTATTAAAACTCGGTGAGTCCGAGGTCGATCCACAGAGAAAAGATTTAATTAGTTTATTTTATTTTATCTAAAAATTAAAATTAAAACTTTTAATATAAATAACTTAATTTAAATGAAACTATGGAATTGAACTAGTTAGGGTTATGGATCCACTCTTAGAAATAAATAAAACTTAATAAATTCTTTTTGCCAATTTGTTTTAGATTTATTACCCAAAAGATTAATTATACAAATTATTATTATTTTCCCTTTAATTTTATGATGGATTAAGTATTTATTGTGCCAAAATTTAATTTGTCTACAATAAGTCAAAATACCATTTCACCATGCCTTATATTAAGTTCTTAAGAATTTATTGTGCCAAATTCATTTGTTTGTCTACAATAAATCAAATTTTCAAAATATAAAACATGTATAAAATTAAATAGAAAATAATTTCATTTATAAAATTAAAAATAGAATTTGATTAAATCATATTTATTTTCTAAGAGTTTCACCTTCCCCTAACTAATATTATTTAGTTAAGCATAATTAAAATAAAAAGAAGTAGTAAAATTGAATTACTTATAATTAAAAGAAATAAAAACAACTAAAATTGGAAATAAAACTAATTTTATTAATGAAAATAATTATACAAAATATTAAAAACACACCTGGAAATCAAGATTACAAGGAGATGGAGAGAATTTGAGAAGAAGAGAGTTGTAGAAAGATGCTTAAAACATAAAAATGAGGCTCTATTTATAGAAAAATAAATTCATAATCTAGTGTTTTGCGGTCCATCATAGGCTTCATGCATGTGCTCCTCACAACCCTTAGATCAAGATCCAATGGCTGGTCAAATTTCAAAAGTCAATCATCACACATGGCATCATTTGACTCGTCCGATTTACCCAAAGAACGGTTGAGATTTGGCGGGTTAATGGGTCGATTGGGTCGACCCGAATACAAAGATTCGGATCCTCCAACTTGCTTCACCAACTATTGCCACGTGGCACAATCATGGCCATTGAATCATGAACGGTTGAGATTTGGTCAAGATTGACAGCTATCCCATGCACTCATATCTATTGTAAGCTCATTTCAGCATCCAATCAGTGCTCGGTCAACAGGAAAAGTCAATTTTTTTTACACAAGCCCAATTTTAAGCCGATCTTGATTGATCTTAAGGTTTTCGGATCTCCAAAATTCAAATTTGACCTCCGTTTATCTGTTTGGAGCCTCGAAGTACGTGAAATTAATAGTTTTCCTAATAAACACATAAAAATACACAAAATTAAATATATTTAAAACATAATTAATAATTCATAATATATTACATAAACACAAATATAAATTATAACATAAGCATAAAATAACATATTATCGCTTGATAATTAAACAATTTTTAATACTAATCACTCAGGATGGTCGAAAACCTTCGGAGGAGCATAAAAGGAAAAATGCACTGTTCACATGTACGATACTGTCTACGTTACTGTTCACAACAATGTTCACATAGACGGATCGATATCGTGGCGCAATCCTGAGCGTCCAAACTGTTTTTAATCCGATGGTCATGATTTACTCGATATATCTATGAAAAATGGGACCTCTCCCCGTAATTTGGCATATCTGAATCCATTTTTGGGATTCATTTTCTGTAATTCCTTCTCCATCTTGTGTTTTCTACGTATTTTAATAAATTCTCATTTTGCCCCTAGTTCAATTATGAGTGGGTAATTTTCTTTCAAGCTTGGGTTGAAGGTGAAATCTCAATATGTGTCATGGTCTTTATTTGGTAAATTTATTTTCTTTTCCCCTCTAGTTTTTGTGAATGTTTTGACTTCTCGTCGACAAATAATAATAGTATTGTCTAGTACCGCCTTAGTCTTTAGCACCATATTGATTAGAGCGTGGTTCATGAGGTGTGGATTCCCTCCTCATGATTTAATTGGCATTAATAAGGATTATTTAGCCCATGATGCATGTTGATATGGATCCGATACCCAAGTACGTAATTTCAATAGATTTCTCTTCAATTTATTCTCGCCATTTCAATTCCAATTTTAGAATTTATTCTCGCCATTTTAATTTAAGTTTTGCCATATTCCAAATCATTTCCACCACAAATCCAATCATCCATTTACAAAATGAATTATACACACAATTAAAATCTACCTCCTCGTGGGATCGACACTCATCACCATTAGTTTATACTACAATAGATTCGTGCGCTTGCGAGTACATTAAAGTTTGCACAACAAGTTTTTGGCGCCGTTGCCGGGGAGGTAAGTAATTTTAATTCATAGAATTAATTTTTGTGAATAATTTCTTTTAATTATTTTCTTTTAATTTTTTTATTAAAAAAAGAAAAAAAAGAGTGAATTTACATTTTGAGCTAAGAATTTTTATTTATTTATTTTCTCTCTTCTTTAAAATTCTATAATTTAATTTTCAATTTATTTTTCTTTGTAATTTTTTTATCTTATTAATTTATTCTTAGTTAATTTATTTCACGTATTTATTTTAGTGTGTTTTTATAGTAAGGTTGTAATAGCGCAATAAGGTTAGTATCGTAATTTCTCTTTTTTCTTCATTTTTATCCGCTTTGTTCCCATTTATTTTTGTGTTTCTTGCATGCATGGTCGTAGATCATTATTTCCTAATCTTGAACATATAGATCTTGAATTAGAAAAAAACACTTCGCACACACAGGCACGTTAAAAATAAATTTGGAATGGATTTAGAAGCATCACAAGAGAGGCCATTTAAGGACTATTTTAGTCCCTTAGCTAATTTGAACACATCATGTATAAGATACCCAAATGTAGCTGCTGTGAGTTTTGAACTAAAACCTAGTGTGCTAAATTGTCTCCCTACATTTTATGGCCTAGAAAATGAGGACCCATATAATCATTTGAATGATTTTCATGCCATTTGTCAAACATTTAAATATGAAATTTTTTCAGATGATGATGTTAAACTCAGATTATTCCCATTTTCTTTAAAGGATAGAGCTCGTTCATGGCTTAATACATTGCCTGCCAATAGCATCACATCATGGGAACAAATGGTCACTAAATTTCTGAATAAATATTTCCCAGTGCATAAAACTAATGCTATTCGCAGGGAAATCTCAGAGTTTACCCAGAGAGAGGACGAGCAATTTTTTGAAACATGAGAGAGATTCAATGGGCTGCTCTTGAAGTGTCCACATCATGGGTACAAGAAATAGCACCAATGCCAATACTTTTTGGAGGGATTATTGACGAACGTGCAAGAATGACTAATGGCAACAAATGGAGGAGAGCTAATGTAAAAAAGTGCATCAGAGATTTGGGAATTCTTCCAGCGACAAGCAAATAATTCCCAACAACGGAGTCGATCTCTCAGGAACACTAAAAGAATTAAAGGAGTGAATGAGGTCCACATTGGCGAGTCAACTTCGGGAATCAAGGAAGTCAAGGAGATGGTTGAAGGTCTCTCTCGACAAATAGCATCGTTAACGACTGCTACATTAACAGAACCACATGACCATGACTCATATCCAGATCAAGCTAATGCCATAGGTGTAATGAGAAAGCCATCAAATTACAACCCATACTCCAACACATATAACCTGGATGGAGAGACCACCCCAATTTTTCATGGTTTCAAGGATTCCAACAGAATGGACCAGTAGCTCCAGTTCCACCAATGCAACCAATTCCTCAAGTTCTTCAAGCTTCTTAGCCCCCATTTAGACCATACAATCAGAACTAGAACTACACTCAGCCCAGACCATGGAGGATTCATTCCAGAATCTCAAAAATGTTACTCACTCTACGATTGAGCAACAGAATCGCACCATTGATGGACTACGGAATGAGTTGAGAGCAGGTTTCAACTCACAAGCCCAATCAGTTTCAAGCCTTGAGAAGATGGTGGGACAACTTGCTTCTTCAGTTTAGACCTTGACAATGACCGTTGAGAAAGACAAATTTTCAAGTCAACCAGTGCCTAATCCTAAAGGAGTACATGAAGCAAGTACCAGTTCACCACAGTAGCATGGAGAGGTCAAAGCAATCATGACCTTGCGAAAAGGAAAAGAAGTCGACAACAAAGTGGAGACGCCGGTGACAAAAGAAAATCAATTGTACCTATGAATGTTGAGGACTTACCACCGGAGGAAAAAGAAAAAACCAACCAACGAGAATATGTTCCCAAAGCTCCATTTCCTCAGAGGTTAGCGAAAGGAAAGAAGGGAAAATCCACATGTGAGATTCTCGAAATCTTCAAACAGGTAAGTGTTAACATCACTTTGCTTGATGCTATTAAACACATTTCATCTTATACCAAGTTTTTTAAAGACCTTTGTTCTAAAAAGAGAAATATTCATATTCAAATGAAGGCATTTTTAACAGAAAACGTTAGTTCTATACTCCAACATAAAATTCCTCTAAAATACAAAGACTCAGGATCCCCCACTATCTCATGTAGCATAGGGAACCATACAATTGAGAATGCTTTGTTGGATTTAAGAGATAGTGTAAATCTGTTGCCTTATTCAGTATTTGTGAAACTTGGACTGAGAGAATTACACCCAACTCCAGTGGTGTTACAACTTGCAGATCGGTCCACGAAAATAGCTCGTGGTATTGTGGAGGACGTGCTTATCCAGGTAGACAAGTTTTATTTTCCTATTGATTTCATTGTAATTGACACTCAACCAATACATAACTCAAGGAAGCACATCTCCATTATTCTAGGCCGACCTTTCTTGGCAATTGCGGATGCTCACATTTAATGCAGGACTGAAAATATACAGTTGTCCTTCGGCAACATGACTATGGAGCTGAACATCTTCAACATTACCAAACAACCACACAATGCAGATGATGGAATTGTTGATGTAGATTTAATTGAAGCATCAGTTGATGACACGTTTATTTCAAATCTTAGTGATGACCTTTTACAAACATGTTTAACTCACTTTGATTTGGATTTTGATATTGACAGATCAGTTGATGAGGTCAACGCTCTACTTGACTGAACACCATCCATGGATACGAATAACTGGAAGTCAAGAGTTGAACAACTAGCACCATCAGAGAAGAAATTCATCCCATCATCAGAATCACCACCAAAACTCGAGCTCAAACCATTGCTCAACACATTGAAATATGTGTTTTTGGGGGAAGAAAGTACTCTACTGGTAATTATCTCATCATCACTCAACGATGAACAAAAATGTAAGTTGTTGAATGTTTTAAAAGAGCATAAAAGAGCATTATGATGGAGCATAGCAGACATTAAAGGTATAAACCTAGTAGACTGCATGCATTACATTCACCTTGATGAAAATGCTAAACCTACTAGGGAAATGCAACGTCGGTTAAATCATAACATGAAAGAAGTTGTTAGAACTGAAGTCCTTAAGCTATTAGATGCAGGTATCATTTACCCAATTTCTGATAGTTCATGGGTCAGTCCTGTACAAATTGTCCCTAAAAAGTCAGGAGTCATAGTAGTTACCAATGCTGATAATGAATTGATACCCACTAGAGTAACTACAGGATGGCGTGTATACATTAATTATAGGAAGTTGAATTCTGTCACACGTAAAGACCATTTTCCTTTACCATTTATCGATCAAATGCTTAATAGATTAGCATGCCATGAATTTTATT
Source organism: Citrus trifoliata (assembly GCA_018350135.1). Taxonomy (NCBI): domain Eukaryota; kingdom Viridiplantae; phylum Streptophyta; class Magnoliopsida; order Sapindales; family Rutaceae; genus Citrus; species Citrus trifoliata. The sequence continues at coordinate 6,229,666 of CM031384.1, read as the reverse complement.
ACTTTCTAGATGGCTACTCAAGATACAATCAGATCCCCATAGCACCAAAAGATCAAGAGAAAACTACCTTCACTTGCCCTTTTGGCACATTTGCATATAAGAGGATGCCATTTGGATTATATAATGCATCTGCTACATTTCAACAATGCATGTTTAACATTTTTTCTGATATGGTTGAATGATTTCTTGATGTCTTTATGGATGACTTTTCTGTTTTTAGTGACTCGTTTGATCAATGTTTACATCATCTAACATTAGTTCTGCAGAGATGTATTGAGAAGAACTTAATCTTAAATTGGGAGAAGTGCTATTTTGATGGTAAAATAAGGTATTATTCTCGGTCACATCATTTCGAGTAAAGGTATTGAGGTTGACAAAGCCAATGTGGATCTCATTTCTAATCTTTCTCTACCCAAAACAGTTAGAGAAGTAAGATCTTTCCTTGGGCATGCTGGTTTCTATGGACGTTTCATTAAAAATTTTAGCAAAGTTTCTAGACCCTTATGCAATCTACTTGCTAAGGATGTACCTTTTGTCTTTGATGATTCATGTCTTGTGGCATTTGAAAAATTAAAGTAGTTGTTGACATTATCACCCATTATTCAGCCTCCAAACTAGAGCTTACCATTTGAGCTAATGTGTGATACATCTGATTATGCAGTAGGAGCAGTATTAGGACAAAGAGTTGATCGAATTCCCCATGTTATTTACTATGCTAGTATGACATTGAATGATGCACAATTAAACTATTCAACTATTGAAAAAGAAATGCTAGCAGTAGTGTTTGCATTAGAAAAATTTCGATTTTATCTCATTGGTTGTAAAATAATTGTGTTCATAGATCATACTTCTCTTAAATATCTTCTCACAAAGAAAGATACAAAAGCTAGACTAATTCATTGGGTGTTACTTTTGGAGGAGTTCGACTTGGAATTCAAAGATAAGAAAGGCACATAAAATGTTGTGGCGGACCATCTCTCTCGTCTCCATTTTGACACAATTACGGAGCCATTAATATTGAATGAGTCATTTTCAGATAAACAATTCATGAGTGTGGAAACATTACCTTGGTATGCTGAAATAGTTAATTATCTTGTTACAGGTAAACTTCCAGAGCATTGGACCAAGCAAGACAAGGTTAAATTCTTTGCAGAGATAAATAATTTCTTTTGGGATGACCCGTATTTGTTCAAGTATTGTGCAGACCAAATTGTTAGACGATGTGTCCCAGAAAATAAAATTCAGAATATCCTTTCATTTTGGCATGAACAAGCTTGTAGAGGCCATTTTAGTGCTAAGAAAACAGTGATTAAAGTTTTACAATGTGGTTTCTATTGGCTAGCTATATTTCGAGATGCTTACACTTTCTGTTCTTCATGTGATAGGTGTCAACGAATGGGGAGCAGAGCATTGCACGAAGGAACATGATGCCACTAAATCCAATTTCAGTGGTTGAGATTTTTGACGTATAGGGTATCGACTTCATGGGACCCTTTCCCCATTTTTTTGGCCATCAATACATATTGGTTGCTGTTGACTACGTATCGAAATGGGTAGAAGCAATTCCATGCAGAACCAATGATCACAAGGTGGTGATAGGATTTATGAAAAGCAACATTGTTTCGCGCTTTGGATTCCCTCGAGCAATAATCAGTGATGGTGGTGCCCACTTTTGTACCAAAGCATTCAAAGCTCTTTTGAGAAAGTATTCAATCACACACAAAGTGGTGACCCCATATCATCCGCAAACCAGTGGCCAAGTTGAGATCTCCAATCGAGAAATAAAGCACATTTTAGAAAAGACGGTGAGGCCAGACAGAAAAGATTGGTCATTACGACTTGATGATGCATTATGGGCATATAGAACGGCTTTCAAGACCCCGATTGGGATGTCACCTTACAGGCTAGTATATGGAAAAGCTTGCCACCTACCGGTAGAACTCGAGTATCGTGCATACTGGGCCATCAAGAAATTCAACTTTGACTTGCAGCAAGCCAACTCAGAAAGAAGATTACAACTGGCAAAACTTGAAGAAATTCGCAATGATGCATACGAAAATGCCAAGATTTACAAGCATCGGATGAAAGTCTTCCACGACAAGCAAATTATGAGAAAATCTTTCACTGCAGGTCAGAAAGTGCTTTTATTCAATTCTCGCTTGCACCTATTCCCAGGTAAGTTACGCTTTCGTTGGTCTAGCCCATTTATTGTACATACTTTTTTTCCACATGAGGCAATTGAAATTAAGGACCCAAAGAACGGCGTCACATTTAAAGTTAATTGTCAACGATTAAAGCCATATCTAGAGTACCAACCACATGGAGAAGACACCGAAATAAATTTGAGTGACCCACTAGATTTGAATTGATTTTTTTTTCTTTTCGGTGATTTGATATATTTTTTTCTTTATTTATATTATTCTTTTGCTAATTGAAATTATTTTTGCATAAGTGTGTTTGTTTAACTATTTAGTTTTCTCTTATCATTTTTAATCATGAGTACCATACTTAGACCGTTCCTCCTGAACATTCTTAAACCACTTCAACGTGTCAAAACTCATCTCAAAAGGTAGATTCAATTTTGTAAAACACATCACATTTGGGCTTTGCAACCACCAGAGTTAGTAGTCTATCTTTAGGGTTTAGAAAGCCAACTTAGAGACATTGAGAGAAGTGTTTACGACATCCAGTTGGAGCTTGAGGTAAATTCAATAAGAGGGCGATTTTAATTTTTTTTTGTGTTTTAATTTGTTTTTCTGTTGTGTGCTTTAGTTTGTTACCCCGGTAAAGTGGCGGATAACGGTACTCCGTGACAATTAAGTCGGTTACTTCAGTTTCCCATAATAACTGATATTCTGAGGTGAAAGTATGGACAGAAATGAGATTCTAGCGAAGCTTCACAAGCGATTCCCTTCACTTCCTCAGAATGCCCTCCTTACGATCTATAAAGCTTGGTCCGAACGCATGCGATTGCTCATGACAAATAACATACCTGCTGATATCCGTTGGTTAATCGAGGCGAAAGTACGATTGGCAGGTGAGTTACCTCCAAAATTTATTGCATACATGACTGGTTGTGGTAAAGGAAATTTTGCAAGAAAACGACGAGCTCGAAGAATTTCTGTTGCTTGTCATAAGTGTGCCAGAATGAGTTGCGATAAAAAACCATGTTCTTTAGGAATGGTGTCTGATAATAAGGAAGATAAGATTCAATTCATTAGGGATGACTTGAATATGGAGTCATTGGATGATATCCTTTTGTCTCTTAAAACGCATCCTAGTGGATATGTGCAAGTAGCGATTCTCCAGTTATGACCATTATTCTAGAAAGAGCATGTACGATATAGTCTCGGGAATCTAACTATAAACGACCCTGTTTGCCAGTTTATAAGAAAACTGGATGGGAAGCCTATCCTCGACCCATAGAGGGCGTTCAAGCCGTTTATGGACGTAAAACCAGAGGAAGATATGAGCCACAGTCGCAACTACCTGTAAATATCCTTTTACTTTACTGTTATTTTATTTCATTGTTGTTTTATTGTTTGCATTATTATCTTTAATAATTGTATTACTGTTTGCTTTTTCCTTTTTACTTTTTCCTTTTTGACTATCGAGCCACGTGCTTTACGCGTTATTTGACACTGACATGCTACCTCATACACAGCTGTGACCCACTGTCACCAAGATTCTTAAATGTGATTTTTTTTTGTCAAGCACTCACAACTTATTTTTGATAAGTATCCCAATGGCAGCTACTCCCACTAGACAATTTAAGAACATTTGTGTGCTTTCTGGATTTAACTATGGCAAACATAAAGAGTTCGTTGAGGCAGCCATAGATCTTGGTTGAAGCATAGCAGAGAGAAAATTACACTTGGTGTATGGAGGAGGTAACCGAGGGTTATCAAAAATGGTCTCAAAAACTGCTTTTTTCAGAGGAAGTCAAGTGTTAGGCATCATCCCAAGAGCCCTAAAACCTTTGAGCAGTTTGTCTGACTCATCGACTGGAGAAGAGTTAGTCGTCTTAAGTATGCAAGAAAGAATAACTGAAATGCTTAATCTTGGTGATGCTTTTATTTTCCTTTTAAGAGATCTTGAAACACTAGAGGCACTTATCACATTAGCCTCTTGGGCCCATCTGCACATCCACCAGAAACCCATCGGTTTGTTAAATGTCAATAACGTTTATGATGACTTTATCGCATTTCTTAACCATGCAATAAAAAACTATTTCATTCCCTCTGCCGTGAAAAAACTCTTTTTTTTGTGCTCACACTGCTAATGAGCTACTTGATCTGTTACAAGCTTATAGACTAGAGCCAGATCCCTAGACCTTTGTGTTGGAGCGTCCAAATAATGATGGTAACAGCAGCCGCAGTAAGAAGTACAAATTAGATTTAACTCTCCGCCTTAAATATTTTCTTCTGTATTGCACCACCCAAGTGATGTTTTCTAAACTCTACTTATTTCCTTTAAAACATTGAGGACAATGTTTCATTCTGGTTGGGGGGAGGGAATAGTCGACAATTGTGGAATCTTGGTTAAGTTTTTACTGATTTTTTTGTTGTAGAAACTAATTGTTGCTAACTTTTTGTGTTGAAGATAGCTGAATATGGAGTGTAGTGACTCTAGAAATACATCTTCTTCGTTTAAAAAAAATAAAAATTAAAAAAATAAAAAAAAACAAAAAAATAAAAAATTTCAGACATTTTCTTTTTCTTGATTAAATTTTGATGTTCATTTTTCTTATTCTTTTTAATTTCTCCTCTTTAAATATACATTTTCTAACTTTTGAGTCGAAGATGGCTGAATATGGAGTGTAGTGCCTCTAGAAACGCATCTTCTTAGTAAAAAAAAAACCATTTTCTTTTTCTATCATTTTAAGTGTAACTTTTCTAATTAGTTTTTCTACATCAGTTTCACATTTCTGCATGCATATTTTTCTTTCATGTTTAGAATAGGTTGGGGGTAGAATGTTGTTTAAAAAAAAAATTTGTGTGATTTGTTTTAATATTGGATGACATGATGAATTTCAAATTTTAGTATTTGTATTATCTTTGGTTTTAAGTGATGTTACGCCATGTTTGCTACTTTACATGTTGATCTCGGAGATAAATATGAGTTGCTTGAAGGAATGAACATGTCATAATAAGTACCAAGTGAGTTTTTGAGCCTATTATTTTTCTTGGAGAGTAACCCTTTTGCCCATTCCTTACAGCTTAGTAGTTTATTATTTTATACATGATCTCTAAATTTCTTTTAAGTTAACCCTTAAAAAAATTGTAAAATAAAAAAAAACTGTGTGTTGCTACATCTGTAGGCCAATCTAACTAGTAGATATGGAAGATTATTTAGAACCCTAAAAAACGATGGAAATGCCATCTTTGATCCGTTTGAACCTTTCTAGCCATCCCTTTTATCAAATATCCATAGTTAACCCTTTTGAGCCTTAAAAAAAATAATATAAAAAAATAAAAAAAAACCTTTTCTTTGTCAAACTTATCAACTTGACCCACTCCGATTTGGAGTATTACCCAATATCTTACATGTTCTATCACCTATTTATGTTTGAGAAAAGTGTAAATAATTATTTTATTCAATGAAATTATGCCAAATAAAAGCAAAAAAAAAATTGTTGTTTAAAAAAAAATAATAATAACAAAAAAGGTGAAATCCACCTTGCAACTTAAAAAAAAAAATCTCAGCATTTTTCTCAAACTTACACTTTATTTTCCTTATTTCCCTTATTTGTTAGCCATGTCTCTAGCCTACGTTACGTCTTAATAAAAGTCATTCTTGATTTTAGGGAACTATAATCTAAAGTAGAAGCTAGTTATGTGGGCTAAAAAGATGTAGTGGTGCATATAAAAAAAATATAAATAAATTGGCTTGATTATCATTTTTATTTGACTTGAGATCGTGTTATTTAAGCTGAGGGTATATTTATTTCATTTTGGTGAGAGCATGTGATATCACTTCTTTATTATTTTCTCTCTCAATTACCATTCATTGGAGTAACTATTTTTATTGGGTTTAATTTCTTTGTGAGAGTGTCACTACTTCCAGTGAGATTTTGGGGTTTGACATGTCATTTTTTAAAGTAGCTATAACAAAGTCTACTGGGCTGATTCATGTGGATGGTTGATGTAGGTGTGATGTTGCTTTAAACTGGAGATAATGTACTTTTATTTGATTGTTATCATTAATCTGATTGAATAAACACGAGTGTTTCTAAAAAATATATATATAATTTTGGATTTGAATTTTGTTTTCGCTTCATTTGCTAGGGACTAGCAATAAGCTGGTTGGGGGTTGTGTTGAGTGTTAGAAAATGTATATTTACAAAGGAGAAAATCGTCATCTTATATTTCAAGTCTTACTAACAACCCTTACTTTTATGTATTTAAAGTTCTTGTAATTTAATTATGTGTGTTTTATTTTAATTAAGTATTTTGTGTATTTTAGGGGCATTATAGTCATTTCACAATAAACGAGAGATCAAACAGCAAAACGGACATCACTTTTGAACTTAGGACGGTCGAAAACCTTAAGAGGAGCATAAAATGAAAAATGTACTGTACACATGTACGGTACTGTCTACGTTATTGTTCACAACACTGTTCACATAGACGGATCGATGACGTGGCGCAATCCTGAGCGTCCGAACTGTTTTTAATCCGATGGCCATGATTTACTCGATGTATCTATAAAAAGGGGATCTCTCCCCCCTAATTTGGCATATTTGAATCCATTTTTGGGATCTATTTTCTGTAATTCCTTCTCCATCTTGTATTTTTTATGTATTTTAATAAATTTTCATTTTACCCCTAGTTCAATTATGAGTGACTAATTTTCTTTTAAGCTTGGGTTGAAGGTGAAGTCTCAACATGTGTCATGGGCTTTATTTGGTAAATTTATTTTCTTTTCCCCTCCAGTTTTGGTGGATGTTTTGACTTCTCGTCAACAAATAATAATAGTCTTGTCTAGTACCGCCCTGGTTTCACCGGCTCCCTAATATAAGATTATTATTATTTGGCACGATAAGCCCTTAACACCATATTGATTAGAGCGTGGTTCATGAGGTGTGGATTCCCCCCTTATGATTTAATTGGCATTAATAAGGATTATTTATCGCATGATGCATGTTGATACGAATCCAGATACCAAAGTACGTCATTTTAATAGATTTCTCTTCAATTTATTCTCGCCATTTCAATTCCAATTTTAGAATTTATTCTTGCCATTTTAATTTAAGTTTTAGCATATTCCAAATCATTTCCACCACAAATCCAATCACCCATTTACAAAATTAATTCTACACACAATTAAAATCCACCTCCTCGTGGGATCGATACTCGTCACCATTAGTCTATACTACAATAGATTCGTGCGCTTTCGAGTACATTAAAGTTTGCACAACAATTAACTCATTAATCGACACAATAACTGAAAAACTGATAATTTTATCCTTATTGAATGTACACTTTTTAATATCGATCATACCCCAACCAGCTTATTGTTAGGCCGTAGGAATTTAAGCGATAAAACTTTAGCGAAATTTCAAACCCAAATTGATTTTTTTTGAAATTGTGTTTACTTCTTTTATCAGATTAATGACAACAATCAAATAAAAGTATAAGTATTATCTTCAACTTAAAGAATATCATACCCACACAAATCATTTAAGTAAAAACATGTAAAAAGATCGATTATCAGAGCTACATAATCAAGCCACTTTTAAGAATGATACATCAAACCCCAAAATCTTATGTTTAAGAGTGATTCTCTCACAAGAAAATAAATCTCAGAAAACAATTATTATAAGATGTGGTAGATTGAGAAAATAGTAAAACAATATCTAAGAGAATTGTAAAATAATATCACACACTCTCACCAAGTAATGCCCACAACTTAGAAATGAAATTATCTCAAGTTTAAAGAATAATTAGCCAAATTTATTTATATTTTTATGCATTACCACATCTTTTAGTCCATATTACCAACTTCAATTTCATACTGTAGTTCTCTAAAATAAAAAAAAAAACTTTAATTAGGATGTAACATAAGTTGGGGACATGATTAACAAAGAAAAGATAATAAGGAAAAACAAAAAATATATGTTTGAAAAATATGAGACTTTTTTGGAGATTACAAGGTACTTTTTCGCTTGAAATTTTTTTCTTTTTCTTTTCATTATATATATATGATTTTACAATAAGACCTTTTTTCTCAAGATCATTAATTTCTTCTTTACACTGTCGTTCTAAATCCATATTCATTTGGATTGGTCTAGCTTTAGTGGGTATTTATTTTTCATCAAAAGAATTTTCATAAGGCAAATCTACCAGGTGTTGTTTTTTATTCCAAAAAGTAGAAGGTAGATCAGCACAGATCTCTTTCTCAATTAGAGTTTTGTAATCAGAAATTTTTCTCTTAATAAAATCACTTTGTAAATAGTCTTCAATTCTTTGTAGGCTCAAATCCTTTTGTAGAAATATTAAATCATTTTGTTTTGAATTAATAAGATTATTAATTCGGTTTTGATAAATGGAACAGGCTTTAACAATATTCAAATTTCTCGTTTTTGGCTTTTCAATAAAAGGAAAAATAATTTTTTTACTTTTTACTTTGAAAAATATACTATCATAATTAACAGTATATGGGGTTATAAGATTTATAAAAGGAGTTCCTAATATTACAGCATGATGAATATCATTTGTAATAATAAAAGAAGTTTTAAATTCAAAACCATTGTTATGAATAGAAGTTTCGACTTTGGAATCGACTTTCAATTTTGAATTATTGGCGGCAGAAAGCCTTTCTTTTGTCTTTTCATGAAATCTTTTAGGAACAATATCTTGTCTGATACAATTCAAATCTGCACCAGTGTCGAAAAGAGCAATGGCATCTATTGCAAAGTTATCCGAAAAAATTAAAGTGGCTTTAATCAAATATTTTCTAGTAGTAACTTGCTTTAAAACAAAAAGAAAATCATTTGGAATAGACTCAATGTTATCAACATTTTGCTCAATATTATTATCACTATGAGTTGACTCATTATCTGAATCATCCTGTAAATGCTTTTGTAAAAGAAGTTGGATGGTTTCAGAATCATTCTTTTGTTTTTCTTTTAAATCCTTGATTTCGGACTTAATATCCTTAATCTCTTTTTGGAGGTCTTGGATATTAGGAACCAATTTTTTGGTTTTCTTTTTATCTAAAATCTCGGTAAGATCATAAGAATTCTATTTTACAATTGGGACTTTAGAAGTCTCAGCTTTGTTGAAATCCATGGTTTTCAAAAGTTTTTCAAGATATTCCTTTTGAAGATTTGGATCAGAAATATGCTTTACAAGTTCAAGAAAAGTTTCTTGGTCTTTAGTCAAAACATTGATTTTCTTTAAATAAGACTCTGATTCAGAATTACTACTGTTAGATACAGAGGTATCCGAATCAATTAACTCATCGACCTGTAAAGGGTCACTATCCTCTGTCATAGAGGACTCAGAATTCGAAGATTCAATCATAAGAGGGGCAATTTTGGAAAGGATGTCGTCCTCAAGGCCAAGCTCATGAAGTTTTTTGTTCATTCTGCAATATTTTGCAGTATGGCCTTTCATACCACATCTATGACAAATGGCTTCTTTGTAATTAAAAGGAGTTTTGTAAAAGGGTCATAATTGAATTGCTTACAGAGACTACCAAGTTCTCGCTTAGACTGCCTGAGCTCTTGTTTTAGTCGTTTCTGTAACTTCAAGTCTTGACAAATCTTTAAACCTTCCTTATTGACGAAGCTGACAAGTTCACCATAGGTGAGCTCATCATAAGGAATACGGTTGTCATGAAGGGCTTTGATGGAATTCCTAACATTTTCACTTAAAAGGGTAGGTAGACCTGCTAAGAATTTCTCTTTCCAAGTGGTATGATTTGCATCATCTCTAAGAAAGAGTCTGGTAAAGAAAGTGGTTTTGTAAATTTGGAAATCACTAAGTTTCCTACATCTCAAATTATGTAGCAACTCAGCGTTTTTGTCCCTAAGGTGAGAAGGGTCACCTATGAAATGAAGGGAAATGGTAAGGATTAAAGTAGCAACAGCATCATGAATAGGATTATTAAATTGATCAAGAATAAGGGCTCTATTTTCATCAATTTGAATAGCATTAAGGATATCCATCTGTTGCTGCCTAGTGAGAAGATGATCCCACCAACCTTTTAATTGACCAGTAAATACTGCAATGAGAATCTCTGCAATAGCCATGTCAGAGGTTCCCGATTGAGTTTTGTAGGCATTGGCTGCTATGGTCATTTGTTGTAAAACACCTAAGATGTTGTATTCAGACATGCCATCTATATTCCATTCATAGACAGAGGATGCATTATACCGAGATTGATTTAATGCACTAGGCCTATTGTCTATAGTCAAATCAGGAGGGGATTTGACAGTGGGAAGGGCAAGTTCCCAATGGATTTTGTTGGCTTTAGGAATAAATTCTTCTTTGAAGGCTTCTAAGTCAGAAGAGGCTATAGAAGTTTGGTCATCTTGTTCTAATACTCCAATCTTGCTAGATTGAGGAGTATCAGGAGCTATTTGAACTTTACTAGAAGGGGACGGAGCAGATTCTATCCTATCTAGTTGTTCTCTAATGGCTTTTGCAAAATCTGATTTTGACTCTTGAACAAGCTTTTGATTAGTTTTCGAAACCTGAAAAGGTTTGAAAATAGGTTCCTTAGGCTTTTTGTCAGAATCCGATTTTGATGGAATAGGAGAAGTGGATGGAATAGTAATAGTTGACTTTTGAAATTGATTTTCTATCCTAGTCAACTGCTTTCCAATGGTATTTAAGTTAGTGTTACAGAAATTATTCTGTTGGATAATACTACTTAAATTCGCATCAGAATCATTGGGTTTTGGAATTTTGTAAGGTGAGGCTCTAATTTGGACAGGAGGTTCGCCGTGATCAACGGTTAGACTCCGAAGAGGTGGATGTTCAGACTCTATGGTTATATTATTATCAGAAAGTTTCCACTCAGCAATCTTCTTCCTAATAGTAATAGGATTTGACTATTTGAAAGGATAGTTTATGTTGTTCTCAGAAGAATATATTTCGAACCAATCAAAAAACAGTATATGAACTTTATGGAAATTCACAAATTCATAATAAATTTGTTGGATTTCTTTTCTTTGATTCAAAAAATGTTTGAAAAACCAAAGTCTTTTTTCTTTGTTTGAATCAGAGTAAAAAGCATTATGCAGAAATGTTTTATCTAATTCAAATTCCATTTCTATGACATTAATGACATTTTCTGTAACAGCAGAAAACGTAGGAGATGTTGGAGGAGAAGGTTCCTTCTCTTCCTGACTTTGTACATGTTGACTACTAGTATAAATAGGGTGTGGAACATCAGTAGTATAGTCAACAGAACGTATTGAAGAACTGGGTATATCTGAGGTGGAAAACCTCGGTTGACTCTTTGTAGATTGATAGGGAAGATTTATGACAGAAGGGATCTTTGTAAATTTCCTTTCTAATGAAGGAATGCTTGAGCACGACTCTTTATCAGAAAATCTGGATGATGTAGACCTTCTGAATGATAATTTAACTTTACCATCGGAATACTGAGTCACATTTTGCAACTCTGTATTGGGCTCAAGTTGTTTTGGAATTGTTGGAGGAGCGGCTCCTTCTAGGACCCATTCATCTGGAAGATTGATATCTTTCCATTGAATTGGTTTTGGAATGACAGTGTTTGCTTTAGACAAGTCAGTCTGCAAGAGAAGTGCTTCATCTCTTTTTAACTGGAATCTGTGTTGTGTACTAAACGCAGAGACCATAGCCTTGTATGAAATTTTAAAAATTAAGGCTACTGGAATAGACCCTTTAATCATTTTGTAATTATGGGTTTTAATTTGTAAAATCATACTTTTTAAAACATTTTTGTCTTTAAGAGAAATTGTTATATTTGGATAACAATCAAAAGAAATTAGACCTTTACAAAGACTAGATTCGATGCTATTTAGCAATGAATCATCAAAAGAGATGAATCGCCAATCTCTTAGAACGGCAAGAATAGAAGTATCAAGACCTTTTTTCGTTAAAGGTTTTATTCCAACTTGGATTAGACCAATGTGAATATATTTGAAATTCTTTTCCTTTAATTTCTTTAAAAACTTTTCTGAAAACAAATGAATTGTTTCATAAGGCTCTGAAAGAGTTATGTCACGTTCTTCAGTCTTTATAATATAATCATTTTTTAAAAGATCAAGCATTTTTGTTTTGTAAATCTTTTCTTTGGAAATTTTTAGAAGTTCCCAACAATCAATTGCTTTATCAAAGTTCTCAATAATGAATTCTTCTGAACTCACAACATGTTTTGAATCACTAGTCTTCCCGGAAGAAGAGCTAGAAAAAGATGATGTCCTATAGAGTAGAGGGTCCATGGTTAAAACCTTATGCATCTCAAAATTTCAAAGTGATTTATTAAATCAAAAATTTTTACTTAGAATTGATTGCAAAGCTGCAAAACATGTTTTAGAAAAAGATGTTCAAAATATTGCATCAAAACAAATTTTTGCACGATGGCAAGCCATTTTAAGTGTTTTTGATTTTGATATTGAATTTATTAAAGGAGATAAAAATTCTGTTCCTGATTTTCTAACTCGTGAATTTCTTCAAAACAGATAATGCCGCCAAAGCGCAAAGACAAAGGTAAAGGCATTGCCAAAGACACTGATTCTAAAAAAAACCTCCAAAGAACCCCAGTCTACTCCCTCCAAAGAAAAATTATTATCCTCAGCCATACCTATTAAATCTTGGATTGAAATGGTTGAAGAAGAACAAGGAATCCAATACAAATCCATCTCCTCTGAACAACAAGTCAAAGAGTGGATGGAATCCATTACAAAGTCCCCTGAGCTCATGCTTGCCTTACAAGGTATTTCAAAATCTAAAGCTCTTTCTCAGATCCCTGAGGAAGAAAAACCAATTTCTAAAGAAATTACTAAACCCTCTTCCCAAAGCCAAAATGTTGTCCTTTCTGGTGAAAGTTCATCTTCTCATATTGTTCTTTCCCAGCCAACACCTTCAAAGAAAACTTCCGATTGGTTTGATAAAACCCATTTTCAAAATGTTTTAACTATGGAAGATGGATTTTACCATACTGATCCTTTTCAAGCAATTTCAAAGTTTTTCCCTAAAGGCTGGTTTTTCAAACCATGGGATTTAACAAAACCACAGTCTTATTATCAAAGCATTTTAGAAGCCACTGATTCTGTAAAATTCAAACATTTCTTTCTCAGTGAAACCCATTCAGAGCCGGCCTACTCCACGGCCACAATTTTAAAAGTTTTGAGTCTAAACCAGTGGGGTGACCAACTCCATAAATTCAAATCTTTCCCTCCTAATTTTCAAATGCGTTTACCACACTATTTGGTTTATTCCTATTGGGACTACCAACAAGCCTGGTTCAACACATTTTTCTTACAAAACCCAAAAAAGTCCCATTCATGGTTATTCTTCTTTAACTTAAAAATAACCGTCCAAAGCCTTCCAAACTGGTTCCAACAATGGTGGAATTATTTTGGTCCAACACCACAAATCTTAACTCCAAATGCCAACCATTGCCTGAACCTTTTCAAAGCCCATTATACCCCAACCGACTCAGAGAAAAGATTTTCTCCCTTTCTCTGTTTCTGTACCAATTTCTTCCTTCCATGGGTATGGATGTGGAATTTCAGATTTCATACCCAAGAAAAACAACTCCTTATTCAAAGAACCTTCAAAGTAAAATGGTGGTCAAAATTTGATGAAAAAACCAAGTTAACTGAAACCCTTGTCCAAAATTGGCTTGGTTCAAAAGGCTTTCTGCTCCCGACCATCAAAGAATCCAATGCCCAACAAACTTTTCTTACCCAAAAATCCAAAACCCAATCTCTTTTAGCCAGTGTCAAAACTGAATAAGAGTATTTTAAAGTCATGCAACAGCTTCTCGCCACAAGATCAGAGACGTCAGTTGCAAGTTCCTTCTCAAGCACCTCGGCAGATGAATAACCCTTTATCTCTCTTGGTGATGAAAATGAAGATGACTGCTTCGGCATTTTCTCTCCTATAAAGCATTAAAGATGTATTAAAGTAGAATTAAAATTTTGCCTATTTATATGTATGTACAATTTTGTACTTAAAAAAAAAAAGAAAAAGAAAAAGAAAAGAAGACAATTTTAATTTATTTTGTTTCTTCCGGGTGGTCCACTGGACACAAGTGAGAGCGCACATGTTTCTTCACCCGTATTGTGTTATTTCATACATATGTATGTACAAAGCAACAATCTACAAAGTCTACAGTGCAAGGTTCCAGCAATTACTGTGCACTCAAAATCCCGCTACAGTCTACAGTGCAGAGTTCCAGAGTTTACTGTGCACTCAAAATTCCGCTACAGTCTACAATTCAAAGTCCTATGTATATAATCTGAAGGAAGACTAAAGACTCCTCGGATTCTAGATTTCGGATTCTCTCTCCTCTCTTACTCCTTCTCTTCATTCTCTCTAAAATTCTCTCTCTCTCTCTCTCTCCGGGAATAGGAATCAGGAATCAGAAAACAAAGGAAAAATTTTCCTGTCTTCAGATTAATTTCCCTTTCTCTTCTACAAAGAAAACACAATCAATGTAAGCATTTAATTTTAATTTTATTTTAAAGCATTGTAATTTATTTTAAAAGCAATTCAAAGCATGCACGTTTAAATTTCTGTACTTTAAATTTTCCGCAATTTTATTTTCCGCAATTTTCATTTAAAGCAATTTTAATTTCCGTATGCACGTTTAAATTTTACGCATGCATTGGAGACTGATCTCTATCAGATCTTCCATACAAATTGTACGTTCCTCAGAGGCATAGAGACCGGATCTCTCCCCTCTGTTGTAATTCTCTTCTCCCTCCTCCTTCAGAGCACCATTTCCGGGATCCGGATCTGGTACTGTGTATGCACCCTGGCCTTTAGATGTATGTTTGTGGCTAGGTTTGCTAAAAAAGAACCTAATTTATATTTGGTAAAGCTTTTAAAATCGGTCAACCGCGTTTAAAGAATTTAATAAATATTTGGTAAAGCTTTAAAATTTGACCAATCGCGTTCCAAAGCAACTGCATTTAATTTCCAAAGCAATCATTAATTCAAATCTGGTAAAGTTTATTACTAAAAAGAATCAACCTCTATTCAATTTGTTTTATTAAAGCAATCATTAAAGAATTACTTTGAAAACACACCCTGCCTTCGATCCTATTTCCTTCTGGTATCAGAGCCACGGGGAGAAAAAGTGTTTTATTGTTTAGAGTTTTCGTGTTTTAAAGTCTTGTGTTTTATTTTGAAGTTTTGTTTTTGTGGTGAATTTTTACTGGTAGTAAGTCCCATTTTAGGATAAGGATTCCGCTGAGGGCTGTAAATCCATACATGTAGCCATTCTAACCAAACCAAAAGTAAACCATAAGGTTTTAACCATGGACCCTCTACTCTGTAGGACATCATCCTTTTCTATCTCTTCTTCCGGGAAGACTAGTGATTCAAAGCATGTTGTGAGTTCAGAAGAATTCATTATTGAGAACTTTGATAAAGCAATTGATTGTTGGGAACTTCCAAAAATTTCCAAAGAAAAGATTTACAAAACAAAAATACTTGATCTTTTAAAAAATGATTATATTATAAAGACTGAAGAACGTGACATAACTCTTTCAGAGCCTTTTGAAACAATTCATTTGTTTTCAGAAAAGTTTTTAAAGAAATTAAAGGAAAAGAATTTCAAATATATTCACATTGGTCTAATCCAAGTTGGAATAAAACCTTTAACGAAAGAAGGTCTTGATACTTCTATTCTTGCCGTTCTAAGAGATGGACGATTCATCTCTTTTGATGATTCATTACTAAGTAGCATCGAATCTAGTCTTTGTAAAGGTCCAATTTCTTTTGATTGTTATCCAAATATAACAATTTCTCTTAAAGACAAAAATGTTTTAAAAAGTATGATTTTACAAATTAAAACCCATAATTACAAAATGATTAAAGGGTCTATTCCAGTAGCCTTAATTTTTAAAATTTCATACAAGGCTATGGTCTCTGCGTTTAGTACACAACACAGATTCCAGTCAAAAAGAGATGAAACACTTCTCTTGCAGACTGACTTGTCCAAAGCAAACACTGTCATTCCAAAGCCAATTCAATGGAAAGATATCAATCTTCCAAATGAATGGGTCCTAGAAGGAGCCGCTCCTCCAACAATTCCAAAACAACTTGAGCCCAATACAGAGTTGCAAAATGTGACTCAGTATTCCGATGGTAAAGTTAAATTATCATTCAGAAGGTCTACATCATCCAGATTTTCTGATAAAGAGTCGTGCTCAAGCATTCCTTCATTAGAAAGGAAATTTACAAAGATCCCTTCTGTCATAAATCTTCCCTATCAATCTACAAAGAGTCAACCGAGGTTTTCCACCTCAGATATACCCAGTTCTTCAATACGTTCTGTTGACTATACTACTGATGTTCCACACCCTATTTATACTAGTAGTCAACATGTACAAAGTCAGGAAGAGAAGGAACCTTCTCCTCCAACATCTCCTACGTTTTCTGCTGTTACAGAAAATGTCATTAATGTCATAGAAATGGAATTTGAATTAGATAAAACATTTCTGCATAATGATTTTTACTCTGATTCAAACAAAGAAAAAAGACTTTGGTTTTTCAAACATTTTTTGAATCAAAAAAAAGAAATCCAACAAATTTATTATGAATTTGTGAATTTCCATAAAGTTCATATACTGTTTTTTGATTGGTTCGAAATATATTCTTCTGAGAACAACATAAACTATCCTTTCAAAGAGTCAAATCCTATTACTATTAGGAAGAAGATTCCTGAGTGGAAACTTTCTGATAATAATAGAACCATAGAGTCTGAACATCCACCTCTTCGGAGTCTAACCGTTGATCACGACGAACCTCCTGTCCAAATTAGAGCCTCACCTTACAAAATTCCAAAACCCAATGATTCTGATGCGAATTTAAGTAGAATTATCCAACATAATAATTTCTGTAACACTAATTTAAATACCATTGGAAAGCAGTTGACTAGGATAGAAAATCAATTTCAAAAGTCAACTATTACTATTCCATCCACTTCTCCTATTCCATCAAAATCGGATTCTGACAAAAAGCCTAAGGAACCTATTTTCAAACATTTTCAGGTTTCGAAAACTAGTCAAAAGCTTGTTCAAGAGTCAAAATCAGATTTTGCAAAAGCCATTAGAGAACAACTAGATAGGATAGAATCTGCTTCGTCCTCTTCTAGTAAAGTTCAAATAGCTCCTGATACTCCTCAATCTAGCAAGATTGGAGTATTAGAACAAGATGACCAAACTTCTATAGCCTCTTCTGACTTAGAAGCCTTCAAAGAAGAATCTATTCCTAGAGCCAACAAAATCCATTGGGAACTTGCCATTCCCACTGTCAAATCCCCTCATGATTTGACTATAGACAATAGGCCTAGTGCATTAAATCAATCTCGGTATAATGCATCCTCTGTCTATGAATGGAATATAGATGGCATGTCTGAATACAACATCTTAGGTGTTTTACAACAAATGACCATGGCAGCCAATGCCTACAAAACTCAATCGGGAACCTCTGACATGGCTATTGCAGAGATTCTCATTGCAGGATTTACTGGTCAATTAAAAGGTTGGTGGGATCATCTTCTCACTAGACAGCAACAGATGGATATCCTTAATGCTATCCAAATTGATGAAAATAGAGCCCCTATTCTTGATCAATTTAATAATCCTATTCAGGATGGTGTTGCTACTTTAATCCTTACCATTTCCCTTCATTTCATAGGTGACCCTTCTCAACTTAGGGACAAAAACGCTGAGTTGCTACATAATTTGAGATGTAGGAAACTTAGTGATTTCCAAATTTACAAAACCACTTTCTTTACCAGACTCTTTCTTAGAGATGATGCAAATCATACCACTTGGAAAGAGAAATTCTTAGCAAGTCTACCTACCCTTTTAGGTGAAAAGGTTAGGAATTCCATCAAAGCCCTTCATGACAACCGTATTCCTTATGATGAGCTCACCTATGGTGAACTTGTCAGCTTCGTCAATAAGGAAGGTTTAAAGATTTGTCAAGACTTGAAGTTACAGAAACGACTAAAACAAGAGCTTAGGCAGTCTAAGCGAGAACTTGGTAGTCTCTGTAAGCAATTCAATTATGACCCTTTTACAAAACTCCTTTCAATTACAAAGAAGCCATTTGTCATAGATGTGGTATGAAAGGCCATACTGCAAAATATTACAGAATGAACAAAAAACTTCATGAGCTTGGCCTTGAGGACGACATCCTTTCCAAAATTGCCCCTCTTATGATTGAATCTTCGAATTCTGAGTCCTCTATGACAGAGGATAGTGACCCTTTACAGGTCGATGAGTTAATTGATTCGGATACCTCTGTATCTAACAGTAGTAATTCTGAATCAGAGTCTTATTTAAAGAAAATCAATGTTTTGACTAAAGACCAAGAAACTTTCTTGAACTTGTAAAGCATATTTCTGATCCAAATCTTCAAAAGGAATATCTTGAAAAACTTTTGAAAACCATGGATTTCAACAAAGCTGAGACTTCTAAAGTCCCAATTGTAAAAAAGAATTCTTATGATCTTACCGAGATTTTAGATAAAAAGAAAACCAAAAAATTGGTTCCTAATATCCAAGACCTCCAAAAAGAGATTAAGGATATTAAGTCCGAAATCAAGGATTTAAAAGAAAAACAAAAGAATGATTCTGAAACCATCCAACTTCTTTTACAAAAGCATTTACAGGATGATTCAGATAATGAGTCAACTCATAGTGATAATAATATTGAGCAAAATGTTGATAACATTGAGTCTATTCCAAATGATTTTCTTTTTGTTTTAAAGCAAGTTACTACTAGAAAATATTTGATTAAAGCCACTTTAATTTTTTCGGATAACTTTGCAATAGATGCCATTGCTCTTTTCGACACTGGTGCAGATTTGAATTGTATCAGACAAGATATTGTTCCTAAAAGATTTCATGAAAAGACAAAAGAAAGGCTTTCTGCCGCCAAAAATTCAAAATTGAAAGTCGATTCCAAAGTCTTGGGAAAGGATCAAGGAATTGCTCAGAAGGTGTCCTCATCATGGTATTCCTTGTTGCATTCAATTGGAAACTTTCTACAATGGGTTGAATCCGAGTACAAGGTTAATGGTGGATGCTTCAGCAAATGAAGCTCTGTTATCCAAATCCTACACTGAAGCTTATGAAATTTTAGAGAGAATCACCAATAATAACTACCAGTAGCCTTCAGTTAAACAACCAGTAGCAAGAGGATCAGCATGGGTACATGGCATTAATGCAATTACAACCTTATCAGTTCAAGTAACTTCATTGACTAACATAGTAAAAGCCATGACAGCTACTCCAGCAACAGTGAAGCAAGTTACTGAACTTTCTTGTGTCTACTGTGGTGAAGATAATGATTTTGATAATTGTCCTAGAAATCCAACCTCAATAAGTTATGTGAGTAACTTCAATCGACAACCATAGAACAACCCATATTCAAATACTTACAACCCAGGCTGGAAACAACACCCAAATTTCGCATGGAGCAATCAGAATCAAAATGCTCCAGCAATGAATTGACTAAGTAGAAACACACAACCACAACCACCTGGTTTTCATCAACAAAGTCAAGGGTAAAAATATATCAGTAAGGATCCAATCACTTCACTGAAAGTATTAATCAAGGAGTACATTGCAAAGAATGAAGCAATTGTGCAGAGTCAAGCTGTGTCCTTAAGAAACCTTGAAAACCAAATAGGACAATTAGCTACAACAATTAGTAGCAGAACTCAAGGAAGCTTACCTAGTAATACAGAAGATCCTAGGAGAGAGAGCAGAGAACACTACAAAGTGATTAGTCTGAGATCTAGAAAACATGTTGATATCCCAGTTGAGGTAACAAAAAACGGGATAGAATGCAATTCAGCTCAAAAACTAACTCAAAAGGAAAGCATGTTACAGCAGATTCCCCATCAAGACACTGATGCAAAGGACCCAGCTACAGTAACTGCAAAAGAAATTCAACCAGATCTTGCTGAAAAAGAAGTTACAACACCAGTAGCCACAACCTGCACCAACTTAAACAAACAGAGTCTGGTACCTCCTAAATCTAACCAGCAGTTTAGACAACCACCACCCTTCCCTCAAAGGTTCTAGAAGCAAAAACAAGACAAGCAGTTCAGTAAATTCCTGGAAGTGCTGAAGCAATTGCACATAAACATACCTTTTGTGGAAGCTTTGGAGCAAATGCCAAATTACGTGAAATTTCTAAAAGATATCTTGGCACGAAAAAGAAGGTTGGGAGAGTTTGAAATTGTTGCTCTAACACAGGAAAGCAGCTATATGCTTCAGAGTAAAATTCCCATAAAAGTAAAAGATCCAGGGAGTTTTACAATACCCTGCTCTATAGGGAATTGGTATGCTGGCAGAGCACTTTATGATTTGGGAGCTAGTATTAACTTGATGCCATTATCTGTGTTTAAGCAACTTGGAGTAGGGGAGTGCAGACCAACAACTGTCACTCTACAATTGGCTGACAGATCTCATACATATTTTGAAGGAAAGATAGAGGATGTATTGGTGAAGGTTAACAAATTCATTTTCCCAGTGGATTTCTTTGTGCTGGACTTTGAAGCTGACAAAGAGGTACCCATTATACTTGGCAGACCTTTTCTAGCAACTGAAAGACTCTGATAGATGTACGGAAAGGAGAGCTGACCATGAGAGTGAATGATCAGCAAGTCACATTCAGTGTACTAGAGGTTATGAGAAACCCTGATGAAATAGAAGATTGCAATTTCCTAAGTGTAGTGGATCTTGTTGTAGCAGACAGACTGGACAAATGCTGCAGTAATGTACTTAACAAAGTCACCACCTTTGAGGAGTTTGAAGAGGAAGATGTTGAAGAAATTCAAATAGATTGGATGGACAAATAGCAATCTAATAGGCACAACAGAGTTATTGAACACCTTAATCTTTCAAACATGGAAGTAAAAACAATTTTACCATCTATTGAATCACCCCCTAATTTTGAATTAAAACTATTACCTTCACATTTAAAGTATGTTTATCTTGGTCAAAACAACACACTCCCTGTAATCATTTCTTCTACTTTGGATGCAGGTCAAAAACAAAGTCTAGTGGATTTGCTGGGAAAATACAGAAGAGCAATTGGATGGACCATGGCAGATATAAAGGGTATCAGCCCATCAATATGTATGTATAAGATCTTGTTAGACGATTGTTCCAACAATTTAGTGGAGCACCAGATAAAGTTTAATCATATTATGAAAGAAGTGGTAAAGAAGAAAATCATCAAATGGTTAGATGCTGGAATCATAAACTCAATATCAGACAGTTCATGAGTAAGCCCAGTTCAATGTGTTCCAAAGAAATGAAGGATAACAGTAATGACTAATGACTAATGACAAGAATGAACTTATTCCTATAAGGACAGTGACTGGATGGAGAGTGTGTATGGATTATAGGAAGCTCAACAAAGCTACAAGGAAAGACTATTTCCCACTTCCATTCATAGATCAGATGCTGGACAGATTTGCTAAAAAATAATACTACTGTTTTCTTAGATGGGTATTCAGGTTACAACCAGATTGTTATAGCACCAGAGGATCAAGAGAAGACTACATTTACATGTCCTTATAGAACATTTGCCTTCAGAAGAATGCCATTTGGGCTATGCAATGCTCCAGCAACTTCTCAGAGATGCATGATGTCTATATTTTCTGATATGGTAGAGCAGACTTTGGAAATTTTCATGGATAATTTCTCATTTTTTGGAGAAACATATAGTAATTGTTTACACAACTTGGAATAAGTTCTTAAAAGATGTGAGATGACCAACTTAGTACTTAATTAAGAGAAGTGTCATTTCATGGTGCAAGAAGCAATAGTGCTGGGTCACAAGATATCCAAGGATGGTATTGAGGTAAACAAAGCCAAGATAGAGGTAATAGATAAACTGTCACCCCCAACTTCAGTAAAGGGGATTAGGAATTTTCTGAGTCATGCTGGATTCTACAGAAGATTCATTAAGGATTTTTCCAAAATAGGCAAGCCTCTATGTTCATTGCTGGAGCATGACAAACCATTTCACTTTGACAAAGAATGCCTTCAAGCATTTGAAGAATTAAAGAAAGCCTCATTACTGCTCCAGTAGTTATATCTCCATATTTGAATTTACCATTTGAATTGATGTGTGATGCTAGCGATCATTCTGTGGGAGCAGTATTATGGCAAAGAAATGATAAGGTTTTTCATTCCATATACTATGCAAGCAAAACTTTCACTCCAACTTAGATCAATTACACTACTACAGAGAAGGAGTTGCTGGCAGTAGTTTTTGCTTTTGACAAATTCAGAGCTTACCTGGTAGGTACTAAAGTAACTGGTTATACAGACCATACAGCCATCAAATATTTAATTTTAAAAAAAAATGCCAAACCAAGATTAATCAGATGGATCTTATTGGTTCAAGAATTTGATCTGAAAATTAAAGATAGAAAGGGGACTGAAAATCAAGTAGCAGACCACTTGTCACGGTTGAAAGCAAATATTAGCACAGTAACAAGGAAGGGCATCACTGAAACTTTTCCTGATGAACATTTGTTGGTAGTACAACACGCACAGATGCTGCAACAGTCAGAATCTCCTTGGTATGCAGACTTTGCTAATTATCTAGTAAGTGGGTTGCTACCTCCTGAGCTGAATTTTCAAGAGACAAAGAAATTTCTTCATGATGTTAGAAGTTACCAATGGGATGACCCACATCTATATAAGTTATGCTCATATTAAGTAATAAGAAGATGTGTTGCAGCAGAAGAAATACCTCATATACTGGAGTCATGTCATGCTGCAGCATACGGAGGACATTTTGGGGGACACAGAACAGCTGCCAAAATTATGCAATCAGGTTATTTTCGGCCCACTATTTTTAAAGATGCTTATGAATTTGTTAAACATTGTGACAGGTGTTAAAGAACATGGAACATAACTAGCAGACATGAGATGCCATTGACCAACATACTGGAAGTGGAAGTTTTTTATGTTTGGGGAATAGATTTTATGAGACCCTTTCCCTCATCCTTTGGGAACTTATATATCCTGGTTGTTGTAGATTATGTCTCCAAGTGGGTGGAAGCTACAACATTACCTACCAATGATGCTAAAACCGTGGTAACTTTTCTTCAAAAAAATGTTTTCTCCAGGTTTGCCACTCCTAAAGCAATTATTAGTGATGAAGGTGCACATTTTTGCAACAAAATCTTTGCTGCCGCAGTGATGAAATATGGAGTCAGACACAAGATAGCAACAACATATCACCCACAATCCAATGGTCAGGCTGAAGTGTCCAACAGAGAAATTAAGAAGATCTTAGAAAAAGTGGTGAACCCAACAAGGAATGATTGGTCTTTACATTTGCATGACTCTTTATGGGCTTACAAAACAGCATACAAAACCCCACTCGACATGTCTCCTTACCGAATTGTTTATGGCAAGGCCTGTCATTTGCCCCTTGAGCTAGAGCATAAAGCACACTGGGCACTGAAGAAACTAAATTGGGACATGCATGCTGCAACAGAACAAAGAAAGCTTCAACTTTGTGAGCTTAATGAATTAAGGTTATTTTCGTATGAAAATGCAAGAATTTATAAAGAGAGAACAAAACACTGGCATGACAAGCATATTCAACACAGGAAGTTCACCCCTGGTCAATTAGTGTTGCTTCACAATACAAGACTAAGATTGTTTCCGGGAAAGCTCAAGTCATGATGGTCTGGCCCGTTTAAGCTGTTAAAATCTTACCCTCATGGAGCTGTTAATCTTTTAGATGAACAAACAGGCCACCAATTCAAGGTTAATGGGCACAGGATTAAGCATTACATACATCCAGAAGCAGAAGATTCAAATGAGTGTTACTCCTCCAAAAACCCAGCTACTGAGCAAAGACAGAAGGTCAGGCTGAAGGACCTTAAATCAAGCGCTTCTAGGAGGCAAGCCCATTGAGGAACTAGCCATTACAAACCATTTTCGATATCCTTTGGTTTTATGGACAGATATTCCTCTTTACCATTTTAGTTAATCTTGTTTTGCGATTTTAACCATTATTTTTTATCCTTTTACATTATTGCATTCCTCATTTTCGATTTCATTTAATCTATTTTATTTTCATAATTTTAGACTTAATGTTAATTGAAGTAAGTTTGACAAATGAATTTCATGTTGACAAGTGAAATTGTCTGGTGACAAAATTCCAAGGCCAAGAAACCACATGTCAGACGCATTGATATGGATTCTGTACCCGTTGTTGGAATAAGCAAATGGGGGCTGTAGCAACAAATTTTCCCGTTACAGTAAATTAAAGGCTGGAGCCTTCACTTACTGTTGGAGATGAAATCAGTGACATATGGACGCTCGGATATGAATAAAAATTGCGGAAACAAATCTCCGAAATAACAGCTTTAATTTCAATGACCGATAATTTTAGGATATGCACATTTAATTTAAATATTTTATTCCCTCAATTATCTGTAATTACTATAGTTATTTTTAAATTACAGTCCACTATAAAAAGGAGTCATTGTGCTTAGTGTCCACGCCATTATTCCCTATCTCTTTCGCAAGTCCAACTCTCCTAATTCTTAATCACTTCTTCTCTTTTGACTCTCAGGAACAGTTGCCTAACTTTGCTACTGCTACAACCAGCCACCTCAAAGATCCATCACGCTGAGGAAAAATATGAAGAATTCATAGAGTCACATCGGATTTTGGAAGAAAAATGATTTCAATTCCCAGACCAACTCACGGGCATTGTGCTGCCTGTAGTCAAAGAATTTTACGCCAATTTGGTAAGCCCAGATCAGCACAACATTTGGGTAAGAAATACACTCGTCCCATTAGACTCTCGTGTCATCAATGCTTTCTATAACTTACCTACTAAAATTACATGTGAGTATGCTAAGTTACGTGATAAGTTGACACCGAAAAAATGGAACCCTATTTTCAAAACTCATACATTCGAAGGGGCATCATGGGTTAACGAGGAAGGGCATGTAGTTAATAGGATAGATTTGAAACCTATTGCTAAGGTGTAGGTGAAATTTCTGAAATCTAGGCTTATGCCCACCACTTACACTACTACAGTTTCGCAAGATAGGTTGGTCCTATTATATGTCATAGATCGAGGACTTCCTATAGACGTCGGTAGCATCATTGCACAAGAAATCCGAGATTGTGCATTCAAAACTCACCGAACTGCTGCCTTGTTATTTCCCTCTCTTGTCACTAGCATTTGTGTAGTTTCAGGTGTTCGTCTTGATGCTAGATATGAACATGTAAAAAATGACGGTGCCTTTACGGTACATACCATTGAAAGAGTTGCTGGTGAGAGTGCTGGAGCAACCACTGAACCAGCTGTTGTCACTGGAGCAAGACGAGCTATTGGTTTAGAACAGACTATTCAGGCACTCAGCAATAGCATAACCCAATGTGTAGAAGCTCAACAGAGGGAAAATGTCCGATTTTAGAGCTATCTACAGCACTTGGATAACCAACTACAGCAATTTGCTCTATACATTAAACGTACCCATCAGAACTTCCTTGATGCACTGCTCTAGAAATTTAATTTTGACAACAACACCACAGGTACTCCAGCAGAAGCCAATGAAGAAGCCACTGCTTCAAATGAACTAGCAAAGCAAGCTGCAGCTAAACTACCAGCAGAAGTTGACTCAGAAGATGCTGAACCATCTGACCCACCTGAGGACGAAGGTGACAAATCTGAGACTGATAGATCACCCTCAGAGGCAGAGGATACTTCAGAGCAAGAACGTGAGGAGCCACCCATCCTAACCCAATCCAAAACTAGGAAGCAACACATTATTCAAGAAGAGAAAGAGGAAGACCTTGACGTGGAACCTTTTATTCCAGTTTTTGTAGGCAAAGGAAAAGACAAGGGTAAAGTAAAAATGGCAACACCTCCAGCCTCTGAAGATGAAATGGAGCAAGTCGATGCTGAGTTGGCTGCTGCAGCAGCTAGAGCCATGCCTACATCTGTGCAAACCAAGCAATTACTTGAGGTAAGTGCTGCCATCACAACCAAGGGCCAGGCAGCTGACGCATTGACTCAACAGACTCCACAGCAAACTACTAGCCAGCCTATCCGCACTAGTCCAAGACAATCTAGCAAACAAAAAGGCAGTACGTCAACAAGTAATACTACAGCAACCCCAGACACCACGCCTCTCGCTAGCCCCGCAGCGAAAAAGGCAAAGACATTGCTAGCTGTTTCTCCAAAGGCTTCACCCAATGATAAGCTGCGCAGTGCATCCAAGAAGCGCTGATAGCATCTCCCATGGACTGCGGTCCCCACCACAGGGGAGTACTTTTATCTCACTAGTTTTCTTTTTGTACATATAAAAAAACCCCTTTTTTGTTGTCCATTTATGTGTTTTTATTTTGTTTGCTTGTGAGGACACAGCATCTCTCAAGTTTGGGGGGGTTGTGTCCGAATGCATGTGTTTTATGTTTGTGTTGTGTGAAGCTCTTTTATCTGTTACTTGTGCATAGATTTAAAAACCTAATGAAGATAAATTGAATATTATTCAGTATTTATGAGAATGACTAAGTAGAGATAGTTGTAGATAGAAGTGAAATTATGTCCCGACACTTAGTCTTTGATTGAGTTGTATGAGACTGCTAGAGCAAAACCAAAAGAATAGAAAATATCTTAAGTTTGAAGGGAGAATCATGTTCATTGATTGTGATATTTATGAAATAAAACTCTGCTCCAATGGTTTAAGTTGCAGAAATGTGTAAAAAGTAGCGAGAGTTATGAGCAGTGCTGTAGCATATATATATAAAAAAAAGATATATATATATATATATATATATATATACATATATATATACGTCCTCTGTCTAAGGCATTGAGTAGCCAAGTCTGTTCATGAGTCTCATGTTCAGCCTTGAGTCAACGATATCTCGAGATAAGACTATACCACAGATATTGCTGCAGCAACTCTGATCTAGACATGGTTTGAGTAATTGGGTGTCATCATTACAAATGATCGACATTTACATGAAAAATAAATGTTACAGTGAGGAGGTTGATTATCCCCCAAGTTATCAATGTTAAAGCTATCACAGTTTGAATATGTGGAATTTATGCGACCCCTTGTAAGAATGAAGTATATCACTGCTGAAATTTCTGCAATCCTTTGGTAATGTTACAGCATATCTGGAATTCAATTACAAAGGTAGCACACACACAATATGGACATAAAGAAGCTTAAGTCTAGAACTGATTTACTATGAGCATTTTCTATGATTGGGATTATGATCTGAAGGTGGAAAAATCTTTGTAAGTTTGAAAAAAGAGCTGAAGTTGTGTGCATGTTTGTTTGCGGGAAATGTTAGTATATGTCATTACTTGAGGACAAGCAATAGTTTAAGTTTGGGGGTGTGATAACTCTAGGAAATGAGAGTTATTACATCAATTTTAGACTTGAGAAAAGGCCATTTAGAGAGTAAATAATGTGTTTTGATTACATTTTGGTGACCTTTTGTATAAACATTCATTTTAGTTGAGTTTTAAAAAGTTTTGCTTGAATCATAGTAATTTATGCTAAAAACAAGTTTTAATTTGTATGCTTTAAATTCATGAAAGGATGCGGAGACATTAAATGAGAAAGAGGAGGAAAGAAGATGGTCACAAAAGAAAGAAAGTACAATCGAAAATAATACAAGTGTTATTGCGGATGTTAGAGCAACCAGTGCTGCAGCAATCTGGGAGTAACGCGGGAGAAAATATAGGTGCGGGTCAACAATTAAATCACGATCTGCATGCTTCCTAATTTAAACACATGCACGCTCATGGGTTTCAGTTTTAACCTAATTTGCAATATAAAAAGGAAGGATGAACCACATAGAAGAAGGCAGAGAATGATTATCATCCAAAAACAATTAAAAAGGCAAGAAGAAGAAGAAAATTAAGAAGTGTTGTTTGACATCGTTGAAGAACCGAGGAGGATCCTTAGACTTTCATCCGTGCTCAATTCATATTATCTTTCGTTCTTTGATTGATTGGATGTATTCTGTGACCAGTATATTTATGTTTACTTTTCTCATTCAGAATATGAACTAAATTTAAGTGTAGTTGAGTGACAAAAATCCAATGGGTTCTTAACTGTTCTTATATGTTGTTATGATAATGCTGTAGCATTATACTCTAATAGTTCTTATGAACATAATTGTTATTTCGGTTGACCACCCATTTAATGATTTCAGTTAAGATGGAGTAGCAAAAGGGCATGTCTTAGCGGACATTATTGGAGTATTACTTGTTCTTAAGTTGAGCTTCCTGGATTAGGTTATCTTAAATCTCATAAGGGCAATACTTGAAATTAAGATTTGTGATATCCTAGACATAGGCGTTCACCTTGTAGGGTAGAGAGATTAAATATCATAAAGGCATACATTAAATTTATGAGCAACTGGTCAT
Organism: Citrus trifoliata; assembly: GCA_018350135.1. Classification (NCBI taxonomy): domain Eukaryota; kingdom Viridiplantae; phylum Streptophyta; class Magnoliopsida; order Sapindales; family Rutaceae; genus Citrus; species Citrus trifoliata. Next base: position 6,201,030 of record CM031384.1, on the reverse strand, counting down.
TGTTAGTAGATTTAAAGGTATGAGATTTCCAACATGCGATAACTGCAGAAGCAGATTTGTGCTACCCAATGCTTGCAGCACTTATTATAACAACTTATACGAATCGGTAATCAACAGTCACCCCACTAGGAGAGTTTGATCATTCAACTACTACATTCTCAATTGAATCTTAGACACAATTAACTTAGTTTATTTCGTATAAGTATTAGTTTATTTTTATCTCTCATAATTATTGGTTACGGAAGAATAATTTGACAAGTGTTTATTTCGATCTTTAGTTGATTTGCATTATTGTGATTGCTTTAACACTTTGAGTAACATCAATCCTTGTGGAGACGATCTTGAATAATCATTACTTTATTACTTGTTGTGTATACTTGCACATTGGCATTGATAATAATTGATTATATAAATTAACCAACAATAGACTTCAAGTTGAAGCTTGTCGTGTTTCCAGAACATAAGACCCTTTCCAGGGGTTCCCTTTAGATATCTTAGTATCCTATAGGCTGCATCAAAGTGTTCTTGTCTTGGTGAATGCATGAATTGGATTACCATGCTTACAGCGAAAGCTATATCAGGACGCGTATGTGACAAGTAGATCAATTTCCCTACTAGTCTCTGAAATTTCTCCCATAATAGCAGGATTAAGTTTTAAGTTAACTTCAATGAGAGTCTCAACAGCCTTACAATCCAAAAGACTTGTCTATTTGAGAAGATCAAGGATGTATTTTCTTTGGTTTACAAAGATATATTCCTTTAATCTTGCAAATTTCATACTAAGGAAGTATTTTAACATACGCAAGTCCTTGATCTCAAAATCTTGTGGCATTCTCTTCTTGAGATCTGTCAACTCTTTAAGATCATCACCTATTAGAATTATATCATCCACATAGATAACTAATATTCATATCTTACCTCCCTCTGAGTGTTTATAGAACATTGTATGATCAATTTGGCTTTGGTGATAGCCATAACTCTTCACAAGCCGTTCTAAAATGTTCAAACCACGCCCTTGGAGATTGTTTAAGGCCATATAGGGATTTTCCAAGCTTGTAGATTTTGTTTTGACCGAACACCTTCTCAAATCCTGATGTTGGACTCATAAACACTTCTTTTTCTAAATTCCCATTCATAAATGCATTCTTGATATCTAACTGGTGTAATGGCCAGTTATAGTTTACTACTAAGGATAATAGTACGTGAATATAATTTATTTTGGTGAAAGGGGCAAATGTTTCTTGGTAATCAACCCCATGTGTTTGAGTAAGCCCCTTAGCCATAAGTCTGGCTTTAAATCTCTCTATATTTCCATCCGCCTTGCACTTCACTGTAAACACCCATTTGCACCCAACTATCTTTTTATCCATAGGTAGGTCAACAACTTCTCATGTCCTACTTCTTCTCAGAGCATTCATCTCTTCCATCACTATTAATTTCCAATCAGAATCATTAAGTGCTTCTTGAATATTTCTTGGCACATGCAGGTTAGAGCTTTTAAATATAAAGGCATTGTATTTTTTTCGAGAGTTTACTATATGATAGATATTTGGACATAGGATGAGAAGTACAAGAGCATTTTCCTTTTCTAATTGCTATTGGAATATCATGATCATTAGAATTAGCATCAGGCATATGATTGACAATAAGTTCATATATTTCATCAGGGTTAAGAACAAGATTATGTAAGAAAGTATCTAGAGTACCTGTATTTTTTTCAAATTCTTCACTCAAGGTGTTTGGTTGGCCCTGTGCTAAAGGGATAGTAGGTCTCTTACTCCTTGTATGGTTCCTCTTTGAATAAGTAAGAAGCTCTCTATCATATTCCTTGAGAATAAAAGGTAGTATTTCTCCCCCTGTCGCGGTCTCATAAGTGTTTGGCAAAATAGTCTTGGTATCACTAATTTCAAGAACAACATTAGGAATAACAATTTCATTTTCATTAAAAAACTCATTTTGAAGTCTAGGTTTAGTAATGCAATCTACGGTTTTAGCCAGGGGATTGGAAATAACATCTCAAAAATTTCCTTCTTCTCCTATGTTCTCCCCCTAAAGAGAAATTTTTTGAAAAAAATGTTGATTTTCCAGAAAAGTGATATCCATAGAAACAACAGTTTTCCTAGTTTTTAAATTAAAACACTTATATCCTTTCTTATTTAGTGCAAAACCAATAAAAAAACATTTTTCAGCCCTTGGATCAAGTTTAGACTGATTTTTATTAAATATATGAACATAAGTTGTACATCTAAAAATTTTCAAAGGAAGGTTAGATTGAATTCCGTATTCAAGAAAATATTTTTTAAAGCATTCAAGTGGTGTAATGTAGTTTAGAACGCAAGTGGGCATCCTGTTAATTAGATAGGATGCAGTTAAAACCGCTTTGCCCTAAAGATATTGAGGAACATTTATAGAAAACATAATAGCACGGGAAACTTCAAGTAAATGTTTATTTTTACGTTTAGTAATACCATTTTGCTGAGGTGTATCAACATAAGTAGTTTAATAGTGAATACCTTTTTCTGCAAAAAAGAAAGTTCTAAGATTTTGCTTAAAATATTCAGTTCCATTATCGGTATGAATAATTCCAATGTTAGTTTGAAAGTGGTTTTCAATCATGAATTAAAATACTTTAAATAAGTTCTTAACCTCATATTTTTCCTTTATTAAATAAACCCAGCATAAGTGAGTATGATCATCAATAAAAGTCACAAACCATTTTTTCCCTGAAGAAGTATTAAATTTTTATGGACCCCAAATATCATTATGGATTAAATAAAAAGGCTTTGAGGCTTGATAAGGCCTTGAAGGATAGATAGTTCTATGACTTTTTGATAAAATGCAATTTTCATAATGGAATTTAGAACAATTCAAACCTTTAAATAAACTAGGAAATAATTTTTTAAGATAACAAAAACTATGATGCCCTAGCCTATAGTGCTAAAGTATAATTTGATCTTTAACCTGAGTGGAACTGATACTACTGCCTTAAGCTTCTTTATTATTAGATTCTTCATCTTCAAAATAGTAGAGACCATCTATCAATTTAGCACTGTCAATCATCTTCCCGAGCTCTATTCCTGAAAGACACCATGGGATTTGAAAAAAAAAAATAGCATGATTGTTAAAGTCTCTAGATAATTTACTAACTGATAGCAGATTACCAGTAAGTTTAAAAACATAAAGAACATTTTTAAGAGAGATGGTTTTAAATAGATTTATCAAACCGTTGCCAACTATAGAGGAATATGAACCATCTGCTATACAAACTTTTTCATGACCAGAACAAGGGGTGTAAGTATGAAATAAATAAGAAAAACTTGTCATGTGATTAAAGGCTCCTGAATTTATAATCCAAGGAGTATAATAAATAGGTAAATAACAAGAGAGAGCATTTAATTTACTACCTACTTAAGCAATAAAAGCATTAGGTGTACTTAACAATCCTGAGTTAGATTTCATCAGCTTCAGAAGGTGATCCATTTGTTCTTTGTTAAAGGGGACATACTCAACCTCATGTGCAGCAGGAGTACAAGTAAATCTGTCTTCATAAAAACCCTTCCAATTTGCTGGTTTTCTATGGATCTCCTAGCAAGTCTCTCGTGTATGCCATGGCTTATTGCAGTGATCACACCAAACGTGAGACTTTTCATCGGGTTTCTTTATAGCAATTCAGCCAGCATTAATACTTGCAACAAGGGTCGAATTTTCAATAGTGTTACCGAGATTCCTTTTGCCAAGCATGACAAGACGCCGACTCTCTTCACAACGTACCTCAAAAAAAACACTTCTCCAATATAGGGAAGCAGCTGCCTCCTAATAATCCTGCCTCTAATATCATTAAACTCTATGTTAAGTCTAATGAGAAATTTGAAAATACGGTTATCCTCTACCAGTTTTCTTATAGTGTTTACAATCTTCAGAAGATTTCCACTCATAATCATTAAATAGGTCTAAAGCTTGCTAAAGTCGTTTCAAGGAATTAAAATACTTAGTGACAGTATCCTCACCTTGGCGGATTTCTCCGAGTTTCAGAGTTAACTCATATACTTGAGATTAATTTCATAAGTCAGAATACATTTGGTTAATGTTGTCCCAAAGCTCTTTAGTCGTATGATAACACATATAGTTAGAGCTTATGTCCTCAATAGAGTTCACCAACCAAGTTATTACCATCGAGTTCTCAGCATTTCATGTTGGATAGGTTGCATCATCAACCGCATGCTCCTTTGTCTCTCTAGTTAAATACCTGATCTTGCCCTAACCATAGATATGCATGCACGCATATTAAGACCAACGCAGGAAATTTCCTCCATTCAGTTTAATGGTAGTGATCTGAATGGAGTGAGATTTGGTGGCCGAAGCTTGAGTTTTAGGCAGCACAACAGTAGGTGTTGGCAGGCTTGTAGGAGCATTTTGGGCATGTTCAAGGGTGCTTGTAGACTTAAAAACAAGCGTCGGACATGATGAAGAGGTAAAACCAATTTAGGGTAGAAAAGAAAGTAGGAGAACGGCTAGGTTTTCTGTAGGTAAGAGAAAGGGCAGAACAACAATAGAGTTTCTAGGAATTAAAGGAATTCTTACTTTAATACCATGAAGGTGAATAACTTGTATTATTGAATATTTGATTAGAATACAATAGTACAATATATAGTTTTACAATGAACTAATTGAGGAAATTATCTTAACTAATTGACAACTATACAAGCAGCTATTCTAGGAAACTAGATCAATTCTAAAAACTCTATTTTTGGTACAATTTCCGCTGGTTTGAATTAATATTTTGCAACAATGACAATGGTCTATGAAATGCTCCACGACATTGTTGTTGTGCAAATTTTATTGAACTCGCAAGTGCACGAATTTATTGTAGAATAGATTAATAGTGATGAGTGTCGATCCCACAAGGAGGTGTATTTTAATAGCGTGTAGAATTACTTTTCTAAATGGGTGGTTGGATTTGTGGTGGAAGTGATTTAGATTATCCTAAAATTTAATTGAAAATAGCAAGAATCAATTAAAGTGAAAACTATTAAAATGAAGTGCTTGGGTCTTTAGATCAGCACTCAACATACATCACGAGCTTAATATTCTTTATTAGTACCAATTAAATCATGAAGGGAGTTTCCACTCTTCATGAACTACACTCTAATTAATATGGTGCTAAGTGTTTATTGTGTCAAATAGTAATAACATTGCACTAGAGAGACGATTACCCAATGCAATATCTAGGCAAAATTATTACTATCTGTTGATGAAAAGTCAAAACATCCACATAAGTCAAACGGGAAGAGAAAGTAAATTTACTAAATTAAGCCCATAGAATATGTTGAGACTTCACCTTCAACCCAAACATGAAAACAATTTAGCTACTCATAATTAAACTAAGGGTAAAATAGAAATTTATTAAAATATGTAGAAAATACAAGATAGAGAAGGAATTATAGAAAATGAAGCTAAAAAATGAATTTAGGGGTGTCCAATTAGCGAGAAAAGCCCTCTATTTATAGATACAATGAGTAAACCATAACTATCGAATTAAAACAATTTAGACGCTCAGGATTGCGCCACATGACAAGTTCTGATTGGATAGAACACATCATCAGGGTTGTCATTCTGTGTATATGCATATATCGTACGCACGTTTTTTCGATCCACTAACATACTGCCACATCAGCAGTCAACGTCACATCAACATTTTAGTTCAATAGGATCGTGACACATTATCGGTCAAGTCACATCATCAGTCAACGCCACATAAGCAGTCAGTGGCACATCATTCGTCCAATCGAATGCTGCCATGTCATCGGTCAATACCACATCAGCGGTCAATGTCATGTCATTGTACCGTATATGTGAACAGTGTCGTGAATAGTTTCATAAATAGTACCGTCCATTTGAACAATGTCGTTTATCTTTTTATGCTCTTCCTAAGGTTTTCAACTGTCCTGCATTCAGAATTACTGTCTATTTTACCATTTGATCTCTCGTTTATTGTTAAATGACATAATACCCCCAAAATATATAAAATGCTTAATTATAATGAAACATCACAAGGGATTTAAATACATAAAAGTAGGGATGTTAGTAAGACTTGGAGTATAAAATGACGATTTTCTCCTTTATAAATATACACTTTCTAACGCTCAATAATTATCTCCATTCAAACTTAGATTTAAACTCATATCCCTTCAGTCTCAAGAAAAGAGTATGCTAAACTTTTCACACTATTTTGACATTTTCAAGTTTATGCTGAACATAATTTAATTTGTAATTATGCAATTTTCCAATGCCTTTGTACGCATAAGTTAAAATAAAATATTTTTCTTTATAACCAAACCATATACAATCTATTTTAAAGTAGATCGATTTTTTAATATGAAATACTTCTGGCATTTCAATAATATTAGCATTTCACTTGATAAATTTCAATCCACAAATTGAAGGAAATTCTTTCATTTCAAGATCTTTCATCTTAAATTCCATTCTTAAAAAAGATAAATTCATAGGCTTTTCAATAGTTTTTTCATGAACTCATCAACACATTTTGGAAAGATTGGAATTGTAATTTTTAATTTTTAGTTTTTAATAAAAAATCACATAGTAAAGTGGATAATGACATATTCCACTTATAATAAATTTTCACTCAAGTGATTATACTTTATAAATCTAGAGTGTTATGATATATACAACTATGATTATAGCTTTATCAAGAACATATAAGCTATAACCTTTTTGATTCAGTACTTCAAGTATTTGTTTCAAGTATTTTATCCTTCAATGATAAGTACATAAATTCTTCAATTTAATTTTTGACACACTATAGTTTATAGTCACATTTTATTAATAAGTTTTACAACTTTAAGTGTATGTACTACAAGTCCAAAATTCTTCAAATTTTACTGATTAATTTTATGTCTCTAAAGTATGGACTATAGGTCCAAATATTTTACAAATTTGTCCAATCATATAATTTGATGATCTTCACTTTTTTTATTTATTCAGGATCCTGAAAATTTGATCATAATAACTAAACTTTTATTGACAAAAATCTTATATCAATTTCAATTATTCTCTTGCACCAAGTACGAACACATTGTTGATCATATATTTTTTATTTTTCAATATATCTGTCCAATTAGATCTTTCAAAGTTTCTAATAGATATGCTTGTACAAGTCTAACGATCTCTCTCTCTTAAATTGCATGTGTGTCTTTTATAAGACAATTTGAATCTCTTTATTTCACACTATTTATCCTCTTCAAAGGTATTTAATATTCATTTTTCTAGTTGGTATGTTATGTCTTTCTAGAGGCAATATATTCAATATTAATATAGATAAAAAAATTTACTTTACATGCAAACATGGCTTCTTTAAGAGCACCAAATTATTTCACTTTAACTTCCCAACAATTAAGTTTCTGCACTAATTGATCTATTACATACTTCAGATATTTATATATTTATTTGTCTCACCATTTCGTCTTTCAAGAACATCATATCAACCAACAATCGTATTTTGTTTGTGATTTTTCACTTTTACATATCAATAAATTCATTCAATAATTGATCAATAATGCGCATTGTACAATAATCTAATTGAACTTCAAATTCAAATTAATTAACTCATATAAAGACTAATTGATCTATTACATGCTTTAGGCATTTATATATTTATTTGTCTCACCATTTCGTTTTTCAAGAACATCATATCAACCAACAATTGTATTTTGTTTGTGATTTTTCACTTTTACATATCAATAAATTCATTCAATAATTGATCAATAATTGGCATTGTACAATAATCTTATTGAACTTCAAGTTCAAATTAATTAACTCATATAAAGATCAAAATGGGATAAAGGTGAAACAAATAATTTATATTGTCCCCCTAAATTTTTATCACTTTGCTCTCCCTAATTGTAGGAGAACTTTCACAAAATATTTAAACTTGCATAGCAAATTTACTAAGCCAAATTAGTGAAGATTTTGAATTTGAACTTGTGATCCATCACCAATTTGAATTTAATCAAAAACTCATATTTTATCTTTAACAAAAGAAAACATAACATCAATTTATATTGGCACTCTTGATTTGCTATGGCAAGAGTATATTTGTGCTATAAAATCATGCATCCTCTAATATGTTTTCTTTAATATTATTCTCTCTACATAATTTCAAATGAGAGAATCAATCGAGCTTTTGAAATTATCGTCAAGGTTATATATGAACTTTTACCTCCTTCAGGGAGATGAGTGCATGAAGCAATAGTGTTTAAAATAATTTTTAAAGTGCAAATACTCTCACTTTTTTATTTTACATGTATCTACTATTAGAGTGTGATTATTTTTTTACTCAAAAAATACTTTTGACACCCATATTGTGCAATTTTTTTTCTAAACTTCTTTTAATGCATTTTTACTTTCTATTCCAATATTTCATAGCTGGGTGTCATTTATCTATATATGTATATATGCCAATTGTCTTAAAAAAATTCCCTAATATTCCACATAATCTAAATAAGTCCTTAATATAAGGACCAAATAAATTATTAAATTACTGACACAATGATGTCAATTAAATTATAATATAATTGACACAATAACATCAATAATAAAAACCCTAACGACATTAAAATGGAGTCTTCAACTCAAAATTTTATTGTTGCATAGTTTTGTCTCTATTTAATGAACGAGATATCTTATTTCCAAAAAAAAATTATTTATCGCTTAATCATTAAATAGCTCCAAATGATGTGCTATAATCTCTGAGTTATGACATGCTTTAAAGTTGAGATATAAAGTTTATATCTCAAAATACATGGCACTTGACATGTTATTCATTTGTGTTGTGAAATTAAATCATTAGTATTGATATAAAAAGTTTACTGCGACCTAACAGGATTAATAATATATTATTATTTTTTATTATAAATAAAGTATCACTGATCAATGATATTTAACAAAAAAATCAACTTTTTATAAAATTATTAATGACATGATTTCACATATCGATGAATGAAAAATATCAAAATTTATATCCAAATTTTATACACGTACCATTAAATTTTATACACGCACCATTATTCGACCTAGCACATAACAATTATAACAATTATTTGGCGTTTTAAGAGAAAAACTTCATCTTGCTTCAAATTAATCAAAACGGCAAAAATGTGTCAGTGTGACCACAAAAACGTCACAGCATAACATCTACGCAAACTTCAATAGGATAAAAGTCTCCTACTGTGGAGACCACAGCGATATTGTAGTCCCGCACTCAGTATGTCTCCCGTCAGCCAGCGTGCTATGGTGCGCCGTCTCTCCCATTTCCTTCTTTCTCACACATACACCACGCCACGAAGTCACCGACCGTCAATTCTCTTACAGCTATGCCTTCAAAAATTAAACTTTTTTAAAACTAAATAATAAAAAAGAAAATCCAACGCATTGTGCTTACCGAAGCTTATAAAATTTGCATGATTCCTTAAGGTGCGTGGTCCATTTGTTTACTTAAACTTCTTTTTCTCCATTTTTGGCTGGCTTTTATGGTTACTGTGCCTTGATTGTGTTTCTTTGAAATCTTGGACGATCGTTTTATTCTTTAGCCGTTAAACAACCGAGGGGGTTTTGCTTCATACAGGTTTCACGTTATGCTTATAGGTGAAAAGATTTCAACTTTAAGCATTGCTTGTAATTTGTGGATGTAAAATTTGTATTTTTTTGGTATGGAGTCTGCTATTTTCTAGTTTGGTGATGTGATTATTTTGCTTATGTTAAGAATTGATTTGTTAGAATTCATCTTGCATGTGTGTTGGTTTTTGATGTTGAAGAGGATGCAGTTGGACTTGTGGTTGATTGATTAGATTTTGTTGGACTGCTGAAAAATCAGTAATGGTTTATCATACAGTAACATTTAGAGTGCAAGCTTCGCATTGATTGATACAGCCATCTAATGTTCATCGAGATTGAGTCAATCTATCAATTTTTGTTGATGTTGTAAAACTCCCATTGGACTCACTGCTAGCATCATGTAATGGAATTTATGTATTCGTTTTAAATTTTGTTTGAAGGGTCTTAAGTCTTGACCATCTGCCAAAATAAGCAAGTTTTGTTTATTGGATTTGCGAATGCATGTCATGTGTTCTTTCATATCCATGGAACAAGTTTATGATTTAGTTATTACTATTGGGTTTTTCCTTGTTTCTTCTACCATAGTGTTGTAATCTTTATCCACTAATAGGATGAAATTGTAGGTTACTGATTTTTCTTTCGGCAAGGAGATTAAGGTTAAAGCGGTTCATCTTTGCATGGGAAAAGAATGCAAGACTTGGAAGGTGGAATTCGTCGATCAAAGAGGCTCAATAAAAGCCAGGAGAATCCTCTATCTTTAGCTCCAACTGCTCAGCGTGGTGCTGGAAGAGGTAATAGCACTATAGCTCTGGTCTTAGGATGTTCTAACAAGAAATCAAGTTAAGACAGTTTTATTTTGTCCAAATCCAGGCGCAGGTGGTAGAGGCAGAGGTAGAGGCTGCAAAATGGTGAATCAAGAGAATACCAAGACTTTTGTTGCTGGGCTTCGAGGCAGGGGTGGAACAGGTTTGGACTTGCCCGTGAAACAGGTAGGTGAGCAAAGAGCTGAAAAATTATTGGCTGTTCAGGAGGAAGGAAGTGCAAGTCCACTTCCTGAGAAGGTACTATTTTGTCGTGAACACTTGTAGTAAAATTAGTAGATAGAAAAATAAACAACTTCTATTACCATTTTCTAATATCAAAGTCACATCAGACTTAGCCTGAATCAATATTTTTCATTTTTATCGACTATTGACTTTGTAGTTGCTTCTTTCTTTAACCTTGTTAATACATTCTTCTTAACCATGACAAGCAGTCAAACTAATGTGTTTTTTGGTTGTTTATGGGAAAACAAGCCAAGCATTTCTAAGATATGGTCAAGTTTTAAAATGGTTAGGCTTTACATGTTGTTTTTACTGAAAACATTTCTACTTGTTACAATGCATTGTTAGCTTTGGCAGCCTATGTGATGTCTTTCCCGTTCATGCATTAAGGCAATACTTGGAAGTAGTTTATTTTTAATTTATTTTGTGTTTCCTCTTCAGATACAGCTTGGGAACTCCCCCTTGTACAAGGTAGAGAAAAAGCTGGGAAAAGGGGGTTTTGGACAAGTTTATGTTGGAAGAAGGATGACCGGTGGCATAGGGCGCAGTGGGCCTGATGCCTTGGAGGTTTAATTTCTTGTGCAATTCTAGTAAACCATGCAGAATTATTAGGAAGTGGTTTTTTTTGTTAATGGTATTCTCCTGTTACGTTTGTAGGTTGCTATGAAGTTTGAGCGACGAAATAATAAAGGGTGCAGCTCTAGCCCTCCTTATGAGTGGCAAGTATATAGGTAGGCGGGTTTGATTCTTCTGCTGTTTTAACTCTGACTTTTATGTCCTAACCAATCTTTCTGTTTCAAAATTATTGTTTAGCACTCTTAATGGTTGTTATGGACTTCCTTTGGTCCATTACAAAGGCCAGCAAGGAGACTACTATATTCTTGTAGGTTTCACCCTTTGCTTCTTTTAAATTTCCTGTTTATGTTGAAGATTATTTTTACCTTTTGCCTATTGATATCAGTAATCTTCTGTGATTACATTGTACTCAATTGTTTTGGGTCTGTGAATCCAGGTTATGGACATGCTAGGCCCAAGTTTATGGGATGTTTGGAACTCTAACAACCAGATGTATGAATATTCTCTCTCTGTTTTTCATTGTTTGATTATTTATTTCTTTTAATTAAAAAATTACCATGGTTAGTTTCCAAAAATTGCATTCTGCCTTTCGTTATTGCTGTTTTTCTGTTTTTAACTTTGATCATTGTTTTTCTTCCTCTTACAGGCTATCTGAAGAGATGGTGGCTTGTATAGCAGTGGAGGGAATATCTATTCTGGAACAGCTTCACCTGAGAGGGTACTTTGAAACTGCTATGCTCTTCATTTGTTTCTTTGTTATTTCCTTTACTCTTTTACTGCATTTTTTCTACAACTTCTTGGTTTCTACCGCAGTTTTGTACATGGAGATGTTAAGCCAGAGAACTTTTTGCTTGGCCGGCCCGGAACACCTGATGAGAAGAAATTGTTTCTGGTTGATCTTGGTTTAGGTATGGCTTCTCTCACGGTCCTATTTTAACAGCACTCAATATGTGGCATATGGAGATACTTCAACAATTTTATGTCATTGATAACAATCAAAATGAGCTATAAGATGGAGATCAACCAGAAACTGATCTAATATTGATGTCACTGATAACTGATCTAATATTGTCTACTTCAGCTTCAAGATGGAGAGATGCAGGTTCTGGCCGTCATATTGATTATGACCAAAAGCCCGATATTTTCAGGTAACCACATTTTCCATTACCCTTAAACAAGTACATAATTCTGGTGCCTTTTGGTACACCAGATGAACAGGCCATGAAAATGGTTGAGCTTCGTTGATTCTGCATATGTCATGTATTTCATATTATGCTTTTATTTAATGTGATGGTTTGTCTTTTCATTATGCCATATCAAATCGCCAGAATTGTTTTTCATGATTTTATCTTCCATCAAATCAATGCACAAAAAATACCTGTATCTTTTGACAGCCAGATATATTTTATATTTTTGGCAGGGGAACTGTACGTTATGCAAGTGTACATGCTCATTTAGGTAGGACCGGAAGCAGAAGAGATGACCTTGAATCATTGGCATATACCCTAATATTTCTTCTCAGAGGAAAACTTCCCTGGCAAGGATTTGTTGTGAGTTTATTTCACTGCATACTGTAGTGCAACTTTGTATCTTTGACTGCTTCAAATTCACGTGTTGATAGTCAGTTTATTTCACTACTTACTGTAGTGCAACTTGTATCTTTGACTACTTCGAATTCACTTGTTGATAACTTATTTTACCATGCTGCGTTATTGTGGTGCAGGGAGAGAATAGAGGATTCCTTGTTTGCAAGAAGAAGATGGGAACTTCCCCTGAGATGCTTTGCTGTTTGTGCCCTCCTTCTTTTCAGCAGTTTCTTGAGATGGTCACCAACATGAGATTTGATGAAGAACCTAATTATGCAAAGCTTATTTCCCTTTTTGAGAACAGCCTAGGCCACAATGCATCATTGCGACCTATTAAAACTGTAGGAGCATTGAAGGTTGTTGCCTGCTATTTTATGTTGACTCATTAATGTTTTAATTAACATGGATTATTCTTTTTACAATTTATTGCTAAATCCTTTGTGTTTTAGGTGGGTGAAAAAAGGGGAAGATTGCCTGCTGTGTTGGAAGATGGTGGACAGCTTAAGAAGAAAGTTCGGTTGGGTTTCCCAGCTTCTCAGTGGATCTCAGTCTATAACTCTAGATCACCAATGAAGCAGAGGTAAAGCCTATGAATCGAGAAACTTCTGAGTTAATAATTTTGTCTCTTTTTAACAAAATGAATGTTTGATTCGGATCTTAATTGTTTTATTTTGTTATTTGGTAATTAAATATTCATTTTGAAGCATTTCTGCCTTTATGACATATGAATTTTTGTCTCTGCCTTTATGACACTAAAAATGGCATGCAAAAATAGTTTTGAGGGATGACTTGTCAAATTTACATTTATGAGTAAATCTGGCAGTGTAAAATTGAAACAGTGTTTCTTTTCCCTTAAGATAAAAATGTGATTCCTAAGTGACAGTGTGCATGTTTCAAAAATGTACAATGGAATAATATTGGACGGCGCTGGTGGGAGATATGAAACGTGTTGCCTTTGGTTAGTTGATGAAGCCTTTTGGTGGAACTGGAGACCGAGTGTATATCTCGTATTCTCAAGGGATTGAGGATTGATACCTGTGTTGGGTAGTGTCAAAACTAAGATTGATAAAAAAAGTTTGGGGGCAATTATATATGCTTTTATATGATTTATCTTCAAAAATGTTGGTGGTAGAGTCTTGTGTTTCCTTGTTATTAGCTAATGGGTAAACCTATACTGCAGGTACCACTACAATGTTTTGGATTCCAGACTTCACCAGCATGTGGCGAAGGGTAGAGAAGATAGCTTGTACATTAGTTGTGTTGCTTCATCTAATAATTTGTGGGCTGTTGTAATGGATGGAGGGACAGGGTTCACTTCCCAGGTTTATGAATTATCGCATAATTTCTTGCATAAGGTTGGTATTGTTCAAAACTCTTGGCCGACATTGAGCAGTTTTACTACTTTAATCATGCTCAGAAAAGGGATTGTATTTTATTCTTTTTAATCTTGTCAGGAGTGGATAATGGAACAGTGGGACAAGAATTACTATATCACTTCAGTTGCTGGTACATGCAATGGTAGTGCCTTGGTGGTTATGTCAAAGGGTAATTGAAATTTACCAATTTTTTTTCTTTGTTTTGTTATGCTATTTATTTGCTTTTCTTTGGTGCATTCATATGGAATCCAGGAATCTGATATGGTATCGTCCAGTACTGTAATTTGGTTCATAATTATCCACATGTGCCCTGGCTGTGGTATGTTTTGCTGGAGGCAATCAATTAGCTTGGCTTTTTTTTTTTTTTTAAGGCGTGTTACAGATTGATTCTGATATGTACAAATTAATGGAATTCTGGACGTCCTGTAGGTTTATGATAACCCTGTTTTTACAGACTGGTTTAAAGTTTTGACTTTTTGACAAATAGTGCTTATTTGGAAGAATCTATCTATGCACTATAAAAGAAGAAAATCAATTAGACTGAGAAATTTATAAATTTAGCTGAGTGCTAGGATGATGCCATAAGGAGCCATAATTCTCTAGCATATCATTCTGAAAGTCTTCAAAATTGTTGATTATTTTTCCCCTTTTTTCTAAAGGTGCTCCTTACACTCAACAGTCTTACAAGGTTAGTGATGTATTTCCTTTCAAATGGATTAATAAGAAGTGGAAAGAAGGGTTCTCTGTCACCTCTATGACTACAGCGGGTAGCAAATGGGGTATTGTCATGTCCCGAAATGCTGGCTATTCTAATCAGGTTATCCAATTTCCATCTGATATAAACTGTGCGATGCAATACTACATAAAGTACTTACATCTTTTGTACTCTATTACCAGGTTGTTGAACTTGATTTCCTTTATCCGAGCGAAGGGATCCATAGAAGATGGGAGAATGGATATCGAATTACCTCAACTGCTGCCACAGAGGATCAAGCTGCATTTATACTCAGTTCTCCCAAGAAGAAATCACCAGATGTAATGCAGGAAACTCTACGGACATCTGCTTTTCCTTGTACCCATGTCAAGGTACAATTAAAATGCATAATTCCATATTCATCATTTCTTGGGGTTTCTGTTTCATTGGTGAATGTGATGATCTAAAACATATTCTTGGGAATTTTTATTTTTTCAAATTGATATCTTGTGTGAGGGTTGAGCTGTAATTTATTATGGTAGAGCATGTTATGGTTCGTAAGCAACTGAATCCTTATTAGACAGTTCACTGGTATATCAATGTGTGTGGAAGTTCTCAATTTTCCCTTCCTCTCCAAAACCTATATTAATGTTGTATAGCTGCTAGTCATATTTTAGCTATCATGTGGTAATACAAAATAGGGCATTTTACTTCCATGCATTAGGGTTTGGGAATGGACGTCCTTTCCTATTATTGATGAGTGAGCTACACTGATTTAATTTTATATGTTGGGTGCTACTTTTTGTCCATGTAGTAATTGCTAACCTTATGTCAATTATTCTGAAAAATAAAGTAATGTGGTTCACATCAAAGCAAACTTAAATATATGTTTGTAACCCTGGATGCCATGTTGTTTCGTTCCTGTTGACCAACTGACATGGAGACCAACTTTTGTCTGATGTGGATTATATATTTTCTATGTTTGCTTATCATTTCAATCATCTCAGAGAAGTGGTGCACTGATACTTAACGTTTGTTCTTTTCATTGGAGCACATATTTTGGGGAGTCAGAACTTATAAAAATAGTTCTAGCTTCAAATATGTCATCAGAGCAAGTATCTTTGTGAAACACTTTAGCTGGGTGACCGCAATCTGGCAGAGCCTTCTAACATCTCTAATTTTTGGTTTTGCTTGTGTGGCAGGATAAATGGTCAAAGAATTTGTATATTTCATCTATAGGCTATGGAAGAACAGTATCTTGAAATACAGGATCAGGAGGGGAAACTGCATGTGCAAAACCAATGCAGGTAGGCCTTCCCAGTCTAATCCCACATCATATATCATACTTTAATCTGTTTTGTGGCCTTTAAATATATGGTGATGAGTTTTCTGTTTTGTTGATACCATTTCAACTATTGCTCCTTGCGTTCTGTTGTGATGCTTGATGATATAATAGTATAAATAAGCAGCAAGATATTTATCATGTATTCATAATAGCTTTTCAAATGTACTTGCTACATGAAGTGTCTCTGAGTGTGTAGTGTTTCTTTGCATTGTTATATTTCGTGTCTCAAATTTTGTTTCACTCAGATGAAAAGCTCTTTAGGCGCCCTTAAGTTTAATGGCTAAAATGCTTCCCATTCTAAGCAGTTTAGGAATATTTTAATGTAGATGACTTGATCCCATTAGGTAAACTGTCAACTAGCTTTGCACCTTTGCCTTAGAAAGTACACGAGATTTCATTCTATTTTATGTCTGAAGAGCAGCACAGAAATTTGTCAATTGGAATTGCAGTCACAATTACTTAAAAATTATCAGTGCCTGTACGAAGTTAATATACTTTTATGCCACGGATCTGCCATTTTTAATTGCCATCTCCATTACTTTCTAGATTAGCAATTTTCTTATGCTCTCAGTTTAGTTTGGCATTGATCCTTGGAGATGAGTAATTTGTACATCTGCTAGTTCTTAAGATTTTGGACACATAATCTTCTCAGTATGTGCAATAATTCCCTGTTTAAGATTATTATTTTCCCTCATTCTTCTTACTCTGCATGCTGATTTGCTTAATTTATGTGGAACTTGTCTCTTGCATCTATTTTGGGCATCTTTGGAATGCATGCCAAGGCGGATTACATTGACATTAAAATTTGATGGGGTTAAGATTAGTATCATATTGTTTATGGAAGATATCAGTTTCCTTGTTTGTTTATATTGGAAAATCCAGGCTTGCGTTTGGAATCTGGGCTCCCACTTCCTCTGATCTGCATCATGCATGCATATTTATAGAGGTCCTTAGCACCATGGTGCTTTATTCTCAACCAGTGAACCACTGAAGCGATGTGGCTTCTCATAATTTTTTTGCGGATGAAATTTGATATCCAATAATAATGTCTTGTATCAAACAAGTGGATCAAATTGACTTGGTAACTATATTCAAAGATTGTTATAGATCAAATTCACTTCAATGGGGTTTTAACCTCTCTCGCATTAATATATATTTATATATAGGTCGGTAGACTGCATAACACAACTTGCTCTGCCTGTCCTCTTGAAGACAAGTAAAGTTAAGGAGTATCCACGGAGAAATTGGCTTCTGTTAGCCAGAGGCCACTTTTTTGAGGAGAATGTATTGAAAGCCTGGAATTAATTGCCTTTTGAAAGCCCAGACCTGTGGGATTTTACACTATGTGACGCGTCGTGGTCCCAGAAGGCTCTGCTCACCATGTGAAGAGGATAAGCTCCTTAGGCATTTGAAGTTTAAAAAAGGTTGTCAACAAAGTACTACAGATGAGGGTTCAGAAGGAGTTCTCTTAAATCTAAATCATGTGACTGTCATTGTTGTAACCGGTTGCCCAGATATAAATTTTTATGAAATTCTTCTGCTAATGTGATAAAAATTTTCTGAGGCATTGCCTTGGATTTTAAGCAGGTTGATTATATTTATGCCCTCAGTTTCTCTGATAGGATAACCGGTAGCTGAGCCTGAGCAGTGAAAACGATGCTTAGATTGTCCATATGTGATGTGTCTTAAAGTGCAGGTGGTAGCGCACCAGTGTGTGATAATACCTTCATAGACAAACACATGTTTGAGAAAATGTCTTTGTAGTCTGTTGTAAGGTCTGCATTACTCTTGTAATATCTCCATGTTTTTTTCTCTGTCCAGAATTGCTAATAACAAAACAGAACATTTCATACTATCCATGTGTGCCATCAATTATGCCGTGTTAAATCTGCAATTTACTTGCTGAACGATGTTTACTTGAAACTTATCGTATGCCACACTTTATTTAAGTGGATGACTGCAAGTTTACCAACGGATTTGGGATTCATATTTTAGCTGAGTTTTTGGTTAATTTCTTAGAAAGATGGTGTAATTGGTATTCATTAGATAAAAATATAAAGATAATTGAATCTCAGTGGTAAAGTAAAATTCAGATGAATGCTGAATCCAAATTTGACTGTTACAGACGAATATGTTAAAACTAATGGTTAAGCATTCACATGGAAGTTGGAACCGCACAGCCTCAATTTTATTAGTCACCGCAGTTAATCACGTGCATGGCATGCATGTGTTAAATGAGAATCTGCCATGCACTCTTCAATTTATTGCTAGTTTACTTCGTCAACATTAGTTTAAAAAGTCACTTATAAAATCTTTAATATCATAAAAAAGCTGTATTTCGATCCCTTTATAAACGGGGCCGAGGTTGATGTGCCTTTACTTTATCCTTAAAACGAACTATTCTCATACTCCGACTCCTTAGTGGCAGTGGTGCCCCAAAAGCTTCACAAGCAATTTGTGCCGCAAATGGACGTCAGAAAGTTGTGCCACTTAGGCAGCAGAACCATTGAACTAGGCCGATGCTGTGACGAGCGTCAGGCCTGTGAACTCACCTCCGCCGTCGTCTCCGTCCGAGGGACAAAGCAAGTTGCGGTGGATAGTGCTGCTGATGAAATTTAAGAAAGAGAAGAGGAAGATGTTCCAGGTTCCATATGATGCCTACACTTACTCTCAGAATTTTGATCAAGGGTTTGCATGGGATGAGCCTGATAGCTTCTCTCGTTCATTCTCTGTTCGTTTTGCTGATCCTAATAGAGTCTTTCTCATGAAATCACAGGGATGATGCAAGAAAACAACACTTTCAAACTTTGGCTCCTATAAAATTTTTGCCTTTTTTGGGTTCTAAAGTTCTCTTTATTTTTTTGTTCATCATTTTTCCCTTTTGGTTTAGTCTAAATTTGATGCAAGATACGAATGAATATTAAAATTTTAATTGTTATTGGTGTTGTGTTCTCGCTTTCGGGATCAGTGTAAAGAAATTAAGAAAGTAATGATTTTACTGAGATTAACTGGATGTTAAATTAACCATCATCCAAAGAGAATATATATATATAAGATAGGAAAGCGCGATTGTTCCCTTGTATCTTTTTTACTTTATTCACCACTAAGATGAAATATTGCTTTTGTAGAGTATGAGATTCTCTGGTATCTAAACCTTTTCTTTTCTATATTCATGTTGAAGCCGATATCATAATAGAATAAGGGTTTTTATTGTTATTTTTGTGATTATGATTTTTAGAGATACAATTTAAAAGACGAGTCTATTAGAAAAAGAGATATATCCTACTTAGATAATTTCTTATGCTGGTTAATGTAGGATACAATTTAACAATTTAATTTAGTAAAATTTATTAAAAAAAATAAGAATGAAAAAAAGGAACACTTGATAATGTATACGAAGTTGAAAACAAACAATTGTGGAGCACACATTCCTGAAATTGAAGAGCAAAGACAGGTTGTATAAGATGCAATTGACGTGTCTTCAAGTGTTGTCGGGCCACCTTCAAGTTTTGAGCTTGACATTTAATGACCATAAGATGCATCGTTGTTGTGATAGGCAAAACAACTTGTGAACTTTGTTAGATGTAAGTATTTGGAATTTTTTTTAAAGAATTATTACATTCTACAAATATATTATAATTTAGTTTCTATTAAGAGTGTGAAACCATACACTTAGAGATTAAATGTCTCAAATCTCAAATTTTATTAATTTTAAATCTTTTCTAAATTTTTTTGTTTATTTTTTGAAACTTATGTTTGATTTTCAGACATTTACATCTGAATAGAAAAAGTAAACTTTTGTAATTTTTATTTGAATGGAAAAATGTCTAAATGACAAGTAAATATTATATTCCAAAAATATCTCTGTAAAATAACTTATTTCTTAAACTATAAAATGTAATCCTCTTTTTTTTTTAATTTACAAGGACATAAATGTCAAATAATAAAGTTTAAGATATTTTTATTGTAAAAACAAAAAAAAGCCACTTATATTCAGATAGGAAAAAAAAGACATGTCATTCATATTTTCATATTCAGACCTATTCACACTTTAAAAAAATTCATATCCATTTAAATTTCAGACAAAAAAAAAAAACACACACACACACACAAACAAACAAATGCTATCTTAAGTATAGTCTAAATCGACAAGTTTTTTATCCCCGACCCTCTACATATTTATAGGAAGGGATTTGAATTTTTTTAAAAGTTATTGTATTGCTGGATTTATCCCTTATCAAAATTACGTAAATTTGCTGCAATTTCTTAGTGTTCAACTTCAGTGGAAGTGACCCTAAACACCAATAATGCAGAAAGTGGTAGAAATTAAATTTTCATTTGCAGCATCCTTATCTTCTTGTGTCTATCATAATTATTTGTAACCACATATTATTGTATGTCTTTCAAAAAAAAAACAACATATTATTGTATGTTACATGATCACTATTTTATTATAGTTCTTTTGTCCTTATAAAATTCTCTCTTTGGGATTGACTTTTAAATCTCTCGTGAACAGTGAGCTGCTAGAAGCCTGGAACTCTACCTTCCACAGTCCTCAAAGATTTTGGTTCTTAAGTTACTAAACACATAGCTAGATATATATGGAGACTACAGAAGAAAGCAGTAGAAGAATTTTGTTAATGCTTCAAAAGAATATTCTGAAATGGTGAATGATTGAAAAAGATGTTGCTTCAATCGCAATCCAAAAAAGGGGTTTAGCATAAGCTTATGCCCCTTCCATAGCCAACATGTCATCAGCCCAATTTGTATTTCTAAGAGCATTTCTTGTTAAAGGGTTTTACAAAGCCAGATATAAAGTATCAGCTTCAAGTAATTTAATATGCTGAACTTTATAACTATTATTGCAAGTTAAAAGAGTTTTTAACACTCGGGGCAGCCATTTCCATCAAATTCTGAAAGATGAAAGATACACATGTGAATGGCCAATTATGCATCTCACATCTATCTCAACAATTAAAGGATACTGAAAGGGTTTCTTTTACTTTCAAGCTTTGGTTTTCTTGTGATCAATTAGAGGACTTAATACGTGTATAGCAAGAGTCATATTCACATCTATCTCGAAACTAACGGATACCGAAAGGGTTTCTTTTACTTTGAAGCTTTGATTTTCTTGTGATAAATTGGAGGACTTAATACGTGTACAGCAAGAGCCATATTCACCACTTCAAAGACATCTACAGGTAACAACCGCTAATCTATTGCTGCATTTTGAAAACTACATCAGCAAATGTCGAGGTGCTTTAATTTGACAGCCACAAACATTATTGTTTTTCATGAATGTTAAATATTAGAATTTGGGTGAAAAATGGGGGTATCTCTGTCGTTTGAAAAAATTAGACAAAGCTCTCTTATGTTTTAAAAAAGATAGATTTAAAAATTTTGTATTGATAACAGTGTTAGTTTTATATATTATTTTACTATTCTACATTTAGTCACAAATTTTAAATATTTTGAGAATATTTTTTAAGTAAAATGACTTATATGTCCTTAATGATTAAACTAATTACACAACAAATTACAAATTATAGAGAAAAATGTCATAAATACCTCTAGTAGTTGTACAAACTAACGGAATGTAACAAAACGTGCCCTAAGTGTATGAAATCTAAGATTCTAAATGTACCTCTTAAAACATAAATAAAACAATCTGAATATACATGCAGATAAAGATCAAATAAATATTGGACTAAACGCAATAAATTCACTCATGATTGCAAATGAATAATATATAATAAATTAAAGAGAGGAAAAATCACTATACGAAAGCGATGCAAAAGTAACTAATGACAAAATAATAAATCACACACACTTGCTATTGTTTGATGAGAAATAATTAATTAAAAATCGCTTAATTAGCTTAAGCAAGCACGCAAGCAACAATAACAATGGTCATAAACAACAAAGGGTCTATGGTATGGCCTAACCTATGCTTCTCTAACAAAATGAGTAATTTTATGCCAGATTAATTAAGCAACAAATAAAATTTATCAAATTTGTTATATTCATTTACATAAATACTTTATACAATTATTCACGGTACTTATGACACTTTTTGTACTTATAATTTTTTTTTCATACTTAACAATTTGTTATTAAATTAATTTAATTATTAAGGATATATATAAGTTATAAACAATAATCAAAACATTTAAATTTTATAGTTAACATCAAGATTAGGGGTAGAATAGTAAAATGATGTATAAAACTAACACAATTACAATTGTAGGAAGTTTAAATCCATTTCAAAACATGAAGAGAATTCCACTTAATTTCTCTAAACAACAAAGGATAATTCTCATTTTACCTTAGAATTTGCAGTTAATAAAAATAACAAAATTGGAATGAAACATTTTTTAAAATTTTGAATTATACACGTAAGAATTGATGAGTATATGAAAGAGAAAAAATTAATGTGTGTGTTTGTGAGCGTGTAATAAGCTTTTAATGAGGAATATCTGACTATATTAAAGTCATTGACAAATTAAAAGACAAAAAAATACAAATTTCAGTAAACTACACGACAAATGTACATTGTATTGGAGTTTATGTTTTTTAATTTTTTGTTTCCTTTTAACTCATCCATGATTTTAATATAGTCAGGAATCTTGATTGGGTCATTTTCCTATATACGTATGTGTGTCATCTCAACTACGGACACTTAAATGTAGATTTCATGTGGATTCGCTATTACACCATATGGTGTTATAGTGTTTTTGTTCAATTAAACTCTCATGGCATGTGATGTAGTCATCTGCACCTATATATATACATGAGTGATTTTCCAATCAAGAATCCCCGACCATATTAAAGTAAGGGATAAAGTAAAAGATAAAAATAAAATAAATTCTAATACACTACAAGACAAAATACACAGTATGTAGTGTATTAAAATATGGTTTAATAGTTTTTCCAAACTTTCTTGATATTTTAAAATTTTGGATCATATCGGGAAAGTTTGGAAAAGCTATTAAACCATAGGATTTAATAGATTTAAAATTTAAAGCACATAAATCGTGTGGTTTATGCGTTTTTTCAGACTTTTCTATCACTTTAAAAGTATACATTAGAAAATTTATATTATAATATGTGTGTGTGTGTGTGTGTTATATTATAAAATATATAATATTTTTAATAAAGTAATGGATCCGTTATTGAAAAATTACTCTCTCTCCCTCACATGCACACACATATTGTACTCGTATTAAGGTGTGGATATCTGTATTTTAAAATATTTAGATAGAACTAAAAGGAAAAAGAAAGAATTTTAATATACTAAAAAAATAGTGCAGTAGTGAGCCTGTATTTTTCTTACCTTTAAGAGTCTTGTTAAGTTAAACTTGTGTAACTTACAGCCCATGTCACATAGCAATAGGGCTCATTGTCATGTTATTAATTTTTACATATTTTACAAAGATTGTAAGTTATATAAATTACTACTTAGCAAAATCCTACCTTTAAACATCGTCCGCATTTAAGTTCCAGCAATGGTTGGAACTTGACTCCCCTCTTAAGTAGGGGTCTATCTATCTTCCTGCATTTAGGGTATAATAGATCTCCCTGTAGCATTAAAGTGAGGGTAGATCTCCCTCCAATATTAAGTGAGGATTGACTTCCAAACTGTGTTATAATAGAATTATTAAAGAGAATTTCGATTGATCTTTGATTGAAAATATCAGTTAAACTCTTATTATAATATACGGTTCACCTATGTTGCAACAGGTGTAACGTACCTCAGTTTTTGTCTTTTGTAATTTAACTAATGTTAAATTTTACTGAACCTTTTTATTCATAAAATACTAAGAAATAATATGGTACTTTCTACTTACATACAATATTAAAATTTTATTATTAGCACCTTATATTCTTTTTATTTATTATTTTTAAGTATTGAAGTACTTATTTGAATTACATCCAAGACATATTAATCCACGTAAAACTACTAATATCAACAAAAGACAATAATACCCTTGAATTTATAAATTAACAAATGAAATTGAAGATTTTTTTCCTCTCTCCTCTCGCCTTCATCTCCATCATCATCACTCCTCACATGCATCTTCTTCCATTGTCATGATCTTCACCTTCATTTTCACATATTTTAAACTTACGGAATATTAATAAAATGACATTTTTGCCCCTAAAATGTTCAAAAAATTTCATGGCAATCACTTCAATTCTGAACTCAAATTGGCCGCTCCTGTCAAAGCGAATTGTAATTTGCTTTGATGCCATCTTCTTCATTATGATGTCATCAAATCCCTTAGTTTTAGACCCATTATTCCAAATCCTGATCCCAAACTCATTAGCCTTCAACTAAAACATTTATTATGAACTCAATAACTCAAATTTTAACTAGCAGCAACAAGGATAATTCAAGACTCCCTTCCAATCTCAATCTCAAAGTCCAACAATCTATAGGAGTGATGATGGTGGCCGTTCGTTTCCATTAGCATCGACAAATCCAAATCGTTTGCAAGTTTTGGTTGCTACTGCTCTCTTTTTCATTTTGGTGGAGCTATTCTTGTTCTTGTTTTTCAGTGGACAAATAATTGGTCTCCAACAAGAGGTTTTGGATCTTAATCATTTACTTATGGAGACAACAATATCATTATTCGTCGAATATGACACTCAACATTGGAACTCAGATTATTCACCTGTAACAATAATGGCACCGAAGGTGGTGGCTTGGCATGGGTACGATAGAGCCGTAGCCGATGCGTGGTCTTGTGAGGAGATATTGTTTGTGTTGCTTGTGGGTTTTTAAGCGACTTTAGGTTTGGTTGTGGGTCACTAAGATTGATGAAGATGAGATTTGACAATGACATGCTTTTGTATCTGGCTGTACTAGTTAATTCCATTTTCTTCCACCTTTGCCAAGAAGGATAATATTATCTTTTTAAGACTCATAAACAAATTATAAATAAAAAAAGTGTAAGGTACTCAAATAAATATGACAGTAGTTAAATCATAAAAGATAAAAGTTAGAGTATTATACAACTATTGTAACTTAGGTAGATCCTATAATATATCAGTATATAAAAAAAATATTGTCCGCATTTTAAAATTGTTCCAATGTCCACGACCAAACACCACTCTATATTCAAACACCACTATATTCGAACATTTGTCAAACAATAATTAAAAAAAATTTTAAACTCAACGGTACAAAAAGACAGCTCGTTGTAACACATCATAACGCGCGTAAAATAGAGGGGAAGACAACACGACAACGTTACCATTACAATTTGGCACCTTTTTAAGTTTAACGGCACGACGTCGTTTCCGTTCTTCTTTTAGCTGTAACCAGACGAATAAAAAAATTAAAAAAATCAGTGTCACCATCACTGAACATCATCTTCATTTTTCGCCGGGGTTAAGGGGTTTTCAACAAGCCATTCAACAAAACGTCACCGTTTCATCCAAATCGTCACTGAATCATGGCGACCGAGGTATCCATCAAAACAGACAGAGTGGAGAAATTTTTCGAGGACCTGGAAGCGCAAAAGACGATTCTGTCCTCGTGCATGCAGCTGTTCAAATCCCTAACCTCACACTTCACTTCCCTCAAAGATTCCCTCTCTCAGAAATCCAAATCCCTAGATTATAAATTCCTCTCTCTCGATTCCACCTCCGCCCAAACCCTCGATTCCCTCAGCCATCGCGAGAACTCCATCCCCGACCGCCACAACGCCGCCTTTCGACTCATTCACGACCAGAGGGACGCCGCACTTGCCGACTTTTTAAAACCCTCTAAGTTCGCAGATTTATCGGACACGTTAAAATCCCTCTGCCGTAGGATGGACTCCTCGGGACTGCTAAAGTTTATAATCTCTAAACGCAAGGAATCGGTGTCGTTGCGGACTGAGATTTCCCGCGCAATTTGGGAGGCCGTCGACCCGTCAAGATTGGTACTTGATGCTGTGGAGGAATTTTTGGCTCAAAAGAGAGAGAAAGTTGGGGTCACGGATAAGAGGTGGGCTTGTGGACTGCTCGTCCAGGCAATTTTTCCAGAAGGTTCGGGTAACAACGGTAAAAAGGCGGCAGTGGGCCCGGTGCATGCGAGAAAAGTGGTGGAGAGGGCCGCGGGAGTTGTGGAGAGGTGGAAGGAGGACTTCCGGGGCAGTGAATTGGGCCCCGCAGAGGCCGTGATGTTTTTGCAGATGGTGTTTGGGTTTGGGTTGAGTTCAAGGTTTGATCAGGATTTTCTTAGGAAGTTAGTGATGGATTATGCTTCTAGGAGGGATATGGCAAGGCTTGCTGCTTGTTTGGGATTTGGCGAGAAAATGGAAGGTTTGATTTCTATAACCTTCAGCTTTGGAATGTGCATTGGTTTAGATGATATCAAAGTTCTAGAGGAGGTTATGGTTAGTTCTGTCTGGAGAGATATCAAAGTTGTAGTTTTCACTTGCTTAGGGATTACATTAGAATGTCCATTCTTGCAATTTCTTCATTCTCTTTGCTACTGAAAGTTATGCATTTTGTTTTTTTTTTTTTGCCAGAAGTCCTTAGCTAGATATTTCATCAATGATGCATCACAAAGTTGCAATTTTCAACAGTGTATACTGAAAATATCGTTCACATTATTGGTTATGGCTTCTGGACTTTTGGATTTGTGTACCAATGTGAATGTATATGGCATGCACAAAATGTGGTGAAATTATTGTACTCTAAATGTGATAGGGCCTTAGGATGAGGTACGAACAGCTTTAGCTTACTTTGAACTAAAGTTTATTTGAATGTAATTTTTACTAAATTAGTTATGCAACACCTTGCCTATAATCGGTATCTAGTTTATATGAGATTTACTTTTGTGGGTATTCTTGGGAAGTTTTCATGCACCTCATCACTTGGAACCATTTAGCTTTGCTAATGTATACCATGAATGCAAAAGATGAGATTTTTGCTGCTTTCTTGTGTCAGGTGATGCTGACACTTACACTGTCACAACCATATATGTTTCTCCATGTTAAGATATATGTTTTCAAGAAAACAAGACATTTGGGATCTCTGCTATAATGCTTGGATTTTATTTTATTTCCCTTGGGTTTTCTCACTGATTAAAGTGTATCTTGTATATGAATAGACCAATGAGCTACAACCTAAAATCGGAAGTTGTGAATTCTGTAATCCATATTGTGCTCCTTTCTCAAAGATGCATTAACCCAATCTGCAAATTTTTAGCTGAGTAGTAGACAGCTAATTGGACCAGCATAAACTCAAATCAAAGCTAAATATCTGCAAATCTTTTATTTGGATCTGACTGAGAGAATTTCAGTGAAGGAAATACAGAAAATGGCTGAATAATATTTCTGTTGCTTATTTTATTACCTGTTAATTGCTTTCACACCCTCCACAAGGAGTGAAGATGTGCTTGGTGTAGATCTGGATGATATTTCAAACTTGTCTTTCTATTGTATGATCTAAGACTGTGATAAGCGAAATTGCAAATTTTGTATGTATTTGCATTATGTGATTAATCATGTTTCTGCATACTAATTTAGAATTGATTTCAACTGCTGTATTGATTGAGAAAAACTCCACTTTTGCAGATATAATTGCTGAATTGGTGAAGAGTGGCAAAGAGATAGAAGCTGTGTATTTTGCTTCTGAGTCTGGTTTAACTGAAAAATTTCCTCCAGTTTCTCTACTCAAGTCCCATCTCCGGAACTCAAAAAAGAATTCTACTTCCATATTGAAGAATGGCAATCATAGTAATTCTGCAACGGTATGTTGACATTTACCTTGTATTTTTATTTACCATTAGATTCTGATATAGGACCATGATTTATTGTGCTTTCTTTTTGGAACCATTAACTAATGTTATTTGAACTTTTAGGAAGAGTCAAACAATTTGGAGTTGAATTCAATTAAAGCTATCATCAAATGCGTAGAAGACCACAAGCTTGAATCAGAGTTCTCTGTTGATAACTTGAAGAAGCGAGCTACTCAACTTGAAAAAGTCAAGGTGGAAAGGAAGAAAGGTTCAGCAGCCACCAACAGCAAGCCCCAAAACAAGCGAGGCCATGGTGCTAGTAATAGCCGAGGCAGTGGACCACCTGCTTTTCGTCCAGCTAAAGCAGCCAAGTTTTCAAACTCTTCCCAATCTTTCAGCCGCAGGAATCCAGCTCCCAAAGCACAGCATAGCCCAGCTGCAAGATACTCTGGGCCTTACGGGTATCCTAGTCAGAGTGTCTATGAAGGTCCTAGTACTGCTCATTATGCATCAACTTATGGTGTGCCTCACACTCAAAGCCTTGCAGCAATACCGCAGCAACACTACTCATTACCTGCAGACAATATGGGTTCTGCTGGGTTCAGGGCCAGTGGTTCTTATACTGGGCAGACTGGCAGCTATGGTGCATATGATTATAGCTCTGCTCCAGTGTCCTCTTACCAATCTTCATCATATACACAATAGTTTGTTAGGTGCAGTAGGCAATAATTTAGGAGATTTTGTTCGTAATCTTTCTTTTTCCTTTTTTGGGGCCGCTCCTTTTTTGAGTTTTGTTAGAGATGATATTAATTATTTCAATTGGAAAAGTTGAAGCTGGTGATCGAGGTGATATATTTTTCAAAGTTTTAACAATGTGCAATTGTTTGTTTGCTTTTCAAAATGGGCTTTACTAGGCCCAATACAAGTCTCGTAAATTGTTTAAAGCAGTGGACTATTAATGTCATCATCATCCATATGGACAAATCTCCGACAGCCTTTAATATGGATGGGGGTCTGGCCTGTTAAGACTAAATGGCTGCTGGTCGAATGTGTGCATGAACACCAAAGCCACCGCCACTCCACCATGCAACACCACTGTTGTCGCCCTTTAGCGCCTAAGGTTTGATTTTAAATTTGAGTTTAATTTCTTAATTTATGTTTGATTTCTAAATTAGTGTTTGATTTAATTTGCTTTCAATTTAAATGCGTTTGTCCATCATAAGCAAACATTCGCAGCAACTGTAATTGAGCATTTTTTAATTTTTGAGTGAAAGGATTCATCATTTTCTACAACGCTATTGTAATTCATTTTTTATTCCCCAATGCCTGTGAGTTCTTGCAATAGGAAATTACTACTTTTGGATCCTCATAGCGATAATAAGAGTTGTTAGCACTATAATAGCTATCATGAATCGGTGAAGATGTCACTGACGTTGATGATTTGTCTCTGTCTCTGTCTTTGTCTTTGCCTTTGGATTTTTCATACTGAAACATGTCATCCAATATAGCCTCCAAGACCTTGCTTTGATTTTCTCCTCATTTTTATTATTTTTGCATTATTAACTGCCTGTTCATGAAATCAAACCAGATTCTTAATCTTTGATTAACCGCAACAAAGCATCAATTCAAAACAAAGAATTACGAATTAAGAAGAAGAAGAAGAAATAGAATTCAGGACAAAAGATTAACATGGTTCGGTACCAAAGTACCTACATCTATGACTGAAAGCAGCAGGGGTAAAGTTTTATTAGATCTGATCAAGATTACAATGCACTCTTAAGAGGACTAGAAATAAATTCCTCTCACACAAAATTTTTCACTTGCACATAATCACTTAAGATTGATCTTACAAAAAGTGCTTTTCCAGCTTGTTCTGCCTTTTATATATATGCCAAAAAATAACCAATTACAATAACCACTTTAACCACCAGGGGGCCCTACTCTCGCTGACTAAGCTTGCCACCTCAACATACATAACCGAATATAACTAATTAACTTCCACAAATCTTCACCTTAGTTTATTCAGTTATGGCTTTACCCATCACTACATTACTAACAGTTAACTTGACTTACAAGTTAATAATTCCAATTAGGTTCGAGGAGTTCTTGAACTTGATTGTTAGTAATGGCTTTATTAACATGTCTGCAGGATTCACTTTAAAAGGAATTTTGACGGCATTAATCACTTCATTTTGAATTGTTAGGATCAAGCGTTTATCACTAGGTTAAAGTTTAAGCTGATAGGTAATGTGCAACTTTATTTTCTTATAGCATAGAAGCGTAGAGCCCCACGTTAAGCGGCGAGTGGACATGAGAGGTTGCACATTTCTGTCAATGGACCAAATAATTACACCCTAGTAACTTTACTGGGACATGAGGGGCTGCACATTTATGCCAATGTGCCAAGTAGTTATGTCCTAAGTAATCTTAATATCACCTAGTGGAACCTAATAGAATTATACAGAAGGATGTTATACCTACAAGCGCACAGAAGGATACTTAGGTAGGGTTTATTTTTTGGATTGGAGTGGGAATCCTGATGAGTGAGAATCATATGATTAGGAGTGTGGGGTGTGAGTGAGAGTATGTTGTTTATTTACACTTAAATGGAAGTATAGAATGGAGATCAGAATCCAATTTATGTGTTTACTCTATCTTAGATTGGGAGTAAATAGTTTCAAATTACAATTTTATCCTTATTTAAAAAATTATAGTTTTTAATAACAAAGTTAATAAAAATATATATTTAATGAATAAAAATTTATTTTATTATATTTGTAAATTTATAATAATTATAATATTATTAATTATGTACATCACAATTTTTTATTAATTTTAATTATATAAATAAAAAATGATTGATAAGGACAATACAAATGAAACAGTTTTACTATTAACATAGTATGGAATTAATATTTTCTTAGAATAAACTATTTATTAGTATTAATTATTAATATTAAATAAATAGATTACTATTATTTTAAAATAAATATAATAATATTATATTTTCAAATAAAGATGGTATATAGTAATCTTATTAATTCTCTATTAATATAATAATATTATTTTTAAGTAATTTAAACTTAGAATCAACCAAATTATTATTTAGGTAAATATAATAAGATTATTAAATAAATATAATATTATTTAAATATTTATTAAATATAATTATAGTAAATTTAATAAAAGGAGGTAAAAAAGAAGGGTAAATATAAAATGAAAAATTATTTTATTTAAGATAATTATATTAAATTTAAATATATTATATAAAATTTAAATATTATTATATAAAATAATAATATATATTATT
This sequence comes from Citrus trifoliata, assembly GCA_018350135.1. Taxonomy (NCBI): domain Eukaryota; kingdom Viridiplantae; phylum Streptophyta; class Magnoliopsida; order Sapindales; family Rutaceae; genus Citrus; species Citrus trifoliata. Next base: position 6,169,736 of record CM031384.1, on the reverse strand, counting down.
TAGTACAAAATTAATATTTTCTTAGAATAAATTATTTATATTATAATTATTAATTATTAATAAATAAATATTAATAATATTATATTTTCAAATGAAGATAGCATATAGTAATATTTATTAATTCTCTATTAATATAATAATATATTCTTAAGTAATTTTAACTTAGAATCAATGCAAATTATTATTTAGTTAAATATAATAATATTATTCAAATAAATATAATATTATTTATTTTATTAAATATTAAATATTAAATATTAAATATTAAATTAAATAAGAAAAATGGTAGAAATGGGAGAGGTGGGAGTAGGATGTGAGTCTCACTCCCACTCCTCACTCTAAAAATGAGTGGGGCCCACAGTGTGGGAATCCCAATCATTCTCCAAATTGATGAAGTAAACACTAGAGTGGGGGGAATCCACACTCCTCACTCTCTAAACGCAGCCTTAACTTAGAGGTGGCAAAAATACCCGCTCGGTCCGGATTCGGATTGTACCCGGGCGTTGCGGGCCGGGTATTACCTGCTCGGGTATGAAGTCGGGTCAGTCTTGGACATCACTTGATAAACCTGAAACTCGGATTTTATTAAAAAAATTATAAAATATATATTATTTTAAATATTTTTATATTTATTTGACTCATTTATTATACATATATAAAGTTTTAAACACTTAAGTTTATATTTTCATATCAAATTTTATTGAAATAAATTTAAAACTTATAAAATTACCAAAAACTAAAAAAAATATACATATAAAATATTAAAAAATATAAAATTCAGGTATCCAAATTAAAACCTGACCCAAACCCAAACCCAAACCGGTTACATCCAGACAAGATCAGGTTATGGCAATACCCGGATCCGGCCCGAGATTTTGCCATCTCTACCTTAGCCCATAACCGCAACAATTTTTGCAATAGTAGAAACTTTCGTAGTGGAAGATGACACTTTGTAAAAGGTCACCATAATTATATACATATACACTATTTTTTACTTTTAATAGTATTATAAATTATTAATACTAATATATCACTAAATCAAACATTAAAAATCATGTACACTAAAATATCATAAATAAAAAATTTTTATTAGAATTTATAAATCATCCAACTCTGATCCTAAGAATTATAAAATTCAAAATTTTTATGTTTGATCCACAAACCACTGCACCACATAAAAATGAAGAGAGGAATATTATATTTAAAAAATTCAAGAACAAAAGTTAAAAAGCAAAATCGCTAAATCATCTCTTTGCCCATTTCATCGTATTGTGAATGAATCGAAACTTACAGAACACACCCGCCACCACGCCGCCGAAACCCCCAAAACCTCTCCCGTCATTGCTGTCATTGCTTTCGACTGCCCACTGCTGTCCTCTCCCGTCATCTCCCGTGCACCAAAGTTGGAATCCGCTGCCGTGAGTTATGATTTTGGGCCGTCACCAGTAACAAATCCACTGCCATCATCACCCTTAGGCCGTAACAGCTTCCAGCCATCAATACTCAGCCGTTCATCACTGCTGATAACTTCTCAGCCTTCGTCCCGTCGCTGCCGTACTGCCTCAATCTCCGCCATCGCTGCCATACTGCCTCAATCTTTGTTCAAGGTAAGCTCAATCCCGTGACTCCCTCAATCTCTGCCTTTTTTGTTTAATTTGTTTCACTGATCTTCTTTTTCGTGCTCTCCTTAATTTTTAATTCACTGCAATTAAAAATTTATTAAGATTTATTTAAATAATTTTGTTATAATGATTCTTTCGTCGCTTGCTTTAGCCTAGCGTTCCATGTTTTCAGGCTTTAAAAATATTGTATGATTTGAGTGTGATAATGTTAAAGCTTAGATTTTAATTTTAATGAAGTATTTTCAAGTCAAATGGCTTGAGTTGAAAACCCATAATGCTACTGTTGCTTTTTTGGTTAGATGATTACTTGGCCAAAGCCATGGAGTGCATGGTTCGATTGGTGAATTAATTAAATTTAAGAAAAGAAATATCTTCCAAAAGCCTAAAGTGTGAAACAGTGAGAGTGATATGCTGACTCTCTGAAAAAAATCCTCTGCTCTCGTTTGCAGCTCCTGAAGCAGGAGATCTCTTCTCGCTGTCTGGTGGATCATATTTTTTTTTCTTTTAGGTGTGCGGGTGGTTATTTTGTTTCAGCTTCCTCCTACCATATATAGGTGTAAGGATGACTATGTTGTGTCCATCCACGACCTGTGATAGTTGTTATGAGTTGTTGTTGAGCTTTTTAGTGAATAAGTGTTCTATTTCTAGATTTGTAGTTTGTGTGTTCCAAATCTGGAAAACTAGAGACTATAGATCAAGCATTGCAGTAGATTTGTTCCAGTATGAGCAGTTAGAAAGACTAACTATGGTGGTGGAGACTTGCTTAATTGCGATTGTCCTTCTCATTGTTCTCTTCTCAAGATTGCGCCAGGTAATATGGTTGGCGAGGTATTTACTTTAGCTTTGTGTAAAAGTATGTTTAGAGGGAAATGATGTGGTGACTTTTGTGCTAAGTAATTACTAGATCATCTCTGAATTATGACTGGGATCGAGTTTTGGGCTTTGGCAACAATATTGTAAGTAAGCGTTGCAGCAGAACTCATTCACTTTTATATACATTATAGTAATGATATTTTATTAAGCTACAGTACTAAAAGGCTGTTTGTGACTGGTATATGATGAAGTGGATGAAATATGCTTAAGCTTTATTGGGTTTAGTTAAAGATGGGATCTTGGCAGGGCTTACACATAATATTTATAAAACTAGTAAGCAATATTAAATAATAAAAATTGATGGAGGAATCATAGAACTCAAGAATGACAGAGTTAGATAATCGAATAGAGAAAGAGATAAACATGTGGTACTCTGAGAAAGAATATTGTTAGCTACTGTTTTTTAAACCATTTATCTTTACCATATATAAAAAATTCATGGCAGCTTAGCTACCCTTCTTTTTTATCATTGTTATTCTGTTCTTGTTCTTGTTATTATTATTAGTAATAAAACTTTGTAACAAACAAATTTGTGGAGTCAAAAGCTGTCCTGTGAACAGTTACCATGAAAATTCTTGCGTTTAGAAGCTTCAAATTGTTTAGTTAAATTAATTTAATAAACCCTTATTTGCTTTAAAACACTTAATAATTTACTAAAGTGAGAGAGAGATTAGGAGTATGCTAATTAAAGTGTTAACCAAGTTTAGTGGGGGGAAATTAAAGAAGCATTATAGATGAAAATTAGAGATGGGAAAAGATGCAGGAGAGAAAGAAAGAAAGTAACTGATCATAGAAATTAAGACACGAGTTTATTCTTTTTTTTAATTAAAAGCAAAGCCATTGCAAAATTAAAGGGTTTGCTGCCCCTCATTCACTCCATGTCTTCTTAAAGTAAAGTACCATACCACTACTACTACCACTACTTCACTATATCTTAGATTCTCGTGACTTTCAAGCAAACCTTTCTAATTTCTTTTTCTTTCAAATTCATCTAGTCTTTAAATGGTATATAAATATAAACAATAGATATCCCTTTTCCTTACATATGTATACCACATTAAGCGATTTTATCGGTCGAACTAATCAATTTATAATGATTAGGTAATACTTTATGAGGCTTCAATAATATACAAATCTATAAATTAAAGAAGATTCTTATTGCTTGACATGTCTATCTCATGCAAAGTTAATTTGTGGGAGCTAGTAGGCTGTAGTTAAGGGCACAAGTGCGCAATGCTGGAAGAAAAGAAAGGAACACAAGGAGGTGCAAGTTTGGCATTGGCAGGTGGGTTAAGTTAGTAGGGTATGTTCTGCTTTCATGTATGTATGTGACACACATGCATGAGTTAATTCTTTGCTCTTTTTTTTCGTTTTTTATATATTTGATTAGAGAATTTTTTAAATTAATTTCAAGTTCTTTAATGAACCTAGCTAGGAATTGTAGCTGTTACAATAATTAAGCCGACTAGCTCTAGAAAAAGTAAGAAATATTTTGATAAAGAGATTCAAATCTTTTTGGCCCCAAAACAAAAATCAAGCCCAAAGATCAAAAGGTCATGGTATTTCATGCCTGCTAATCTTTATGAATATTGCTTGTTAGCTATATAGATTACTGTATACTGGGCATCTCTATATGTGCTAATTTTTTAACCTTCAGCATTTTTCCATGGTACATTCAACATCAAGTCAAACTTACACAAGTGGCCGGTGTATATGATTAATATGGTTGACTCATTTTGCTTGCTTGGGTATTGAAGAGCAGACTAGTGAAGCCCTCTGCATCATTTCGTTTCCTTCATTATTTTGAAGAGCAAACAAGTGAAGATCACTCCTCGCAATCACTATCAGTGGCGAAATTTGTAATAAATTTTAACTTGAAGGACACTTTTTTCAGAAAACAAAGCTGATGTATGAAGAGCATAAACATAGACACGTGGCAAGAGGAGGCCAGTGACTGATGCGGCGAGTGTTCTTAGCGACTGTCACTAGCACTCCTTATGCCTGAAAAAGGAAAAATTCCAAATTACCATTCATATAAAATTCATTGAATCGTTAAAGCACTCACGAAACCTTCAAGTTATCAAATCCCCACCAAAAAAAAAGAGGAATTTGGCAGTAACAATGCCGCAGGTGAAGATCATAGCGAAAAATTTCATGGACATGGTGGCATCACTGACTGCCAGAGACCTCAATAAGCTCTACGAGAATCCCTTCATTTGCGAAGCCATTCTCAGGTAATACACATTTATTATTTTCTAATTTCATTTGTTTTGTTTTTGTCGAGTTAATTATCGTAACTAAGGCAATTGTTTGTTAAATTGTTACTAGATTATTCGTTGAGACAACAGCTTGCTGAACTGAAATTTGCAAAAAGAAAAAAAAGAAATGAAAATTTTATTTCTATACAATAACTTGTCACAGATTCTTTTATGAGGCAATGCAAATTTTTTTTGTGTTTTGTTTGTGAATTTTCATCATGTTTTTGGACGAACGTACTTGTAGTCAAAACGTCAGATTGTTTATATTTTAAGAATTAAGTGCCAATTTTTTCTTTCGAGAGTAATGATACAGTAATGCTTGTTGTTATTTTTCCTTTTTTTGGTTCTCAGGTCACTGCCATCACTAGCAAAGAAGTATGTATTCCAAATGTTGTATATTGATGGTGCAATACCGGCTAAGACGATGGAGGAGTGGGTGCTTCCAGATGGGTTCACTAAGCACAAAGTAGCCATCGATCGGTTGGTTCAGTTGAGATTATTTTCAGAGGAAAAGTATGTAATTTCACTGAAATATTTTTACTTTATTTTCCAATATTGACTGCTAGAAACTGAGAAGAATGCTAAATCGCCGAAAATTTCACGACTATAAGCATTTTTTCTATTGACTGGCAGAACCAAAGGGGCCTAAATGATGTGAGATACATTAAGCTTAATTTACTCTAAGAGAGTTGCTACGACATCTTGATTTGTCATCATGAGTTTCTTTTACAAAGCTCAGTTAGGAATTGGGTTATATTTGTTGACCATTTCTCACATCGGTTGTGTGTACTGCTGGTTAATATGCTGTCATGGCAAGTTATTTTAAAAAGTATTAAGTTTTGCAGCTTTATCTGTTTATATTTAGATGTATCTCTATATGCTTGAATGTTGTCTTCCAATTAATATCACTAGTATTCTTTTTTTTTTAAAAAAAAATTTGAATTTAATCTGTACTGTTTGCCCTATGCTGAATTGCTGATGTTCTTCATATTTTAATGACAGGAAGAAGGAAACCACTTACAGATTAAATTCAACATTCCAGTCTAATCTCCGGAAGCATTTAATAAATGGGTGAGTTTTTTTGCAAGGAGGTTCCCTTCTGTATGTATTCTGTAGGGTCATGCAATTAAGAGGTTTGATGATGATAATTCATTGATTGACTGTCCTTCAAAATTTTGAAACCTGAGTTATACATTTCATTATCTTAAACTTGAACATATGAGATTGCATTGGTTTTGCAGCTGCTTCCAAGTTTGTTTCTGAGCACCTTTGATCACATTTTATGTATAAAATTAATGATTCTAAACTTGCAGTGGAGCTTTGCCAAGGGAACCAATGCCTTCTGGTATTACTGCAAGGCTTCCAACCTTGGAGAACCTTGAGGCCTATGCCATTGGACAATGGGAGGTGTGAACTTTACCTGTTCTGTTCTTTCATGTTTAAGGATTTTTCATGCCAATCATGCTAACCTCAAGGAGATGCGATGACATAATTAATTACAATTGGTGTATCACTTCAGCTATTATCTTAAATCTTCCAATTCTGTAAAACCAGTGTTTCTTGCTGCAACTTATTAGTTCAGCCCAAGCTGAAAGGCCGACAAATTTCAGCTCTTCCATGATGAAGGTTTTCCAGCGTGGTCTTTTGATTCAAAGGTAGTATTTTCTGTCACATTGGTAATCGTCAGTTTCTTGTTGCAAACAGTTGAGAATCCTGGTTCTTGCATTTGGTATCATGTTATTTATGTGCCTTGTTTGCAGGGATAAAGAAGCCCCAAGGTTAACAGAGAGTGGTTTTCAATTTTTGGTATGTGTGTTAACGACAAGATTTTGGATTCCCTCTTGTTTGAGCTAGTGGAACATATTTTTCATATGTTTAAATTTGCAGCTGATGGATACTAATGCACAGCTCTGGTACATCGTTAGAGAATATATCTCCAATTCCCAGGTGTGGCTTCTGATATTCTTTTCAGTGGTTTCTCTGCATCAAAATTTCTGCGCGTCCCTGTCTTTGATTCACTGGTATATTCTCTCTTTGTAAAAACTGAACTGAGTGAAGTATTCAAAGGGCAAAATAACGGATTGACTTATCTTTAAATCTCATTATGTTACCCAATTGTTCATTTTAGAACTTTGATTTTTATATTATGCACATGTTTAATTAAAGAGTTCATATTTAGATGTATGTATATCTTTTTACTTTTAGAATATTAACTGCCTTCTTTGATTTTTATTCTATTTCTCAATAGATCTGTATAATTACTGCTAACACAAAGTAGAACTAAAAGATTTTGTTCTTTGGTATTTCATTGGACTATTTAATAGAGATAAAAGTTCACCAGTGATCTAATTATATGTGGGATAGCTCGACTCTATGCTTGCTTATGGTCTACAATACCAAAATATATCATATAGCTTTTCTCATTTTCTTGCAGGAACGAGGGATAAATCAAGCAGATCTGATTTCTTTTCTTCTTGAGCTTAGTTTCCATGTCGCTGGAGAGGTAGCACATATACGTTCTATAGCTAAATACATTATTATTTAGTTATTCCATTTATTCAAGAAGTATGATAGATTTCTGTTTGGCTAATACTTTTGGTTTTAACAGAATTTCAAACATTTTTTGGGGTATCATTGTTGCATTGAACATTGTCTTTTGTTCTCTTATTCATTTTTGTAAGCTTATGTCTATCCTAGTATTGCTTTTAACTTCTCAGCATCTTGAGGTCCTTAAAATTTTATGTCAAGGAATTCTCAAAGTGGTTTGAGATCTCACTTTATTGCTATACTCTTTGCTTCTTCATGTTATAGGCATATAATTTAAATACACTGAGTGAAATACAAAGAAGTATGATCAAAGACTTTGCAGACTTGGGATTGGTCAAACTTCAGCAGGTTGTACTAGTCTGTGCTACAGAAAATGCTGGTTATCTCTGTTAATTTTGTATTACTTTGCTGGAGTTCTCATATGTTTTCCATGGCTATTCAGGGCAGGAAAGAAAGTTGGTTTATACCTACTAAATTAGCTACCAATCTTTCAATGAGCTTAACTGATTCATCAGCACGGAAAGAGGTATGCTGTTTGAGAAATCATTGACTCTCACTCTGAATAACGAATATGAAAGAATAAGTAAAATAATTGTAATTCCCCTTAATGTCGAATGTTGCAGACAATTGTGTGATTGAATTTTTTTAAAATTATAATTTTGTTTTGCAAACTGCATTAATTCTCTATTAGTTTAGGTCAATCTTGTCAAATTATTATTGTCAGAAACCAAAATGAGGTCTCATTTTTACATTCTCTAATTACATAGCTCATTCTACATTTTCTTCTCTTTAGGGGTTTGTTGTAGTGGAAACAAACTTCAGGATGTATGCTTATTCAACATCTAAGCTACACTGTGAAATTTTGCGTCTTTTCTCAAAGTAAGCCAGCCATCTGCTTGATAAATTGTTTCTCTTCTAGGTTAAAGTTCTGAATTACATTTTGTTATTGAACTACATTGGTCAGTCCTAAAATCTTTTGTTTAATATTTTGCCAATGTGCAGGATAGAGTATCAACTTCCAAACCTTATAGTTGGAGCAATAACGAAAGAAAGTTTGTATAATGCTTTTGAGAATGGCATTACGGCTGAGCAGGTGAGTTTGGTATTTAGTTTATCTGGTGATCTGTTTTTCCATAAAAAAATGTCTGATGTGGTCAATTACCTGCATATATGCAAGTAACTTCTGACATTCTTAATAATTTGCCCCTTTACACCTCTTTTTGGGTCCCAGCCATCCTCATCTCAACATACTTTTACATCAACCTAGATTATTATTATTATTATTATTTTTTGGGTGGAGAAGGTTTTTTGCGAGCTTACATACTGTTTCTGATATTCTTGTAGCCGAAATAGTTTTTTCTTTCAAAGTCGCCTTTTTTTTTTTCAATTACTTTTGCAGTCATTCTGACTCCTCTAACTCCATGATCGTTTGTTTTGCAGATAATTAGTTTTCTTCAGCAAAATGCACATCCTCGGGTTGCTGACAGAATACCATCTGTACCAGAAAATGTTTGTGATCAGGTCATAATTCTTTCCTGCATTCAGATGTATTGCACGTATCATTGCTTCCTGACCTTCCATAGCAAAATTCTCGATATTTTCTACATAGTACATATCAATTAACAAAGATGATTATTTATATTCTAATATTTCAAATTCTGATGTTTCTTTGACAGATAAGATTGTGGGAATCCGATTTGAATAGGGTTGAAATGACCCCTGCGCATTATTATGACGAGTTTCCCTCGAGGGTAATCTGCGCATTTCAATTGGATTGATTTCTCATCTCACATCTTTCAGGGATTACATTTTAAAGTTACGTCATATATCTTGTAGGATGTCTTTGAGGCTGCTTGTGATTATGCAAGAGATCGAAGTGGTTTGCTCTGGGAGGATTCAAAGAAAATGCGTCTAGTTGTTAATGCAGAAATTCATATGCACATGAGAGAGTTCCTTCGGGGTCAAAACAAGTAGAATGATATGTTTTCTTGGCCATGCAGAACTTACTGAACAAAAAGGATGACAAGCCATGTGTCGCTTGGGATTGTTGCATGGTAGGGTTGTCATAATTTGCGTTTTTCTTGCCCGGTTTGTATCTGCATTAAAGCTACCAGAGGCATTTTCCAGATTCATTGCAAACCAGATGGGGAAAAAAGAAATCAAAGATTCTTTCTACCTAAAATAAACGGAGGTATGGTTGAAGTCTACGAAAAGTTATCCAATCCCTACATTGAGGGATGATGTACACTAAAAAATACGAGAGGAGGAAATTGTTGTGTTATCTTCTCTGTATATTTGATCTTTATTTTAACTTAATATGACTGAAATATGAATGATGGAAGTTTATAGAATTTTAATGGCAAGTTTTTTGTAAAAATTTGTATCAATTTGATTAAAATTCAATTTTGTAAGTCCGCCTTTATTTATTTATTTATTTTTTTTACTTGCACAGCTTTGTCGAGTGTCCATTTTGTGGCTTGTAGACAAACTGACAAGTGGATCTAATTATGAACATTTGCTGTTTGCATTCGAAAATGTAGAGCAATAATTTTTCCTAGTAAAAGATAGAAATGAATGTCAAAACGTTGCTGCCCTTATCATAACTCTTCATTGTATAAAATATTATAATATTATATTTGTCAATTGCACCGCATAGTATTATAATGTGGTCAACACAAAATCTTATGTGGTAGAACCTGCATAAACTAAATCCGAGGGGACGCGAGTTTTATAACTATTTTGAGACAAGATTAGTTTTTGCCTTTCGTTCTCACCCTCGTTCTTAGATTGGCTCAAGCAGTTCTTTCCGTCATAAACTAAATCTTATGTGTTATTTATAATTATTTTAATTATTGTTGTTGTTGTTATTATTGTTTATTAATATCAATATCAATATCATTATTATTATTATTATTATTATTATTATTATTATTATTATTACCAAATGACAATAATTAACGAAGAGTATTTTAGTAAATTGAAACAATTCATTGCAATTTCATGACAAAGTAAACACAATAATAGAAATAAAGTTCATTTCGATTCTGATTCTTATTGTTCAAGTAAAGAATTTATTTTTATTCTCATTCTAACTCATTCTGATTCCAACCCAATTCTGATTCTAGCTCATTTTGATTAGTGATTAGTACACACATCATAAATTTATTGGTGAATGAGATGAGTAATGAAAGTAAGATTTTTAATGGGGTGGGGAAGGGGGCAGGTCTCTCCACCTCCACCCCACCCCACCTCACCTCACGGCCATTCTTAGTGTTAAATGTCTAAATTACTCTTATGATATTGTTAATGCTCATCATTATTATCGGCACCTTAAAGTTGAAGCTGGGGATAATCGGGTACTTTTTTGAACGGAGCTTGTTCACCTCAAATTTGAATGATTTGGCGTATCGAACTGGCTTGTTAGTTGTTACTTTTGTTTACAAGTGGCTTTGCTTTTGATATATCTAAAGACTTGTAAGGAATTGAAGTAGTTAAGTAATTTCTCAATTAAGGGTATGATGGTTTCTTCAACTGCCAAGTTTTGACTTTCTTTTTCCGTCTTACTCTTCAAGAATAAGCAGTCACCTGTTTTCTTGTTCATTTCCAATTATACATTTTTTTTATTAAAAATTAACTTTGGAAGTTTCAGGTTGATTTGGTTTCTCATATCGCGGACAAAGAGTACGTTTACTTTTTTTTTTTTTAATTGTTCGCTTTTGACTGCGTTGTCGAGACTTATTATTATAATTACCAAGTATTGGAAGCTAAAATGCGTGCAAGTCGGAAATTTTGCTGCCGAAAATTAGTGTAAATTAAAAGACTTTGATGAGCAATTAGTGAGTGCCCATGAATAAACCTTGTAAATTGACTGGTGCTAATCATGACATAAGGGCAATTGTAATTTGTAACCCCAAATGCCGCATGTTATGTGGACGAATTGACGAAAGAAGCGTGAAATATTGGGTAATGTTTTTAATTCTTACTTGGTAGATACTATTGATTAATCAAACAGTCATCAAATTATAAGTACCTTAAAGAATGAACAGCATAGAAGTAGCATTTTGCCTTTCCCTTATGAGTGGAATGGATAGGTCAAAACCCTAGTGAGATTTTCCTTCCTGATGACCAATGATTTCCAATGCTTTTGTTTGTGGGGATTTTTATTTTCTTGGCTCAATTGCTTATTGTGTTAATTTTTCCAATTAAATCAATTTTAAAGATAAAAGTTTATTTGGGTAGTTACTTTTAAACCCCACCGAAAAAACTTGAACTCCATGGTTGTCCTTTATGAGATGGTAGCTAGCAGGGAGAGTTCAGAAAATAGAAGAAATTCCGTAGATATGATGAAGCTCATAGGTTCACACCACGAGGTTTTAACATTCCAGAATGCATCCAGCAGTAGATGGCTCGAATTCTTATGCTTGATTTCCAATTAGACTACCTTGATACCAGGCTGAGAATCGGTACCATGCAGACACTGATCATGAGACCTTCAAGTTACTTCAGGTTACTCATCTTTTTCTTTCATGGTCTGTCTCCTTCTGTCTTTTTACTGGGAAAGTTACTTAATACCGCTTTATTGATTTTTCTTCTTAAATTGATATAATGAACGAGAGCATGATTATGAAGGCAATCAAGAATACATGTTTTTAAGGCACTTCATTCCTTCGTTCCATATTATATTCTATATATTAGCCAGGTCATTCAAGACGTTTTAAATAAAATAGAGTATGAAAAACTAGGAGAGGGAGCCCGACTTTAGGGTTCTATATGTATATTCTCCTTGCACTTCCAGGTGTTGACAAAGACTATAATTTTATTGTTCTGTTCATCTAAACAGGAAGTCTATAGTTTTAAGTCTCTTGGGATTTGATGCATTCTTGTACTTTCTTCTCTTTCAAACTTGGTGCATTATGCTCGGTTTGTCAGTGACAGCTGACTCCTACATCTTATACCTTTTTTTATTTCATTTCAGCTTAAAAAGGTGAAAGCCTATTTACGTCTGCAAGAGATATGACTCTAAAATCAAGTAAAGCTATGATGCAACCTCCAATTCCAAAAGTCCTAGATTCTTGGCGATCCAGGCTTTTAAGGGCATCGTGGACAAAGAGTACGTGTACTTATATTATAATTTTTTCTTTTAAATTTTTATTTTTTACTGTTGTGACGGAAAAGGTCATGGTTGCTTGAACTGTCTGTTAGAAGCTTGCTGGAAGAAGCCTGGGCAGTGACCTTCAATTGGCAATGTTCCTCTTGTTGCTTTTCAAATTGCGGTGTCTTTACAAGAATTCATAGTCTCTATTTATAGTTCCGGCCATTTGAAATCAGTTAGTGCAGATGCTTTGTTCTGTTATTCTCTTCTGCTCTACTGTTTTCTGGTTTTCGATTCCATTTTGATCTTCTGAAGTTACGGTTTTAGTTTGAATTGACTTCTAGAACTAATTAATAATAGAGGAACACCATTACAGGGGTACTGTCTGGTTGTTCCTATGACCGCCTGCCGAGCTGCTTAAGGATTTTCCCTGATATTACTCCCCGAAAGTTTTTAAACTTTTGATAAAATAATCAAAAGTTTTAAACTAAATTAGCTGAGCTAAAGTTGCTTTTAGTCTTTCTTATCACCATTTATAAAAAAAAAAATTGTTTAGAGATTTTAAATATATGTACGAGATACATGGAATTATCAGATATTTAAAAATTTCTGTTTGGAACTCATGACTTCACTCAAGGAATTTTAATTATTTGAAGAATTTAAGAATTTTCATTGAATGAATTTTATGCATAAGAGCTCAAGATTTTAATTGACAAAATTAGGACTTTTGATTTTTCTTGAAGGGTATTGGACTAACGATCTTGCCTATAGGACTTTTTCTTTGCCTATGGAGCCTTGATCTTTGAATTTCCTACAAAATTTAGGATTCTAAATCGGGAGGTTGCCAATTTTTCACTAATGAAATTAATGTATACCACTTACACTTATTGTAACACCCTAGGCAAATCCCACATTGACAAAGCACAGGAGAGATGCTGAGTTTATAAGAGTGATCGACACCTTAATTGGCAATACGCATTTTGAAGTGTATGGGCGCCCCATGAACAAAATCATACGGGCCTTGTTAAGCCTCAAAGCGGACAATATCTTATCAGGTCTAGGTTGGGTCATGATATTATGGTATTAGAGTGGTTCCGCGTGTCCTCTTGAGCAATGGTGGGGCAAGCCTCAGCAAGGACGCTGAGTCCCCAAGGGAGGGTGAATGTAACACCCTAGGCAAATCGTATATCGGCAAAACACGAGAGAGATGTTGGATTTATAAGGCGTGATTTACTCCTTAACTGGTAAGAAGCGTTTTGGGGTGTATGGGTGCCTCAGGAACAAAACCTTACGGACCTTATTAAGGCTCAAAGCATATAATATCTTGCCAAGTCTGAGTTGGGTCATGACACCTATTATTTTCATAATAGTCAATAATCCCTTACAACATAATTTTATAACATTACCCTTATTTTTACAATATCTCTTTTAGAATTTTCCATACTGACATCTCGTGCTTTACATTGATTAGTTGCGAATAAGGCTTGAGGAACAACATACCCTCAAGAGATTATGCCTGAATAGTAGTATTAACATTCTTGTACAAATAATAGTAGTTGTATTAGAACAAAAAGTTAATCATATCCCTCATGTCATTTACTACGCTAGTATGACATTAAATTATGCACAATTGAATTACTCAACCACTAAAAAAGAAATACTAATAGTAATGTTTGTATTAGAAAAATTTCTCATAGGATATAAAATAATTGTACTCACAAATTATACTATTCTTAAATATATTTTTATAAAGAAAGATGTAAAGGCCAGACTAATTCGTTGGATGTTACTTTTGTGGGAATTTGACCTTGAGTTCAAAGATAAGAAAGGCATAAAAGATGTGGTGGCAAATCATCTTTCTCGCCTCAATTTTGACACAATTCGAGAACCATTACCATTCAATGAATCATTCCCAGATGAGCAACTAATGAGTGTGGAGGTACTACCAATGGTATGCCGATATAGTTAACTATATTGTTACAGGACAACTTTTAAAGTATTAGACTAAGCAAGATAAGGCCAATTTTTTTTTTTTGTGGAAACAAAGAATTTCTTTTCTGATGATCCTTATCCATTCAAATATTACGTGGATCATATTATCAGACTATGCATCCCAAAGAGAAAATTTCCAAACATCCTTTCATTATATTAAGAATAAGCTTGTAGAGACAATTTTAGTGCTATAAAGACGGTTGCTAAAATTTTACAACATGGTTTTTATGGCCAACTTTATTTCGAGATGCTTACACTTCTATTTTTCATGTCATTGGTGCCAAAGCATAAGAAGTATTTCATGAAGGACCATGATGCCACTAAACCCTACTATGGCAGTTGAGTTTTTTTATATGTGGGGCATCGATTTTATGAGACAATTTCCTCTTTCTTTTAGCCATTAATACATATTAGTTGTTGTCAACTATGTATCAAAGTAGGTAGAAGCAATTCCATGCAGAACCAATGATCACAAAATAGTGATTGGATTTTTGAAGAGCAACAATATTTCGTACTTTAGACTCCCTCGACCAATAATCAATGATTGTGGTATCCACTTCTACAACAAATCATTCACAACTCTTTAGGTAAAATACTCCGTGACACACAAAGTAGCTACCCCATATCATTTACAAATCAGTGCCCAAGTTAAGATCTCCAATCGAGAATTAAAGTATATATTAGAACATATGGTGAAGCTAGACAAAAAATAATGGTCATTGAAGCTCGATGATGCACTATAGACTTATTGAACGGCTTTTAAAACCCCTATTAGGATGTCACCTTATAGGTTAGTGTATAGGAAAGTTTGTCACCTACCTATGAAAATCGAGCATCGTGAATACTGAGCTATCAAGAAATTTAATTTTGACATGCAACAAGTTGGTTCGGAAAGAAGATTATAGCTGGTGAAAATTAAAGAGATTCGCAATAATGCATATGAAAATGACAAACATTACAAGTAGCGGATGAAAGTCTTTCATGACAAGAATATTATGAGAAAATCTTTTACACCAGGTTAGAAAGTGATGCTATTTAATTCTCGCTTGCATCTATTCCTAAGTAAATTACGCTCTTGATGGTTTGATCCATTAATTATTCACACTATTTTTTCATGTGGGCCATTGAAATTAAGGATCTAAAGAATAATGTCACTTTTAAAATTAATGGTAAAAAATTAAAGTCATATATAGAGTACCAACCACATGAAAATGACACTAGAGAAAATTTGAAAGACCCACCACATCTTGATTATGTCTTTTTTTGGAATGATTTAACTTTTTGTTATTTTTTTTACTAATTAAAATTATTTTGATTGTTTCCTACTTAAGTGCATTTGTTTAAAAATTATGTTTTCTTTTATCAATTGTATTATAGGTCATGAGTATCTCAATGAGACAGATCTTATTTATTAACCTTAACAAACTTCTATATATGAAGCTTGACGTAAGTGGTCTGCTCAAAATTGTAAATCACATCCTGTTCAGGATCTATGACCACTAGTGTTAGTATCTCATCTAGAAAGATAATTCATAGAAATAGAAGGTAGTATCTGTGATATCCAATTAGAACTTACGATAAACTCAATAAAGGGATGATGATGAGTTAACGTCCTAGTATTTATATTGTTTATTTTTGTTTTGTTTTTTGCCTTCACATGCATTTTGTTTTTGCTAGATTAATTATTTTGTTTGGTATGTTGTTATTTCTTACCCTAGTTAAGTGGCAGATAATGATACTCTGTAACCACTAAAGTCGATTCTAACAGTTTTCCATAATAACTGACATTTCCATGCCAAGGTATAGATAAGAATACAATTCTTGCAAAACTTCACAAGTGATTTCCCTCTCTCCCTTATAATGCAATCCTCACGATCTTTAAAACTTGATCCACACGCTTACGATTACTTATGAGAAATACCGTTCTTGTTCACATCCGTTGGTTAATTGAAACCAAATTATGATTAAGAAGGGAGTTACCTCTCAAATTTGTTGCTTACATGTCTGGCTATGGGAAAGGAAATTATTCAAGAAAATGAAGAGCTAGACGGCTCCAAGTTTCTTATCATAAGTATGCTCGAACAAACTATAATGAAAGTTTTAGTATATCTTTAGGAATGATGTCCTATAATGGGGAATAAAAAATTCAATTTATTAAGGATGACTTGAATAAAAAGTCATTAGATGACATCCTTTCGACCCTTAAAACGCATCCTAGTGAATACGTACAACGTGAAATTTCCTAGTTATGGCCATTATTCCAAAAGAAATATGCACCATAATGTCTTAAGAATTTTATATGCACTACCCTATTTACCAGTTTATAAGAAAACTAGATGAGAAACATGTCCTCGATCCATAATGGCATTCAAGCCTTTCTCGATGTAAAATAAAAGAAAGATGTGAGCCATAGTCACAACTAATAATACATATCATTTTGTTTTACTGTTCTTTTATCATTTAGATTATTGTTCACTAGTGTGATTTATCTCCATTTACTTTTTTTTTGCTATTTACTTTTGACTCTTGAACCAGGAACTTCACGCGTCATTTGACAAACACACCACTCCATTTACAACTTTGTATCATTATGTCTCTCACCAAGATCTTTAAATATGAGATTTTTTTAAAACACTCACAAATTATTTTTGAGATTGAATGGCAGCAACATTGAATAGACAATTGAAGAACGTTTGCATGCTTTCTGGCTTTCGTTATGGAAAATACAAAGTGTTTGCTCAAGCAACTATGGATCTTGGTCAAGTACTTGTCTCAAAAACTACTTACACTAGAGGAAGTCAAGTGCTTAGTATCATCCCAGACCCTTACAACCTCTGGGATGCCTGTGGCTCACCAATTGCAAATAAGCTAGTCATCTTAAGTTTGCAGGAGAAAATAACCAAGACGCGAAACCTTAACAATGCTTTAATTTTCTTGCCAAGAGATCTTGCAACTGTAGAGGCATAAATTATATTTGCATCTTGGGCCTATTCAAACATTCATAAAAATTCATCAATTTTTATTCTAAACTCTACTTCTTTTATTTCAAAAGTTGAGGACAATATCTCATTCTAGTTGGGGAACATAATAGTTGATAGTTGTGGAATAATTAATAGTTGTGTTGTTGTACTTTTACTACTTTTTTTTAATTTTTGAGTTAAAGATGACCGAATATGGAGTTTAATTACTCTAGAAATGCATATTCCTACTCTTGTAGTTTAGTTAAAAAATAAAATAAAATAAAAATAATGAAATAATACAATTTAAGACACTTTTTGTGATCTTTTGATATTGGATGACGTGATGGCTTTTAAATTTTAGAATTTATATTATCTTTAACTTTGAATTATGTTACACCATGTTTGCCACTTTGCAAATTGATGTTGGTTAGAGGTGTGAACTGAGAAATTGATGAGTGAAATTCATTGAGCCATTTGAAAGAACGTACATGTCAAAATAAGCTCCAAGTGAGTTTTTGAATCTATTATTTATCTTAGAGAGCAACCTTTTTTCATAGCTTACTAATTTATTATTTTATACATAATCTCTATCTTTTTCTTTTAAGTCGACCAATGAAAAGAATTGTGTGTTGTTACATCTGAAGTTCTATTGAACTAGTAGATATAAAGACTATTTAGATCTCTAACAAATGACAGAAGTTCATGTTTGATCTATTTGAATCTCTTCTGGCCATCCTCATTGCGACATATCCATAGCTATCTCTTTTGAGCCTATTAAAAAAAAATTATTTGTTAACTTATTATCATATCCTATTTCAATTTAGAGTATTACCATATATTTTATGTTTTCCATCACTTATTCATGTTTGAGAAAAATATGAAGATTTTTTTTAAAAAAGTGGGGCATGTAAAAATAAATAAATAAATTATATATATATATATATATATTATGATAATAAAAAAAGGAAAAATAAAAAAGGGAAAAAATATATAAAACACATTGCAATTCCCAAAAGATCTCTATTGTTTTTCCAAGCATATATTTTGTTCTTCTTATTATTCCTTCTTTTTTAGCCATTTTTGTAGCCCACATTACATAATAGTAAACGTTCTTCTTGATTTTAGAGAACTATAATTTGAAGTAGAAGCTGGTAATATGGCCTAAAAGATGTGGTGATAAATAAAACTATATACAAATAATATTATTGGTGGATCAGAAAAAGAGAAGATGAAAAAGAGGAAATGCTTTAATGTAAAATGACAAGGCCATTACATAAGGGATTGTGCTGAAAAGAAAAAAGGATGAGAAAGAGAGAACAAGGGATGCAACAGTGGCTTCTGATGATGGATATTGTAGTGCTAACTTGTTGGTGGTTTCAAATAGCAACATAAGAAGTCAATGGATCCTTGACTCAGGGTGTTCCTTTCATTTGTGTCCTGGTAGAAGTCTCTTTTATGAGTCTGTGGATGGTAGTAGAGTCTTGATGGGAAACAACAATGTGTAAGATTGTTGGTGTAGGGTTTATCAAAATCAGAATGATTGATGGGATTAGAAGAACTTTACATAATTTGAGGCATGCGCCTAGGCTAAAGAGAAATTTATGCTCTTTTGGTATGTTGGATTGTCCAGGATACTTCTTTATGTCTAAAAATGGTAGTTTGAGGATTATTAAAGGGAATGAAATGGTAATGAAAGGTGTAAAGAAGAATTGTCTTTATGTGTTAGAAGGGTCACCAGTACCTATGTTAGCTACAATACCTGATGTTCTAAAGTAGATAGAACCAAGTCACAGTATCTTATACTTGGATGCATATGTGTCAAGGGGATGCAAAAGCTAAGCAAGCAAGGGTTGCTTTGTGGTGATAAGATACATGAGCTAGAGTTCAGTGAAAACAACATTTTTGGAAGAGCACATTGGTCCAAATTCACAAAGGGACTGCACACATCTAAACAAGTCATGGTATCTTTACTTGGATGCATAAGTGTCAAGGGGATGCAAAAGCTAAGCAAGCAAGGGTTGTTTTGTGGTGATAAGATACATGAGCTAGAGTTAAGTGAAAACGATATTTTTGGAAGAGTACATTGGTCCAAATTCACAAAGGGATTGCACACATCTAAACAAGTTTTAGATTATGTTCATGCCGGTTTTTTGGGGCCTTTCTCAGGTCCTTTATTTTAATTAACTGTTGACTTTTAGTAGAGTTTTTTTTTTTTAAATTCAGTTTATGTCTTGGATTTGTTTTTTATCTTTATTTAACCGTTTTCCACTTATTATTATAAATATTGTTATTTTGTAAAGTTTTATTCTAGTTATTCAGATTTAAATGAGTTCATTAATATCTAGGCATAGCGTGCAAGTGAAAAATATGACATCACAAAAAAATGTGACATAGAAAATGAAATAATAATAAAACAAAATAACTAGTAAAAGCTAAATTGTATTGAAATATGATTTTTTTTATATTTGTAATTGTATGTTGGTGTGACCTTAATCCATTTTTCTACTTGTTTATTTATTTTGTAATGTCATCAAAGGATTTGGATTTATGGACATTACAATTTGCTAAGAGCACCTTTCATTTTATAAAATATTTTATTACATAAGTGTCCTTAAATCAAATCACATGTAGAAAAATTACTCCCACCTCTTAAATATTAAAGTAGAAAATAAAAATGTATTAAAAGACGGATTAAAAATATAAAAAAGAGTAAAATATGCATCTTAAAGTACTGTTTAGATTTTAAATAATCTTAATTGGAGATAGACATAAAATAAAAAGGATTTAAATTTGGTGTTTAGCTAAATTTTTGTTAGCTTTTGTAAAATACTGTGACATGGGCTTTTTATGAATTTTAATGGTTAAGATTTAATTTCTCTTAATAGCCTAATGAAAATAATATCTTCTTCTTGGTTTTATTCCCCTTTTTCTTTCATTTTTGTGGTTTTTTTTAATTTTATGAACGTATGGAAACTATGAAATCATTTTTTTTTAAATCATCCTAGATATTAAGCTTATTAAGAAATTCCAAATAAATTCCATCTTAAAGACTTTTCAAGCTTTTGCAACCACTCAGACTGAGAATAGCAAACTTTTTTAGAAGTGAAATCAGCGAGGGCTTGGAGTTTGAGTAAGAACATTGCCAGCTCCAAAGAAAGGCCTAGAGAAGCAAATCATTAATTAGCATGTATAGAGATTGAAATAGAACAAAAACTATCAAAAAGCTTGGCTAAGCATTGGAATCAAATCCTATATAGGACAAATGGTCCTAATAAAGTAATTATAATCATTTGATTATTATTAATATTTAACTGAATGCTCTCTCATAAATTGATTCAATGATATACAATAAATTAGTACTATAATATAACACACACAACATATCATATGCTTATAATAAATTAATTCTTTATTTTTTTAAAATATAGGATCAATTTCTCAACAATTGATGGTTATAACAAAATTATTCATATGGCAAAAGACAAATAACTATTTAACAAAATCATTGGCATCCAATAACAAGCTCTTGGGGTATAAGGCGTAATCATTCTCAAGGGAGTTAGGATAGATTCTTTAATTGTAAGTTTCAAGAAGCCGCCACTATTTGGTGATGTTGCAAAATTGGTACACAATGAAACTTATTGTTTACATTCTTGATCAGTACATTGATGCCTGAAATAAGTATGTATTCAGTGCTTGCTACTACAAGGAAGTCAGGATGATGAAACCAAGATTTTTTGACATTTTATATTTTCTAAAGTGAAACATAAATAATCTATTAAGAATTAAAAGAGAGGTAAAGAATAACAAACACATGAGGCTCTGCATATATAAATGAATATTGAGAAATGAGGTATAATAGTCTTTATGAGGTTGTTGATTCTATTTATGAGTATTGAATAAGTCAGGATGATGAAACCAAGACTTTTTGACATTTTATATTTTCTAAACTGAAATATAAACAACCTATTGAGAATTAAAAGAGAGATAAAGAATAACAAACACATGAGGCTCTGCATATATAAATGAATATTGAGAAATGAGGTATACTTTTTATGAGGTTGTTGATTCTATTTATGAGTATTAAATAAGTCGTAGTGCATTTATTTGCATTATCTATTGACTTTAATATCTTCTTGTGTTCTCATTCATGGTAATTGAAACATACATCTAATCAATTTTATCATTTTTTTAGTATTACTTTTTGTTGAATTTATCAGTTGGTTTTTATTTCTCTTTATTGAATACTTGTTATAACTATTGCTATTTTGTGAAATACTATTCAAATATAAACAAACTCGAAAGCAAGAAGGCGAAAATTAACAGTGTCAATACTTCCATCTGCATCAAATTCAAGCATTAGATCGTGCTCCACCACATTATCTCCTTATAGACTTAGGCTTATTTCCCTTCAGTATCAGCTCAAATATTGATGATTCCATGAATGAGCATTAAAGATGCTTTTATTTTTATTAATTATTATCTTGCACAACTAATTAATTTTGTCATTTTTAGTGTTATTATCTTTATTTAATTTATATGTCAGATTTTTTCTCTTTATTTAATCTATTGAAATTATTATCATTATTGTGAAAGCATTATTCCAAATGTTTGGATTTAAATTAAATTCTATGCGTAGTGGGCAAAAAGTGACATCACAAAAAGTGACATAGAAAATAAAATAAAAATAGTAATAAAATAAAATAACTAATAAAAACCACAATACTGGAATAGAGTCAATAGAAAACCGCAAATTACATATATAGACAAATGACAACCCCTCTAAAATATTAGAGTAAAAGTATTGACAGAAGTTTAGAAATTAGGAAGGGTAAAATATTGGTGTTAAAAGTGTTTTTAAAGTACAAATAATTACACCCTAGTAGCAGATAGATATAGTATACAAGGGCGGGAATGCTTGCAAATTTAAATTATCTTGTACATTCCATTATTTTGCACACTCATTTATTAATTTTAAAATTAATTATACATTGCACACTTTTTAAAATGTCAAAAAATTTCTCGCTTTTTAGATTAATTATCTTTATTTACTCTCACACTCATGAGAAAACACACTAAAATAATTTCTCCAAATACTTCTTTTTATTAAAATTTAATTATTTGGTTAGATAATCAATTTTGCCAATAAAAAAATAATGATCGACAGCAAAACTGAATGAGCCAACAACTCGCATCAAAAGATTTCACCATTCAAAAGATCAAGGGGTTGGGAAGAAAAATTATAGGGGTCAAATGGTAAGAAAAATTAACAGATATAGATAAATTACATACAACAAATCAATACCATGTAACAAACACAATATATCACATGCTCATAATGGATTAATTCCTTCTTTTATTAAAATATAGCATCATTTTCTTTACAATTGATGGTTGTTGCAAAAGTATTCATTTGGCATAAGAGGAAAATTATTTAACATTCTTCTGGTGTAAGTCCAAAGCACTTGTTGCCATCAGGTGATATTGCAGAATTAGATTCTTGGCGGGTACTAGTGCTTGAAACATGTGAGTTTTCAGTGCTTGCAACCAAAAGCAAAGCCAAGATAATGAAACTGAGACTCTTCGACATGTTATAATTTCTAAACTTAATTGTAAACAACTTAATTAAAATTAAAAGGAGGTGATGCATAAGAAATACATGAGGCTATATATATGAATGAATATTGAGAAATGCGTTATAGTGGCCTTTATGATGTTTCCATGAATAAGCATTATATAAATCATATTATGTTTACTTTTATTAACTACTGACTTTAATATCTTGTTGCGTTATCATCAATGGTAACCAAAACAAACAACTAATTAATTTTATCATTTTAGTATTATTTTATTCTTTTTTGTTGTTGTTTTTTTTATTTATTTAACCATATTCAAATTATTATTATTGCTATTGTGAAATTATAAATCTGAAAGTCAGTTTTTGCATTATTTTATTTACAATAACTTTTTAGCTATGTCTATATTAGTATATATCTTATATTCAATTTTTAGATTAATGTATTTTAGTATTAATAAATTCAATCACGATAATCTGATAACCGCTTAGTATTAAAATTTAGTTTTCAATATTTATGTTATTTTATTAATTATAAAAATACTTTTTAGTAGATATATGTAATTTTTTTAATTATACTTATTGTAATATTTTACTTTTAATATGAAATTTATATATTATTTTTATGTTATGTATGTATGTATCTATGTCAGTTTACAGTAAGTATATACTTAGATAATGATCAAAGAATATAATAGTAAAAAGGGGTTCTATGTGAGTGATGGATCTAGAAAAATAATTTACCAGGGGCTAGAATACATAAGAACAAGATGTAAAAACTAAAATTTTAGGGGTTTTCAGGTTTATGGAGGTTCATTTTGTTTTCTAATAGATTTAATAAAGGGATTAATTAAATAATAGTAAGACCACCCATATGAGTTATTGTGGGCTTTTAATTAAAGAGTGGACTTTTATAATTCTTATAGTTAAAATTTAATTTTTATGAATTTATGAGTTCATGGGAGGCTGTTTTTATAAATCCAATGGGGAATATTTTTATAGATTTGAAGGGGTCTAATTAGAAATTCAAGTAATTTTCTCTTTAATTTTTAGAATTTATTTTCTAGAGTGAAACTCAAATCCCACTGGTCATGTGCTAGATCTTTAGAACGATCTAATCTATACAAACCAAATATCTTCCTCTCTTTATGTAGTTAAAAATTAATTTTTAAGGGTTTTTTGTGTTTATGGGGACTATTTTTATAAATCCAACAAGGAGTATTTTTGCAGATCTAATGGGTTCTAATTATAAATTTACCTAATTTTCTCTTTAATTTTTGGAATTTACTTTCTTGAGCGGAGCTCAAACCCACTGATCTGCGCTAGGTCTTAAGGACGAACTAACCTATACAAATCAAATATCACTCCTCCTCACTCGTTCCTCGTATCTTTTTTGCGATTTTGTCTATTATTGGCCATACTGAACCATTCAGTCATATTCATTGAAGCTTTGAAAATGGTTGTTTATCTAATGGGATAAATGAAAAATCAACTTGGCAGAATTAATTTTTTGTTTTACATATAAGCATGTTATAGAGAAGACTTGACTAGAGAATTGAGTAATAAAAGGGCTTTTCCTTGAGCTAGTAGAGTTGGCTAAAGCAAATCAAAGGCCCAAAAACAAACTGAGCTGCCGATTAAGTTTTGAATGATTAATAGTTGCTTTCATTATACAAAATAAACCTACAACCAGTTAATTTAAAAGGCCAACAGAGTGGTGCTGTTGGAGGTTTTTATTGTCTGTAAGGAGTTCTGTAAGAATATGAGAGAATTAACATGTTATTTTGAAAAAAATAATTAAAGTTGATCACGAGTGAGAGCTCCCATATTCTGGAAACTCTCAAACGAGAAAGAGCTTTTGATATCCCAATGTAATAATAAGTGACTGGCTAATTGTCGTGAGGAAAAGAAAAACAAAGAGATGAATCATGAATTTGAGTTTAATTTTGGAATTTTGATAAATTGATTAAGTAAACATTTAATTTTCTAGTTTAGTAAATAATTTTTTAAAAAAAATGAATATTCGAAGTACATTGCAGAGTGCAAATAACCTCACTCATTCCTAAATTACCCACATGTTAATTTACCATTAAAAACAATTTTATGATAATTTCTACTCTAGACACCTACTGACTACACTCATTAATAATTTATAAATAAACTAATATTATTTTCATCTTAACAATTTACATCCCAGATTTCTTTTGTCGATCACAAGCGTAGAGATCTCATGGTTTCTATTTTTTCTGATCCAATCTGTAATATTTTTCATGCAATGAAAATCTTGGATATTCTTCTGCTAACTAGCTTTTAGTTATGGCTTAAGTGAAATATTGAAGATAAAAGGTCTAGGGTTTTAAAATTATTTTGGTGGTTGTAGTGAGAAAATAAAAACTACGCTATGGTAATTGATAAGCAACAAAAGCATCAGACAAATCAACAAGAACCAAGGTCACCAGTTGTGACAAATATGGCAGTATTGTTGCCTTAGCTAAAGGGTTTACTGAGGACAGATTAAGGAAAGAACGACGCTGGTATACACTTCTAACGGACACAAGAGAAATCAGTGTACATGATTGAAGGAGTCCAACGGCCACAAGCCAATTTTGATATAAAGCGCTCAACGTCATGATTCTCGGAAGTTAGTGTAATTGATACAATTTTGAGAACCTTTCATTTGTGCAAGCTTGATTTTGATAATCTGTGTATATAATGTAATGACCGAGCAAATACAAAAACAAGAAAACAAATTGTTTGCAATCAATCCTGTATTTCTGGTATCAGAGCCTATGGCTAAAAAATACAAACTAAGCCCAAACTCTCGATCCAGTCATTCCAACAATGTGCAAGCCTAATTTCCATAAAACTCAACAACAATAATACCTTCTTTGAAGTCGCAAGTCCTGCCACTCATAAGAAGCCTTGATCTAGAGCATCATATCAATGATGCAACAGTTCCACCAAGAAATATTTCTAGATGGAAAAAAGGTCAACAATCCTGAATTTACTATTTGGCAAAATAATGATGGATTACTCATGCCTTGGCTTCGGGGAATGATGAACGAAGATATAATGACCATTATAGTTGGATGCCTTTCCACTAGAGATATTTGGTTATTTGTGGAAGAGCACATGCTTCTGCAACTAAAGAACAATAATTTTGGTTGAAGAATAACTTTTACTCTTTAAAGAAGGGTTCCTTAGAGGTTAAAGAATTCCTTAAGAAATTGAAAGGGCTTTGTGACAAACTTACGGCAATCGGCAAGCCTATGTTAGATGAAGATCAAGTATTTCAGATGTCACACGCCCTTGGCTCAAAATACTCTGACTTTAAAATGGCAATGTTGATAAAAGCCTCCTTATCCATCAATAAAACAATTTACTTTTGCATCACAGAATCATAAGGAAGTGATAGTAAGTCTAAAGGAGAAAGAAAGTGTGAACCATAACGAGGCCTTTTTTGGCCAGCAAGCTAGAGCAAGAAATCATCATGGGAGAGGCTCAAAAGTACAACTACCCATGAAGGTTCTAAAACCATGGAGGCTTTCTACACTCATGTAATGCATGTGGTAGCTTGTAGATAGTTCCATGTAATTATTGAGATAGGTAGATAGTTTTAAAGCATCATCTAGACATTTCCTTGTACCCTATAGATAGGAGGGGCCTCATTTGGCTCAACACACACAAGAAATCCAGCACGGACATTACTTAAAAGCACTGTAAGCTTTCCTTGAGTAATAGAGTTCTTTCCTCCCATCTTGAGCAAGTTTGAGTGAATACTTTTTCCCACTTTCGAATCCAGTAACGTTGTGAGTGAGCAAGGTTGACTTAGGACCAAGAAAGTGAGATTTAGCACCTAAGGCCTTGCGATTCAGTGAGGGATCAAGAGGGTCGTGATAGTTGGTATCAAAGCCGTAATCACTCTTGGGGTAGTTGCGTCATTTAAAAGGAAGAATGTCGGACCTCACTTATGATGACCAAAGGGGTAGGGACCAAAATCCCAACTTGAAAAAGAGAAAGAACAATAAGGAGAAGTCCGTGGATATGCTGAATGCCATTGAGAATTGAGTTGTTCGTAGGGAGATTCTTGTCTTTGAGATACAAAAGCACCTCGAGATCTTCAAGCAAAAGATGAAAGAGGTTGATAAGCTTGAGGGACAGTTGACTTAAGCCAAGACATGATGGTGCAACACTAAAGTCTCAAGAAGTTCCAAGCTGTAGTGATGAACTAAATCGAGGGGCTAAGAGCTCAAGTGGAGGAGCTTTACACGGGTCATAAGGAGACCAAGAGCAATAGGGCACTTTGAAAGAAGGCGGTGGCCAGCGAAGTGCTCACCACTAATGCCGTACCTTTAATAAAGATTGAGGTTCCTGAGACCAAAGAGGTACAAGGGCAAACGAAATGCCCAAGAGATTGACAATTTTCTGTGGTCCATGGAGAGGTACTTCGAAACCACCAATGTTTAAGGTGAGCAAGAAGAGGTAAATATTACGATGGGGTATCTTGAAGATCATGCAACTACTTGGTGGCAATAGAAGCATGAAAAGATTATACGCAGGATGTGTATTATCAACACATGGGACTTGTTCAAGCGTAAGCCAAAGAAGCAATTTTATCCAGGGAGTGTAGCGTAAGAGGCTAACAAAAAGATGAGAGAACTGAAGCATACAGGGTCCATCTCGAGAAAATGAACCCAAATGACTTGTTGTTCATCTTTATGGAAGGACTCTAACCATGGGCACAATGGGAGCTTCAATGGTACCAAGTGAATGACACCTCCACTGCCCTCACTGAGGTAGATATACTTGTAGAATTTCGAAATGATGAATCATTTAAGCCAAAGAAGGGAGATAAGCCCCAACATAGGAAATGTGGAGGTGCAAATTAAAAGGAGATAAGCTACCACATTATGATGGCAAAGAAAAACTGTCACAAAAGAAGGATGGTTTGAAGGACGGTAAGGAGAAAGTCAAGCGTAAGCATAACTAATACCTTTGTAATGTGGACTATTGGGTCACAAACTGCCTAAAGAAGAAAGCTTTCAACGCCATGTTCAACGAGCTCGAAGAGAAACAACTAAAGGTGCCACCAGCTACAGCCGCCAACATAAGTTGCCTTTGAAATTTTAAGAGCTTATTGGTCCTAAAAAAATTATATTTAGATATTTCTATCAAATGAAAAAAATTCGGTATGTAGACAGTGTGCCCTGAGATATATAATTTTTAAATGAAAATTGCTAAAAGGACTAAAGGCTGATAAAATGTTGATAAATAATGCCTTGTAGTGTTATAGTGTACGTTAATTGACGATGTTAGATAGTTCATTTTATTAGTGCTTTGTCACTTTTTTAATCCAAATATCTAAATGAAAAATGCTGAAACGATTTCCTACAAAGATGACAATGAGATAGGAAATTGAAACAACATTTATTTATAAAAATAAAAAATTTGCAAACAAAAGGATCTCACTATGTAACCATATATATCATTTTATTGAATTATTATTAGCCGGAGCATCATCATGTTTTTCTTTTATTCAAGGCTTAGTTATATATAATTAATTAAGCAATGGGATCAACAATTAAAGATAAAACACGAGCTTTAGTAATTTCTTGACCATCGTGTCCGTGACCGTCTCCAAATTGGTACATGCATTGAGACATCCTCGCCAAATTCATTGCAATCCCAACAAAAATGTCGGACACGAAATGTGGGTTTCCAAATCGATCACGGTTCATCTTCATCCATGTCTGAGCAATCAAATCATGTATATGATCACGAGCCTCTCTCTCTGAGACTCCAGCTTCATGCATGCAACATTGAATTGATTTATGAACATCTCCCCTCTTCAGCTCATCCTAATAATTAATTTAATCAAACTTATTGTCAACAACATTAACAATTAACTAATTATCTAATAATCAGATTGTGAGTACTACAATTTGTTACGAAGAATATCCTATACTGCTGAGAATAATTCCTCAACTAATAATAAGAATATATTGTGTTGTCAGTGGATATGAGATATCTTCCATGACAAATTTAATATTAAAAATGAATTAATTGTACCGATGATTTTCCCAAATCGTCTGCAAGTCATAGAATTATTGATGACCAACGAATTATGTTGGGATAATCTTTCACGAATTCCAAGCGTTGTTATTGGATTTGCTGTAGAAGTGTATGCATGGACTAGAATTACAGGTGCTACTACCGAAATCCAAGCATTTTCCATGTACTCTTGGAGTGTTGGTATGTAGTCGTTGTCGTACCACTTGGCCTCCACTAAATATGTTTTGCATAGATTTGCCCACTGAAAGTTTTATTTTTGTATATCGAATTGATTAATATAATATCAAATACAAAAGCATAAATTAAATTAAGTAAAGGGAAATAATTTCCAAGCACCTCAAGAATATTATAAATATTATTAGTCACCATAAATTTCTAATAATATCTTGGCACTAACTTAAATTTTAGTTTTATATCAACCAGACATTTTTTTATTAACTCTATTAGCTATCATTAAATAATTTAAGGTAAAAGACCAATTTACCCTAAAATGAAAAACACATGGTAAATTGGTGGTGCAAAATAATCTTTTATCTTATATTATTTTAATAGTGACTAACGGAGTTAAGAGAAAAGTGATTGGTTTACATAAAATTAAAACTTGAAATGATGTAGAGATAATACTAGTTATCATAGCAGTTATTTAAACTTTTTGATATTCTTAAGGTGATTGGAGAATA
This sequence comes from Citrus trifoliata, assembly GCA_018350135.1. NCBI lineage: Eukaryota > Viridiplantae > Streptophyta > Magnoliopsida > Sapindales > Rutaceae > Citrus > Citrus trifoliata. Next base: position 6,140,065 of record CM031384.1, on the reverse strand, counting down.
ATATTCCTTAATCAAAATGAAAGGTTTAATCTACTAGTACCGCTTTCTTAAGATTAGAAATGACCATGCCAACTCCTTGATCCCGAAGAGCATCAAAAGCCATTTCATTTATGGAATTATGGAGAGCAAGAAAGCACAACTTCGTAGAGTCTGGAAGTTGCTCTATTGTAGTAGCGTTCCACCTAACAATGTAATACAACTAAATTAAAATAAGAGAGGTGTATAAATTTATAAATTCCTGAGTAATGATCTAGTGAATAATGTGCTCGATTTATGCTGGGCAATACTATCACATAATTTATATAATTACTTCATAATTTTAACAATATTCATTAGGAATCACAAAATTATATCATGTGTCCAAGTGTTTATCATACGATGAGTACTAATCCTCACTAAATCATTTTCCATACACAATCATACGGATAGAAATGACATTAAATAAAAGTAACCTCTCAACTGCATCCGTGAAAAGTTCAAGTTCCTCCAAAGTCCCATAGACATCATAAACATCTTCTATTGTTGTTATTAAGGCATTGACCATTGTAGACATCCGTCTACTATATCCAAAATCCGGTTCGAATATCACCCCCACGGTCTAGAAGAAATTCTCCATTATTCTGTCTCTTGCAAAATTCAACCTCTCCCCAAGTCCTGTTTTCTTCCACAACCTGACCACGTAATTAATTAGCATGAAATTAATTGAGTTACATAAATACATGCTCAGTTAGATTTAATCATTCTTGAGTGCGGATCTCCACATTTTCACAAATGCTATTGTGAAGATAGCTCATTATGCAGAAGTGAAGATGAAGAATCAGCATGGTGTTAAGCCTTGTAACAAGAATGTCAAGTTACCAGTAGTCATTAGTGCCACGTCAGAAGATCCAAGTTAGCAGCAGTTACCAGCTTAATTAACTTCACAATGCACACTCTGTATCAACTTGCCTAATTGACCATTGATTCATCATTGCAAGACTTAGCACAACTCTGACAGTGGCTGGTTTTATCACTGGATTGAAAGTCTCAAAATAGTTTACCCTTGCAATATGCTAAAAACCCTTTGCCACTAACCTAGCTTTATACTTAGCTAAACTGCCATCAGTGTTGTGTTTAACTCTGTATACCCACTTATTGCCAACTATCTTTTGATCACTTGTTCTTGGAACCAATGACCATGTATTATTACGAGTTAAAGCATCAAATTCATCTTTCATAGCTGCAAACCAATTTGGATCATGTAATGCCTTATGAACTGTATCTAGTTCCTTGTGTTCAAGAACTCCTGTGTATACTTGGAGTTTAAAGATACCAGCTTTACTCCTGGTAATCATTTGGTGTGTGTTTGGTTGAGATGAGGGTTGTTGAATGATTATTGATGTTGTATATTGGATGAAATAGGTATTGATTGATTGTTAGGTGAAGTGGATGGAGACGATGTAGGTTGAACAGGTAAAATGTGAGATTGTATAGGTTCTTTTGGTATAGTGTGCTGGGTTGAAGCTGAGTTAACCAAGTGGTCAGAACCACTGCAATTGGAACTTACAGAGTCAGGATTAGTCAAGTTGCCATCAAGGAAAAAGGAGTTACAGATAGAGTAGTGAGATGATAGACTTGTTGAGGAGTAAGATGAATAAGAGAGCAAAAATTGGATTTCTGTGACTCATAAATATTTGAGTAAGGAAATGTATTTTCATCAAAAACATGTCTATTTATGTATACTTTTCCAGAAGGATGAAGACACTTATACCCTTTGTGAGATGGACTATATCCAACAAAAATGCATTTACTCGAATGATAGTCAAATTTATGTCTATTATAATCTCTTAAGTAGGGATAACAACAGCAACCAAAACATCTAAGCATGTTATAATCTGGTTTATGATTGAACAATTTCTTATAGGGTGTATCAAAATGAAGAGTGGCAGAGGGTAATCTATTAATGTGATACACTGCTGTATGAAAGGCATCCCACCAAAATTTAAAAGGTAAGTGAGCTTGAGCTAGTAAGGTGAGTCCTAGTTCAACAACATATCTATGCTTTCTTTTAGTTACCCCATTTTGATGATTTGTGTAAGGACAAAGATGTCTAAATAGGATTCCAGATTGATTCAAAAAGCTAGTAAATGGTCTATATTCCCCTCCTCAATCAGATTGCAACATCTTAATGAAGGTATCAAATTGTTTTTCAACTTGCAGTTTGAAAAGTTTGAATACTTCTAAGGCTGCTGACTTTAGTTTCAAAGGAAAAATCTAGGTATACTTACTAAAGTCTTCTGCTAAGCTGATATAGTATGAATAACCCTCTTTGGAAGGATGAGGTGAAGGGCCCTAGAGGTCTGTATGTATTAGTTCAAGAATTTTGGTTGTTTTGGTTTTAGTAGCAAGAAAATGCAATCTATGTGATTTTCTCATTTGACATTCTTCACAAATGATTGCAAGTGCTTGCTGTTTTACATTGTGAGAAATATTAATAAACTTGACTTGTTTGAGCAAATGCATTAGTGTATGAAAATTGGGATGGACAAATCGTTTATGCCAAAGAAGAATTTTATTCATTGCTGAATTGCATGAATCAACAGTAGTATGATGACAAATCTTATTATCTGAGACTTTGCTCTAGACAGTGGATTGACAATTAAAACTGGAATGACAAACAGATAACATTGACAAAGGCCTATTAGAAATAGTTTGACATTGAAAAGAAAAAGGAAGTGTTTGTGTACATGGCTTTTGTTAGAGTGCAATTTATGCACTAGTTTTGCATTGTTTACTTCCCTTAATATCGTTGTTTTGCACTTAATAATAGTGATTTACTTGTGTTTTACTTTTGTAAGTGCAATTCTATTGATTGGTGATAAAATTGAGTTACAAGATGATGTTTAAAGATGATTGTTCTCTTGAAGAAATTATGAGCGGCAGAAGAACTTTGTTGATAAGCCGTGGGCGTGTGCTGTCAACTACGGACCTGCAGTTTTTAGTTTCATGTGTTTTGTATTTTTGGTTACTTTTGTAATTACGAATTTAATATTTCAGATATTAGTATTTTATTTTAAATAGAACTCTAAAAGAGAAGAGAGAAAGAGAGAGTATTTAAGGGAGGAATCTATAGTGAAAATGGAGGATTGGAGAAAAAGAAAAAAATCCTAGATTTAAACTTTTCTCTTCTCTTTATGAAGAACTAAACTTATTTTTCTGGTTGAAGGATAATGAAGCTTTGATTCATCACTACTGTGAGATCTTTCTTATACTTTAATTGTTTTATTACTTTTTGGGTATTTGTTTATTCTCTGAATTAGTTTCATGATTATGTTTGTTAATTAGGTAATTGGCCACTATTTAATTATCAACTTAATCTATTGTCAATTAAAGGATTCATCGTATGAAAATTTTAATGTTTGTGACAAATAACATAGCAGTGAGTTGTGTTATGAGAATAAACAATCTAATTTAAATGAATTATCATATGTGTTGATTAGGATTTGGGTCTCTCTGGTTTTTCAGGCTGTCAATTGATTAAATCCTATGATCGTATCTAGGGTTGTCTATTGATTAGGGAAATAACCAATGGTCGTACCTTGGTTATCAACTAGTTAAGGAGAGATTGACTATTAGAGGGTCTCAATAGCTATAACCGGTCTATTAATAAGTAATAATAATCTATATTTGAATCAATGATCAGTAGTCGAATCAAGCTGAGTTAATTCCTTCAACCAGAGCTTTCTCCAATTTGAATTACAACTTTAATTTGCATTCTTGTTATTTTAATTTGATTTTTATTATTGTCAACAAAACCCCCATTTTATGCTTTACGTTTTAAAAAGATTTAAATAATTACCAATCTCTGTGGACACGACCCTGCTCAATCACTATACACAATTTATTTAGAATAGGAATTTATTTTTATTGGCTTCGACAACCATCAAATTTTGGCCTTGTTGACGAGGATTGGTGTCGTTTATTTAATCCTTTTTACGTTTTACTTAGTGTATGGTTTGTTCTTCTCGTATAGGTACACTTTCATTTGATCCTGAAATTGAGAAGACAGCTCGCCAGCTGAGATAGCAGACGAAGCGAGCTAAGCAACGATCCTCGTCGCTTTTGCTTTCTGAAACAGATACAGTGCCTGATTTAGTTGAATCATCTAACGATTCAGAAGAACAAGTGATGGATAGACCTGCACCTATAGAAAGAACTCTTAGAGAGTTAGCTGAACCAGACTTGAATCAACAGCCACTTTACATCCAATATCTAGATTTGGAGGTAAATTTTGAATTAAAGTCTGGTCTTATTCATTTATTACCTAAGTTTCATGGTTTTGCAAGTGAAGATCCTCATAAACATCTCAAGGAGTTTCATGTTGTGTGTTCAAGTATGAGGCCACAAGGCATAACTGAAGAGCAGATTAAGCTGCGTGCTTTTTCGTTCTCTGTAGATGGGCTAGTTAAAGACTGGTTGTACTACATGCCTCCTGGATCAATTACAACGTGGAATGATTTGAAGAAGCAGTTTCTCGAGAAGTACTTTCCTGCTTCAAGAGCTGCCAATATCAAAAAGGATATTTGTGGGATCAGATAACTTCCTGGAGAGACTTTGTATGAGTATTGGGAGCGATTCAAACAATTGTGTGCCAGCTGTCTTCAACATCAGATTTCTGATCAACTTCTTATTCAATATTTTTACGAAGGACTATCATTGATGGATAAGAGTATGATAGATGCTGCTAGTGGAGGTGTGTTGGTGAACAAGACCTTTAATCAAGCAAGGGAGTTGATATCAAATATGGCTGCCAATGCACAACAATTTAGCAACAGGCAAGATCCCATTTGAAGGAAGGTGAATGAGGTAAATATTTCTTCTGTTGAACAACGTTTAGATAAACTTACTTCTCTTGTGGAAAAGTTTGTTATAAGTAATGTACAACAGGTGAAGACTTGTGGAATCTGTTTCAATATGGGTCATTCAATTGATATGTGTCATTCAATTGATATGTGTTCTACGCTTCAAAAAGAACCCGTTGAACAAGCCAATACAGTTGGAGGATTTCCAGGCATGCCCCAGAAGAGGTATGATTCTTATGCACAAACATATAATCCGGGATGGAAGGATCACCCCAACTTCAGCTATGGAGTTAGGCCGTCAGAATTCTCACAACAGTAACCGCCAAGACAACTAGCACTTCCACAGTCAAACTCCAAGTCAGGTATATCTCTTGAAGAAATTGTTAAATCACTTGCGACTAACACTCAACAATTTCAACAAGTAACTACAGCAAGCATTCAGAACTTAGAGAACCAAATGAGTCAATTGGTGACTACAGTGAGACGTCTGGAGTCTCAAGTATTAGGGAGATTGCCTTCACAATCTGAGGCGAATCCAAAGCAAAACGTTAGTGCTGTCATCCTTAGAAGTGGGAAAGAGTTGCAAGAGCCTAGTATGAAAGTGACAGCATGTAGAAGACGAGCTTGAGAAGAATGAATTGATGCCTAAATCTCAAGATGCGCAACCCACCAGAGTGAAACCCGTACCTATTGTGATACCTCCTCCTTTTCCAAGCCGGTTTGCAAAATCCAAAAAGGAGGAACAAGAGAAAGACATCATTGAGACATTTCGCAAGGTTGAGGTAAATATTCTTTTATTAGATGCTATAAAACAAATACCTCGATATGGTAAAGTCTTTAAGGAACTGTGCACCTCCAAGAGAAAATTAAGAGGAGATGAAAAAGTACACATGGGGGAGAATGTTTCAGCAGTTCTCCAAAAGAAACTACCTCCTAAGTGCAAGGATATAGGTATGTTTACTATCCCTTGTAAAATTGGTAGTGTTAGAGTTGAAAATGCTATGTTAGATCTAGGAGCTTCTATTAATGTCATGCCTCGTTCCATTTATTCATCTTTGAATGCTGGTCCATTAAAAAAAACTGGCGTGATAATTCAACTAGCTGATAGGTCTAATGCATATCTTGATGGGGTATTAGACGATGTCTTAGTACAAGTTAATGAGTTGGTTTTTCCTGCTGATTTTTATGTACTTGATATGGAAGATTATAACTCCTCTAATTCTGTCCCAATTTTGCTAGGAAGACCTTTTCTTAAGACTGCTAGAACTAAAATGGATGTACATAAAGGGACCTCACTATGGAGTTTGATGGAGAGGTTATAGAATTCAATATGAATGATGCCATGAAATATCCTTGTGAGGAACATTCGATATTTTCTGTGGATGTTATTAACCCTATAATGCAGGAAGTTTTTTACAAGGAAAAGACGAAGACATTTCATGATAGAATGATTTTGAGAAAGGAGTTCTCTGTTGGTTAAAAAGTTCTTTTTTTTTCATTCTAAACTTAAACTTTTTCCGGGTAAATTACGTTCTTGCTGTGTTGGACCTTTTTATTGTTACTAATGTTTTTCCTTATGGTACAGTTGAGATTTGGAGTCCGACCTCTGACAGAGTTCTTAAGGTTAATGGTCATTGCTTAAAACCTTTTTATGAAGGTTTTTCGGTGAATATTGTGGAGGATGTGGCTCTCGGGAGTCCCAATTATAGAGATTGATGCATAAATGTGTGTAGCTAAAGACATAAAACAAAGGTGCGTTTTGGGAGGCAACCCAAATGATTTATTTATTTTGGTTTTTGTTATATATGCTTTTAATTTTGATTCAGATTTTTTTAAAATAATGTGTTTGCTTATTTTGGCCAGAAGAAAATTTTTTATAAGGCGTGCCCACGTCTTAACTAATAAGTACTTCTGTGATTTTTAAAGTAAAATGGTTTTAAGGCGTGCCCACGTGCTTATTAAAAAAATACTCTTGAAATTTTTAGTGTCTCAAGTGATTTATCACTAAAAAAAAAAATTTGTTTTCTTTCCCAGCAACCAGCCGCTCCAGCCTTCACCAGAGTAGCAGCTGCGTTCACCGAGCAGCCGTGCACGCCCAGTAACCCACGTATCTCAGCATCTCCCGCAGCAACAGCTCGCGCGCAACTGTCTCACCATTTCCGCCAAGCCCATAGACGTTATGAGGATCAAAGCTCACAATTCAGGGAAGTTTTTGCCTTTAATCTTTTATCCTTATGCTTTAATTTTTATGTGAGCTTTGATTATCTTACATTGGGGACAATGTAAGTTCTTGGTGTGGGGGAGGGAGTTTTGCATTATTGATGTCTGGAAGTATTATTTTCACTCTACTCATCCTTAAATGATTTTGGAGTGAGTATGCTTCATATATTATTATTTTTCTTTTCTTTTCTTTCTCACTACTCTTTTCCCATCTATCTCAAATTTTTTACATCTATTTTTATTCTATTATACTCTTTCATCACTCACATTTTATCTTTCACTTTTTATATTACTACAGACATCTTTCTCACTTCTTATCATTTTTACCTTTCCTTTTATATATCACTCCTACCTTCTTCTCATTCTACACCACTATTAATAGTTGATTCATTTGAAGAGTGTACATGATTTGATGAAAAATTTACCAACTTTGTGAGGATTTGAGCCTATAAGCAACCACTTTGCTCTAATTATTTTTGTTATGTGAATATCAATCCTAATTTGTTTATTCTAGAACTTGCTTTGTTATGCATGTTGAAGCCACATTACGGGATTTTATGCATTAAAATGATAAGGGCAAACCATTTACCATTTTTTTATTCTCGCATTTTTCATTTCTCTCTACCCGAAGACCTTTATTTGCTATCTTCGTTTGAGCCTTAACCATTACCCATCTAATTCTCTCCGTCTACTTAACAATTTTTCTTCTTTTTGAGCCTCAATTTAAGGAGATTTTTGGACTCATTGTGTGGATATATTTTGTTGTTTTTTCTACCTTGTATTAAAGTTTCTCAATTAGATTAACAAGCATTATGCTTGAATTAAATTGTGCAAGGTTTGTTTCTTTTGTTTGATTAAAAAACAAAAAAAAAAACAAAAAGGAAAAAAAAAGAAAGAAAAATAAAAAAAAGAAAAAAAATTGTTTACATTCTTGGTGACTTGAGTAGAAATAAGCATTTGGATATCATAAGTTCATTCAATGAGTTCATTCTTCTCATTTTGATCTCTTTTTCTTTCTTAAACCTTTCTTTTTCATTTAACCTATTTAACCCCATTACAACCCTTTTAAGACCCTTAGATTTTTGCATTTTATTCATGTTTTGTGGATTGAGATGTGATATATGAGCAAGCTTATGGTAATAGCATTTTTTGATTTGATTTGAGTGAATAAATGACACCCTAAACACTTTGAGTGCATGGAGTGAGGTTATTAAGAGGGCTATTAAATCTTGTTGCACTTAAATTTTGAATGGATCTTCTTGGTGGTTGAATGTTCTTATTCTATCTTATGAGATTCTATGCTTTAAAATCCTTATCTCTCGAATGTTGATCGACTTAATTTCTTGAGGTATGCTTGCTTAAAATTATTTTTGGATGAGTTGAGATGAGAATTGAGTTGAGATTTGAGATTAATCTTGAGTTATATGCTTGAGGACAAACATCATCTTAGTGTGGGGGAATTTGTTAGAGTGCAATTTATGCACTAGTTTTGCATTGTTTACTTCCCTTAATATCGATGTTTTGCACTTAATAATAGTGATCTACTTGTGTTTTACTTTTGTAAGTGCAATTCTACTGATTGCTGATAAAATTGAGGTACAAGATGATGCTTAAGGATGATTGTTCTCTTGGAGAAATTATGAGCGGCAAAACAACTTTGTTGATAAGGCGTGGGCGCGTGCTGTCAACTATGGACCTGCAGTTTTTAGTTTAACGTGTTTTGTATTTTTGGTTATTTTTGTAATTACGAATTTAATATTTCAGCTATTAGTATTTTATTTTAAATAGAACTCTAAAAGAAAAGAGAGAGAGGGAGAGAGAGTATTTAAGAGAGGAATCTATAGTGAAAAGGGAGGATTGGAGAAAAAAGAAAAAAACCCTAAATCTAAACTTTTCTCTTCTCTCTATGAAGAACTAAACTTATTTTTCTGGTTGACAGATAATGAAGCTTTGATTCATCACTACTGTGAGATCTTTTTTATACTTTAATTGGTTTATTACTTTTTGGGTATTTGTTTATTCTCTGAATTAGTTTCATGATTATGTTTGTTAATTAGGTAATTGGCCACTATTTAATTATCAACTTAATCTATTGTCAATTAAAGGATTCATCGTATGAAGATTTTAATGTTTGTGACAAATAACATAGCAGTGAGTTGTGTTATGAGAATAAACAATCTAATTTAAATGAATCATTGTATGTGTTGATTAGCATTTGGGTTTCTCTGGTTTTTCAGGCTGTCAATTGATTAAATCCTATAATCGTATCTAGGGTTGTCTATTGATTAGGGAAATAACCAACGGTCGTACCTTGGTTATTGACTAGTTAAGGAGAGATTGGCTATCAAAAGGTCTCAATAGCTATAACCGGTCTATTCATAAGTAATAATAATCTATATTTGAATCAATGATCAGTAGTCGAATCAAGCTGAGTTAATTCCTTCAACTAGAGCTTTCTCCAATTTGAATTACAACTTTAATTTGTATTCTTGTTATTTTAATTTGATTTTTATTATTGTCAACCAAACCCCCATTTTATGTTTTACGTTTTAAAAGGATTTAAATAATTGCCAATCTCTGTGAACACGACCCTGCTCAATCACTATACACAATTTATTTAGAGTAGGAATTTATTTTTGTTGGCTTCGACAACCATCAGGTTTAAAAGCAGCTTGTATAATCCTTTCTCAGCAAAACCTTGCAGAAGAACTTGCCCCCCTCAGTGTATCCTTCATATAATAAACATCACCAGAAAATTCAACTGTCAAGTTATTATCAGTGGTGAGTTTGGACATGCTTAGCAAGTTTTTAGTAATTGAAGTGACCAGTAGGATATCTTTGAGTGTTATTTGTGTATGAATAGATTTGGCATTTGAATGTGAGTGTTTATAACAAAGGAAAGCATCACCAATATAAGTAATAGCCAAACCTTGACCATTGCCAATGATGAGCTGATCTGACCCTTTGAACTCCTTTCTGACATGCATGTTAGGCATGTTGTTGGTCAAGGGATGAGTGGCACCACTATCGAGATACCATCCATTGTCAGCTGGTCCTTCAAAATTAGCAACATATGCAGCTCCAGGCGTTGTGAAATCTTTTGATGTATAAGGTGAGATGGAGTTTGGAGAGTAATACATTGGTTGTAGACAATTCATATCAAAAGATTCTTCAAATGGACATGTAGAAAATTGTGGTTCAAAAGCAGTCAAGTAGGCAGACTTAGCAGTTCTACCTCTACCAAAAGGTTTTGGTGAAGGTACAAAATCATCTCCATACCTATGCCAACAAGCATCAGCAGTATGCCATTTCTTGTGATAAATTTGACATACAGGTAGTGTGCCGTCAGAATTTCCAGCATGCATAGAAGGATTTGCAGGCATTGATCTGTGAGTATACATTGGTTGTCCTCTTCCATAACTACTGAAATTACTATTTCCTGAAGTAAAACCTCCGGGATAATGCTGAAAGAACATGCCTCTACCAAAATTTGGTCTTCTACCACCACCAAAATTACTATTAACACCACGATATCCACCTCCATATGAACCTCTTTTACTATTACCCCTAATCTGAGAGTAATTTGCATTCATCATGCTATAATTAGCATTGAACACATCTGTAGCATTCTGAGTTTGTTCTAATCTCGCTTCATGTGTAAGGAGTAAGGCATATGCTTCATCATAATCTATTTTGTTTGCAGTGATAATAGAGGCTAAATCCAAATAACCAAATCCTAAGCCATTCAGAATTCTCATTAATAGATCCTTTCCGGTTATGGAGTCACCAGCACATGCAAGTTTGTCAGCAAGCATTTTCATTTTACCACAGTATTCTTCAATAGACATTGAATCTTTTCTTAAAATATTCATCTCATATCTAAGTTGCATCACTCTAGCCTTGAATTGCACTTCAAATTGTTTTTCAATAGAGGTCCAAACAGAAAACGAAGTATCACAACCTATAACAAAACTTAAAATACCTTCACTGATTGTAGATAATAGCCATCCAAGAAGGATCTGATTTTGAGCACGCCAGTTGATGTAGGCTGGATTCTCAGCTCTTTGTTCTGAAATTTCATCTTGATGTTGAAGTTGGATCATGAATATATTAATATGGTACAGCTCGATTTCCAAAAATATAATGTTCAAGTCGATTGCCCCTTATGGATGTGAGAACTTGTTTGCGCCATAGCAAATAATTGGATCAATCAAGCTTTACAGGAGTAGTGAATGTGAATGAAACATTTAAAGGTTGATTTTGATTAATTTGGATTTGAGTGAGTTGTACTGGAGTTCGCCATGATTATTGCTCTGATACCATAAAAGAAATATGAAATGAAGTGTTTGGCTTAAAAGAAAATAACAAATAAAATAACAGAGAAAATAATCTTCTAATTTTCCAGATCTTTTATTTCTTATTAAGAATGATTACATCACTTCTATTTATACTAATTAATCAATAACTAACTAAGAATTAAATCCAGCTAATCATTTGTTCAGTATACACTGTGAGTAAAAACAAACTTTAACTAACTGTGCTGAGCTAGCAGTCTGGACTATTACGTTGCTTAACAGCTTCTGATAGTTTGACTTGAGTTGACCCAAGCTATGTTTTCTCATGCTCTGCATAATGTGCTTCCTTAACAAGTTGAGATTATTTTCAGAGGAAAAGTATGTAATTTCACTAAAATATTTTTACTTTATTTTCCAATATTGACTGCTAGAAACTGAGAAGAATGCTAAATCGCCGAAAATTTTACAACTATAAGCATTTTTTCTATTGACTGGCAGAACTAAAGGGGCCTAAATGATATGAGATACGTTAAGCTTAATTTACTCTAAGAGAATTGCTACAACATCTTGATTTGTCATCATGAGTTTATTTTGTGAGATGTGAAATACAAAGCTCAATTAGGAATTAGGTTATATTTGTTGACCATTTCTCACATCGGTTGTGTACGGCTGGTTAATATGCTATCATGGCAAGTTATTTTAAAAAGCATTGAGTTTCGTAGCTTTATCTGTTTATATTCAAATGTATCTCTATATGCTTGAATGTTGTCTTCCAATTAATATCACTAGTATTTTAAAAAAAATTCAATTTAATCTATACTGTTTGCCCTATGCTGAATTGCTGATGTCTTCATATTTTAATGACAGGAAGAAGGAAACCACGTACCGATTAAATTCAACATTCTAGTCTAATCTCTAGAAGCATTTAATAAATGGGTGAGTTTTTTTGCAAGGAGGTTCCCTTCTGTATGTATTTTGTAGGGCCATGCAATTAAGAGGTTTGATGTGTTGGGAAAATATGCTCTTTAAAAGCATATGTATTTATTTAATTGTAATAAATATTTTTTCTGATTAATAAAATTAATGAGGTATTTTATTCAAATATCTTAATTGCATTAATATTTTGATCAAAGTCCATTTAATCATATTATATGTATTTATGTGATCACCATGTGGATTCACAGAAGACATAAATACAAGTTATCTAATGATTAAATAAATTTAGTTCGCAATTGATAAATAAAGTTGGGCACTTTATTTAAGTATAGACTATAATGAATTCATTAAATGATTTATCTTAATCATATATAAATTTATTGATGTAGTATGACTACATTGAACAGGATCACATATGAGATTTAATTAACTTTGTAATAACTGTCAGACTTATTAAATCTCATAGGCATTAATTTTACTGTAATCTTAATATTGAGTAAATTATGATTTCATGATTGTAATTGTTATTCCATTTGAGTTACCAATGAGCACGACACATACTTGTGGTCAAGATTACCCGGTATCTTGGTAGGAGTAATTATGAGTATTGGAGTTATGGATTAACAATATAGAATTTGTACAATACATCTCTTGATGGGTTTTCGGCACTTGATCATAAAATTCTCTGACTAGAGTGTGTCAAATATATTTACTATATTGAAAATGATCATTAGAGAAAACCAGTAAGTATCAAGGAACAAGATGTAATTAAATTGATTGGACAGTTGAGATATCGATTTAATTAATGATGTGGTACAAAGGACTGTGCAATAAAGAAATCAATGTGGCTTAGGATGAGTTATTATTTGAGCATACAATTATGGAGGTCAATTCCAATCTTTTAGTGGAGTAAATTTGGAATTAAATAATTAGGCTAGTTTAATTACAGGCCTAATTGTTATAGCCACTATTGTATGTTCCCAAATAATCCCCGGGTTAGCTCATTTAATTGACTGCACCACTACTGAATTAATAAGCAACATAACTAGTTATTTGGGTCAAAAGCCTAAATATATCATTTAGTGAGAGGCTCAATTTAATTAGCTTGTGTGTAAGGGGCCATATGTTATTTTACAAGGTGGGTCCAGGCTTATTTTCTCTAAAAGAAAGAGAGAGCAGCCACCTTATACAGATCAGAGAAAAAGATTTTTCTCTCAATTGTTGAAAGAAAAATTTTCTCGTGCTAGTTGCTTTGGTAGTAATAAAGGCGCCCACATGTCAAGTGCAGATCAAATCTGAGTCATAACCTGGAAGATCATTGGTGACAGTTCGTGATCTAACAAGTGTGGTGGTGATGGATCGTAATCTAACAGGCGTGGTGGTAACGGATTGTGATTTGGGAGCCCAAATCACTTCAGCGGAAAAAACTAAATCGAATTTTTAAGGTACGATTTCTAGGTTACAAATTCTTATATATTATATGAGAGCGATCTTAAAAATGTTTGATAAAAATTGAAAAAACTGATTTTTCTCCAACATGATGATCATAATTCACTGATTGACTGTCCTTCAAAATTTTGAAACCCGAGTTATACATTTCATTATCTTAAACTTGAACATATGAGATTGCATTGGTTTTGCAGCTACTTCCATGTTTGTTTATGAGCACCTTTGATCACATTTTATGTATAAAATTAATGATTCTAAACTTACAGTGGAGCTTTGCCAAGGGAACCAATGCCTTCTGGTATTACTGCAAGGCTTCCAACCTTGGAGGACCTTGAGGCCTATGCCATTGGACAATGGGAGGGGTGAACTTTACATGTTCTGTTCTTTCATGTTTAAGGATTTTTCATGCCAATCATGCTAACCTCAAGGAGATGCGATGACATAATTAATTACAATTGGTGTATCAATTAAGCTATTATCTTAAATCTTCCAATTCTATTAATCCAGTGTTTCTTGCTGCAACTTATTAGTTCAGCCCAAGCTAAAAGGCCGACAAATTTCAGCTCTTCCACGATGAAGGTTTTCCAGCATAGTCTTTTGATTCAAAGGTAGTATTTTATGTCACATTTGTAATCATCAGTTTCTTGTTGCAAACAGTTGAGAATCCTGGTTCTTGCATTTGGTATCATGTTATTTATGTGCCTTATTTGCAGGGATAAAGAAGCCCCAAGGTTAACAGAGAGTGGTTTTCAATTTTTGGAATGTGTGTTAATCACAAGATTTTGGATTCCCTCTTGTTTGAGCTAGTGGAACTTATTTTTCCTATGTTTAAATTTGCAGCTGATGGATACTAATACACAGCTCTGGTACATCGTTAGAGAATATATTTCCAATTCCCTGGTGTGGCTTCTGATATTCTTTTCAGTGGTTTCTCTGCATCAAAATTTCTGCGCGTCCCTGTCTTTGATTCACTGGTATATTCTCTCTTTGTAAAAACTAAACTGAGTGAAGTATTCAAAGGCCAAAATAACGGATTGACTTATCTTTAAATCTCATTACGTTACCCAATTCTTCATTTTAGAACTTTTATTTTTATATTATGCACATGTTTATGCGATTAAAGAGTTCATATTTAGATGTATGTATATCTTTTTACTTTTTGAATATTAATGCCTTCTTTGATTTTTATTCTATTTCTCAATAGATTTGTATAATTACTGCTAACACAGAGTAGAACTAAAAGATTTTCTTCTTTGGTATTTCATTGGACTATTTAATTGAGATAAAAGTTCACCGGCGATCTAATTATATGTGGGATAACATGACTCTATGCTTGCTTATGGTCTACAATACCAATAATATATCATATAGCTTTTCTCATTTTCTTGCAGGAACGAGGCATAAATCAAGCAGATCTGATTTCTTTTCTTCTGGAGCTTAGTTTCCATGTCGCTGGGGAGGTAGCACATATACATTTTATAGCTGAACACATTATTATTCAGTTATTCCATTTATTATTCAAGAAGTATGATAGATGACTGTTTGGCTAATACTTTTGGTTATAACAGAATTTCAAACATTTTTTGGGGTATCATTGCTGCATTGAATATTGTCTTTTGTTCTCTTATTCATTTTTGTAAGCTTATGTCTATCCTAGTATTGCTTTTAACTTCTTAGCATATTGAGGTCCTTAAAATTTTTATGTCAAGGAATTCTCAAAGTGGTTTGAGATCTCACTTTATTGCTATACTATTTGCTTCTTCATGTTATAGGCATATAATTTAAATACACTGAGTGAAATACAAAGAAGTATGATAAAAGACTTTGCAGACATGGGATTGGTCAAACTTCAACCGGTTGTACTAGTTTGTGCTACAGAAAATGCTGGTTATCTCTGTTAATTTTGTATTACTTTGTTGGAGTTCTCATATATTTTACATGGCTATTCAGGGCAGGTGTTGAATATGAACTGCAAATCAGCTTATAGTCGAGTGTGACAAGTCGGTTAAAGATTCGTCGATAGCATGACATGTCGATTGAAGTTCCTAAAGAGGCTATACGACAAGAACATCGTGTCATCTGTATATGCAAAGAAGACATGTGACTTCAGCACGTGAGTCACTTAAAGGAAACGACAGCCTGAGCTGTCGTTTTGATACTTTGAAGAGACGAGATGGAGACACATGTTTTGGAAGCTGATCAAAAGTCTGTTAAGCTGTTGATAAGCGCGGGAAGCTACTGATCTTCTCTTTCATTTAACAAAGAGGAAACTTGCTGGTGTTTTGATCGAGCAAGAGCATGTATATATATAGCTGGATATTCAGGAATAACGGCAGTTGTTATTTGGTTGTTATATTTTCTATAAAAGCTTGTTCTCTGGAGACAGTTGATTCAATAAACTTGGGTTCATTCTTTCACAGTGGACGTAGGCTTCCATAGCTGAACCACTATAAGCTTTCTGTGTATTGTTCTTTTTATTGATTTGTTTTGCTTGACTGGGCTGGTACAACATTTGTTAAATTGAGTACAAGTTGCATTAGATTTAGATTCAAGAACCATTTCTGAGTGAGTTTTGGGGAGCCATTATCAGTTCTTTACTGGTTTTAGGCACAACAGCAGGAAAGAAAGTTGATTTATACCTACAATTGCAGACAATTGTGTGATTGATTTTTTTTTTAAATTATAATTTTGCTTTGTAAACTGCATTAATTTTCTATTAGTTTAGGTCAATCTTGTTAAATTATTATTGTCAAAAACCAAAATGAGGTCTCATTTTTACACTCTAATTACATAGCTCATTCTACATTTTCTTCTCTTTAGGGGTTTGTTGTAGTGGAAACAAACTTCAGGATGTATGCTTATTCAACATATAAGCTACACAATGAAATTTTGCGTCGTTTCTCAAAGTAAGCCAGCCATATGCTTGATAAATTGTTTCTCTCCTAGGTTAAAGTTTTGAATTACATTTTGTTATTGAACTACATTAGTCAGTCCTAAAACCTTTTGTTGAATATTTTTCCAATGTGCAAGATAAAGTATCAACTTCCAAACCTTATAGTCGGAGCAATAACGAAAGAAAGTTTGTATAATGCTTTTGAGAATGGCATTACAGCTGAGCAGGTGAGTTTGGTATTTAGTTGATTTGGTGATCTGTTTTTCCATAAAAAAATGTCCGATGTGGTAAATTAACTTGCATATATGCAAGTAACTTCTGACATTCTTAATAATTTGCCCCTTTACACCTCTTTTTGGGTCCCAGCCATCGTCATCTCAACATACTTTTACATCAACCTAGATTATTATTATTATTTTTTTTTTGGGTGGAGAAGGTTTTTTGCGAGCTTACATATTGTTTATGATATTCTTGTGGTCGAAATAGTTTTTTCTTTCAAAGTTGCCTTTTTATTTCAATTACTTTTGCAGTCATTCTGACTCCTCTAACTCAATGTTCGTTTGTTTTGCTGATAATTTGTTTTCTTCAGCCAAATGCACATCCTCGGGTTGTTGACAGAATACCGTTTGTACCAGAAAATGTTTGTGATCAGGTCATAATTCTTTCCTCCATTTAGATGTATTGCACGTATCAATGCTTCCAGACCTTCCATAGCAAAATTCTCAATATTTTCTACATAGTACATATCAATTAACATAGATGATTATTTATATTCTAATGTTTCAAATTCTGGTGTTTCTTTGACAGATAAGATTGTGGGAATCCGATTTGAATAGGGTTAAAATGACCCCTGCGCATTATTATGATGAGTTTCCCTCGAGGGTAATCTGAGCATTTTAATTAGATTCATTTCTCATCTCACATCTTTCAGGGATTACATTTTAAAGTTACGTCATAAATCTTGTAGAATGTCTTTGAGGCTGCTTGTGATTATGCAAGAGATCAAAGTGGTTTGCTCTGGAAGGATTCAAAGAAAAAGTGTCTAGTTGTTATGCAGAAATTCATATGCACATGAGAGAGTTCCTTCGGGGGTCAAAACAAGTAGAATGATATGTTTTCTTGGCCATGCAGAACTTACTGAACAAAAAGGATGACAAGCCATGTGTCGCTTGGGATTGTTGCATGGTATGGTTGAAGTCCACGAAAAGGCATCCAATCCCTACATTTGAGGGATGTGCACTAGAAAATACGAAAGGAGGAAATTGTTGTGTTATCTTCTCTGTATATTTGATCATTAATTTAACTTAATATGACTGAAATATGAATGATGGAAGTTTATAGAATTTTGATGGCAAGTTTTTTGTAAAAATTTGTATCAATTTAATCAAAATTCAATTTTGTAAGTCCGCCTTTATTTATTTATTTTTTACTTACACAGCTTTGTCGAGTGCCCATTTTGTGGCTTGTAGACAAACTGACAAGTGGATCTAATTATGAACATTTGCTGTTTGCATTCGAAAATGTAGAGCAATAATTTTTCCTAGTAAAAGATAGAAATGAATGTAAAAGCGTTGCTGCCCTTATCATAACTCTTCATTGTATAAAATATTATAATATTATATTTGTCAATTGCACCACATAGTATTATAATATGGTCAGCACAAAATCTTATGTGATAGAACCTGCATAAACTAAATCTGAGGGGACGCGGGTTTTATAACTATTTTGAGACAAAAGATTATTTTTTGCCTTTCGTTCTCACCTTCATTCTTAGATTGGCTCAAGCAGTTCTTTCCGTCATAAACTAAATCTCATGTGTTATTTATAATTATTTTAATTATTATTGTTTATTAATATTATTATTACCAAATGATAATAATTAACGAAGGGTTTTTTAATAAATTGAAATAATTCATTCAAATTTCATGACAAAGTAAACACAATAATAGAAATGAAGTTCATTTCAATTCCGATTCCTATTATTCATGTAAATAATTTATTTTGATTCTCAGTCGTGATTCTCATTCCAACCCAATCCTGATTCCAGATTAATAAACGCACCATAAATTTTTTGGTGAACGAAATGGGGAGTGAAGGTAAGATTTTTAATGGGGTGGAGAAGGGGGCAGGTCTCTCTACCCCCTCCCCACCCCACCCCACCTCACCGTCATTCCTAGTGTTAAAATGTCTAAATTACTCTTATGATATCATTAATGCTCATCATTATTATCCGCACCTTAAAGTTGAAGTTGGGGATAATTGGCGCAAGTACTTTTTTGAACGGAGGCCTATCGACCTGGCTTGTTAGTTGTTACTTTTGTTTACAAGTGGCTTTGCTTTTGATATATCTAAAGACTTATAAGGAATTGAAGTAGTTGAGTAATTTCTCAATTAAGGGTATGATGGTTTCTTGCCTGGATGGACTTCGTGCCTTGATTCTCGGGTAGGAGTGCACGTCCTGCTAACCGTTAATGACCGTGTCTCCTCACCTCAAACTCTAGCAGGGATTGTTTATGCTCTTAGTGGGAGGCCGACTCCCGTTACGGTCCCGTGGAGGGTGCATTCGTGTACGAGCAAAACATTCCTACTCATGTTCCCCTGCTACCATAGCTCTGCGGAATATACCTGTTCGCAGAATCCTCCTACCATATACCTACTCATCGTGGCTAGTCTTGTCGAGGTATTACCCCCAAACATCGGTCCCCCTGTTTTGGTGTTGGGTAATGCAGTGGACCAACAGTAGAAACTCAACGGTTCTGGCTTGCGCGGGATAGAAAGAGGCTTTATGGAGTCGTGTCGCATTAAATTGCAGGCGAGGTGATGTGGAAGAGATCTATCCCTCCATTTGAATTTCAAACCGGTGGCTATGAGACCCTTGGAACTCGTGCCCTTAAATGCTGACAGCCCGATGGTTTATTTCTCATTAAGGAACCCAAAAATCCCGAAGAAAAAATTCATCTCTCAGCCCTCTTCTACTTCTTTGGTGACTGAATAACTTCTTTCCCTCGGCGTAAAAGCTACTGTCCTTGTCTTTACTTCGCTGGGCCACAACTGCAGGTATTATCTCTATTTCCTTGGTCTTGGATTGTTATAGAAAATTTATTTTCTCTCTGTTTTGCTTGGGTAGTGTTTAGTGGTATTGTTCTAGTCATGGTTTAGGAGATGTCAAAAGGCAAAGAGAAGATAATTGAGATTGATAACGACGAGTTAGACTTCTTATCTAGTCTGCTCGTCGATCCTGCCTTTGACCCCGGGCTCCCTTTAGAACCCATTAGATCTAGTGTTGGGACTAGTGCTAGGAGGATGTCTCCCCAAACAACCTCCTCAACCAATAATAGCGGCGACAAGGGATCTTCTGGTTCGGAAGATACCTTGAGTGAGGACCAGGGAGAAGATGCTGGTGACATGTCCCCATCAGAAACATCGCGACCCGATAGGAGGAGCATAATAGGAGGTAGGGCTCTATCGAAGCATTATGCTATTGACTTCATTACGTGTACAGCCACAGTAGACGAGCTTGATAACCTCCGGGCTAGGTATGACATTCCTGGTGATATACCCCTTAGGATCCCAGGAAAAAAAGATACTCCTAGTCGGCCTTCTAAGGGATACGTTACTCTGTTTCTAGAGAGTTTTAAGCTTGGGATGAGGTGCCCTATACAACCCTATTTTGCCCGAATACTGAATGGGTTGAACTTAGTTCCTGGTCAACTGAATCCCAACGGGTGGAGGGTGCTTTCTCCTCTATTTATATTGTGGGACAAATGCTGCCAGAACGAGCCCACAATTGATGAGGTAAAGCACTTGTACAAGCTAAAGAGCAGGCCCAAAGACGCCGGCTGGTATTACTTCCTGTCAAGTACCAAGACCAAGAAACCCATAACTGATCTTCCAACTGGTGGTGGTGGGAATTAGAAGAGAAAGTTCTTTTTTGCTGGGGGTCCCTGGGGTCAGGTTGCACAGATTGACGGGAAGAACTATTTCGTCCCACCCCGTTTCGTGGTCTTAGGTTGCCTGCTCGCTTTAGATTTATTGTATCCCTAGCTGTTCTCATTTTATTGATTTATTTCTAACCCAATATCTGCTCGTACTGCAGGTTCTTGGGGTGTGCATTACCCGCTACAACCTGAATCGCTCAAGGAAGTCCAGGCTGTGTTAGCCAATTCATGCTCGGGTCGGGAGTTGCTATCTATTTACAACTTCTTTTAATCTCGCCTGGTGCATACCGATCGTAAAATAGAGGATGTTGTGATCGGGGTTTTGACTCGGAAGCGTCCTCGACCTCATACTGCTAAACACGACCGGAATAAGGGTGCTCTATTTGCGAAATGGGTGAACATCACGGAGCAGGTCCCCCCTTGAGAACTCTACCACCTCCTCCTGCCAAAGTTGGAGAAACATCACGGAGCAGGTCTCCACCATCTGGGTCGAAACCTCGTTTGCCCTACAATCGAGCAGAGCATCTGGTCCCTTATATTAGCGAGTTTTCTAGGCTCGTGAGCAAAAAGGACTTGGAGGACTTTGATAGTTGCAATCTGGGCGAGCTGGTGGGAGCTATGCAGTATAGTGCTTTTCACCTCGGCTGCATGGCCACTTATTATAAGGCAAAGGTTGGCTGCTATAATCAAAGGATGAGAGAGAACGTTCAATCGGCCAAAGCCAAAACTAAAGCTGCCGAGAAGAAAGCAAGAGACCTGAATCTCGAGAATCTGAAGTTGATAGAGCGAGAGTCTCTCGCTCAAGCAAAGGCCATTACTCTTGAGGAAGAGTTGATTAAGGTCAAGGAGGATCTGCAGAGGCAAAAGGCCACCTACGAGGCTCAGCTCGAATCTCTCAAGGATTCCCACCAGGCTCAGGTCGAGAATCTAGAAAAGGAAGCTGACAACAAATATGACCAGGGTCTGCGGCATTTTTATCCCTGAATTATGGCTGTCTTAGGGGAGCAGCACCCTGATCTAAAGATGGATGAGCTTGCTGCTAGTGTTCCTCAGTACATGGACTTGGAGGCAGCAAAAAAGGATGTCGAAGAGGTGGAGCCAAATGCGGCGGAGGAGGGAAACTCTCCTCCTTGTGCAGTCCCTGCTGATGCTGCTGAGGCAAGTACCCCCCTGGGTGCAACTGGTGATACCCCCTGCACCCGAGGCGGACCAGCCAACCGAGACTGTTTAGCGTACTGACCCGCCGTCCTTTTGAATGTATCTTGTACTATAGTTGCTTTTATGAAACTCTGTATGTTAAGACTAGCAGCTTTTCATTATTATTGATAAATTAATAAGAATGTTCTTATTTTCTTTCTCGTGTTCTAGTTGCAAATTATTTTACATTTGAGGGTCTGCTTGTCTTCGCTTGGTCGAGCAGATCCTAGCACGCTTGGCTTCTGGTCTCGCCATAAGACAAGCTTTGAGACTTGGTGATCCTTTGCATGCCTTAGAAATTTTTATAATGCTTGGGAGTCTGCTCGCCTTCGCTTGGTCGAGCAGATCCTAACACGCTTGACTTCTGGTCTCGCCATAAGACAGGCTTTGAGACTTGGTGAGCTTTTGCATGCCTTAGATATTTTACAACGTTTGTGGGTCTGCTCACCTTCGCTTGGTCGAGTAAATCCTGGCACGCTTGGCTTCTGGTCTCGCCATAAGACAGACTTTGAGACTTAGTGAGCCTTTGCATGCCTTAGAGATTTTTATAACGCTTGGGAGTCTACTCGCCTTGGTTTGGTCGAGCAGATCCCGACACGCTTGGCTTCTAATCTCACCATAAGACAGACTTTGAGACTTGGTGAGCCTTTACATGCCTTAGATATTTTACAACGTTTGTGGGTTTGCTCGCCTTTACTTGGTCGAGCAGATCCCAACACGCTTGGCTTCTAGTCACGCCATAAGATAAGTTTTGAGACTTGGTGGGCCTTTGCATGCCTTAGAGATTTTTATAACGCTTGGGAGTTTGCTCGCCTTGATTTGGTTGAGCAGATCCCGGCACGCTTGGCTTCTAGTCTCGGCATAAGACAAGCTTTGAGACTTGGTGAGCCTTTACATGCCTTAGAGATTTTTATAACGCTTGGGAGTTTGCTCGCCTTGATTTGGTTGAGCAGATCCCGGCACGCTTGGCTTCTGGTCTCGCCATAAGACAGGCTTTGAGACTTGGTGAGCTTTTGCATGCCTTAGACATTTTACAACGTTTGTGGGTCTGCTCGCCTTCGCTTAGTCGAGCAGATCCTGGCACGCTTGGTTTTTGGTCTCGCCATAAAATAGGCTTTGAGACTTAGCCTTTGCATGCCTTAGGAATTTTAAAGAACATTACAGCTAACTGAAATTCCTTATCGTGTCATTACTTGCTGAATTCGGTTTACACGAGATTGATTTAACATAAAATAAATAACAATGAGCACGAATAAAAATAACTTTAAAACATAAACAAGTCTTACTGCAAGTATTTCCTGAGGTGTGCTGCGTTCCATGGGCGTTTCACCTCGTGGCCATTCGCGCGAGCAAGCTTATAGGCTCCGGGTCCAGCTATCTACTTGACCCTATATGGCCCCTCCCAGTTTGGTCCAAATACACCTTGTGTCGAATCTTTCGTGTTCTGGTTCACCTTCCTTAGTACCCAATCGCCGACCTTAAACTGTCATATACACACCTTCTGGTTGTAGTATCGAGCAACCCTCTGCTGGTAAATGACTGATCGCTTCGATGCTTGCTCCCTCTTTTCGGTTAGTAAATCCAGATTCAAGCATATCTAGTCGTTGCTTTCCTACTCATCGAAGTGATCTGTCCGGTGCGTGGTCGTCCATATCTCGACTGGTACAACAGCTTCATATCCAAAGGCCAAGGCAAACGGGGTTTCGCCGGTTGCTGTTTTGTGGGTTGTCCTGTACGGCCATAATACACCTGGTAGCTCATCAACCCATGCACCATTTTTTGCTCCAAGCCTGGTTTTCAAAAGCCTCTTGATTATCTTGTTGGCTGCTTCTACTTGTCCGTTAGACTGAGGGTGAGCAGACGAGCAATACTTCAACTTTATCCCGAGGTTCTGGCAGAAATCCCTAAAGTTATGGTTGTCAAACTGTCTGCCATTGTCTGTTATCAAGGCATAAGGGATCCCGTATCGACAGATCAGGTTCCTCCATACAAAGTCGGTCTTCTTTTTCTCTGTGATCCTACTGAGGGCTTCCATTTCTATCCATTTCGTGAAGTAGTCTATCGCTACTATTGCATACGTTGCTGCCCCTCGTCCTTTTGGCAATGACCCAATCAAATCAATTTTTGAGTGTTTTTACCCATTCGCCCCTAGTGTCTAAATGATTGGAGATTGGTGCCAATTTTCTTAGCTCTAGTGGATAAAACTACACAATGACCCACATATGTTTTAACTAACATATAACAAAGCGCAATTTTAAAAATGCCCTTACTTTTACAGCTAATATAAGATAAATTTAAAATTTTCACTAGTTAATATAAGAGAAAATTAGATTTTATTTTTTTTTAGTTTAACAATATAAATTTTTTTAACTTTAAATGGATAAATTAATTAGATTTTGGATATCTATTAAATATCCATACCCATCTAATATCTAATTGGATATTTTTAAAAATATCTATATTTAAGAAGATTTTGGATGGATATTATCCAATCCAATTGGATTGAATATATAGATATCCAATTTGGATAAACCAATTTACCATCCCTAGATGTTGACCCAAACAGCTCTTGCCCAACCAAAAACTTTATCCTATGTTTTATTTAAGTGGGTTGGCTAATCCGCTGAACATCAAAAGGGAAAAGGCTCGTGGCTTTGATCGGGTAGAGACCACATTAATAACTTTTTTACACCCGCTCCATTTCATCATTTATGTTTATATTATAAATTTTAGTTAAATTTTTACTTTTAAAAAATTATAAAAGTTTGGAGTTATAAAAATAAAAATATATAATAAGAAGAAAATAAATTAAGATTTTAAAATTCATATGTATTCTAAAAAAAATAGAAAAATAGTTTTAAGGTGAAGTTTTATTGAAATTGACTAATTTTAATATACTGATTTGTTAAAGCTAGCTCTAAAATATAATTAGTAAAAAGAAAAAAGAAAAAAAAAAGAGTTGGATTATTATACCTCTTTAAATTCCTCATAAAAACATTTTTTAATGAAAATATCTCATTAAACAAACAAATAAATTTATTATTTCATAAACACTGGGCCCAATTCCTAATAATAACATATGAATATGTTTCCTTCTCACATTTTAGTAAATTTCATTTGACACCTGATAATTGTATCGCCTGGGTTGTAGTTAACTAAGCATCACCAATCAATTTCGAGAATTCCTCAGTCAACTTCCTCGTACGTTTTACGAATAGCACTCAGTTACCTGCAAGATATAGTTAATTAAATTCCGAAACAGTTCTCCACCAAAAAAAAAAAATCAGCTATAAAGAAATTAAAATTATAATAATAGTCCGATGTTGAAATCCAGACCATATAAAGAAATTAATAAAATTCCTAACTTCTCGTCACCAATGTCACTATATTGAGAGCACTGCTTTTACATCAATTTGGTAATTTCCCTCCACCAATGTTTATTATATTTCATCAATTTGAGATTAGCAACCCTACTTGCAATTGTAACATTTTTAAAATTTTTTTTTAAATCATTGTAATTGTTTGTTGGTTTGATGTTAATACTTTTTTTTAATTTATTCATTTGTTTATTTATTTTTGTCACATCATCGAAGGATTTTGATTTATGCATCCTAAAATTTCTATGAAACCTTTCATAAAATATTTTATTACACAATGTCCTTAAATTAAATTATGGATATAGATAAATTACACCTACCTCTTCAATTTTAGAATAAAAAATAAAAAAGATTAAAAAAAGTTTAAAATTTTTTGAAAATGATAAAAGATGGATTTAAAAGTATTTTTAAAGAGCGCAAATACCCCATCCCTCATAAGCAATATATAAAAAAATAAAAACAGGACAAACAGTCCTAATAAAGTAATTATAATTTATAATCGCTCGATCATCATCAACAATCAATAAAGTACTTTTATAATAAATCAGTGCCATATAACACACACAACATATCACATGCTCATAATGGATTAATTCCTTCTTTTATTAAAATATAGCATCGATTTCTCCAATTGATGGTTATTGCAAACGTATTGATATGACATAACAGAAATAACCATTTAACAAATCCACGGGGATCGTGGATGGCCATTGTCAAGATCTCCGCGAAATAAGAGGTAGTGATCATTATAATGATCGTTATACTCCTTGATCGCACATTCTTCACTTGTAAGTCCCGAGCAATCGTCATTTTTCACCCATAATGTAGCTTTGTCCTCCTTGTCAAAATTTTATTTTATTTTATTATGCGAATACCACTCTAATGGTGGGGGTTAGACGGGACCCCTACCTGTCATTTAAAACATATAAAAAAATTATATGAGGAGGGGAACATAAACCAAAACCTTCAATTAAGATAAATAAATATAACAGTAAAAGATATGATTTAGGCATAGCCTAATATGAGAGGAAAAAGACTAATGCAGACGGTGATAATATCTCTTACGATACTTGCAATCGACAAGTAATTTAATGCCCTTTTTCGAATGACCGACAATGTTAAAATCAGGGCTATAGTCAATTCTCTCATAATTCTCAGGAGCAGATAGAAAATGATCATTATTCACCAAATGTTCGTCAAAACTATAATCATTATCAGTATGAGAATTGCAATGCCTAAAATCTATGCTGGATGCTCGATAAAGATGTGGATTATACTCACCAGGTTCTTGGATCCTAGAATCATGAGTCGTGACATCCTGGCTAATTGGCTCCTGAATGAGAGTAGATTTTGTAGCGTTAGCTCGGTTCTCCGTAGATAAGACAATCGGAGACACTGCATCTACAATCTGCTTAGTGATGGAAAGCTAAGGTCATGGAGTATCTAGGGGTTGTAGAGTATCTGACGGCAGAACTTCTGACTGCTTATTATCTACTCTGGTCTGCCAGTTCCCATTGGGCCACTGGGGACGGAGCCCCGGATTGGCCACGTAACGCGTCTCAATGGTATGGTCAAGGTGCTTGCAGGAAGCACAGTAGAGTGGGATTTTCTCAAAAATTACACTTTGCCAAAATCCATAATCTCCCACACCGATTCGTATCCGAGGCAGCAGAGGTTAAGTGATATCATACTCCACTAACACCCTACCTATAGAAGGGCGAGCTAAAGAGGCAGTAGCTTGGTCAATTCATAATGGCTTACCAATAGCTGATGTAATAGAAAATAATGCTTGCTTACAATGCATGAACTGGACAGGCAAGTAAGGAAATGAAATCCATACTGGAACTATAGAGGACTCCTCGGAACATCGAAAATCGGTGGTCCATTTAAAAATTCTCATTGCACTCCCATTGATATACCATGTTTGCCTAACCAATAGGCGAGAGTAGTCCTCCTCAACATCCAATTGAATTAACACATGTCGATTATCTAAAAGGGACACCTTGGAAGTTCCCTTCAATCATAAAGTATTAAAAAATTTACGAATTAATTTCATACTGGGTCTATTGTAAGAAAATTTACCTACTAATGTCAGCTTGAAAGGAATGGCTATCGCTTGAATTTCCGTAGTGGAAAATTGCACGTTAGGCTTTCCCTCGAACAAAGTGATTGTCTTGATCAGAATCGTTGAGCTGGTTCAGCCATTGATAATATCCACCAAAGATTTTTTAGTGGGTTTATTTTAATTCAGATTGGGGAAAAATTTCAACACCAAGGCATAAGAGGGTGCGGACGTGGGCTGAGTGGTATTTTGGATTAACAGATCTTTTGAGGGTTATTTAATAAAAGTGTAGAGGGCATTCGAGAGGGCTGGGTGTTGGGATTTTATTTGGGAAATGGATTGGGCTTGGGTTTGACTAGTGGGAAAAGCTAGTTAGGTATGGGAGGTGTTAGTGGGAGACACACATGGGTAACACAAATCATGTGCTGCCGAAAGTGTCTCATGAGCATGGGAATTTCCACACGCGTGCAGACTTTTGAGCTGGTGTTGGCTAGATGTTTGTTGACCTTGGTTGGGTTCGGTGATGGTTGCATGCAGTTATTTTACGGTTGACAGCTGCAGCTGGCCGTGAGCACTTTCCCGTGTGCTTGCCTGTGGTTGGATGTGATTTTTTTTTCGTGAGGGAGTTGTTTGTGTAGGTGGTGATTGTGGTTGGCTGGTGTTGGATGTTTGTTGACCTTGGCTGTGTTCAGTGATGGTTGTATGCAGCTGACTGTGAGCATTTTGCCATGTGCTAGCTTGTGGTTTGCATGAGAGTTTTTGTCGTGAGGGAGTTGTTTGTGTATGTGGTGATTGTGGCTGGCTGGTGGTTGTATCTTGAACCAAATCTTGAGACAAATGGCCATGGGGTGCGGGCTGGTTTTGATGGTGCATATGGGCTGTGACAGCAGGATGATCTCCCGAATGGTGTGTGGTTTGTGTTGGCTGCGGGCTAGAGGCTGGTGACTGGTTGGCTTGAGATGAAAACCCATTCACCAAGTCTGGTGATGAAAGCTTGGAGTTGGCTGTTGAAGGGATGACAATGGCGGTTGGAGTTGGCTATTTAAGGGATGACGATGGCGGTGTATTTTCAGAATTTGGGGGTTGTTGGGGTTGGGCTGGCGATTGACTCTTGTATTTTGAGCGAGTTTGCCTTTGGGACCTTCTAAAAAAAGGATGTTCATTTTTAGAAATGATGGGAGGAGCCAGTGGTGGCATGCCATTATTGTTAACCGGCGAGATGAGAACCGGCTTGTTTCGAGCACTACTTTCTTCCCCTTCTTCTAGTGAATGGAGGGGTGATTTTGTTACCTCATGGCAGCAATCATAGTCATTGATGCCAATTTCTTTTTGTTCATTTACGGCATTAGGTGGGATTGAAGGTTGCTAAAGTTTCGAGAGGATAACGGCAATGGACGTTGGTGGTTGGTTTGCATGGGGTTGGATTTGAGATGGAGGGTCTGAATGAGAGTGGTTTGGTTTGATTCCCGGTGATGGCAACTAGACGTCCGGTAGTGGGTCATTGGTGAATTTTGGGGATCATCTAAAAGATTTTTTAGGAGGATTCAAACTCCTGATAATTCGTTCTTCGGCAGAGAGGGTGTAGACCGATGATGGCTGTTGCCATCACCGGCGGCCGGAGAGGCCATTAATGCCGTTTAAGGCTTTTGGGGAGGGGGGGGGGGGGGGGGAGGGGCGAGACATGTGGCTTTTAGGCCTTTATTTGGACATTTATGATTGACCTAATCTTACTGCAAATTTCTTTAAAAAAAAGTTATATGATTTTTTAAAAAAAATTAGACAATAGACATTTAAAGAAAAAATTAATTTGAGTCGAAGATGTGCAGAAGCTTTGTTTTTTTGGTTAAAAAGATTATTAATTATTTCTCATCCTTAATATTTCTTTCTGGAAAATCTCCACTACAATGACTCAATTACCAGTGTCCAACGACTTCCATCGATTATTGAGCGCTACTTGAACTAACCAAGACACATGCACACACAAGTGTTTCGGTTTAATGGCTTCGATCATTATTGTTGTTCATATCATGTAACATAAAAGAAAAAGAAAAAGAGAAGGAAGTAAAAGTATTTTAACCAAAGCCTGTGATTGCCAACAACTTCTTCAATCTTTATAAACTTTCTCGACGATCCGGTTCCATATCATTAATCGGGATAAAATTTTGTCCGAAATTTTGACCAATTTCAAATCAATTTTAGAAGATTAATTCCGACTCCCATAACATCCGGGACAGAATTTCGAAACACGATCGCCAGTCGGTGCGAAAATCATAAAGTTTTGGTGTTGTTTTTACTTTTACTGGACAAGCTAGTGATTAATATTGATGGATTTGAACAAAAATAAAATTACACATGTGACTGCAAACCTTCAAAAGTACCAAAAAGCCATTAAGTTGTTGCAGTCTTGTTGTGAGAAATGCAACAACAACGCAACTGATTGTGCTTCAGTATCCAGCCTTCTAAAGCTTATATGAAATTGATGGATGATGCTGTATTGAAATCACAATAATGATGTTGCTTTCTGCTCATATATTTTCTTAAGGAAGAAAATGTCTCAATAAACAATTGATGTAATATTCACTTTTTTCAATTTAATACACATGACTGCAAGCTGATGCCGTAAAAATGCAGCTTTTATGGCAAAGAGGCAGCATTATAGAGTTGGTTTTACCAATTCTCTCAACAACAAAAAAGGAGGTGATAGAAAGAATTATGAGTTTACTTATTAGTTATATCAAGTAAATAATATATATATATATATATATATATGATGAATTTGAATTTGTCAAAATCCTGATTTCATATCAAATTTTGAGAAAATGAAAGCAGAATGCAATTTTTAGAGTATATTTTTTTTATTAGGTATGAGATATCTAATCCATTTTAATGCCTTATTAAGGGGTTTGTAATTAATAACTAATACCAGAAGCCTTTGCTGAAGTTGGTCTGGTAGGTCCCCAAGACCATGTGCTTGCGGAGACATCATCTTTTTCTTTATCATGGGGAGACAACATCTTCTACTTTTTCACGTGGAGACAACATCTTCTGCTTTTTGAAAAGTCTTTAAGTGGACCAAAAAGTAAAAATAAAAAACAAATATAAATGATTTACAAATACAAATGAATTACATAGAAATGCAGAATATAAATGATTTACAAATACAAATGAATTACATAGAAATACAGATGATAATTACTCTTTTTTTCTTTTTTTTTTCTTTTTTTTTTCAAAATGATAACTTTAAAAGTGCTTTATTGGAGAAAGAATCCCGAAGCAATCATCTTCATTGTCATCTCCAAGGGAAATAAATGGTTCAGCTTCTTCATCGGTAGAACCTGTTGCAGATGGTTCATATCTTGATGCAAGGAGCTGTTCCATAATTTGAAAATATTCGTTTTCAGTCTTTGTACCGGCCAAAAGAGATTGGGCTTTCGACCGTTGGGCTAAGAAAGTACTTTGTGCTTTAACATCTTGAAAGCTTGGTGCGAGGAGGCCTTTGGAGGAAAGCCAATTCTGGACTGTAGCTACAGACAGCTTTGACTGTTCATCAAACTTTGACTACCATTTGACTTTGAAAGTTCGTTGTAGAATGAATTGGGCTTCCTGTTTGTGGTATTGGAAATTCCACATCCAGACCCAAGGAAGGAAAAAGTTTGTACAGAAACAAAGAAAATGAAGGAATCTTTTTTCGGACTCCTAAGGAACATAATAGGCTTTAAAAAGGTTTAAACAGTGAATGGCATTTGGAGTTAAAATGTCTGGGCTTGGCCCAAAATAATTCCACCACTGTTGGAACCAGTTTGGAAGGCTCTGTACGGTTATTTTTTAATTAAAGAAAAATAACCAAGAATGAGTCTTTTTTGGGTTTTAAATAAAGAAAGTGTTAAACTAGGCCTGTTGATAGTCCCAGTAAGAGAAAAATAAACAGTGGTTT
Source organism: Citrus trifoliata (assembly GCA_018350135.1). Classification (NCBI taxonomy): domain Eukaryota; kingdom Viridiplantae; phylum Streptophyta; class Magnoliopsida; order Sapindales; family Rutaceae; genus Citrus; species Citrus trifoliata. The sequence continues at coordinate 6,108,923 of CM031384.1, read as the reverse complement.
AAACTCTTTTGGAAATTGGCGGGAAAAGGTTTTTGTTTGTGAAGTTCATCACCCCACTGTTTTGGGCTTAAGACTTGTAATATGGTAGCTGTTGAATAGGCGGGTTCTTTATGGGATTCACTGAGGAAGAAATGTTTGAATTTTACAGACTTAGTGTATTCCAGAATGCTTTGGTAGAAAAACTGGGGTTTTGTCAAATCTCATGGTTTGAAAAACCAGCCTTTCGGGAAAAACTTTGAAATGGCTTGGAAAGGATTAGAATGATAAAATCCATCTTCTATAGATAAAATATTTTGATGATGGGTTTTATTAATCCAATCTGAAGATTTTTTAAAAAGCTTTTGTTGTGAAACAACAATTTGAGAACTGGAACTTTCTCCAGAAAGAACTATATTTGAAGAAGATTTTGAAAGATCTTTAGAAATAGTCTTTGAAACAGGTTTTTCCTCTTCAGGATTTTTAGAAAAAGCTTTATTTAGAGCTAGTAAAAGTTCAGGAGAATTGGAAATGGAGTTCACCCATTCTTTTACCTGTACTTCCGAGGAAATTTCTTTAGAATGAGCTTCATATTCCTCAACCATATCAATCCAAGATTTAATGGACATTGCTGAGGATAAAATTTTATCTTTAGAAGGAGTTGAAAAAGATTCTTTAGAAGCGGGTTGAGGTGTAGGATCTTTGAGGACACCTTTTCCTTTATTTTTTTTGGGCGGTATTATCTGTTTTGCAGAAATTCTCTGGTTAGAAAGTCAGGGATAGAATTTGTATCTCCTTTAATAAAGTCAATATCAAAATAAAAAAACACTTAAGATAGCTTGCCATTGTGCAAAAATTTGTTTTGATGCAATGTTTTGTACATCTTTTTCTAAAACATATTTTGCAGCTTTGCAATCAATTCGAAGTAAAAATTTTTGATTTAATAGATCATTTTGAAATTTGGATATGCATAAAACAATGGATAAAATTTCTTTTTTAATAGTAGAATAATTTTTCTGACATTCATTCCAATGGGCAGAAACATATTGTACTATTTGTTCTTTACTATCTTTCTTTTGTTTTAATATTCCTAAATCTGAAGCATCGGTATCAACTATTTTACGCAATGCAGGGTTTGCAAGAAACAAACAAGAGATTTCTTTAACAGCAAGTTTTATTAATTTAACAACTTTAGTGTGTTCATCAGTCCAATCAACAGGATATTTCTTTAATCTATCATGTAAAGGTTTCGAAATCTTATTAATGTTAGGACAAAAATTAAGAACATAATTCAAACTTCTTAAAAATCTATGTAATTGAGTTTTATCAAGAATTTTATCAGGAAATTTATCTGCAAATGCTAGAGATCTTTCGATAGGTGTTATAATACCTTTAGAAATATAATGACCAAAAAATCTAATCTTGGTCTGAAATAAGGAAACTTTAGAACTAGAATTAGCTAAGCCAGCTTTTTTAGTTGCAAAATAGAAAGTCTTTAAATGTTTGAAATGTTGATCAATCGACTGAGAAAAGATCAATACATCATCAATATAAACAATGCAGAAATTTGAAAAATGATTATAAATTTCATTCATTATCCTTTGAAATTCAGAAGGTGCATTTGTTAATCTGAATGGCATTACTGTCCATTCATATTGTCTAAAAGAAACAGTAAAAGCAGTCTTGTATCTGTCTTTATGATGAATTTGAATTTGCCAAAATCCTGATTTCATATCAAATTTCGAGAAAATGAAAACAAAATGCAATTTTTGGAGTAGATCTTTTTTATTAAGTATGGGATATCTAATCCATTTTAATGTCTTATTAAGGGGTTTGTAATTAATAACTAATCTAGGTGTTCCTCTTTTTATTTCAGAATTCTTATTGACATAGAAAGCGGCACAAGACCAGGGCGACCTAGATTTGACAATGAGTCTTTTAAACTCTAAATATTTGATTTCATCTTTACAGTGTTGTTCCAAGTCCATGTTCATTTGGATTGGACGAGCTTTAGTGGGGATCTGTCTTTCATCAAAGGAATTCTCATAAGGCAAATCAACCAAATATTGTTTTCTATTCCAAAAGGCAGAAGGTAAATCAGCACATATCTCTTTTTCAATTAGGGTTTTAAAATTAGAAATTCTTCTATTTGTAAAATCACTTTGCAATTGGCTTTCAATTTTTTGTAAGTTTAAATCCTTTTGTAAACAAACTAAGTCATTTTTTCTAGACTTGAGTAACATATTGATTTGGTTTTGATAAATAGAACAAGCTTTTACAATATTTAAATTTCTTGTTTTAGGTTTTTCAATGAAAGGAAAAATTAATCTTTTGTTTTTTACTTTAAAAGATATACTGTCATAATTTACAGTATAAGGAGTGATAAGGTTAATGAAAGGAGTTCCTAAAATGACAGTGTGATGTATGTCATTTGTTAGGATGAAGGAAGTCCTGAACTTAAAGCCATTATTACAAATTGAGGCATCAACTTCAGATTTGACTTTTAACTTCGAGTTATTGGCGGTAGAAAGTTTTTCATTAGTTTTCTCATGGAATCTCTTAGGGACAATATATTCTTTAATGCAATTTAAATCGGCACCTGTATCAAAAAGAGCAATGGTGTCAATTTCAAAATCTTTAGAAATAATTAGGGTGAATTTAATTAAATATTTTCTAGTGGTGATTTGTTTTAAAACAAAAAGAAAATCATTAGGTAGAGATTCAATATTCTCAAGGTTTTGTCCTTCATTATCACCATCTGATTCTGATTCTTTATCAGAATTATCTTGTAATTGTTTTTGTAACAGAAGTTGGATGGTTTCAGAATCATTCTTCTGTCTTACTTTTAAGTTTTTTATTTCAAGTTTGATTTCTTTTATCTCTTTTTAGAGATCTTGGATATTGGGTATTGTTTTCTTTATTTTCTTTTTGTCAAGGATTTTAGTAAGATCGTTAGTATTCTTTTTAATGATGGGGGCTTTAGAAATATCTGCTTTATCTCCTAATTCTAGAGTTTTTAGGAGTTTATCGAGGTACTCCTTTTAGAGAGTAGGGTCAGAAATGTGTTTAACTAACTCGAGAAAAGTTTCTTGATCTTTAGTTAACACATTAATTTTCTTGAAATAAGGTTCTGTTTCAGTATCACTATTACTAGTTACAGATGTATCTGAGCTAAGGAACTCATCAATTTGTAAAGGCTCACTATCTCCTGTCATGGAAGATTTAGAATCAGAAGATTGTACAAATAAAGGGGCAACTTTAGACAGTGTCTCTTCATCAATACCAAGTTCGTGAAGTTTTGTATTTATTCTACAAAATTTCTTGGTGTGGCATTTTCTTCCACATTTAAAACATGTGGCTTCTTTGTAATTGAAAGGAGTTTTTGTCGTGGCTTTAGGATCATTTCTTTTAGAGAAGCGAGGCTTCTTATGAAATTTCGAAGGTTTTTTGTAGGAAGATTCTCTAAAGTCTGGAAAAGAATTTTTATGATTCTTTGATTTGTAATGTATTTTGTAAGGTTTTGTAGAACACTTATCATGACAATCTTTGGAAGTAGAGGCTTTAAAAGGATTATAGTTAAACTGTTTACAGAAACTACCTAATTCTTACTTAAATTGTTTAAGCTCTCATTTTAGACGTTTCTGTAATTTCAAATCTTGGCAAATCTTTAATCCTTCTTTATTGACGAAACTGACCAATTCACCATAGGTGAGTTCATTACAAGGAATACGGTTGTCATAAAGAGCTTTAATGGAATTCCTAACCTTTTCTCCTAAGAGAGTGGGTAAACCAGTAAGGAATTTTTCTTTCCAAATAATATGATTTGCATCATCTCGGAGGAAAAGTCTAGTAAAGAAAGTGGTTTTATAACTTTGGAATTCACCAAGTTTCCTACATCTTAAGTTGTGTAGTAACTCAGCGTTTTTATCTCTAAGGTGTGAAGGATCACCTATGAAGTGTAGAGAAATTGTAAGGATTAGGGTAGCTACAGTATCCTGAATAGGGCTATTGAATTCATCACAGATAGGTGCTCCATTTTCATATGTTTGGATAGCATTAAGAATATCTAATTGTTGCTGTTTGGTGAGAAGATGATCCCACCAGCCTTTCAGTTGACCAGTAAAACCAGCAATAAGGATTTCTGCAATGGCTTTGTCAGAGGTTACTGACTGGGTTTTATAAGCATTAGCTGCCATGGTCATCTGTTGTAATAAACCTAAAATGTTATATTCGGACATATTATCAATATTCCACTCATAGAAGGAGGAGGCATTAAAACGTGATTGGTTTCAAATACTTGGTCTGTTGTCTATGGCTAAGTCAGGTGGAGAATTGATAGTAGGAAGGGTTAGTTCCCAATGAATTTTATTGGCTTCATGAATAGGTTCATTCGTAAAAGCTTCTATATCCGAAAAGGCTATAGTCATATGGTCTTGTTCTAGTACACCAATTTTGCTAGATTGTGCACTATCCAGAGCTATTTGTAATTTACTAGATGAAGAAGAAGAATCTTCTATCCTATCTAGTTGTTCTCTAATGGCTTTAGCAAAATCTGACTTTGACTCTTGGATAATTTTTTGACTAGTTTTCGAAATCTGGAAAGGTTTGAAAATAGGTTCTTTAAGCTTTTTGTCAATGTCCAATTTTGATGAATCCGTCTTTGATGAGTTAACAGCTATCGTTGATTTTTGGAATTAGTTTTCTATTCTAGTTAATTGTTTTCCTATTGTATTTAGGTTAATATTACAGAAATTGTTATGTTGAATAATACTACTTAAATTTGTCTCTGGATCATTTGGTTTATGGATTTTATATAGTGAGGCTTTAATCAGGACATGAGGTTCACCATGGTCAATGGTCAAACTCCTAAGAGGTGGATGTTCAGATTCTATAGTTCTATCACTATAAAAAAGACTTTATTTAATGATCTTCTTTTTTACTGTGATCAGGTTTGATCCTTTAAAGGGATATGTCATATTATGATCAAAAGCATACATTTCAAACCATTCAAAAAATAGAATGTGAACTTTATGTAAATTTACAAATTGATAATAAATTTCTTGGATTTCTTTTCTCTGGTTTAAGAAGTTCTTAAAAAACCAATTTTTTTTTCTTTGTTGTTGTCAGAATAAAAATCTTTATGAATAAGGGTCTTATTAAGTTCAAATTCTTTTTCAAGGACATTATTACATTTTCTGTAATAACAGAAAATGTAGGAGATGTTGGAGGAGAATGTTCTTTCTCTTCCTCGCTTTGTTTATGTTGACTGCTGATGTAGATGGGATGGGGAACACTAGTGGTATAATCAACAGAATGTATAGAAGAACTAGGTATATCCGAAGTGGAAAATCTAGGTTGACTTTTTACAGGTTGGAAAGGAAGATTTATACCAGAGGGAACCTTTGAAAATTTCCTTTCTAAAGAGGCGATACTAGAACTTGAATCTTTATCAGAAAACCTAGATGATGTGGACCTTTTAAAGGATAATTTGACTTTACCATCAGAATACTGAGTCACATTTTGTAACTCTGTATTTGGCTCTAGTTGTTTTGGAATCACTAGTTCAGTGGCTCCTTCAAGAATCCATTCTTCTGGAGATTGACATCTTTCTATTGGATTGGTTTTGGGACAACAGTGTTGGATTTAGATAGGTCAGTTTGTAAAAGAAAAGTCTCGTTTCTCTTTGACTGAAATTTATGTTGCGTATTAAACACAGAATTCATGGATTTGTATGATATTTTAAAAATTAAGGCAACAGGAACAGATCCCTCAATCATGTGATAATTATGAGTTTTGATTTGTAAAATCATGCTTTTCAAAATGTTCTTGTCTTTTAAAGAAACCGTTATGTTTGGATAACAGCTAAATGAGATGGGACCTTTATAAAAGCTTGATTTTATACTACTTAATAAGGAATCATCAAAAGAGATGAATCGACCATCTCTTAGGACAGTCATAATAGAGGTATTAAGACCTTTTTTGCTCAAGGGTTTTATGCTGACTTGTATTAAGCCAATGTGAGCATAATTAAAGTTCTTTTCTTTTTGTTTCTTTAAAGAGTGCTCTGAGAACAGGTGAATTGTTTCAAATGGCTTTGAAAGGGTTATGTCGCGTTCTTCAATTTTTATAATAAAATCAGTTTTTAAGAAATCAAGTTTTTTTGTTTTGTAAATCATGTCTTTAGAAATCTTTGGTAATTCCCAATTATCAATAGCTTTATTAAAGTCTTCAATAACGAACTCTTCAAAATTCACAACATTTTAAGAATCACTAGTCCTTCCAGAAGAAGAGCTAGAGAAAGATGATGCTCTACAGAGTAGGAAATCCATTTAAGCTAAAACTTATAGATGATCTAGTTTTACAGGAATGGCAAAACAATCATAGGCTAAGAGTTGGTTTTACTGCCCTTCAACCAAATCGGGACTTACGACCAAAGACAACCAAGGCACACAAAGGTAACACAGCCTGCCACTCAAGCAAAAGTTTAATCACATACAACTTCAGTTTTCAGAATTATCTTGTAATTGTTTTTGTAACAGAAGTTGGATGGTTTTAGAATCATTTTTCTGTCTTTCTTTTAAGTTTTTATTTCAAGTTTGATTTCTTTTATCTCTTTTTGGAGATCTTGGATATTGGGTATTGTTTTCTTTATTTTCTTTTTGTCAAGGATTTTAGTAAGATCGTAAGTGTTCTTTTTAATAATGGAGGCTTTAGAAATATCTGCTTTATCTCCTAATTCTAGAGTTTTTAGGAGTTTATCGAGGTACTCCTTTTGGAGAGTAGGGTCAGAAATATGTTTAACTAACTCGAGAAAAGTTTCTTGATCTTTAGTTAACACATTAATTTTCTTGAAATAAGGTTCTGTTTCAGTATCACTATTACTAGTTACAGATGTATCTGAGTTAAAGAGCTCATCAATCTATAAGGGCTCACTATCTCCCGTCATGGAAGATTCAGAATCAGAAGATTCTACAAATAAAGGGGCAACTTTAGACAGTGTCTCTTCATCAATACCAAGTTTGTGAAGTTTTGTATTTATTCTACAAAATTTCTTGGTGTGGCCTTTTCTTCCACATTTAAAACATGTGGCTTCTTTGTAATTGAAAGGAGTTTTTGTCGTGGCTTTAGGATCCTTTCTTTTAGAGAAGCGAGGCTCCCTATGAAATTTCGAAGGTTTTTTGTAGGAAGATTCTCTAAAGTCCGGAAAAGAATTTTTATAATTCTTTGATTTGTAATGTTTTTTGTAAGGTTTTGTAGAATACTTACCTTGACAATCTTTGGAAGTAGAGGCTTTAAAAGGATTATAGTTAAACTGTTTACAGAAACTACCATAATCCTTAAAATTTCTCTACACTTCATAGGTGATCCTTCACACCTTAGAGATAAAAATGCTGAGTTACTACACAACTTAAGATGTAGGAAACTTAGTGAATTCCAAAGTTATAAAACCACTTTCTTCACTAGACTTTTCCTCCGAGATGATGCAAATCATATTACTTGGAAAGAAAAATTCTGTGCTAGTATACCCACTCTCTTAGGAGAAAATATTAGGAATTCCATTAAAGCTCTTTATGACAACCGAATTCCTTATGATGAACTCACCTATGATGAATTGGTCAGTTTATATATATATATATATATAAAACACTAAAGAAACAAAGCATCTGTATTCCAAATGTTGGGCAAATGAAAGTTATTGTATTATATGGACTTTACCCTATTTAATAAGAATATTTCATAATAAATGATGAAGTGGACACAGGCATGTTTTGCCAAGTGGGTATTGACATGGTTCATTTCTCTTCATATATTGGCAGATCAATAAAAATTATATGATATGAGAATTTGTAATAAGAAGTGAACCAAGATGGAAGAAGAGAAAGGAGAAGAAATATTGCAGTAAGCTTTAACTTTCCACGGCTTTATTCCATTCATTCCGGACTACATAAATAGTCTCTAGACTTAACGTATTAAGCTAGAAAATAGAACAATAACAGTAAAATAATCCGGGAAATAACTAAGTTGTGCTGATTTTCAGCACCCAAAGCTTATTCAACGGAAACCACTAAGGTCCTCAACTAAGAAAGTATTAACAAAGTTGACCAAGTCTTAATGATGATCAAATCTTCCACTCTCCTTCTCCTGCCTCAACTAAGAGAGTATTAACAAAGTTGACCAAGTCTTAATGATGATCAAATCTTCCACTCTTCCTCTCCTGCTGTGAAGACGTGCATGCAATTCCCATGCATATTCATAATGACCGCATATCATTCCCCACTACAACAAACAACAACATTACCGACTAGATATTCGAAGGGCTTCATTTACCCTCGGTAATAAGTACTTTTTAGGGAAGAGCCGTCAGATATACATTAAAAAAGCGATTAGCTTTTCTTATTAGAGGGGGCTCATTAGAGCGAGCTAAACAGGAACGAAACGGTGTTGAGTAACCCCAAACATGTCTTGTGAAATAATCGCATATCATTCCCCACTACAACAAACAATAGCATTACCGATTAGATATTCGAAGGGCTTCATTTACCTTCGGTAATAAGTACTTTTTATAAAGGCAGGAAAGATTCATCGGATATATACATTAAAAAGCGATTAGCTTTTTTTATTAGAGGTGGCTCATCAGAGCTAGCTAAACAGAAACGAAACGGGGTTGAGTAACCCCAAATATGTCTTGCAAAAAAAAAAAAAAGCAATTAGCTTTTTCAAGAGCAAATTACCCTTGCTAATAGAGAATAAATTGGTCTGAAAAATAGATGAGTAATACTAAAAGTACATTTTTGTAGTAAAGTTCAAAGAAAGATAAAGATCCTAAGTGCATGTGTTTTGCCTAACTAAAAGCCTGAACATAATTTTAGCGAGTAATTAAATTATTATAAATTGAACTTTTAATAATATCTTGCTTTTATTAGCTTAAAAAATTAGATAAGAACACATATATTTCCAGCAATTAAAAATAACTTATTTATGTTAGTCCCAGTGGAAGAGAGTTTGTATAATCCTTTTGAGAATGACGTTACAGCTGATAAGGTAAGCTCGGTATTTAGTTGATCTGGTTATCTGTTTTTCCATAAAAAAATGTCTGATGTGGTCAATTAATATGCATGCATATGCAAGTAACTTCTGACATTCTTAATAAGGGAAATTATCAGTCATATACTCTTAAATGACACATATATCAAACGTGTGTGAACACTTTTCAAGTATATCACTTGTATATCCTAAGTTGACAAAACACTTATGCCGTCCACCAATCCGTTAACTACCGTTTGCAAGCGCTGACATCATAAGGGAAATCTAGTCTTTTAAGATGAACGAAATTTTGATTAAAAAAAACGACATGTCATCTCATTTACTTAGTAAAAAATGACATGTCATATGATATATATTGATAAAAATGATATGTCATCCCATTTATCAGATAATTGTTTATAATTGCTAAAAAAAACTATTTTACAACCGAATCTACTTCTCCAAAATTTAACCTAAATTTTTGAAGATCTACTCCTCCAAGCTCCAACTGAAATTTTTTATGGTATAATATGTATAATTTAAATAATATGTTGTTAATAATTTTTTATGGTATAATATGGATTTTTTATGGATAATTGTTAATAATATGTGCCATTAATAATTCATTTTTAATAAAAAAAAATGTATTGTTAATAAAAAAAAATTGTGTATTGAAAATTTACATTAATTTTTGGGGTAAATTTATCTTTTTACCTCATTTTGAATGTCAAGGGCGAAATAGTTAATTTACTATAATTCTGTTAACTTTCTAACGTAAGTTAATGGATTGGTGGACGACATAAGTGTTTTGTCAATTTAGGGTATACGAGTGATACACTTGAAAAGTGTTCACACACGTTTAATACGGGTGTCATTTAAGGATATATGGCTGTTAATTTCCCTTTTAATAATTTGCCCCCTTACACCTCTTTTTGGGTCCCAGACTCCCAGCCATCCTCATCTCAACATGCTTTTTACATCAACCTAGAATTTTTTTTTTTTGGGTGAAGAAGGTTTTTTGCATAGCTTACATACTGTTTATTCTTGTAGCGAAAATAGTTTTTTTCTTTCAAAGTCGCTTTTTTTTTTCAATTACTTTTGCAATCATTCTGACTCATCTAACTCCATGCAGGGGCAGATGCAATGCAGGACCACTGGGGGCTCAAGCCCCCACTGAAAAAAAACATTAAAATTTAAAATAACCCCTGTAAAAATTATTATATGACCTTATTCTTTAAAAATTATAAAATAATAATTTGATTTAAAAAAATAAAGCCCACAGCCCAAAATATTTATAATCCCAAAACCGAACTGTGAGTAATTAGGGATTGTCTCGAAGAAAAGAAGAAGTTACAAGCAGCAGTTGTGTTCTTTATTCTCCAAAATTGCAGTGTTCTTTATTCTCTAGAATTGCAGTGTTCTTTATTCTCCAGAATTGCAGTGAAAAACGCAAAAGGAGAATGAGCCAATTGTTGTAGGCTTGAGTGGGTGGGACATGGGACCCGCTTGCTTTTACATTCAATTTTGCACCAGGTAAAACATGCTCTTTTCGTTTTTTTTTCAAATTAAGTTAAGAATTTCATATTTTATTTTTTGTTCACATGACAATACATCTCTATATAAATTGTAATTCTTCAAGTGACTAATTCTAGTCTTTACAATTTCTTTTTTTAGTGATTTTGTTTATAACTATTAGTAAATTAATTTTTTCAATTGTAATTAATTTATTTTTATATAAGTACTCATATATATAATTTTGATACAGATATAGAAAAGTATTTTAAAAGAAAATCAGTGATGTCGCAATTTCCAGAGAGAGATGAAAGTGGTCCAGAAAAACGAAATAAGTTTGACTTGGAATTGTCAGAACTTCCTTCTGATCCTGGACAACGACCTCTGTTGAGTGTTAGAAAATGCATATTTATAAAGGAGAAAACCGTCATTTTACATTTCAAGTCTTACTAACAACCCTTACTTGTATGTATTTAACCTTCTTGTGATTTAATTACATGTGTTTTATTTTAATTAAGTAATTTATGT